>CM030365.1:167409695-168009695 GCA_017893485.1 Hemerocallis citrina
TACATTGGGCAACACACCATTTATAGGATTTTCCAATCACATGCATGTCACATCATCAATTGCTCATATACTAAATGAGCAAGTTGGTCATACCCCTTTTTTCGATATATATATATATATATATATATATATATATATATATATAGCTGTAATTGTGAACTCAATGTAGAAGCTTTATGTCGTTATCGTTGTAAAACTTCAAGAGAGGAGCGTGTCGAGTGTTTCAAAGGTGAAAGTGAGATTAGATTTTGATCTCTTTGTATCTTTACATTTCTTGAGTGATAAGTATTTGTTATCTCTGCATATTATTGTGTTCTTGTTGTTATGAGATCTTGCGATTATTGCAGTGTCTTGTAATTGGTGCATCTAGGTCTTGTGGGCGTGTTGACTTTCGTTGTGAGAACTACAAGATGTATCAAAGCAAATGTTTCATGATGGTCGATAGTAAGTCAAAAATATTCAGATGGTGGTGTATCTTCGTCAGAAAGATCTAGATGGTCTATTGTTTGATGAGAAACTGAAAGGTGCAGACACGGATGCGAAGATCTTGAGAAAGTGGAACCATTTGGATCAAATGGCGCTAGGACAGATTCAGTTGGCACTGAGTAGGAAGGCATTGTTTCACATTTCGATGGCAAAGACCACAAAGGAGGCTATAAAGATTCTCACAGATATGCATGAGAAACCGTCGACATCTAATTAAATTATTCACTTGAAAAAATTGGTTAACATGAAATTGAGATAAGGGGATTCAGTAGCGGAACATGTGAACAATTACTGTAAGGTTTACAACCATATGGAAGCTGCAAGATTGAAGTTTTCAGAAAGGGGATAGTCGTTATTACTTCTATCTACTCTACCCGATAATTATGGTATGGTAGAACAGACTATTACATGGACTATGACAGATTCAAAAAATCTACATGATGTTGTGAGTAGCATCATGAATGAGGAGGTGAGAAGCAAGAGAAATAGAGAATTTTCATCATCTTCTAGCCAATCCGTACTTTCAGTTGATAGGCGTGAGAGATCTGAGGGAAGTCGTAGAAGAAAGGATCAAAGTATGAGTCTGAGAGTGGGTCTGATGACAGTGATGAAGAACGTGGACCTAAGTGTTGGTATTGCCATAAGAGGAGTCACATGATGCGCAGTTGTACGGGTTTTATGAAGAAAAAGAGGGAAAATCAAAGATAGCTAATGTGGTGGTCGATGAAACAAGTTGTGGCGAGTTATGCTTGTTGGCCAGGGTGGAGTTGGACACGTAAGATTGGTGTATTAATTCAGGAGCTTCTTTTCTTGCACTCTGAAGAAGGAGCTGTTTGAGGACTACGAAGATGTGATCATGGGTAATGGTTAGCGGTGTCCTATAAGTGGAGTTGGTACTATTCGTGTGAAAGCCGGTGATAATTAAAGCATCATCTTGAGGGAGACAAGGCATGTCCAAGACTTGAACGGAAATCTTATCTCGATCAAAGGCTACACAAATAGGGTTTGTCAACCACATTTGGTAGTTGAGAGTGGTGTATAGCTGCAGGTTCTAGGATGAAAAAAGAGGAAAGCGTGAGGAAACACTATATTTTCTTAGAGACATGGGGTACGTTTCTTCTATAGTTGACTCTCATCTGGGATTGAGAAATAGGTTGTATGGGGTGAAACTGAGTTTTATGAGTTGTGGGGCAGATTCATAGGAGGTTACACATTTAGTGGGAGTTGCTAGCCATGAGAGGGATTCTAGAGAGCAAGACGTTGTTGCAGTGAAGGTTTTTGTGATATGGCAGAGACTTTAAGTCGCTCTTGTGATGTTGAGAGCACTGGTATCGATATGCCGAATGATGTCGATGAGTGTAACCGAAATGGGGTTGTGAGTAGAGTGCAGTCTGCAGATTTTGTACAGTGTCATCCATGGATGCTTCTAGTGCAGAGTGTGCATTAAGAAGTTGTGAATCATGTCCGGTATTAGTAGAGATTCTGCAAGGTGATGAGTCTTGTAACACGAAATCTGACATGGAAGATTGTTTCACTATTTTCCGTGCCCTATGCGATAGATGGTGGGGGCACATTCTTCGTGAGCTTATGAAGGGTGGTTGGTGCTCTCTAGGTGGTGGAAGAGAGAAGGTGCTCTTCATAAGAGTGAAGAGTACTTGGGTTTTTCATGAGTTGTGGGAGACTGGCAGAGATAATGATAGATAAAGATACAACAACTTTGAAGCATTGTGTATTTGGTCCAAGTGGGAGATTGTTAGGAATTGTGGACTCAAATACATGTAGGCACGAAAAACTTAGAGTTGGAGAAGAAGAAGAAGAGAAGACACGAAGGCAGCAGCAAGAGTAGCAGCAACAACAACAAGCATAGACAGCAACAACAATGGTCCTGACTGTCGACTGCACAATCGACTGTCATATGCAATCGACTATGTAGCCGACTATGTGCGCTCCATTTCAGATTTGAAGAATTGCAGTTAACCGCCAAAGAGGGCAGTCGACCGCATCGGGGCATTGTGTGTTTATTTGGGTTACAGGTTTTGGATCCAATTAGTTGTATCTACGTATATCTTTTAGGATTTACTTGGGGGCTATATATATAGCTATAGATGTGAACTCTATGTAGAAACTTTATGTCATTATCATTGTAAAACTTCAAGATAGGAGAGTACCGATGGTTTCGAATGTGAGAGAAAGATAGATTAGAGTTTGATCTCTTTGTATCTTTGTATTTCATGAGAAATAAGAAGTGTTGGTTATCTCTATATATTATTGTGATTTTGTGGTTGTGAGATCTTGTGATTATTGCGGTGTCTTTTTATTGGTGCCTCTAGGTCTTGTGGGCATATTGACTTCCGTTGTGGGGAACTTCTAGGTTTATATGTCTTGCATACACATGTTAGCGAGGAATTGAAGCGAATGGTTGAAGAAAGAGAAGAAAGCAGTCAGCTAGTAGCAACAGCAACAAAGAGGTGGTCAGTCGACTGTCCCCCCATCGGGTGTCAATCGGGGTGATTGCGGTCGACCGCAACTATGTGCAGTCGATTGCCTTGCACGGCTAAAGCACTTTTGGGTCAATCTTGGAGATTCTTGAGAAGCCCAACTTCATCTTCAATTAGATCGTACGGCTCTCAACGCAGGGTTACGCTTCAGTATACACGAGATGGTTAGTGTATCAAGTGTATAAAACTAGGGCTTTCTCTAGATCCATATATTCATTATAATGGCTCCAATAGTGAGTATAATTCTATTCAGTGCCGAATAGGATAAGAAAGCACTTCATCTTAGAGGTGAGAGATTTCTCCATTGTAAACAACAAGAAGTTCTAGTTAGACTTGAGAGAGGGTAGTAGTTAGAATTGTAATATTCTTGTATCTTCTCTAGTGAATAACATCTCGGTTCTTTCTCCTCCGGATTAAGGTGAAAGTCCCAATCGAGATAATTCTTGTATGCTTTCTGTATAACATCCCGTAGTAAATTTAAAATAAAATATTTTTTCCATTTTTACAAGTGCAACGCGCGTGCAATTTTATTTTATTTTTGGGTTCTAAAATTTTTCTAAATTATTCACACATTTTCCCTTGTTTAATTTGTCTCATTTATTTTCTTTTTAAATTAAAAGTCCATAGGCCTAAAAGACTAATTTAAGCCCACTAGAAAACTAAAAGCCCAAAATTAATTATTTATTAAATACTCTCTTTCAAATGAGAAAAGTGCAACCAAAACTTGTTTTGCAATAAACTAGTAACAACTAGAAAATAACAAAATATAACATAAATGAGAAAGAGTGTGCACATGGGGTCACGTGCACGTGTTGTGCACCCCAAGCAAGTGGCCGGCCAACCAAGGGAGAGAGGGAAGTGGGGAGAGAGTGTGTGTGAGTGGGTGGTTGTGTGAGTAGTGGGATCATTTTCCACCACACAAATGTCCTATAAATACCTGTAACTCTTCATTCACATTTTCACAAACCATTAATAAAAATCAAGAGAGAAAAAGAAAGAGAGCAAGAGAGAAGGGCCGGTTTTCCTTGGTGTGCTTGGAGACTAGTTGGAGGAGAAGAGCAACAAGTGTGGAGCTAGGAGCTTTCGTTCTAGGAGTTCTAATTTTGTTTTCTTCAAAGAGGTTGGTGATTTCCTTACTTTCTAGACAAATTGTAGTATGCATGTTCAATTAATTGTGATGATTATGTGGCATGAATTTTTAGACTTCTAGTGTGGTTAATTTGCATGTGGGATTGATCTTGTTAGTAGCAATTGCATGCTAGATGGAAGAATTCTTTGTATTTTGTCATGTTAGTAACTTGAAAATACAAATAGAGTTATGGAAGTGTTGTTGGATACATATTAGGGTGCCATGTTTGAGTTGCATGAATTGAAATTGATCTTTTATGCACAAATTGTTAAATTGTGTAAACAAGTTGAGTAAACAATATGGAGAGTTGTAGATTAATGTGAAATGAAATATTCTCATGAAATTGATAGAGAAAAGAAGGAAATGATATGAAATATTGAATTGGGGTTGAAATAAGTAGTCTTATTAATAAATAAAGATGTATGGTTATGTTGTTTCTAAAAATCACCATTTCATAATATGTATGTATAAAAAATAATTTTTATTTTGGTTAAAATTAATAGATAAACATTTCTGGAGATTGTAGACACAATTTACAAACTATTAAGTTGGGAAAACAAATAAAATTGTAGAATAGTTGAGAAATTAAAATAGAAAAATAAACAGAGACTAGGGTTATAATGAACTAAACCCAATTTTAATCAGGTTGGACACTTGTCCTGAGTGGCTAGCGGCAGCATGATTGCGCCTGGGTTCGCAACGTAGCGCCACTAGTGCCTTGGGGGTCCTGGTTTCGAAACTGCATATAAGCACAGAAAGTGCATTTTTCGTTTTTTTTGATATTTTAGTGCTTTTTCAACTTTTAAATTTTGGAAAAAAATTACAGAATAATTTCTAGATATTATGTAGATAATTAGAAATATGTCCCACTGTTTTGGGTATGTATTGGAAGCCTAAAAATTTATATTCATGCTAATGGGTTATGGAACAATCCAAAAATGAGAAATATAAGTGAATTAAATAGGATGGTTGTACAAATTGAACATCTTGTGAAAAATATCGAATACGACTTTTGTAACTTAGAAAAATAATTGAAGTGATTGAATAATCGAATTAAAATACGAACTAGAGTTTTCTAGTGAGTTGGGTTATTAATTTATAGAACTTGATATTAGCAAATTTGTATTCAAACTATACTTGGATAATATGAGGAGCTTTATTTAATCAAAGAATGTGAGAAATTGTCGAAGTAAATAATTTCAGTGAATTAACTAAGTGTTGGTCTTCAAGAAGTTGATTAAAGGCATTGTCTTATAAATGTTATTAAAGGTAGTCAATTATTGGATGATAAAAAATTATGAAGAAAGTGGATTAAGTAAATGAGTATTGAATAAAGAACGAGAGATATATGTTGAAGTTAGTCATGAACTAATTGATCCCTATTAATGAGAGGATTGTTGTAGTCTAGATGCTAAATGAGACTCATGTACTGACAAGTAATGAAATGATCAATTATTTTGAGAAGTGGCTAATTTGGGGTCATCGTTCTCGGTATTTGTGAAGACCGCTAGAAGGATGAATCAGCATCTAGGTTGTGATGATGTTAATTAAACATAGGGAAAGGCACTAGAAGAAGATATGATAGAAACACTGACGAACATGGCCGGTAAAGGATGTGCAGCTCCTAGGGGTCCGAGATCGTGTACGATCGGTAAATCCATGTATATGGGCTAGGGGTACATCCATCTATCATTGGAAATGCCGGTAAAGATACTGCAGTCCCTAGGAATGTTCAGGACGGACAGGTTACGCCCGGTAAATCCACTAAGGTGGGCTAGGGGTAGCTGGTTCGTAGTTGCAAGAGATCCACTTGCTAGGGTTCGTGGCTGATGATACGCCCGGTAAATCCACTGAGGTGGGCTAAGGGTAGGCCGGAAAGGTCTAATATCCCTGGGGTGTGACTCTTCGGTGACTACACATTGGACTATATTCATTGAGTTAGGTTGCATAGCGTGGGATATAAACCCTATAATGAGAAGTACCTTAAGGGCTTGCCCTCGGACCTATGTAGTATGGGATGCATAGAATCCAAACAAGTATGCATTAGTGCATCATAGTGTAAACATCTGCATTAGGCATCTAAAGCATATCATACACATACATGTTTAGGATAGTCACCTTTACACTTCGTAATGCATTCAAGTGTGGTTGTTAAAGTAAGTAAATTGTTATATTACAGCATAGTGAGGATCGCTGTCTTATAATTTTGCATCAGTTGTAAGCAACTGACGTGCCCACAATTTCAAATGCAGGCATTGGATTTGCAAGGAGATATAAAGATGATTGATGTTAAAGGTTACTTTCCATTTTAAGTTGTTGATGTTTAAATTGTACATTTATATCAGGTTGTACTTCATTTAATTTTCGCTGCGTTGTTGTAAAAGAATTTGATGTATTAAAAGTTTTCAAATTCCTTGTAAAATTGTACGAAGTGAAGTAAAGATTCTTGTCACGCCCCGCTTCCCAAATACGGGAATACGAGTCCGTGACGAAGGCCCAGCGAATGATATTAACATCATCCATACGCTGTACCAGTCTTAACTCAACAACATGAAAAGAAATAATCACAACTACGCAGACAAATATAATCGCATAAATAATAACTGAGATTAAACATGCAGTAGTCCAACATAATAACCAACAACTGGAAAATAAACAACAAACGGGTCAACAAAGCCCAGGATACAAAGTTCAACAAAAATAACAATGTGATATGAAAATAACATGGAAGAAACAATTTATTGCGAAGCAAGCGCCTGCTCTAATCCTATAAGAACTGCTCACCAATGCCTTCTGGTAATTCTCCTTGTGCACCTGTAGTTGGATCAACTAGAGTGGAAAAGAAAATGTCCTTAAAGAAAGTACGGACAGCAAGTAGTGAAAAGCAAAGAGTAAAGGAACATGGTACATCAAGGAATATGAAGCAAGATCATAGTCCAAAAGCAATAATAATGTCAATAAACAATGGTCAAGTGTACAAGTGTCAACTTAGGTTTATTAGCATGTTATTTTTCCGATCTAGTGCACGTACTACTGTGTCCCATACCACAGGTTCGGTGCACGCTAAAAAGTGTACATTTTAGACATAGTGGTGGGATCTACAGTGCGTGTACTCGGTGTAACAAGATAACATAATAACAAGATAACAAGATAATATGATAACAAGATAACAAGATAACATGATAAAAAGCTCACAAGTATTACAAGATAACATGATAAAAAGCTCGCAAGTATTACAAGATAACATGATAACAAGTGTACAAGTATTTCTCCACTTTCCATGTCAATATTCCATGTAAACAAGAAGGTCCCTACCGAGTACATTTTCTGAGATTATCCACTACTAAGTCAACCTTCATTAACCCAGGCTTGTTTAATATTTGTATTATATCATTCATGATCATGCAAGTGTATATAAGAGTGTCACGGCGATGATAAAGATGCAGCAAAATGATGCAATGCATGATAATGTACATGTAATTGTAATTCTGAAAGGGGCAGACACAGCAGTAACTCACAAACTATAACTCGGAATTCGATTCCATCAAAAGGGCTGTAAAGACATCTGGGGCTACAATTCATATTCAGTAAGTTTCAATTGATTCTGACTGTAACTAGATCGATTACTCTAATCTTTAATGTAGCGCCCCGAATTTCTAATATGATATCTTAGAAAATACGTGGCACAATCCCAGCATTAACTTCAATGTAACATTAAACACAACCAACTCCACTAAAATTTTGAACTTTTATTACAACAAAATTTTACATAGCACAGCGGAATTCAAAACATCTCAACTCAAAATTTTCTTTTATTTACAACACAAAACTATCTCAAATCTGTTTTTACAATTTTACACAAAACTCTTATTAAATCACTTTTTCTCAAAACCAACCCAAGCATCCAACCTCCAACTCAAAGCAACAACCTGCAATATATGAGGCTAGAGATGATCCCTAACCCCCAAAACTAAAGGGGTCAGCCATAAATGGTGTGAGTGACATAAAACAAACAAACAACATGAATAATCATTAAGTAAGGATTCTTAAACAACATGTAGTGAACCAAAATACGTAAAACATAAAGTAGCAAGAAACGTAAACAACAAGTGATACTAAACCAAGTGTCAAGTGTAGAAAACAGGAAACCACATGCGTAAAACTAAGTCAAGAAAACACAATTTCTATATGCGGACTCTCTAATGCGTACTTGTCGAAGTCTATGCATCCCACTCTACATAGGTTCGGTACAAGCCCTTAACGTCTCCACATCATAGGGTTCAATCCCCCGCTATGCAACTAATCCTAACACGATGACTACTACGAGATAAAGATAAGCTGTGAATAGTAGTCCATGCCCGATAATTCCGGAGATCAATCCCACACCACAAGTAATTACCGTAATAATTTCGGAGATAAATCCCACACCACATGTAATCTACCGTGATAATTCCGGAGATTAAATCCCACACCACAAGTAATCTACCGTAATAATTCCGGAGATTAAATCCCACACCGAAACATTGACACATCATCACACGAATACCACATGTGCTTCGCCTCGACTCCGATAATTCCGGAGATCAATCCCACACCGAAAGAAACTACTTGGATAATTCCGGAGATATATCTCACACCCAAAGTAAAATACTTGGATAATTCCGGAGATAAATCCCACACCCAAAGTAAGATACTTCGATAATTCCGGAGATTAAATCCCACACCGAAAGCCATACTGAGGTACTTGACTCATGTTCCCGTTCATCATATCACCACTAGTGCCTGTCCTTATTATTTTTGGGTTACTTAATTACTCAACGAATCTCCTAGAGTAGTGTACCCTACCGGACTTAACTCAAAACTGAATAACTGAAATGCCTCAACAGGCCTCAACAAAATAACTCAACACCAGTATACTAGGGTCACACACATCCTCTAGAGACTCAAACTCAAAAAGTCTAAACCAACTTTTCACTAAACAAAATAGCTCAACTGAATATCTTAAAATCAAATGCTTAACTGAATATCTCAAATCAAATGCTTAACTGAAGACAAAATATAGGCCAAAATATCTGAAGACTAATCATTCAAAAGAACACGCAAGTTACAAAAACTCATCAGTACCGGTCGACTTATACTGTAGTAAGTCGACTGTCCAGAGGACAAATATTCATGATTTTCAGAAAATAGACTAAGTCATATAAGCCGACTTAAAGAAGTCATCGGTCGACTTACCCGAGACAAATTCCAATAATTTTCACAAAAATATTCTAAGTACCAACAGTCGACTTAAGGAGTTATAGGTCGACTGTCCAGAGTAGAAACTGCAATAACTTTACAAAATATTTTCTAAGTATACTAGTCGACTGAAAAGGATCTAAGTCGACTGTCCAGAACGAATTTTCAAGAAAGCTAAAGATACAGCAGCTGGGTCGTGCCAGTCGACTGTCAGCCTACAGTCTGCCTAGTTTCGGTTGTACATGATAATCAAAATTAGAGTTTTTCTAAAAGAAATCATTGTTTATGAAAATAATTCGTATTCAGGTAAAAATGACAATCTCAAAGTATCCTCAGATTGGATACAATCCTCAAATCAACCAACTTCCTCAAAATCTCAATCTTCATGTTCTAAATTCCTAATTCTTCCATTAGGGTTTCTCAATACTGAAAATCTTTCACAACTCAAAACCAAATCTGATTTGTAAACACAAGATCCAGATGTTCATCCATCCAATCATAACCATACTCAAATCTTAAACATGCCTTCTAGCAATACAATTTTATAAACCAAGATCTACTAGTCATTCATAGATTTCACATACATGGTACGAACAACAACCTTTGCATCGTTCTCATGCAAAAATACTAAATGACATACATGCCAAACCAACAATATAACCATCGATCACATTAATCAAACCACAATACAAGATTCATATCATTCACAACATCAAAACAAAACAAAACATTGTCACTCACAAAACAAAACAAAGCAAAACAAAGTCACTCACATAAATCAAAACAACAAAACAAATTTATATCACTCACCTTTGAATTGAAAAGATCCAAAGAAGAAGCCTTCCTTTTTGCGAGATCCAAAACTTCCTCTTGCTCCTCCAAACAAATCACAAAATTCTGTATATTGCAGCAAATGACGGCTGGAAAAATCCTTTTAAATACCCGGAATGAAGTTTTAGGGTTTTACCCACACTTTGCAAAATAATCCCTTCAAAATACAACTTTATACATATAGTTCTATTCTTGGAAATTCAATAAAATTCATTTAAATTAGGATTTAAAAGTAAAATATAATCCTAAATCTCAATTGGTACTGTTCAAAATGTCCAGAAAGTACATTTTACATTTTAACCCTTAAAAATGACAAATTTGCAAAAAGGTCCTTCTTTTCTCAAAATTTGCAAATAGTTCCAATTAATTTCAGAAAAATCTGGAAAAATACTAAATAAATCCCAAATATTAAATAATGATTTTTCATGAAGGAAACTTGATTTTCAAACTTCTCAAGAAAGCATTTGCACGTGTAAAAAGATAAATTTTTCTGAAAATATTTATAAATTCTCCAAAAATCATTTTAGTCATTTATAAACCTTTAAAAATAACATTTTAAAAATATGGGGTTCTACATTTACAGCTTAAGGGTTCTGGCAACAGCTTATAGTCAAAATTCTATGGGTGAAAACAAGATGTAAAATCAATATAAAAATCCACAAAAGTTAGAAAATGAATACTAAGAATGTCTACTAAGTTCTGGAGAGTTTCATGTCATTACACTACTGTTATCATGGTGTTTCAACTGAAAGTTATGTCGATATTTCACTAATTTACAAATCTGGAAAAACAGACAAGCAGTGACTAAAACTGTAATATCTCACAGCTCACAGGTCGGAATCTAAATCCGTCAAGTGCTCTGGAAACTAGATTCATTAGGCTACAATTTCTTTTTATATAGTTTTGGTTGATTCTTATTGTAACAGGGTCAAAACCTCGTGCAAAACAGAACAAGCAGCAAGAAGTAATAAAAATGCATCATATACATTCATCAAAACGGATATTCTACATGTTCTTGAATCATGGAATGCATCAACATTATATACAACAAGCTAAGATGAATTTCTACAGTACACAAGGCCAAATTATCATGTCATGATTCAATTCACGAGATCTCAATCAATTAACATGTATTCATATCATTATATATTTCTATATATAAGTTCTAGTCAATTTGTTCATGTCGTGTGTGCATGCAAGCTTGGGTTTGAATCAATGGATGTTGGCACAAATTCAAGGATACTGTGGGTTAGCTCATGTAAACCCTCGCTATCCCCGATGGAAAGTACACAAAGCAATATTTCGATAATTGAAGGGGAACTACTTGCGGAGATCAACAATCTTGAACTAGAAAAATAAACAAGTTCAAGTAGACTTGCCTTTTGTGTAAGAGATTCGAATAACTAGAATAACGGGATTAGAATCCTGGGTGACGATCCAAGACACGGACGAGACACGAGCAAAACAGCAAACGGCAACCAAGATCCAACAGCACACAATCCCCACAGTGGATCCCAAGCACACACAGAAGAACACACACTTTGGATCCTCACCAGACAAACAGCAAACACCAACCCTGGATCCCTTATGCCAAAAAAACATACACCAAAATCCACCACTGGCTACTCTTCTTCCCCACTTCGACAGAGAGAGAAGGAGAGATAGAGGGAGAGGGGACGGCGACATCTGGCGGCTGGCGACAGTAGCGGCGACCACAGCAAGGGCGGCAACGGCGACGCTGTGGTCGAGGAGTGACAGCAACGACCAAGGGTGGCGCGACGAGCGAGCTCTGTTTCGCTCAAAAACAGGGGAGACAAGACAAGGGGGTGCTCGGCTTGGATGATGATGACAATGCAATGAGGGACCTTCGGTGGTTGCAGGGGTGAGAGGAGAGACGGAGACGAGGGACCGACGGTGCGGAGGGAGGCACAGGCAATGGTTAATGGCGAGCGGTAGTTGGAGATGCAAGGCAGCGATGGTGGAGGCGAGGAGCAGAGGTTGAAGGTGAGCCTGAGGTGGAGCTTCGAGCGGGAATGGAGGTGGACGAAGGAGGAACACTAGGAGCTCGAGGGTTGAGCAGATGCGATGGAGTTTCGATAGGTTCTTCGAAGGTTGATGATGGAGGCGATGATCGAGGTTTAGTGTGGTGGTGCTCGGGACTCGAGCTGAGGACGAAGAAGATGACTGCGGTAGGGATGACGAGGTGAAGAGAGAGAGCTTCAGTGGATGTCGCTGGTGGTGCTCGTCGAGGCACGGGAAGATGACGAAGTTGAGGAGAAGCGAGGGGTTGAAGGCAGTTGCGGAGGTGACGATGAGCTAGCGAGAGGTGCTCGAGAGACAATGGCGGCGACGAGGAGAAGTGGTGGCTCGAGCGGGAACAGGGCGACGGGGGTGATCGAAGGATGAAGATGGAAGGGCGAAGTGGCAATGGCGATGCTCGGGAGGATCTAGTAGAGGATGGGGCGGTAGGTGTTAGATGAGGAAGACGATGAGGTTGGGGGTGTTTGTTCTGTTGGGCTTGGGAAACTAAGGGGAGAGAAAGAGTACGGGGGGGGGGAGGGAATTTAATGAATAATATAATTATTATAATGGGGGGGGGGGGTAGATAGGAGGGCTGATTAGTAGGGGTAGTTGAGATAGTTGGGGAGATCATGGAGTTAGTTTCAGATTATCAGGAGATAATAGGGCAGTTAGATAATAGAAGGGGGAAGAGTTGAGAACGGGAGAGAAAGTAAGCGGGTGGATTAGAAAATATGGGGGTTTGAATAATCATATAGGATTGAGTCTATATAAATATATATGAGTACTGGGTTTAGATTTGAGCTTGGTGTATGGGCTCAAAACAAATTAATAATTTAGTTATAGGATTGAACTTATGATAAATAATTAAATAATTGGGCTTGGGCTCAGGTTTTTAATAAATAATACAAATAAATATAAAATTCAGGCTTTAGATGTTAGGCTTCATACTACTAAATAATAATACAATATTATATTAAAATCAATGGGCTTTAACAAAAGTAGTAATAATAATACTAATAACAATACATAATAATAATAAAAATAATAATAACAATAATAATAAAATAATGAAAACAATTATAATAATAGTAATAGTAATAACAATAACATCAATAATAATAATAATAATAAAATAATGAAAACAATAGCATTAATAATAGTAATAATAGTAATAATAACATTATACAACAAAATAAGAATTTGACTGATCAACTTTATATTAAATAATCCAAACATGAGTATATATAGTCGATCAAAAATGGAAAGTGAAGTTAAAATACACTATTATTTGAAATAACATAATTTTCGTTTAGAAAAGATTTTAACTGAAGATTCAAAACAATTTTAACAAGTAATAATCAAAATACGAAAAATATTCGGAAAATATGTATTTACGGAAACAGGGGTTACAATCCTGTAGTGCTACAAAATTTTGTATTTTGGAATTCGGGGCATTACATTCTGTGATTGGTGTAATCTAGTATTTGCTTGGTGGTTTGTATTGATAGCGTCGAAGACTCAATAAGATCATCTAGAGAGAATAATTCCCTAACATTACTAACAAGTGGTATCAGAGCATTAGGTTCGTGGGTTTGTTCAAGTTCCTTGGAGAATATGGAAGATCAAAAGACGAAAATCAAGGAGTTTGACAGTAAGATCAACTTCAATCTATTGAGGGTGGATATGTATGATGTATTGGTTTAGAAGGACCTGCATCTTGATCTAGAAGAGAAGAAGCTAACTGACATGAAGCAAGAGAAGTGGGATGAGATTTATTTGAAGGCCTTGAGTTTAATCCGATTGCAATTGGCGGACGAAGTCAAGTGTAATATCCTTTAGGAGAAAAGTGCGGCGAGTCTATGGGCGAGGCTCAAATCTGACTGCTCGGGATTGTCGTTGTTAGATCAGATGTAATGGAAGTGGAAGCTGTTTCATTTCTCAATGAAGGAAGGTGCAAATCTTCATGATCACATTGAAAAGTTCAATAAAGTAATATCTGAAATGAAGGCAATTAACACTGATGATCTTAGAGAAGCGGATAAAGCTTTCAACTTGATATATTCACTGCCAGATTCTTATGATCACTTGATAACTATCATGCTACACGAAAAATCTGCCAAGGAGGCAGTTACAGTAGTCGGGGTGATCAAGATTTTGAAAGAAGATGAATCGAGGAAGGAGAATAATAAAGGGGGATCTATTTCTCTAGTTTAATTTGCAGTGGATGATGATACTTCAATTGGAAGGGATACGACACACAAAGGTAAGATCCGTTGCCATTATTGTAGAGGAATTAGGCTTTCCAAGAGAGACTGCTGCAAGTGGTTGAGTCAGAAGGGTACTACTACCGAAGGTAATCAAGCCAACATAGCCAGTGCCAATGATTCATGTAAATTTGGTGATTTTGATTTATGTCTTCTTTTTTCAAGTTCTTCATATGTGGATTCGAGTTGGTATCTTAATTCGGGGAGTTCTTCTCATATTTGCTATGAGAGGGAGATGTTTTTAACTTACAAGTCTACAATAGGCCGTATTGTAAGAACAGGGACTGGTGAGATTTGTGAAGTGGTGGATGACAGATGGTGAAGGCTTCACACTAGAAGAGGTCATGCATATTTCGGTACTACAGCAGAATCTAATATCCTTGGGGACTCTTGATTCTCAGGGCTGCATGTGCACAGCTCGAGGTGGAGTTTCGACAATTTGAGAGTCGTCGTAAGGTGTTGAAGAGTAAGAAGGGGATTAGGCAGGGCCAGCACAACCTTTACCAGCTTTGTGGGAGAAGAAAAACTTGACCGAGTGTATGGAAGCTCATTGTTCCTAAATCATCATCTAGTAGGCCGTCACTAGAATCACCGAAGTGAGACTACAACATTCGAATAACGTTAGAAGGTGGAGAGAGCCGTGGGTAGGTGTAGTGTGTGTGTGGAGGGTGACACCTCTATGATAAGATCTACTAGGGTGTGCCCTTGAAGGAGGCATACAATTGGAGAAAAACAGGTGGAGGTAGATTCAACTAATAGAAGAAGCCATATAACTAGGTTGTTTACAAAGCGGAGAAAGGTCTAGAAGAGTTTTGACCACACAGGTATAAACTCAGGAGTACTCAATCCAAGGTGGAGATTGTTGGGTTTATGTCTTGCATACACATGTTTGATGAGAAGACGATGAAGCGGTGAGAGGAATCGAAGCGAATGGCTGAAGAAAGAAAAGAAAACAGTTAGCTAGTAGCAACAACAACAGAGAGATGGACAGTAGACTGTGCAATCGACTGTCCCCCCCCTCGGATGTCAATCGGGGTGATTACGGTCGACTGCAACTATGTGCAGTCGACCGTCTTATGTGGCTGAAGCAGTTTTGAGTAGGGTCTTGGAGATTCATGAGAAGCCCAATTTTGTCTTCAAGTTAGATCGTACGGCTCTCAACGCAGGGTTATCTCTTCAGTATACATCAGATGGTTAGTGTATCAAGTGTATCAAACTAGGGTTTTCTCTAGATCCATATATTCATTGTAACGGCTCTAAGAAAGAGTATGATTCGATTGAGTGCCGAATAGAAAAAGAGAGTACTTCATCTGAGAGGTTAGAGATTTCTCCATTGTAAACAATAAGTAATTCCAGTTAGGCTTGAGAGAAGGTCGTGGTAAGAATTGTAATATTCTTGTATCTTCTCTAGTTGAATATAACAACTCAGTACTTTCTTCCCGGATCAAGGCGAAATCTCCAACTGGGACAATTCTTGTGTGCTTTGTGTGATTTGTGTGATCTAGTATTTGCTTGATGGTTTGTATTGATTGTGTCCAAGACTCAACAAGATTCTCTAGAGGGAATAATTCCTTAACATGCACTACATGTAGTTGAACAGAAGATCAATGAGTTTATAACCATAGTTCTCATAATAGTTGCGATTAGAGGTGCAACTGCACATACTAAACAATATATCTAAACACTTATCACCTCTATGCCGAGCCTATGTAGTACTTCCCGGCTCTTCACAAGACCTCGGTGCAAGGGCGTATCCAGGACACTAATCAATTCCTCTTCTCTTTTCGGACACGGGAACGGGAATAATGAATGTATACTCGCTTTCAGCGCCTTGCTTGTAGAATGCACGTGGGAGAAGCGATAGGCGACACCTAGCGCAACTAGAGGACTCTATCTTATTCTTGCATTGGTTTTAGTTGAAAGTGAAAATACACTTAACTTATCATGTGCTTTCTTTTCCTGTTAGCCTTAGAAGGAGGCTGAAGCCGTGGTCATTTGCTAACTCTAAAAGCTAAAAGCTGTAAGCTGCCTGGATCCGATTCTAGTCTAGGTCATACCCAATCCCACTGGGCTTTTTCTTTCAAAAAATATATGCACCGAGAAGATTTATACAATGGAAAAGGAAGGAGAGATATGGTTGTTCTTCAATCTTCTCTGACTTGTCTAGCGAGCCTAAAAGAGTTTTCCGTGTCATAGGTGGTAAGGTTGTTTCCTTAGCTGAGTGTCACCCTCATGCAAGTTTTCGTCATTACCTCTATATACTAAAATGATAGTTGACAAAGATAGCATGTTTACTAATATAACTTAAGAGTTGGAGTTGTGCAATTAATAGACAAACCAACTTAATCATGTCTAATCTTAACAACACATTTTAAAGTAAAAGTTATATTAATTATCCACTTTAATTAATTACACACGTACTATAATATGCTCAAACTTCAAATTTATTTACGACATAATTATTTATGAAATCCTCATTCAATAAATGTTGATGCCACCGAGGATAATTCGTGAACAGTGGAAACTTAAAAAAAAGAAGGCCTGCATTGCACATGCAAATTACTAGTTATATTAGAACTAGAATAGTTCACTTTAGTGGATTATGTCTCTCACGAGGCACGAAGTTACACTGTTTTATGGACAGGAAGAAAAAATAATAAAAGGAAAGGGAAAGGAAAGAAAAAGAAGAGAAAAACTGATTGCCAATGTATCACTTTCTTACCATGTTAAACATCTCTTTTTCGATAATTTTCTCCATAGTCACGGTTTTTATTAAATTTTCTTTTCATAAACAATATAATAAAAATTACACTTCCTAATACATTCACCAACTTCTTGTGCATGTTGCCTGCTCGAAAAAGCCTAGTAGGGAAATCACAACTTTTAAAAGAGGAAAAAACCTCTCTGAATATGTGGAGCTTCTATCTCCTCCCTTCCACCTTCCTTCCATCCACCTTCACCAAACCTTTCACCCTCTCCACCACAATTTAGACTTCACCAAACCTATCACCCTCACCACCCCCCTTTAGACTTCCCATTCCAACACCTATGCACCTCTTCAGCCTCCTCAGACACTCTATTCAGTCTTCCCCCACCCTTTTTCCCGCACCAACTCCTACCTCCTTCTTTCCTCTCCTCCTCCTGGCTTTGCTTTCGACCTTTCTTAACTCCTAACCCTAACCTTTCCTACCTTTTCTTTGACAACCTCTTCCAAGCTCCATTTCATCTGTGCCACGAAAGAGGCGCACGTGAGGGATAGAGGGAGATCGAGGGCTTGGGTGACGCATGAACACAACAGCGATGATGAGCGGCGACACCCACGCAGCAGACCTGGGCGCGAGGACCACCGAGGGGGGGCCATAGGGACGGTCACAGGGATATCTCTCCGATAAGGCATCACGAATCCCGACGTGAGGAAGGAAGGGCCTCCCCGTTGGCGTCCAAACCAGCAGTGATCACTAACGGCTCCCCCGTCAACAGCTACTCAGGAAGTCTTCTCCGATTAAACTGCTCCATCGCGACCACCATCCTAGAGGATCGCCTACCTCTCACAAATCTCCAGTAATGTCGACAGCGCCAGCCAACTTCACTGAAGATGAACTTATTGCTTCTCTGAACGACCTGAGGCGCAAGGGCAAGGGGAATGCTGAGTCGGAGGTCGATGGAGGGGAGCCATGGCAGCTCTATCGATCCAAGTTAGCCAAGAAGCATTAATTGTTAAGGATCAAGAGCTCGGCCATGTCTTGCACACTGTGCGGCGATAATCACTGTAAAGAGGATTGTCCTATAGGGGTTTTCGTGTGCTTCGAATGCAAGGTCCCAGGACACCGGGTTATCGACTGCACTGTTAGAGGAGCCAAGAGGAAAGCTAAGAGGCCGGAGGAAGCTAGGCTTTCGCCGAGGAGGCGTGACTCTGTTCACGCTATAGTGGCTGTGATGGGGACAATGAAGGCGTCGAGGGAACGACTCAGGACCACCTTGGGGGTTATCAGAGCGGTGCAGGGTTGGCCGTTCACTGTGGAGGTGATTATGGGGCTGTGCTGCCTATCGGACTCCTTCAATCGAAGAAAGTGGGAGCTGAACAGAGTTAAAGACTTTTGGGTGGCTGAGTTTCCAATAAGAGATGGTGTGGCGGCGTTATCTCGTAGGGATATCATTAAGATTTCCGGCAGTAGGTACGGGATCTCCATTAAACCTTGGACAGGTGCTGAAGGTGCGGCCGATCAAGTCATGGCTATGAAAGTTTGGATTAGACTGGTTGGGTTTCCTTTGCATTGCTGGGAGCTAGGGGGATTTCAGGATCTCTTCAGAAAATTCTGGGTGGTTTTGGAGGTCGACGAATTGACGGTGAAGTGCAAACAAGGTTATGCAAGGGTCAGGATCGGCTGTAATGGGCTCCACTGCATTCTGTACGTTATCAGAGCTATGGTTGAGAACCTATGCTTTTTGGTGGAGGTGCGAGTCGATGGTACCCAACTGGCGACGGTGGGGGAGGGGCTTAAAAAGCAGGTGGCAAAGAAGCTTTTCGAAGACGCTGCTACGGAGAGCGACAGGAAACAAATGGAGAAGTTGGAGGTTGAAGAAGGACGGTTCAGGAATTTTGAACCGGAGTCTGGGTCTGAACTGGTCCATCAAATCCGCTCCAGACCACTCATCATCACAGGGGGCAATTTGGGAGGAGATCAAACGGCGGAGGAGTTTTCTTTTGGTAAATCAAGCACCATTCTGCTAAGAGAGAGGGGGCCCACCATTGTGCCAGCTCAGCGATACAAGAACACTCCTAGCGTGCCTATCAAGGACCTTACTCTCTCTGGGGCTGATGTGGTTAGTCATGAGGGAACCAGGGCTCAAGAAATTAGTTCGGTTCTTGGGATGGGGCACAGTAGTAAGGTACAGGGTCAGCATGGGGGGGAGGTGGGGAACGAGCTTAATTGTACTGGGGATAGAGGTATGGGTGGCATGCGTGTGGTACAAGCTGAGCCAGAGCTAGAGAATGGGTTGGGACTCGAGGTTGATGTCCTACCTTCCACAGCAAACTTTCGAATTATCCCGCCAGTTTCAATTCATCCTGTAGTGGGCTTGGGCCCAAACTTGGAAGAGGTGGGCTATGTGAAAGAGTCTCTTTTGCAGGATAAAGGGGCCCCAGCTACTAAACAGTCTGTAGTCAAGTGCCGGGAGGGGGGAGTTCACTTTATAGGGTCCTCTAGTTTGATTGCAGGGGGGGCTTTCTTGGTGATTCTGCTCGAAGTCGAGTGGACGAGCCTTATAACGAAGACGAGGAGAGTATCGAAGCCTTCCTTAGACAGGAGGTGGAGAAGAGGGTACAGAGAGATGTTAAAAATAGGGTCAAAGCAATGTTGGGGAACTGGGCTACGGAGAAATCAGGTATCTCCGACAAATCATTGGAATCAGATAGTGACTCTTTCGGATCGGAGGTGCCAGAGACTGGGGAAGAGGAAGGAAATGTCAATACTTTCGAGGAAACAACTACGGTGGGAGCAATCACAAAGAAAGAGAAGAAAAAAGAAAAGGCTAGGGAGGGCTTCAGACAGAGTGATAGACAGCACAAACCAATGACCGTCAAGGAGATTTACCAAAGGGTGGGACAGCGCAAAAGCTACGAAAACCTGACAGGTACACACTCACCTATTTCCATTTTTGGCTCAATTCCTGATTACCTGTTAGTTCAATTAGCTTCTGCTTATGGAATTAATATGCATGCTGGCCATGATATTCACATGAACACTATTGACTTAATTTGGGGTAGGAAATTGGACAATATTATTAAGGTCCAAGGGGTGGTTAATGGGAACGTGGAACAAGACTGTGTTTCTCAAAACCTGATTGAGCTGGAGCCAACTCAATAGGGGGAAGGGGAGGGGCGATCGTTGTTAATGTTTAACGTTTTATTTTGGAACGTTAGGGGGCTTGGCAAAGCGGCCAAGCATAGGATGGTTGGGGAAGTAATTAGGAAGAATAACATTGATGTGGTCTGTTTAGAAGAGACAAAGGTATCTCAGCCAACAAGCAGGTTTCTCGGGGGGTCTAAAGCTGAACCATATTAAAGAGTGGAGGGTCAGGGACGCTGCAGGAGCGTCAGGGGGGGTTTTGGTTGGGGTCAATACCAGTATTTTTGACTTACTGGATGATTGGGTGGGTAAGTTTACTGTATCAATTGTGATACAGAGGAGGCAGGACGGCTGGAAGCAGGTGGTTATGGCGGTATATGGCCCTAACGTAAGAAACCAGAGACAGGAGCTCTGGGAAGAACTATATAGCATCAGGGGAAGCTGGAGCTTGCCATGGATGCTTGGAGGCAATTTTAATATCGTCAGGAAAACTCACGAAAGAAGCGGAGGAATAGGTAATGGTCGAGACAGTTTCAAGTTCAACCAGGTCATTTCCGACCTGAGTTTGATGGAAATTCCGATTAATGATCGGAGATTTACGTGGTCTAATCGGAGAAGGGAACCGACTCTTGCTAAACTAGACAGGATTCTGGTTTCTTCGGACTGGGAAACTAAATTCCCTTGGGCATTGGCGCAATCTACCATTCGTAATACCTCGGACCATATACCAATTATCATTGGCACGGGAGAAGAGGGGAGGACGCCACATAAAATATTCAGGTTTGAAAAAATGTGGTTAACCAATAGGGAATGCCATGAATTGGTGAAGACCAGCTGGGAAGGCAAAATTAGCGAGGTAGATCCGGCAAAAAGGCTAGTCAGAAAATTGGGTGCACTCAGAAGAAGGCTCAAAAAGTGGAATCGTGTAAAATTTGGGAATGTTCTTAAGCGGAAGGGCTCCACTTTGAAGGAGATTGACGATCTGGAAAAGAAAGAGGAAGCGGACGGCCTCGATGACATCCAATTCGGAAGGCTTACGACCTGTAGGCAGGAAATCTTGGAGATTTACAACAGGGAAGAAATCATGTGGCGTCAAAGGTCAAAGATAAAGTGGCTGTTGGAAGGGGACACGAACACTAAATTCTTCCACAAATGCGCTAGCATGCGTCGTAGGAACAATTTTATTCACTCCTTGGAGATCGACGGGACCAATACCGTTGATGTTCATCAAATTGAATCACATAGTCATCTTAATTTCAAGGAGCTTTTGGGCTCAACCGGGAAAGTATATGCGAGTCGGCGGAGGACCTTTGGGAACCTCTTATGCCTGCAATTCAGGAATGCGTATCAGAATTGCAAGACCCATTCACCATGGAGGAAGTCATGAGGGCGATATAGGGTATAGGCCAGGATAAGGCCCCAGGACCAGATGGTTTCCCGGCGTTCTTCTACAAGGAATTCTGGGACGTTCTAAAGGACCTCATGGACATCATAAACGCATTCTTTCAGGGGACGCTGGACTTGGGTAGATTGAACTACGCCAACATTTGCTTAATCCCAAAGAAGAAGGAGGCAACAAGGATTGGGGACTTCAGACCAATCAGTTTGATGAACTACTCGATAAAGATCATAACAAAAACTCTGGCTAATAGGCTCAGAGCACTGATAGGTAATATCGTTAAAGACTATCAGACTGGATTTATCGTGGGCAGGGACATTCTAGAAGTGGTAACTTTGGTTCAGGAGGTGATACAAGATTGTAAGAGACGTCACAAGTCAGGGTTTATGTTAAAATTAGACTTTGAGAAGGCTTACAACAAAGTAGAGTGGAAATGCCTTATGGAAATTCTTAAAAGGCGAGGGTTTGGGGACAGATGGATCGGATGGATTGAGTCCTGGCTATCTTCAGCCAAGGTCATGATTCTGGTGAATGGGAAACTGGATAAGAAAATCAGGTGTAGACGGGGTCTTAGGCAGGGGGACCCACTGTCACCGTTGCTATTCACCATGGTGGCAGACGTGTTACATAAGATGCTTCAGTCTTATAGAGAAAAGGGTCTCATTAATGGGTTAGGGATGAGGAGGGGGGTTTTCGCGGTGATGGACGTTCAGTATGCAGACGACACTCTAATTTTCGGAGAATGCGACACTACTAAAGCAACACTTCTCAAGTGGGGTCTATATCTTTTTGAAGATTGGTCTGGGCTGAAAGTGAACTTCTATAAAAGTACCATAACTTTATTTGGAGAGACGGGGGAGGCGGGGGGTGCAGTTGCATCCATTCTTAACTACACGATTAAACCATTGCCTATTAAATACTTGGGCCTTCCTATTGCAGCTGCCAAACCCTCAAGGGCGGATTGGAACGAGCTTATCAAGAGGATTGCTCTGAGGTTAGATGAATGGAAGGGTAAGATGTTTTCATTCGGAGGTAGGCTGGTGCTGCTCAACTCCATTATTAGCGCCATCCCCCTTTACTTTATGTCATTCTTTGAGATTCCTGTACGGGTGATCAAAAAGATTGACGGGCTCAGAAGACGATTTTTCTGGCACGGATCGGGTTCCGATGGGAAAGGTTACTCGTTAGTCAAATGGGGGATCGTCTGTAGACAAAAAGAATTCGGTGGGTTGGGGGTTCTAAACATAAAACAAATGAATCAAGCCCTACTTGGTAAATGGTGGTGGAAGCTTAAAGTTAATGCAAAGGCTAAATGGGCTACTCTCATAGAGAAAACATACATCAGGAAAGGCTGCATGCATAGGAAACCGAATAATGTGGCGTCCATGTCCGGGTTCTGGAAAGGGGTCGTGCGCACTAGGAAAACTTTTCTCGCTGGGGCTACATTCGCGATTGGCAAGGGAAAATCGATCTGCTTCTGGAAAGACAGGTGGTGCGGACCGATTACGCTAAAAAGGAGATTTCCATATTTATATTCAAGGGCGAGGGATAAAAATGATTGGGTAGCTACTAACTGGCGGGATGGAGCATGGCAGCCCAGATTATTAGGCAGACTCAACACGTCATTTAAAAGGCAAAAACAGGACCTTATCTGTTTCTTACAGGATTGGAAGCCGATGGATGAGGACATTGAGGACAAGGTTTACGGGGCGGGAGGTACAGGAGGTAGATATTCGGTCAGGGCCACTTACGACTGGTTAAATGACGGGGGTGTGTGGACGCATGATCCGATCTGAAGGGTAAAAGTGCCTCTAAAGGTAAATTATTCAATTGGCTGGCTCGTAGAAAGGTTATTCTGACTCGAGAAAACTTGGCCAAGCGAAAGTGGCAGGAGCCGAGTATATGCGTTATGTGCAATATGGATTGCGAGACGGTAGATCACCTCTTTATCCAGTGTCAGCACGCTAGGGAACTTAGGGGGGATCTGTTACGAAGATTACACATTGGGGGGCAGGCTCCGGAAACGATTAACGATGTTTGGAGGGGTTGGAGGGACATCAATGTTTGTAAGGACCAAACTATCATTTGGGAAATCAGGGGAGCGGGGATTTGTTGGGGAATCTGGTTAGAAAGAAATAATAGAATTTTCAGACCATCACACAAACACATCATGCATTATCAACTCCTTTTTAGTATTATTGCTAATATTAAGTTTTGGTCCAACGCGGCAGATCCTGAAGCATCTAAGAAGATCAAAGATCCGTACGCTGATATCGGTGCTTCTCCCTACGAAGTGGTCTCAGAGGATGAAGGGGGCACTCCGGCGGCGGAGGGGGGCACACCAGCTGTGGAGTGATTGTCGGATGGGGTGGAGGTTTTTGCTACTTTATTTTGGATTGTTCCGGTCTTAGGAACTTTTTGTATCAACTGTAATTATTTCATTTTTTGGGAAGGAGACTCCTATGTATGGGATGGGCGCTCTTTATTTTGGTAGGTTTGGAGAATGAGCATCATGGCCCGGTGTTGGGACGCATGAATATCATTTCCTATGCCTGGTTGTCTGTTTTATTAAAAACTCTTTAATGAAGCGCGGGGGGTCTCGTGCCCACCGTTTTCAATCAAAAAAAGAAAAAGCCTAGTAGGGTAAGAGCTAGCTAGGCATGCGATAACAAGATAAGTGTATTTTCCAACCAATCTCTGTATACCTGGGGTATGTGATACTTAGACAACTCATGATATCATATTACAAGCAACGAGCAGTGAGATATCCAATTCAGAGAGGGATGTGCTTCCTCAGTTAAGTAGAATGTAGACTGGGTGAAAATTTCACTCCAATCAACAAGACTGTTCACTACTAGCTAGGATCTATTCAGAGGAACGTAATTAAACCGTCAATTAATGTGTAAACAGAGAAGATATATACATGCTATATGTAAATCACCCTAGGGGGTGAATAGGGTGATTGTGCGGAAATAAAAAATTTAAAATTAAGTTGCAAAGTAAATGAGAAGAGATAAAGAAAGCAAACACAGCAAAAATAAGTGACACAGCGATATAACGTGGTTCGAACCCCAGGTCTACGTCCACACTACCTACTTATAGCAATTCTCCGCCACAAGCGTTCCACTATACTCAAACCCTTGTACAGTGATTCTCGGAATCAGGTCGAGAGACCTATTACACCCACAGGACTTCTAAGACAAGCCCCGTCAATCTCACCAAAGTAGAAGAAAAGAAAAACTCAAGATCTTTAATGATCCTGACTGAAGAAAACATATAAGTATCACACACTCGGATTGATTGTTGAATTGATTAGTTCAGAAGATTTTTTTTCAAAGCAATAGGTGAAGAATATACAGTGGGTTCGTCCAAATATATAAACTAGGAAGTGTATCTCTCAAAAATAGAAACAATACATTCCAAAAGAGTAATCTGCACGAGGTACGGTCGACCAGAAATAAGGACAGTCGACCGTTCATCTTTTAATCAAAAATTCGAAAGATGAATGGTCGACTGTCTCATCATTTTAACTGTGATGAGTGGTCGACTGTGGTGCAGTCGACCGACAGTATGGTACGGTCGACCGCAATCGTGTTGATTCTGACGAAACAACTTTATATTCTTACCATATACTAATCAATCAATAATTAATCAATTACATATAAAATCTCACATATATGGAAGTACAGAAATTGATCTTGCTAGATTTCTTGGGCTCTAATCAACATGTGCACTTTTTGAATAATGTCTTTTTTTGTTTGATTTTGTAATCATTCTTTATTGCTTTCCTTCTTTTGCATCTTTTTGAATCTTTTTGACTCTCTTACTGATTTATTTATTCCTGAAAATCAGAACATCTCAATTGAAACTTATTAGTATTTGTGAGCACGTTTTGTGCACACCAATCTAAGAGTCAACAATCTCCCCCTTTTGGTGTCAACAAAACATGCCTTTGAATGTTGAAAATAAAGCATATAAATACTCCCCATTAATCAAATACTTCCTGTATCAAAGATTTTCATAAGAGATATATAGTATAGATGAAGAAAGAAGAACATTCAAGAGAGATTTTCATTATTTATTTTCAGTAAAAAAACATTCAAAAAGATTCTCCCCCCTTTTGGAACACGCCAAGAAAGGACTAGAAATGATAAATGATGTATAAACAAGGTGCATAACATACCCCCCCTAAATTTAGTACTCCCCCTAAGTTCATGCATAGAAAATATAGATGAACATACAATAAAATTGTGAGTGAAGAGCAAACATGAGAATAAGCAATTTTGGGGGATAGTACATTTTTGAAAAACAAAAGGAAAATCTACTTACATGATACCGATGATCGCGAGACTTTTTGATATACAGTGAGAGATCTTCATGGTATCATAGATTTTAGATTTTCTCAATACAAACGAGAGACATAGAGCAAAAGATTAAAAAAAAATTCAAGAAATTAGAGACCATAGAAGAATTGTAAATAAATTTTCCTTACACACCAAAACTAAGAAAAAAAACAATGCAAATTTTAAATTAAAAAAAAAACAGGGGCGAGACCGGTCGATCACAAAGAGTCTAAAAATCCAGTTGAACAAACAGTGAGAAAACTGATCGACCGCAAAGAATTTTAAAACCCAGTTGTTGATAAAACAAAAGGAACCCAAGAGCAAGTTGGTCGACTGCACGGTTGACCACAAATCCACTAAAAACAAGTTTGGTGACTAAACAAAAATCTAGAGCGAACCGGTCGACCACTGTACACCTTTACAGGTGAACAGTCGACCGTCCAGTCGACCAAAAAACACAAATTTAAGCAGAAATATCAATAGCGTTTAAATCACCATTTAAAAAATGAAATCGTTTTTCATCTAAAGGTTTACTAAAAATAACAGCAAGTTGAGAATCAGGGGAGACATACTCAAGAATAATATCACCTTTGAAAATGATTTTTAATAGAATGCTAGCGAATGTCTATATGTTATTAAAAGTGACTGTGTAACTTATATCGAATAGTTGAGAGAAATGAGTTTAAATTTTCTTACCAGACAAAGAATTAAACTAAAATTGTTTTACCTTAAAAAAATATATGTTCTTCCCTTTTCTTCTTGATAGTGTTGCAAAAATGTTGTTTTCATCCGTCATGAGCTTTAGGCATCCACTATCAAGGTGCTACCGATCTTTAGGTGAAGTGCATTGATGTACCTACATTAAGATTAGTGGATATCCAAGTAGGTACTGTTCCTGCACTTGTATTATTCTTTATCCAAACGAAGTTAGTATTCCTTTTTAAAGCACAATTGTAAGAAATATGTTCTAATCTACAACAATAGTGACAAGTAATGCGATTATGCTTTGGATCATGCACATATGCATAAATGTGTGTTGGTTCGTAACTATTCTGGTGGCTATGCATATGTGTATGACAAGACTGCTTAGATTTTTGATGTTGTATTGGCTCATTGTAACCAAGCCATCGATTATCATGATAAGATCTTGAATTCTTTGCAATAAGATAATTAGCCCCTTCATATTTTTCAACAGTTTTCTTGAGCTCAATTATTCTGTTCAAAGTCTTTTCCTAGTTTTCTCATCGTCTTTTGTGTTCCAACGAAGAGTGTCTAGGGTAGCATCAAGTATTCTATTTTGCTCGAGAGCCTCTTTACAACCTTCCACTACCTCATCAAATTTTCTTTTACATTCATTTAAGTCATTAGTGAGTTTGGCAATATAAACAGATTTCTCATGAATTTCTTTTAGAATTTCATCATGTGTTGCTAAGGATTCTTGAATTTGTTGTTTTAAGTACTCATTTTCCTCTATCAACACATCATGATCTTTTCTAAATGACTCGAATTTTTCAATAATCAAAGAATTTTTATTTTTCAGCTTTTGTTTTTTAGGAATACAAGAGTCATGTGATTCATTTGGCATTTGTTTATCTTGTCTTAGTTCACAACTTAATTTCTTAGCATATCTTTTAACCCATTACACATGTCAACTAAATCATCATAGGTGGGTTCTTCGATTACCTCATCTTGGGATGATGATTGCACCTCACCATTCCAAAGTCGTTGTGATTTTGCTCTTCATCGCTGGAGTCGAAATCTAGCCATGTTGCCGTTAACGCCTTCTTCCTCAATCCTGGACTGGAGTGGTAGTATTCATTGTTTCTGTCCTGTGAGATGGGACAGTTTGCACGAATGTGTTCAGGCTTCTTGCATTTGTAGCATATGTCGTCTTTGTCCTTTTTTCTTTCTCCTTGGTACCGGCCATATTTTTTATGTTTGAGATATTTACGAAATTGTATAGTTAACAATGTGATGTCTTCATCTGACTCCTCACGATCTGATTCTGCTTTTGATGGTCGAGATTTTCTACTTTCAATGCAATTGTCTTTTCTTCGGTTTTAGGTTCGATCCCGATGTTCTGCCTGTATCTCTTGGTTTCGGTCATCTCCATCTCATATATTTTCAGTTTTCCTCGGAAGGTTTAGTAGTCGAACCCCTTTCCCACAAGAGTCTCCCTCAGTGCGGCAGCCTTTACGTCCCATTCTGGCGTGAGACAGCTTAGGAGTAATCCGACCTTTCTGTCATCATCCAACCCCTTACCTAAGCTCTCAAGCTCGTGTGCGATAATATCAAAACGGGCATTTGATCTATGTTCTCTTATGGCAACATACGAAAAAAATCAAACTTATAAAAATATAAATTAACTTTTGCTTTTACCTTAGATGCGATTCCCTCATGCCGTTTCAGCATGTTGTTCCAAATTTCGTATGTTGTCTTGCAGTTTCGCCCACATCGCATTAATTCTTTATTGTTCAGTCCTGCATAAAGAGCTGTCATAGCTTTGGAGTTTGCGGTGTTTAGTGCTAGCTCTGCTTGTGAGAAAGCCTTCTTTTCATCGCTGATAGGAATATCTATTTTGTTTATGCACACATTCCATACTTCTTCTCCAAGCATCTGTAAGAAATGAGACATACGAAATTTTCAAACATCATAGTATTTTTCATCAAAATATGGTGAACGTGTTAGAATTATCCCATTGGAGATGAATGGCTCCGATGAGTACAAGTTTTCGGGATGAGGGATTTCGGCCATTAGACCTTTTGCTTAAGCTTTTAAGCTCTTAGTAAGCACCTTGCTCTGATACCACTATAAATCACCTTGAGGGGGGGGTGAATAGGGCGATTGTGTGGAAATAAAAAAAATTAAAATTAAGTTGCAAAGTAAATGAGAAGAGATAAAGAAAGCAAACACAGCAAGAACAAGTGACGCAGCGATATAACGTAGTTCGACCCCAGGTCTACGTCCACACCACCAACTTGTAGCAATTCTTCGCCACAAGCGTTCCACTATACTCAAACCCTTGTACACTAATTCTCGGATTCAGGTCGAGAGACCTATTACACCCACAAGACTTCTAAGACAAGCCCCGTTAATCTCACCAAAGTAGAAGAAAAGAAAAACTCAAGATCTTTAATGATCCTGACTGAAGAAAATAAATAAGTATCACACACTTGGATTGATTGTTGAATTGATTAGTTCAGGAGATTTTTCTCAAAGCAATAGGTGAGGAATACAATGTGGGTTCGTCCAAATATATAGACTAGGAAGTGTATCTCTCAAAAATAGAAATAATACATTCCAAAAAAGTAATCTGCACGAGGTACGGTCGATTGCATATAAGGACAGTCGACCGTTCATCTTTTAATCGAAAAGTCGAAAAATGAATGGTCGACCGTCTCATCATTTTAACTGTGATGAGTGGTCGACTATGGTGCGGTCGACCGACGGTATGGTACGGTCAACCGCAATCGTGTTGATTCTGACGAAACCACTTTATATTCTTACCATATACTAATCAATCAATTACATATAAAATCTCACATATGTGGAAGTACAAAATTGATATTGCTGGCTTTCTTGGGCTCTAATCAACATGTGCTCTTTTTGAATAATGCCTTCTTTTGCTTGATTTTATAATCCTTCTTTATTGCTTTCCTTCTTTTGCTTCTTTTTGAATCTTTTTGACTATCTTATTGATTTATTTATTTCTGAAAATCTTCAATTGAAACTTATTAGTATTTGTAAGCACGTTTTGTGCACACCAAACTAAGAGTCAATAATATATTCATTTTGATTGATAGAAGTGACTTCAAATTCAAATGCTGATTGGGCATTTAATCGAATATTGATAAACCCACTTTTAATACAAGGAAGAAGGGAAAAAAGGGGGAAAAAAGGGGAAAGACAGAACTTGGGATCAGATTGCGAAAATGACATGATTTTGGAAGAAAAGTGAGTTTAGCCTTGCACACCATTTGGTTATTCGAATCTGTTCAGATATCTTGTATCCATTTACACCCCTAACTGCTAGTCTAACTCTCAATCTCAATGTATACCTAGAAAGAGGCCGAGTATCTGATGGACAGATAGCGCAACATATGTTACTGCTAGTCTTAGAAGACAAGACAGGAAAATCCTGAATGCTAGACAATATCTTGCCAGCATATCTTGTATCCTAACTACTTGGGAGGAAACCGAAAAGATTTCTCTCTTGCCAGATATCTTTTCTTAGATATGTCATGTAAGTAAGCACAGATTAAAGAAGAAGCAATCTCTATTTCATAATATTACTAATATATTGGTACAAGTTTCAACTTGTTTTCCCTACATTATCAGCAAAAATTTTAGATTCTCGCTAGCAATATTTCAAACAGATGTTATGAGATATGAAGAGTATTTAAGGAACAAACAAAATCATGTCCTACAACGAGCTTATTTGGAGACTTCCTTGATGTAGTGTTTGAGAAGTAGAGACTTGTTTTCTAATATTGATGAACCTGGGTTTTATTTTCTTCTCATGAATGAAAACATCGATGGTGTTTTTGCCATCTTCGGGTCCAAAAAAAGGTTATGTCCAAAACTCTATCTAGATTATGGAAGTCGGGGCTCGTCCCCGATCAATATTGGATCGAATTCTCCGATACATTGCACAGTTCTAAGATTAAAAAAGAAAGACTCCTCATGTAGGAAGATCATTTCTATAATGATCATTCACAGAAATATGATTATCACGATCCACCAAAGTGGCATTAGCACAAATTTGACTGGATGATTGAGGAGATATATCTTTGTGCACAACAAGAAAACATACGGAGATAAATCATATAGTCAGATCGTAAAGTCAAGAAAGGAATCCACCACAGAATTCAAGAATGATATCCAAAATCAAGATGAACATGGATTTTTTTTTTCTTGCGCGCACTCTTTGTTTTAAAAGTTGCTCAATAATCATGGATCAATGTAGCTTGCTACCAATCATATTCAGTAGGTTGTATTTTGAATCTTTAAAGGGGAAAAAAATAAACATGTTGATAACTAATGATAGTCTGAGTTGTGGAAGGGGATCGAGTATGTGGAGAGCAATGGGGCATTAACCGCAAGAAGCGTGTTTCTCCAACGATTTTCTCGTGGTTGGAGAAGTCTTGCATGGAAATATAGATATGGACATGAGAGTATTAGAATCTCATGGCAAGTATGTAATTGGAGAACCTGTAAGATGAGGATTAAATTCTACAGTTACAAAGGATATGTTTGGGCCAGAGGCCAAAGACAAACTGCCAGAAATTTTGCAGTGTGATATAGACAATAATTAGTTTACAATATGAATACTTATTGAAACCTGATGTCATTTAGGGCGTGTTTGGAAACCAAAAAACTAGGAAAAGGAATGGAATACCGTGGATAGACCCATCTTATCCTATTCCACGGCCTGTTTGTTTTGAAAAAGAAAATAAAGGAAACAATTAAATATCAATCCCTAGGAAAAGATTTGAGCCGAATTCTATTCCAGCTCCACCCCTCGGAAAGCTGGGTAAAGGAATGGAAACAACTAATTTTTCTTCAACTTAAATAAATAAATAAATATAAGACCAACTATGTTAAAAGAACTTCACATAAAATAAACGTTAAATTTCAGAAACCACCGAACTTTTTAATCAGAGAATAGTTTTTTTTTTTTTTTTTTTTTTTTTTTTTTTTTTTTTTTTTTTGCTTTCAGTTTCGGCAAATCACCTCGCCAACATTTAGTACCGAACTAAGATCCCTCTTTCAGTGTAAATTACTCAATGTTCTTGATCCCGTTGATAATATATTTTTTACCCAATTCTTTTTAAAATTCAAATATCAAAAGTGAAAAGAATTAAATTACAAAAAAATAAAAAAAATAAAAAATAATGTAAACTAATTAATTTTGGTTAGAGTGGGTGATTTTAGAATTAATAAATCTTCATTTTTTGGGAGTGTCAGAGGTATGTTTTTTTCTCTCCAGGAAAACAATTTTATTCATTACTTAACCTAAAATGCAAAATGTCAGAAGTATATCCATGTACAAATGTTATCAAAAGGTTTTTCAAAATGTCGTAATCCATAATATTCCATTGTTTGTCAAACAAGACTAGGGAATGGAAACAAAAAAAAGTCAATTTCATTCCACCAGTTGCCAAACACACACAACTTATAAAGTTAATTAATCCCTTTCCCTTTCTTTCCATTTCTCTCCATTCATTTTAATTTCATTCCTTCCCATTCCCCAACTTAAATGTTTCCAAACAGACCCTTAATTAAATTCCATCATTTCACTCTTTTTGATTTTCTAATTACTTCTTTATTTTATTTGAAATATTATATGTGCAGATAGGCAGACATCAACAGAATCAGAACTACTACAATTCATACTTGAAGTTCCTGCTCCCAAGTACATGTCAGTAAGGGCCTTGGCATCCGATTTTGGTAATCTTGATGATTTCCTCATTCCCAAAATATAGTTGTAGATTTTCTTTCCAAAAAAAAGAAGCAACTTATATAATGTTAAATCCTATTTAGAGAGGAAAAAAAATAAAAAATAAAAAATTCCAGGCATTTGAACTAAGCGATGAATGTAACTTTTCCTCTACAGTTGTCTCAACAAATTTGCTGGGATCAAACAACAAGTCCGCATTCCGACACCTTCCGAAGTTTCCCTGCAACAGCTCTTCTAGGTCAGCTATATACACAAGTTCCAACAGTCAAAGTACTCAGCTCCCAGACCAGCGGAACACTCGTCCAATAACGAAACGCTCGATCAACAAAACAGTGAAAAACACAATGCTTGGTCAACGAAACGACCAACAAAAGACTTGTCCAACAATGAAACGCTCAATCGACAAAACAAGCGAACGACACAACGCCTGGTCGACGAAAGAGCGATTCGATGGGGATAGACCACTCAATAAACGCTTGGTGGGTGAAAATTCAAGGATTCGTCCCCAAGAAAATACTTGAATTCATAGGGATTCCTAACCTTACTCAATTAAGAAAATGTTTCAAGTCACTTGTAGAAATTCAGAAACACCTTGCAGAAAAACGATAAAGAGGTTACCCAAAAGTGTAAATCTTGTATTTCATTTATCATACCATTTTTGGGTACTTTTTGGACTCTTTATCAAGCACTATTTGATTCTTGGTAGAGTCCAAATATTTTCAGGATCCATTCTAAAATTTTGTGATTATTTTTTTTAAGTTTAAATTCAAACCCTAACTTTCATTAATCCTAACTATATCCTTGATCCTAATTAAATCCCCGAATCGTAATCCCTAACCCTAATTCATTCCGTAACTCTAACCCCTTCTTCTCATTCAGCAACAAACTCCACTCCTACTCCTACTGCTTACTCCCTACATTTACTATTCGCCTCTACTGCTTACTCCCTACATTTACTATTCGCCTCACACACACACATGCAACCTCAACCTCATCGAATTTTTCCCAAACTGCCCCACTTTTTGAAAGTTATTCCCAAACCGCCCAACCTTTTTTTTTATTCCCAAACCATCCCACTCGGTCTTTCAGTCTTAGACTGGGAGGGATTTAATTGCAGATCTCTTCTTCCTTCTTCTTCTCGATCTCTCTACTTTACTCTATTCTATCTTCTCTAACTCATCTCCCTCAATCTAGGGCGATCTCCTACCCACAAAATCTCATCTCAATCTAAATAAATTTACCAACTCTTTCCTAACCCTCTCACCTTCCACTATAAAAATCCTAAACCCATCTTTTGATAGATCCAATTTGGGGATTTTCCTAAATTTGAAGAGGATAGCAACTTCAACTCTTTTACCCAAATATCTACGGCTCTATCCTTGAAGCTTGTGAAGGTATGATGAATATTGGCCTATAGTTTTTTACCTTTTTTATAGATTTTGTTTGTGGTTAGATAATAACTCGCATATTCGTATAAATATATGTAGGTATGGATCTCTAGATTCCTATTTGGTTATACTTTGGTGGTGAAATAATTTGTGATCCAAAGATTGGTAGTTGCTATAGTGTGTTGGATCCGGAAATAGTTTGGATACCTCGTACCATTACATTTGCAGAAGTAGTTGAAAAAATTTATGAAGTTACTAATTGGGATAGGAATCAATGGAATGTGAAAATTTTAGCTTGATACGCAGCAGGTAGAGGAGATGGTCAGTATTTTATGACAGTGCCCGTATCTACTGATAATGCGCTGAAGTCAATGATTGCTAGGACATTTGATCCCAATTGTACTTGGTCTGTATTAGAGTTATATATTCAGCAAATTCAAATTTTCAATGCTCAGCCACATGATATTCCTTGTTCAAGCTTCATAAGGGTAGTACCTACACAGCAGATGAGGTCTAACCCCGCTCAATCTTCACAACCAAATCCACTGTCCTCACAAGAAAACACCTTCACAAATACAACAAATCTGGATTCTACAGATGTTGAGTTGCCATGCCAACCTAGTCCGGTTACTGACTATGTTCCAAATGACAGTGTATTTGAACTCTTTCAAAATACAGTGGTTAACAACAGCTTATTAGACGATGATGAAGAAGAGGAAGAAACAGACGATGATGATAGTGTAGAAAATGATGATGGAGACGAAGATGATGATGTAGCAAATGTAAATCCTACGAACAACAGTTCTAACGAAGTGAAAGCTACTGATAGCTATGGTAATGTTAATGCTCATGTTATGGACGAGATGGCTCAAGGTGCTAGAGTACACCCAGTTCCACAAGAGTCGTCTGGTTCATCCAATGCAGACGAATTGTACGTTGGACTGGAGTTTGTAAGTAAAGAGTCCATTCAGCAAGCTGTCAAGGTGTATTCTATCAAGAAACATCGTGAATTTGTCACATTGAAATCTTCACCGTCACTGTACACTGTTAAATACAAAATGGCACATAGAAAACGTACAATTGAGGAGATCGTGCAAGGTCCCCCAAGAGTAAGTGATGGTGGATGCCCTTGGAGATTACGAGCAATTGTTCCAAAAAGGGAGACAAATTTTGTGGTGAAGATAGTTGGGCCTCATACTTGTACGAATCCCACATTGAATCAAGACCACTGTAAAATTGATGCTAACCTTGTTTGTAATTTGATTGTGGGTGTGGTGAAGAAGGATATTGGTTTATCACCGTGGGCAATTATTGAGATTGTGAAAATAGAATATAATTATCAGATTTCATATAAGAAAGCTTGGATTGCAAAACAAAAGGCAGTTGAGAGGTTGTTCGATACCTTCGAAGAAGCATACACGAAGTTGCCTTTTCTACTAATAGCAATTCAAGCAGCAAATCCAGGAACTGTTGCCCACTGGGATAAGTATGAGTCTAGTCTTAGCTAGGAAACATTCAAGGGAGTATTTTGGGCATTTGGTCCTTCGATTGAAGGTTTCAAGTCTTGCAGACCCGTTATTAGTGTCGATGGTACTCACTTGTATGGTAAGTATAAGGGTTGTTTGCTAATTGCTGTTTCCTCGGATGCGAATGGTTGCTTATTTCCATTTGCATTTGCATTGGTTGATGGAGAGAGTATAAATACGTGGACATGGTTAATGAGTTGCATTCGGTATTATGTCACTGATCGCACTGAGTTGTGTGTTATCTCGGATCGTTATGCTGGTATATTGTCTGCTATGGATTTGCAAAATGGAGCTTGGAACAAACCAAATGCATTTCATCGTTAGTGTGTTTGTAATATTTATATTGAACTAAATACTCTCTTTGGATGTGTTTTAATGTGAAAAATGAATGATTGATTGAGGTTTAAAATATTTTTCTTCAATAAGTTTCAAGTATAGAAGAATCCAGAAGTCTACAAGTTTTTGTGCAAAAAAATATGTAAACTCAAGACTCGATCTTTCAAAGACCGTTCAACTTTTAACTAGACTCGGTCTTTGGAAGACCAAGTCTTGAAGCTGATTGAAAAATTTAGCTTCCAGACGCAAGACTCGGTCTTCGAACGGTCTTTGAAAGACCAAGTCTTGAGTTCACAATTTTCCAGAGACCGAGATGTTCTCTGGAATTGAGTTAACACCACAGTCGGTCTTCCAAAGACCATTCTTAATATAATTAGACTCGATCTTTCAATCCAATTGAAAAAAATTTCACAGATTGAAGATTCGGTCTTTCAAAGACCGCGTCTAGTTATATTAAGAATGGTCTTTGGAAGACCGACTGTGGTGTTCACTCAATTCTAGAGAACATCTTGGTCTCTGGAAAATTGTGAACTCAAGACTCGGTCTTTCAAAGACCGTTCTAATTGCGTCTAAAAGCTAAAATTTTCAATCAGCTTCAAGACTCGGTCTTCCAAAGACCAAGTCTAGTTAAAAGTTGAACGGTCTTTGAAAGACCGTGTCTTGAGTTTAATTGAAAAAACTTACAGGCACATCAATCTCACTTTCACCATTATAATCTCGAGACTTCTCCACAACCACAACATCTCGATACATCTCCACAACCACATCAATCTCACTTTCACCATTACAACTTCTCACTTTCACATTCAATTTCATCACAACTTCTCAATTTCACCACAACTTCTCACTTTCACCACATTCAGTTTCATCACAACTTCTCACATTCACCACAACTTCTCACTTTCACCGTCAGTTTCATCACAACAACAACAACAATCAAACTAACACAACCACAACAACACTTTCACATTCATTCAGTTTCGAACAACTTCTCCACAACCACAACAACACTTTCACATTCAATCAGTTTCAAACAACTTCTCCACAACCACAACAACAATCTCATGTACATCTCGAGACATCTCCAACATCTCAACAACAATCTCATAACCATCTCGAGACATCTCAACAATAATCTCATAAACATCCCCAACATCTCATAAACAATCTCATTAACTTATACTAAATTCAAAATACTACAAAATCAAACTAACTTAAAACATTACAACGTCTAACAAATTCAAAATAGTACTAAATTATACTACCTTAAAATATTACAACATAAAGCAAATTCAAAATACTACAAAATCAAACTAACTTAAAATATTACAACGTCTAACAAATTCAAAATAGTACAAAATTATACTACCTTAAAATATTACAACATAAAGCAAATTCAAAATACTACAAAATCAAACTAACTTAAAATATTACAACATCTACCAAATTCAAAATATTACAAAATTATACTACCTTAAAATATTACAACATAAAGCAAATTCAAAATACTACAAAATCAAACTAACTTAAAATATTACAACATCTACCAAATTCAAAATATTACAAAATTATACTAACTTATAATATTACAACATCATACTAACATTCAAACTAACATCAAACTAACATCAAGCTAACGTTTACGGACAAGATAGTGGGTCTCCTACATGGACACAAAAATCACGGGTCAGGTATAAAGAAGTTAGTGGGTCTTCGTTGTCATTTACCACGTTGTGGAGTAGCCTGTGTTAGACCGGACAACGGGGCATTCACCTCTTCTTGAATCTCATCCTCAGCTTGTTGTTGTATACCCTCCCCTTCAATCTCAGCCCCTACTTGTTCTTCGTGTACTGAATCGCTTTGAGGTTGAGGTGGGGGCCTTCGAACAACTCTCTTTCGTCGGACACCAGAACGGCCGCTCGTTCGATGTGTGGGATTCCTTAGTATTGCATCTAATGTTGCGCCCTCCCCCACAAGATCAGCTTGTGCACGACAACAAGATAACATCTCCCGTATGGTTTCCTTCGCCTGATCGACGTTGCTATTCAACAAAGTTGCACATTTCTTTGCAATGGCCCAAGTCTGGCTCAACTGAGAATCATGCAAAGTTGAAATATTATGGTACTTACATATACACATACATATATAAAAATTTAAAACGAAACTTGAAAACTTACAAATTTCTGAACAGTGGATCCCTTTGGTTGGTACATCGGCAACTTCATGGAATGTTGATCTGCTGGTTCGGTCCCTAGTCGACGGATCGGGACTACCACTCCAGCAGGAGTCTACAACGTCGGAGAGATATACCGTCTAGTGACTCTCTTGTACCAAGCCATGTACACCCCATGCACCGAGAGGTCAAACGGTGGAATGTTACCAATGATTTCATCGAAACGGTGAACATTCCATTTCTGAACATACACAGAGAAGCAAGCGGCCCAATTGTGTCCGGGGGTTCAGCCCATTCCTGTAATATTGTGCATCTCCGCATTGAATGGCTCGGCAACTGGAATCTCTTGGTGAAAACCAAACTGGTGTAGCACTATATTGGGGTAGTAGAACTCGACAACCCCAAAGTTGATTAACGGTGCTTTCGTGAGCTACAAATCACGCCTGTACGTGCAATTAGGTGGTAGTCGAATTACACGATCCTCCGTGTAAGGAAACCACACGACACAGTCAGCTGCTAACCTATCCAACTCATCACGGTAGTATGTTAAGCACCTGTTGGGGTTGGTTATCCATGTAAGTTTGCCTATCCAGTAAACACCGATAGGAGGTAGCATGTCCACGTCATCCGGAAGAATTGTCCAGTGCGGAGATTGGATCCGTACTATGGGCTGACCAACATGAATCCGCTCCCAACTCCAGATCTGAAGTAAAATCATAGGCCCATTCATCTGGTTCGAACCTATACTGCAAAAATACAAACTCCGGTACAGTGACGAAAGTACGGCACTACCCCAACCATAACGGCTGACGTTTCCTAGATCTGCGATTAATGGCAAGAACATCAATGAGACGCTATTTCCTGACGAATTTGGAAACAATACGGTGCCGAATAGCGTGAGAATGTATGCCCTACAATAGCACTCCACCTCCGCTGCAGTTGAACCTACATTTAATTTATTCTTAAACTTGTCCTTCAACCACTTCAAACGGATAAATTTACCATTAACCGCACTGGCTTCAACTTCGATACCTAAGTACTGCTCGACTATAAAAATCGGGTCGAAGTCCATTGATCCTGTGACTGCCTCTCCATCGATTTGAAGCCCGGTAAGTATGGAAACATCCTGCAGAGTGACTGTCATCTCTCCAACTAGCAGGTGAAAGGAGCGTGTCTCGGGCCTCCATCTTTCAAGAAGTGCTTCCAAAAGAGGTCGATCGCACTTGATGGAGGTCATCCTACCAATACCGTAGAACCCACAGTCTCTTAGTATCTCGTGTATACGTGGGTGCATAGGTAGTGGATGACCAGTCCTGAAGCGGCACTCCGTACCCTCACCGTTCCAAATATTCTGCGATCGGTGCAACGGTTGAAGAGTGAGGAGTGAAGGGTCAAGGGGTCCTGGGCCTCCAGAAGGGATATACGATGAGTCAGGGACTGAAGAAGAAGTGCCCGCCTCATTTGGATTGACTTCAACCTACATAACAATAACATTTACATCAATAGACCGAAATTTAATATAATTCTATTAGAATCAACAATTAATTACTTACATTAGTACCCTCGGTACGAGCACGACCACGACCACGTCCACCGCGAGTACGTGCTCCACCGCCACGTGGAGGTCTACTACTTTCTCCTTCCTCCATGTTCCCCATTGTGCGTGCCATTTACAATAAAATAAAAATCTTGCAACTTCAACAAAATAGTTATTAACTACACATAACCTAGATATCAAAACCAACATTAACAACAATTTCTATATAACAATGCCGTTTGCTACATTACTTGTTGTTTTCATTTTCTAATTAAAACTAAAAATAATAATAATGGCTACTCTACATTGTCAACAATAACACAAATTCAACTCAGCACCATCACAGTAACCCAAAATTAACACAAAATTTGTTTATCAAAAGCTTCAGAAATATACCTTTCGAGTAGGAGATTCCAAAGCGAGATAGTGACAATGTAGAGTACTTCTATATCCTTCAACCAAGATCTTCCCCCACCGAAGACGAAATTAAACGAGATCTAAGATATTGGAATTTCGGGATTTAGGGTTTAAAGAAATAATCAAATTTGGGGGAAAAAGATGGGGAAAATCGAAAATCGATGAGAGATTACTCGGTTTTAGGGAGTGTATCGATCGATTAAAGGGAAAATCGACCACAAAATTAGCTAGGGGGCGATGGGTTTCGTTGAGGGATAGAGAGAAGAAGAAGAAAAGTAGCGAGGAGAATAAAGTCGAGAAGAAGAAGAAAGAAGAGAACTGCAATTAGCGCGGTCTTTCAAAGACCGAGTCTTGCTCTTCGATTTTTCGAAGTGCAAGACTTGGTCTTTGAAAGACCGCACTAGTTTTAACTAGACTCGGTCTTTCAAAGACCGAGTGGGATGGTTTGGGACTAAAAAAAAAAGTAGGGCGGTTTGGAAAAAACTTTCAAAAAGTGGGGCAGTTTGGGAAAAAATTCAACCTCATCTCCTTCTTCTTTCACTGCCTTCCTCAACCTGAGAACCCACTTCATCTTCAAAACTCCACCACCTCTCCAAGCATCCGAAGCTCCTCCAAAACTCCAACTTGAGCCTCTCCTCTCGAATCCCGACCTCCTTCGAACATCCCGCAGCCACCACCTTCGAGCTCTCCAAACTCTACTCAACCTCCTCACCCCCGACTGTCACCCTCTCAACCAACTCGAGCTCCTCACCACTGCCTCCCACTTGCTCCCCGTCAACAGCCACCATCGACAACCACCTCCACTTCCTCCTCCATACCTGATCAGCCACTCTCTCCACCTCATACAGCCAAAACCCAGCAGCTCCAGCGCCTCTCTCACCCTCATCCTGAGCCCTTCTTCCACTGTCATCCACCTCACTGCAACCATATCACCTTCTCACCCCAGCTCCTCCACATCACATCCGAAGCCTCAAAGCCTCCATTGACCCGAACTCCAAACACCCAAGCTCCAACACTTAATTTCCTACACCTGCAACTACCTCACCCCCGACCACCCGAAGCTCCAACCCGACATCCATCAAAACCTGAGCTCTGCGGCCCGCTGAACCCAATGCCAGCACCACCTCTCCATTTGCACCTCAAACCCGAAAGAACAGCTCGTCTCTTTCCTAATCGCCATTGAAATCGACTAGTACTGCCTTCTCGTTGCGGCCAGTGTCACCATTGTGTTGCACTACTTGTATCTCGCTACCGTAGTACTAATATTCTTCCTGTGGTTCTCACCATGTTGTTAATAATCAAAAAAAGGCAAGCATCCCTTGAACTCTTAACAAGCAGCCTTGTTATCATCATGTTTTCTTATCGAACTCTGTTATAGTTCCTAGTTCCATGCTATTGATTAAAATCTTAAACTGTTAACACACTTCGTATCGTGCTATAGAATATCGAATATTCTGCCCTGTCAAATACCCTAAATTGCACTGAGATTATACCTAGTTTTCGTTCACTAAAGTTAGTATTTTATATATGCATTTTGTAGCCCTTCGAGTGTAGAATCTAGAACATCTTATCACAATTTGATTTATAGATTGTGAGATATCAATGTTTTAGTACCGTAGCTTCTAAATTTTTAGAACAGAGCCTGTGCACGAGACCCGTAAAGAATGAATTTATACGCCTAGCTGCGATCCTTAGAATATAGCATATGAGTAAGCGTTGGATTCGAAAGAGAGTACTTTGTAGAATTTCTGACGGAACTAGATTTACATTTCTGTTGAAGTCATCAATCTCCGGGCAAAGAAAAATCTTTGAAGCAGGAAAGTGAGTTTTAGTGTACTACTGTCCAGATTGTAGTTAGTATATCTTAATTATAAATATTGTTCAAAACTTGTACCGATATAATAGGCTGATAGATTTTCTTTATATCATGCATTTGCATATAGCATGTCATACTTTCATTATTACTACCCATAATTACCGCACTTGATATTTTCTTGATTTTGATTATCGATTCTTGATTACTGTCTTGATACATGTTCCCACTAGTTGAACCGACTGCATGTTCATGATTAATCATAGTAAAATAATAATAAGTCGGGGTTATAAGGGTACTTAGTAGTGGAAAATATAGGGGAGTATACTCGGAAAGGGGTCGTGTTTCCCAACTATTTACTGTTTACTGATTACTGTTCACTGATTATTGATAAACAGATTACTAATTGCAATATCCCAATTACCGTTTACTGTTTCCTGATTACTGTTCAGTGAAGACTGTATACCAAAGGGTATTTACTGTTTACTGATTACTGTTCTCAAGTACATAATCCTATATAATTCTCCGCTTAAGTCTAGACGTCACTTGATTAATATGCACCTGAATCTGTGGTATGAGACACATGATTGCGTGCATTAGATAGGTTAATAAAAGACTGATAGACCTAAGACAGACACTGAACATCAACATTGAATACTGAATACTGAATACTGATTCCTGATTCCTGATTACTAAATATTGAATATTGAATCATGATTATTGATTACCGATCACAGTTCTACCAATTGACTATACTTTAAAGTCCTGATTACTTTATCGATTATTAATTTCATTTGCATTGTACGTGATCATATCATTCCACTTCTTTGTTTGTTGCAATATCATATTTTATTATTTTACTATTTGTTGCTACTTGCTGTCCGAAGCTTGCTCTAACGGACCCCCCCCCCCACCCCCCAACTCTAGATGTTGAGCTTGTAGGTACCAAAGAGGAACTAACAGAAGGACTTGGCGATCAAATCTTCTAGATGTTGAAGCCAGATTTCTAGCCTGCATTAGTTTATCTTGTTCATGTTTTATTCCTAGTTACTATTATTATCTGTATAACCGGGTGTTTGACCCGAAGATTATGTGTTTCCAGATGTTGGTTATTGTATGATGTTAATTCATGCTATTTCTTGTTCATGTGATAATCTTAGTGCATGTATGGATGTGTTTTATACTGTTGAGTTAACTGAACAGCTTACAAATGATGTATATCATCCGTTAGGCCTTAGTTGTATGTTCGTACTTTCATATTTTAGGAAGTGGGGCGTGACAAAAAGTATCTTGCAGGAGTCAATTCAACCAGACTCGACACATACGCTCCTAGCGTATCCTTTGAACAATCAAGATGCCGATGTTGATGACTCTTGTCACCAAGATAATCCGAGGCCAATCCCTATTGCTAGTCCCCAACCATCTAAATTCCAACTTACTCCCTATCAAATGAGAGCAATATCAACTCATGTCAACTAGATCATTTTCATCAAAGAATGAAAAACCAAAACTCTAAGGATGATTAAACCCAAGGTCTACAAAACTTGAAATTGGCTACAAACCCAACCCGAGATTAGCAAAGGAGCTAAAGAAGATAGCCGAATCAACCCAACATCGAAGCTTCAGGCAAAACCAACAAAAGCTCAAAATCTTAGCACGATCAAACTCGAATTCCACACAACTTTAATAGAAGCATCAAGTCAGGAGGAGATGTTCGAGCTCCTTGGTCGATAGCATGCAAACTCCAAATCTTCGCCAACAAAAGTTTCGAGAAGCTTCTCACAATTCCAACCGAAGGATCAAGGCAAGGAGATGATCAAGGCCCACAAAACCAAAGCCTTCAATCCAACATCTAAACCTGGCTCTTCACAAACACATATAGCATCAACAAACTCAAACTCCAAGCAAAACTTGATCAGCTTCTAACTCAAACACCAACCTCGGAGTTGATCAAACACAAATTGACAACAACCTGAAAGCAAAGCTCCGAGCACCACCTCCTTCAATAACGAACCCAAGCTACTTAAGACTCGACCAAACCTATGGTCGCCGAAAGCTTGCTCGACGGGGAAGAAAACCACAACTTGCCCACCACCCTTGCTTGCCAAAGAGCACCCTGGTCGCCTGCACCCTTGCTCGGCGAGGAAGGAGAACTTTGAATGCCCCGAGCTCGGCTCAGCTGTGCACGCGGCTACACGTGCACGCACGCGAAATAATAGACACAAAACTCTAGCCACGCCCACTATAGGCACCAACATAAGGTGGGTTAACCCTATAGGTAATCCTTTATCATATGGAATCCTATATATACTCACTCTCTTATCCACTAATTTCCGATATAGGACTATAAGCCCAAGCCCCCCCTCCCCCCCCCCCCCCCCCCCCCCCACGTCACCACATGCCACCTTTCTCCATGCATGCACAACTCCATGCACAATTAATACCTATGATCCAATAAGCCATCCTATATGCCATTTCATCAATCCTTGATCATAGTCCCATAGGATCCTTCGATTGGCCACAACCAACCAACCATCTCACTCTTATTATATATATATATATATATATATATATATATATATATATATATATATATATATATATATATATATATATATACATGTGCATGTTATTATAATCTTTCATTTAGTATGTGATAGATAAATGAGCAGTAATTTGTGAAATTCAAATTCAAATGAACGCCACAAATATTAAGATTTACAGGATCCAAAGTATCAATTTGCAAGTGATATTCTCCAAAAGATGAAGAAAGTACCAAGACTCAATTGACAAGATCTTAGAATACATAAAGTTTCAAATGTCAATATTGAAGAATAATGTAAATGTCAAATGAAGATATCAAATTGTTTCATGTAAGATCTCTCATGCAATTATAGTATCAAGGAAGATATCAAGTTGGCGGATGCAAGATCTCTCATGCAAGAATTCTTTGATTTATTTTTGTGTGAGGAAAATATGTAAAAGATCTTACAATGTGACGGATTCAGAAGGTACAATTTTAATTCCCATAAATATATAAAAATGTCAATTTTCCTTATTTACTATTTTGAAAGAATTATTGAGAATCTTTATAAACTGAAGGGAATTAAAGTTGTATTGGCTAACTATCTTAAAAAATCTCTTTTGACTCGATATTTCTGAACATATCATTTACTAAATATCAAGAGAGAAGAGCGCTTTTATTGTTTTCTGGTCAAGACTATGGTCTTGGTTTTTCATTTTCTTTTTATTTTGGATCGAGGCAGTTTACGGGGTTTATTTAGAGAAGCCCTCTGGTTGTAATAGGTACTTGGTCTGAATCCATGACTTACTGTACTTGGGTTTGAGTATAGTAAAACTCTGCAAGAAGGGGGTAGTGGATTAAGCCTGGGGGCCTAACCACTCTAAATCATTACGTCTCGCATCCATATTGTTGGTGTATGCCCTAGAGACCAGTTGTGTATTGACATTACTAGTTTACATTGTATCATGATATTTATTTCATATTTAGGTATTTCATTTATTGTGTTATTTATTGTGAATTAAATGAACACATTGAAGTTCATAGAATAGTAAGTTCAATGTCATGGGATATCAAGTGCATGACTTGATTGTGAGATCCTATTGGCCAAAATCAGAACACTATTTTTAAATGTCCCTAGTCGAGTATTATTGTGAATTAGGACAACGATAATACATAGTGACTAGTGTGTGCGTGGACTGATGACCATTTTCACGTGTCATGGATATGAGATATCAAGTCTTCACATGGGTACATATTAGAGTAATAATGTACTGGACTGACCCACCATGAGAACGTTGTATGGATCATTATGTGAGTGTCATAAGCGGTTATCACAGTGACCATGGTGTACATAATCCTTTGAAAAGTCACTACGGTTCCCTACATGAGAAGTTATATGTTTTAATGTCGTCAAACGTTGCCTTTAATAAGGTGATTATAAAGTTGACTATAAGATATACTACAAATCATGCGGAGGGATGTGAGTGACTTAGATAGGATTTGTCTCTCTTATATAACAGAAGCGATATCTACTGGTCTCTTGATTAAGTGAGACTGCAAAATGCATGGCCGTGCTCAAATGAGTCAATAAGAGATATTGATCTCATTTATTTTAGTAAGTCTACTCAGACATCAAGAAACCAAAGATTGAACTATAAAAAGGCGACACGCTCTATGCCTTGTGGTCAATTAAGATATCTGGACAAATAGACTACACTACATGGTAACATTGGTCACAGATAGTTTATGTCAAATCACTAATATTCCCGTTACTTGAGTAGCAGTGATGCATTTCTAGATACCGCTCACTGTTTGTAATACTCGAATATGATTTTAGTATTATTGTTAACGTAATGGGAACCTACAGGGTCACACACTTAGAATGAATCAAAATTGAGATTTAAATTCATAAGATGAATTTAATTAGGGATCCAAGTAAGACTTGGACTCCTGATATTAGTTGGACATTTAATTAGATTAAATGGGCCAACTAAAGTTCAAAGGCCCACACACGAATCTGACCCAGGTCAGATTGTGAGCCAAACAACACATTACTCTCTTAGGGTTGGTTTTCTGCACCTATATATATGATATGTATCTGTGAAAAATACACACGTGAGAAACCCTAGCCGTCACAGAAAGTGAGAAAGAGAGATCGTGAGGAGGAACATCCTTTTCCTGCAGCTAGCACTGCGGTCTGAGGGAGAACCATTTTTTGTTCTGTTCGTGTAGATATCGTAGAAGCACCGCAATATTGCAGTGTTGTGATCAGCATACTGTGTAGACAGCAGATCCATCTTTAAGGTATAATTCCTGAACATGATTTATGGTTTTCACATGGATTCATTGCTAGGTTTCAATAATTTTGTAATTTTTCACTGCGTATTTAATCTGTGATTGCCTTCGAAACCTAATACTTATTGTGTTTGATTTCTCTAACTCTGTCTCTTTATTTTATGCATTTATTTTATGTTTTAATTTCCAAATATTCTAATTCCAAATAAGCCACCTATAAACCAATCTTTTCAGAAACACTCAGAAGGTGGGGCACGTAAAAAAAACCACTTGAGCTATCTATTGTCAACTAGAATGGGAATATTCCGTTATATTTAACTGAATGAGGATAAAATATCTAAATTACCCCATCTTTTATCTTTTAATCCTAATCGGAATTCCTAATTTTTCTCTCCAAAATTCTCCTATTATTTGAGGTGAAGAAGAATTAGTGAGTAGCCGGGTGGTGTTGGTAGTGTCTGTAATGCCCCGAATTCCAAACACAGGTATTTCATAGCATAAACAGGATCTTTACTTCAATTTCGTACAAAAAATATAAGGAATTTTAAACTTTTTCACTACAATGTCTTTAATAACAACACACAACAAAAAATTACATGAAAGAAATACAATTTATAACATTCAAATATTGTAGCATCCACCATCATCAACTCATCTCCACGTCGCTTGTTAATCTGAGTCCTGCAACTTGAAAACTGTTGGCATGTCAGTTGATGCAATGTTAAATTCAACGATTCTTTAATTTAGCAAACACAAACTTGAATGCAAAATAAAAAGTGACCATCCTAAATATGTCAGTGTATGAAATGAACTTAATGTCTAATGCAGACATTCATACTTACGATGCAACACTAATGCACACTTGTTCGGATTCTAAGCATCCCATACCACATAGGTCAGAGGGCAAGCCCTTAACGTTCTCCTCATTATAGCGTTCAATCCCTCGACATGACGTCCTACTACGGTAACAAAATAAGTTTTAGACATCTCACAAGTACGGATTCCAGACCCAGAATCCACCGCCCGACTTTACAGAATCATCGTCGTGCGAACATCCCACAAGTACCGCTCTAACCTGGAATATGTTGGAGATCTGCCTCCTATCCGCCCAACTATTCATGACCCCGGAATCCATCGCTCGATCAATCATAATCCTGGATTTAATTAAGGCTCGTCTCGCTCTGCAAGCAATCACAGTCCTGGAATTCACCTGTAGCGCCCCGAATTCCAAATACATGTAATTCGTATCACGAACATGATCTTTTACTTCAAATTCGTACAAAAATATGAGGACTTTAAAACTTTTCATTTACAACATTGTTCTTTACAATAACACAGCGAAAATGAATAAGTACAAACAACATATGATAATGGAAGCTTTTCAATCTTATGTTAACCCATCACAGTTACTTCAAGTCCATTCCAAATCCAATCCTGCAACTAGAAAAGTGTGGGCACGTCAGTTGCATACAATTGACGAAATGCTATAATACAATAATTCTTTTACTTTAGCAAACACAAACTTGAATGTGAAACAAAATGTGAAAGGTGACTATCCTAAACATGTCAGTGTATGATATGAACTTAATGCCTAATGCAGACATTACACTACGATGACACTAATGCATACTTGTTCAGATTGCATGCATCCCATACTACATAGGACTGAGGGCAAGCTCTTAACGTACTCCACAATATAGGGTTCAATCCCTCACTATGAAATCCTACTATGATGACTAATATACGGTTTAGATATCTTGCGAGTATCTAGTACTGCCCCAATAATTCTTGAGAATCGTTCTCCTATTATGAGTGATTTTGGACATCATGCCTCACACCACGATAATTCTGGAGACGAAACCCACACTGCGAGCCATAATCCCAATAATTCTTAAGAGTCATTCTCCTACCACGAGTGATATTTGGACATCATGCCTTATACCCCGATAATTCTGGAGATGAAACCCACACCGCGATACCTCATCACACAAATATCCCATGAGCGTCGCCTCGATCTTGATAATTCTGAAGATAAATCCCACACCGCGAGCGATTTTTGACATCATGCCTCAAACCCCGATAATTCTTGAGATAATCTTCCACCGCGAATCATATGAGACCCTCATACTCATTAAGTCTGGCAATAGACCTGAACCTGATCCAAGCCTGACTAAGTTTGACCTGTTTTTAGTAGCCTACGGTCCTTAATTTTAAAAAAACCGAACTCGGGCTTAATTTTTTAGCCCAAATTAATGGGTCGGGTTCGAGTTTGTATACGTCCGACCCGAATCCAACCCAAATTTAAATACTATCCAAAATTTCTAATACCCAGCCCACAGGCATATCATACCAAAATCTAAAGTGCATGTATATCATACCATAATAAATACAAATCTCTCTCACTTAATCACTCCCCATATTTCTCTCTCCTCCTCTCATCTTCCATTCTTATGTCCTTTGCCATTCTGACCTGATCCCGCCACCAAACTCCATGGTTGTGCCGCCACGCCTTCCGCTGTCATTGCTCCTTCTCCTTCTACTCTAATTTCTTTTCCAGCTCACAACACTTTGATTCCAGATTGTGGTGCTTTAAGATGAGAGCTTGTTTGATCTAGTTGACAAGGTTAGGGTTTTGGGATTTGAAGAGGGATATTAGTGAAGGGGCTGTGAGGGTCGCCATGTCGGCGATAAAGGATGAAGTATTGTGATCGGGGACCTCGATTGGTTCGTTCATGGAAGGGAGGGGACTAAGGCTGGCCGACCTCTCCTCCATCGCTGACAAATTCTCCGTCCTCCGGCTTACCTTAGCACGAACTAGTAACCTCACCGCCAACTCCAGTCTCCTCCGATGCTCCCACCGCCTCCGCCACCCCACCTCCTCTTCTGGTACATATTTTAGTAAATTTTTTCTTTTCATTTTCACTGAATGTTGAAGAAACCGGACCAGGTCGGGCTTTTAGATTTAATTTAGACCCGGGCTCGGGCTTCAAATTAGTAGCCCGACCCAAAATCACGATGGGCTTGGACACTATATATTTTTTTGGGCTCAAGCTCGGACTTGTATAGGTCGAACCCAAGTCCGACCCGTTGCCAGCCCTAATACTTATGTTTGCCCATACTTCATCACATCTCCCTCTAGTACCTGTTCCTAGGTTCAATTATGATTATTACAACCTACAGCTAGCTTACCTTACAAAACTTAAAACAACACACGAGAGAATATGCCCATACTGGCCACTTCTCAAACTGTCATAATAAAAAATTTGCGGGTACCCTGGGTCTCGCTCAGCCTCTAGAATCCACACATTCCAAAATTCATAAACTCTCTATGCCATCCATAACACTTTTATAATCATTACAAATTACATTCATTCTTATACTCAATTCATTCTCTTATTCATTCATTCCAATTAATCATCATTCAAAATAATTAAATCACATTTCTCAATCAATAGCAAGACGGTAAGAAATCACATCCACGTGAGCAACGAGTATAGCAAGATGGTAAGAAATCTCGCATGTGGCTCGAAGTCAGCGCTGAGCGACGAGGCTAGTGAAATTATGAGAAATCTTTGCATGTGACTCGAAGTCCACCCCAAGTGATGAGGCTAGCAAGATTGTGAGAAATCTTCGCGTGTGGCTCAAAGTTCACGTCGAGCCACGAGGCCTAGAAAGATTGTTAAAATCTTTGCGGGTGGCTCGAGGTCCACGCCGAGCGGTGTGTAGCACCCCGAATTCCTAACATAGGAACTCGTGACACACTCCAGGATCTTTTTTCAAATGAGTCACAACACAACAAAATCCACAGGAAATTAAAAACTTTTATTACATCAAATATTATTATAATGTCCAATTTAATCACAACAATTTCAAAGAATATAATATTACAATAATATACAATGAGTTACAATAAATGGACAATGTCTGACTTGGATGCTTTAATCAGCTCGAGTCTCTTGAGCCTCCAATACAGTGGATGGTCCTGCAACTGAAGAGTGGGCACGTCAGTTGAATACAACTGACACAATGCTATATTCGGCCATCCTTTCTATGCCGCACTATAGCGATTCCAAACCTGAACAACCACAATATTTTATGACAAAGAAAATGTGATCAAACTCAGGTGTCGGTGTATGACATGACCTATCACTAATGCACACCCAATGCACACGATGCCGCACGCTTGGTTGGAGAGATATGGATCCCATACTATACATTCCCCAAATAAATGACGTTCTTCACATTATTAGGGTTCGATCCCCCGCCATGCAACCTATCTTGTGCTCTATCCTGTCTCGAACTTTGGTGATGAAGAGGTTGCAGTCACCGCAGTCACTACAGTCAATAGTGGTGTAGGGTAACCTCCTTTTGTTTCCCATTATGCCCGGAGGTAGTCGTTCGGTCTCTCTTTTCTGATGCTACCGTAAAAATATCAATATCATAGAAAGTTCCTCCTTCTGGACCTCTTCAAAAACTGTAATACGGGCATGAGGCCTCGCGGTAACCCCGCTAGCCGAGGATATTAGAGTTCCACGCACGGCGCTTTCCTCTAAAGTCCCTGCCCACGTTGAACAACATAGGACATGGCAGACTCTAAGGGTTTCCCCTCTTCTCCACTAGTACTCGTCCTTACACTAAGTCAAATTTGCAGTCGAGACGACATCGCCCCTCTAGTCCTCATCAAAAGTTGTTATGGGCAAATAAGCACGCATGCCGAGAGTCACGGAGTCTTACGTTAAGTACGGTTTAATGTCTTACTCGATGCTCCCTACCCGTGTTAAACGGAACTTAGGACTCGGCCAGGCGCGACGATGCCATGCATCCCCCTCATAGGCAAACACAACACCCACTAGTGCCTGTCCTTACACACATGAAGACTCGACCTACCTTAGTCTCTACCCAACACAGGTGGTGTCAAAAAGATGCCCACGACTAAGGCCACAACTATAGAATAGGGTTAACTCTACCACTATGTTGAGTTATTATCATTACTACTATTTTACCTGATTCTATTGGCACTAATTAAAGTTCTAATCCATTTTATTAATATGTACTTAGTAACACTAGGTGACCTAATCTCACAGCCATATCTTGACCCATCCTAGGTCTTTGCTAAAAAAATCCCAGTCACTACCCACCACTAGGGTCAACTATCAAGTTCTAGACCCAAACTTAGGGGTTACTAATTATAGGGTTTGACTCACGGACTAACCCTAATTGATAAATACAATCCAAAATCTTTATTAACTTACTAGGCGATCTAGTTCTACCCGACTGTCAATTAGCTAGGCGATCTAACAACTAGTCTTTCACCTAACCCTGAGGTCATAACTAGATGTTTTATAACTACTAGTTAAGTTCTAGTTCATTCTAACTTACTCATTTGAACTTAACCCAACCCGCACTAGGGTCCAACTGGGCTCTCAAGTCCGGCCCACTACATGGGCTCACGAAGACTAGCGAATCGACTATGTTGATCATCACCGTCTGTCACGTTTGGAGTCGCTCTCCACCTCGGCCCGAACAAATCGCTGCTCCCGCTAATCATCGCGCTCCATGTCCTCCCGAAAAATGGTAGCTCTTATAATGCTGGATTTCCCTCCTTAGACGACAAGCATGTTGGCGCCCAAGCCATCGCTTCAACACGTACGGGGGTCACGGGTCTCTAAACTGCCCGACACAAATCTCACATAAACGAACTTGAATCCGACGGTCTCTAACCAAACCAAGTAAACCTAAGTAACTTAAACACAAGCAAGTCCTAGATTGAGACTTCAAAAGTGGTCAACAATCAACTCTAACCCTAACAACAACACACATGTATCTTAGCTTCCTACTAGTGACTAAGAATCACTAGTGACATGTCAAAAATATCACAACTCAGCCTAAAGGCATTTACACAAGCATCTAGGATCAGTATAGCCTAGAATTGTCATGCACAACTCTCAAAGAGTCAAAGCAAGCCCAATCACATCAATGTTATATCAAACAGAATTTACTGGTTCGGGTCTGACAGAACCAGTGCACTAAATAAATCATATAACATCAAATACAGAACTAAATCATGAATTCTTAGGCTCTCTAGAAAGTCCTATGTGTTTACTACAATTTCTTAGTTGAATATTTTTACTTATTTAGGGGTTGACATGCTCGAATGTAAGCTTCTTTAACAAGCAGCAAGTTACTGCACAGAACAGAGCACAATTGTGCAGTGTTCAGTATTAATTAGGGTAAATATATCAAATTATTTTAGAATCTCATGAAACTTAAGATGTGATTTCCTAACAAGCATAAAAAACATTGGCCAAAAGAATAAAGTCATTCATTTATTAGTTTAGGAGATAGGCCTTTTACAAGTTCATTCAAAAACAGAGTTCCAATGGCAGCAGCATACATCTGCCTGAACAACCAATCTTTTTGCAAGATTTATTTACTATAGCTATACATGTCCAAATTGCATGAAATTTAAGACTTAAGCTCTAGAAATATACAATAACAACATAAATTAATTTCAGATCATTATCATAAACACACGGTGAGATATAAATGGTTTATTCCATAACAGAAAGTTACAAATTACCCATTTCTGTTTCTGACCAGCATGCATTGTCAAATTTTTATTAATTCACAGAAAAAATTAGAAAAATCTACAAAATTTACTGGATATGCTCAACATATTCAAAAACATCTCCTAAAAATTTCAGGTTAATCTAAGAAGTAGATTTCAAGTTATTAGCCACGAACTAACAGTAAAGTTTCAGCTTTCATCAGGACTTTTTGTTTTGGGTTTCTTCAGCAAGAATCAAGTTACTAGTGTTCAATCTCTTGCATGAAAGTACTTTTCAGTTACTACAAACATTTCATACTATCAAAATCACATCATTATACAAATCAAGAAGCTTAGAAACACCCACCTTGCAATGAAGCTTGGGAGGGTTGGCTTGGTCTTCACTCTCCTACTTGATCACCACTCCAAATGTAGTGCTCAACCCTTGGCATCTTCTCTTCTCCTTGACTCTTCTCTATCTCTCTCTCTCTCTCTTTCTCTCTTCTTCTCTGATGAAATTTCAGAATTTTGAGAATGAGAGAGTGTGAGAGGATTAAATGAAGAGGGGAGTGAGAGGGGGGTGTGCCTTGGGTGTGGCCGGCAAAGATGGGGCAAGGGGAGAGGGGTGAGGCCAAGTGTTATATGATTTTTTTTTCAAAACCATATGCTCGTGTTCTTGGTTTTGAAAAGATAATCCATGGTTTAATTCTAAACCATTGGATCAAAGATGAGAAATTGATGGATGGCTAGATCTTCATGCATGGCAAGGGGGTGTTGATTTGCATTTTTAGTAAATACAACATAAGTATGATGTACATTATTATGTACAAGTACAATTCATTCATATACACATACATATACATATATAAAACTAATTAGGAATATAATTCAAAATATAATTTTATTTATAATAGAAATTTTGCATACAAAATTAAGGTTGTTACACGGTGATTCCTAGCAAGATTGTCAAAATCTTCGCGAGTGGCTCAAGGTCCACACCGAGCACCGAGGCTAGCAAGATTGTGAGAAATCTTTGCATGTGGCTCGAGGTCCATGTCGAGCACCGAGGCTAGCTAGATTGTGAGAAACCTTCACGTGTAGCTCGATGTCCATGCCGAGCAACGAGGCTAGCGAGGTTGTGAGAAATCTTCGCATATGGCTCGAAGTCCACGTCGAGTGCCGAGGTTAGCGAGACTGTGAGAAACCTTCATGTGTAACTCAACATCAAGGATGATATGCTTCGAGGTCCACACCGAGGATGTCATACTTGGAAGGTTCTGCTGAATAGTATGTTTGTCAATGCCCATTTAACACATGGGTGTGCTGACATCAGCTGACATCATGAGCGCTGCTTAGGCACGTGCTTAGCACGTGAACTGACTAACGTTATCGTTGGGGATATCAAGGTGTCCCTATCTTATCATTCATTGGATTGAATCATAGGGCCAAGATTGGTTATGGATATTGAAGAGCTTCAACACTGCGTATATATCGCCCCCACCCCCTCATTCTTCTCTTTACTTTCTTTCTCTTGCTCTAGAGCTTCTTTCTCTAGAACTTATTCAGGCTACCGTTGACATACTTTCCGGTGACCTTCCCGACAACAAAATTATGTATAGTGTTTTTTAAATTATGTCGAGGGTTCAGTCCAGTTCTTCAGCTTCCACATTTGGCCGAGGTGACACTGCTTTCTCTTCATCTTCGTCTTCTGGGAAAGTTCAAGACGTTTCTTCTGATTCTACTTCTTGGGAGGAATTCTAGGAAATCTAAGAAGTCGAGCAAGTCAAACCCCGGGGTGAAGTAGAGGAGGTGGAGAAGAGTGACGTGGAGGAAGAAGCCAGAAAGGTAGACGAGGAAGGCGAGGGCAAGGTAGAAGAGGTGGTTGAGGAAGGAGATGATGAGGTAGGTGTGGAGGAAGAGTCAGGCGAAGAGGAAGAGGCAAGCAAAAGAAGAAGAGGGAGGAGAAGAAGTCGACGAGGTCGGCCATTCTGAGAGAACCGGTCATCTAGAACATCTAGCATCACTATCCCCTCCATGTAACACCCTAGAATTTTAAATAATGTTTTTTGAGATTAATAAATGAATTATAGTGACTTTTGGTGATTTAATAAATATTTTTCTGAAATTTATCTTTTACACGTGCAAATATTTTCTTGAGAAACTCAAAGTCAGAAATTATTTTGGGAAAACCTAATATTTGTTAGTAGGTATTATTTATGAATTTTCTGGATTTTTTTTATATTTATTTGACATGTTCGCAAATATAACAAAAGGAGGGGGTTTTGTGCAAAATTACCACTTGGGGGTAAAAAAACTCCAGATTTTTGGTTTTCTAGTCTGAGAATGATGGCTAGCCAACTTAGAGGTAAATATTTTAATTTTTGTTCTAATAGATTTGGTTTATTTCGCAAATTTGTTAAAGAAGGGTACTTTTGCAAAATTGCCACTTAGAGGCTAAATTTACAAAATTTATTTTTCTGGGTTTGAAACTGGTGCCGGCAAGATCTGGGAGGTTATTTTTGATTTTAATCTCAATTAAATTGGTTAATCTAGTTACCTAGTATAAAGGATCTATATAAGTAAAGATATATTCTAAAGGGATAGTTTGCAAAATCTTTTCAAACCCTAATTCTCCAGATTTCGGCCTATTTAGGAGGCTGCTACAACCGCCTCTCTACGGAACAAAACAAAAGTACATTTTTATTATTGGTTTTCTTGGAGTTTCGATAATGGATTTTTGCGAAAGGAGGAACTTTTTCTTATTCTTTATTACTTTCGTCGATTCTTCAATAAAGTGAGTGACATATGTTTGATTTCTTATTATTCTATACATGCTAAATATGAATATTTGCCTAATAGGATGCATGTTCGATGATTGTATGATGGCATAATGAATATATAGATGGATAGATAATTGAACTTTTATGAATGTTATGCAATTGGTGAATAAAATTTATATATAGATGACTAGAGATTGTTAAGAACTTAGTATGAATCATGGGTATGTTATTTTCATTCATATTCTTACTGATTTGATCGTGTATAATGAGTTGTATGATGTATAATGCATATAGATGAATAAAGAAGGGTCTTTACTGTGTGTACATATACATATGATCTTTTTTGATATTTTGATGAGAAGAACTTGACTAAATGAATGTTGTAGATGCATATAATCATGGAAAAATTAATCTAACTAGTTGTATATGTGTATAACAAGTTGCAAAGAGATTTTTTTTTGGAGTCAAAAGATCAAGTTTGGAAGTTTTGAATTGAGGTTGATTTCCGGTCTGATGGTATTTCAACCGAAAACATGGATTTTGAGTTTTTTGATGTTTTTATGTGGATCTTTGAATTATATTGATACTGAGATTGAATTAAACAAGATACTACTCCTATACAGTGATTCTTGATACTTTTACTAATGCGTATACACATACATACACTTACACATATACACAGTTTCTGATTTGAAGAAATTTGATGAAAATTTTCACTTTTATGAATTCGATGAGAATTTGATTTGAAATATAAACTCCATTATGTTAGACAAGTTGTATTAGATCATCTTGGGATTTTAATTTTTACAAATTCATGCTTTTAAAGAAATTTAACCATGTATCAGTTGAAAAGTGCACGAATATTAAAGTTGCATTTTTGAACATGTCAGTCGACCGCACGAAATTTACACGTGAAAAATCGGTCAACTGTCAGTTCCTGGGTTTTGGAAATTTAGCATGATAGTCTACCGTCGCCTTTTTGAACTAGCTTGACAGTCGACCGTCAGCTGTGTTACTGATTGTTTTTTTGTTGTTGAATTTTTCATTGCTTTCTTGAACGATTGTTTCTTCGTATTTAGATTATTGATCTGCTATTTTAAATGAAGTTTTTGCTACAGGTTACCGTATTTTACAGAGAGTTATATTTTGATTATAATAGAATTTAATTTGTATTTCTACGACTTTAGAAAGAAAAATATATACGGTTTTCGAAGGATTGATGTTTTGTGATTTTTTCTATGACTTCAAAATGTAAAACTTAGTTGTTTAAGAGATTTATTATCAGATTTTATTTCAAGAAATTTTGTGAGTATTCGAATAAATTTGGATTTGTTTGATTTGAAGAAGTTTTCTTAATATAAATGATTTGATGATAGAACTAAGAATTTTATTGTGAGATTTATGTGATATTTCGATTTGTGAGTCTCTAGAGGTTGAGTGGGATTCCTGTAAACCGGTAGATGAGATTTTTGTGGATATTGGCCAGTTGAGGCCTGAGGGTTGTTTTGGTGGAATTAAGTTCGGCAGGGTACACGAACTCTAGAGAGGGGGGAGTTGTGTTTTAATTAATAATAATTAACCTAAGGACAGGCACTAGTGGAGATGTGATAGAACTTGCGAAACGTAAGTATGGGCTCTGTTGTTAGTCCGACGGATGTATTTCATGACTGTGTATTTTTGTGTCCCTAGAGGACAGTTGGTATGTTCGCGTGTCGAGGGTCGGCGGGCCTATTCACGAAACATACGGTGCATTCGCATGTCGAGGGTCGGTGGTCCTATTCACGGGATGTAATGTGTATCTGCATGTCGAAAGTCGGCAGGCCTATTCGTGGGTTACACGGCAGGGAGGTGATTCTTTCATTTTAGAGCTATGCTCACATGATGCTTGCGCATCGAGGGTTGTTAGACCTATTTGCGGAGTATTCTAGATCTTGTTTCTATCACCGTAGTAGCATTAGTTGCATAACGATGGATTTAACCATATAAAGTGGAGAACGATAAGGGCATGCACCGGACCTATGTAGTATGGAATGCATAGAATGCGACAAGCATGCATTAGTGGGTCATCATACTGCATTTGTGTTTTCTAGAATTGGTTTCATGTATGTTTGTTTTCTGTTTTCCTACACTTGACACTTAGCTCAGTTCACTTGATATTTTATGCTTTATTCTATCATTAATTCTTATTTCTTTGTTACTACTGTGGGAATGTGTTGATTTATGAATTTATCCTTTATGTTTAATTTATATTGTATTTCTTTTTGTTGGATCCTGTATGCAAGGCAAATAACACTAGGGGGTGAATAGTGTTATATAAAAAATAAATAATAATTTAAACTTGACGCAACTGTTAAGTCAATTGAAAAGAAACACCAGTCGACTGAAACGTCAGATAAAAGAAAGATAATCAGCTGAAGAACAGCGAGTCTATTAAGTCGACTTAAAGGAGAAACTAGTCGACTGATCAGACACAATTTTCAGTAATGGGCAGCGAAATTAAAATTGCAAGTTAGAGAATTCAAACCACAGAGAATCAATAATGCAAACAAGGCAATATATCCTGGTTCGGTCCTCCCGACCTACATCTAGTCCCCAAGCAACCCACTTGAGATTTTCCACTATTCTTGAAAAAGTACAAGAATACTCTACGATTTTTGGCAACAACTATGCCAAACCCGTAGACCTCTCTCACCACTAGAGAGAGCAAGACCCCACTCTAAAACCTAGAGTGACACTGACTCTACACCAAGAGTTCTTCTCTCCAATCGAGAGGACCACTCTCACAACCCGAGAGTGAACAACAAAAATTGAAGATTACAACACCTAGAGCCTTGATTTTTGAGTGTGCTTTTTCTATAGAGGCTATAGGTCAACTTCTAATCACAGTCTTGAACATAATCTTAGTTATGCAAAACTGAAATTAAAGAACCAAATCTAGAGAATGAGAGTACTTGAAAGCTTGAGTTCTTTTTCACAAAATAAGCAAAGACCTGGTAAAAAAAATGATTAACCTTTTCCAAGTTCATCTTGAACTCTATTTATAGAGCGAGAACTCCAAGAACGTTGGAAAACGGTTCATCAACTGCCAATAAACGGCAGGAAATTTTTGAGTTTGAAAATCAAATTTTAAACTTCAGAAAACTATCAAAACTGCTCGAACAGTCGACTGGGTTGCCAAAGGAGTTGACTGGTCAGAGCTTGAGTAAGTTCATTCTGTTTCGTACTAGAACAGTCGACTGCTTACCATAGTCAACTGGTATTTTGATAGCTGAACTTATACAAGCTTAATTTTGACATTTTGATTTTAATAAACTTTATTTTAATTCTTAGGGGATGTGTGAGTGTGCGTATCAAGGCTTTTACAAAGTTTCTAAGACAAATCAAATATTACAAAAAATTACACGACACTTGTTCTGATCACTTGTTCTTTAGCTGATCACTTGAGAATCTTTGAAGCTCTGAAAAAAACTGTCTTGTATCTTGATCTTGAGTCTTGAAATCTTTCTTGTCTTTGTGGCTTGATCTTGAGCTTTGAAAGCTTCCTTGTATTGTAGCCTTGAAAGTGTTAAGTATACACTGCAAGAGATATGTATGATTTAACAAATGAGTATTGTGTTGTAGTCATCAAAATCAAGAATCTACATTCTCCTCCTTTTTGATGATGACAACACAATAACTAAACAATATAGAATGTAAATTTAAACAACATGCTTCTCACATAAATAGATATACAATGTGAAAAAACTCCCCCTGAATGAAATAAAACATGCACACAATGCACATAATAATAAGATACAATATGCACAAAAATTGAACTTGTACAAAACCAAGCATGTATATCACCATGCATGTAAAATTTCTCCCCCTCTGGCATCAACAAAAATAAAGAAGGATAACCAAACTCATACAAAAAATATAAAAAGGCAACCCATAAAGGTTATACATAAACAACCAAAGAGAGTACATAAAGTTTGAAGATAACATCATACAACCATAAAAAAAATAATGCAAAAATACAAAGTCAAATTTAAAAATAACATCAAACTTCGTCTTCATCATCACTGTTTGAGGCAGGAGGAGGTTGAGGAAACTATCTAACAAACATCTAGGTGAGGTTAGCAATACTAGCCTCAAGAGAGTCCTGTCGACCCAAAATAAGATCCTGACGATCCATGAGATAGTTGACAAAAGGTATAGAGACTCTCAGGATGGAAAATACTAACCCTAGGACGAGCACTAGAAGACGAACTAGATGCTGAAGAACGATGTGGAATGGAAGTAGCTAAAGGGATAGATGGAGTATTATGAGGAGGTGGATAAGGGGGTGTACGAAGTAATTTCATAGGAGCAAGAATTGCTTGATCAAACGATTCATAACGAGTCACAACACTAGACTCCGAATCGAGATCTACCTTAAAATAGTTAAAGACATAAGTGAGAAGTGCACGATAAGGTAGAAAAGAAGAGTGAGCTTTATGGAGATGACTAAAGATCACTTGACTCCAATTTATTTGAATGTTCCCAAAAATAGCATACACCACCGCTTGTAATTCATACGAAAATTGATCGTAATTTCTCGTTTTAATATTGTACGACAAAATTCGTGCAACTAGTTTGGTAAGCAGGGTAATACTCTTATTGGTCATTGGAGGACCCCGATTGGGAAGAAAGATTTTGGACAAAAGATGGATCTTCAAGTTCAATTTTCCCTATATCCAACCCTTCATAAGAAATGTTCAGAATTTGCCATAATTTTTGAACAGTCAATTTCGCTCACATTTTTCACAGAAGTAGTGAAAAATATCTCACTACCATCATCATTATTAGCAACTTTCATATTTGTCTAAAACAAATAAATCAGTTGCGGGTAGTAGTAGGGTTGATTGACTAAAGATAGGAGATCAAATAAACCACATTGTTGAAATAAAGGAGTAATGGGATATCTATCCAAGTCAGGAAAATTAATAAATCTACCTGGAAAGATAAAAATTTGACAAATAATAAAGTACTTTTCAACAATAGAAGGATGCCTTCAATATTGAAGATAGTTAGGATTAGTTTGTTCATCCTCAACATTTGAAGACCTAGATCTCTTAGACTTTGACATTATGAGAATAGAAGAACCTAAAACAACTAAAGATAGGACAGAAATAGAGTACCCAACAACAAAAAGATAGAGAGAACACCAAAACAGTGAGCTCCAAAGCTTCAGGAACTGAAATCATTGGAAGAGGCGAGTAAAGTAGCAAATTGATCTGCAAAATCCAAACAACAATCGCCGAGCAAACGAAATCCAAGATCTCCAATAGTATTGTAGCAGTCGACTAATCTGGAGCTTAAGGAAGAGTAAAAGGGTAAAAAGCGAAAGTGAAAGGAGCTAGGGTTTTGACAAGGAATGGAGGGTTGAGATTACAAGAAAGATTTAATAGATGGTGTAGATCTCAGTAAGAGGGTAAGAGTAGAGATCGGGTCGGATCTCAGAAAAGTAAACAAAGCCTCAATAGGTGACGATTCAGATTAAAAAATCGAAATACAGCGGCGACAATTGATTGGCTTTGAGAGCAGTCGACTTAGTCGAGAGCAAAATAAAACCAAACAAGAAATAGTTTGATAAAGTTATCGTCGGTTGACTGTTTAAATCAAGACAGTCGACTGGGCATTGAGAAAAAATCAAGAAAGAAACACAAACACATAAACGTTGTATAAGTCGACCGTGAAACAAATATAAGTTGACTTAGACACCAAAAATGTTTAGAAAATATCATGAAATGAGCAAATTCCTAGTTCTCTTCTAAATTTGATAAAAATATATTTTTTCAATGGTTTGGTAAAGATATCTGCTATTTGTTTATCAGTTGAAATAAAATCCAATAGGATATCTCTTTTTAAAACATGATCACGTAGAAAATGATGTCGAATATCAATATGTTTTGTACGTGAATGTTGAACCGGATTTTTAGACAAATTAATGGCACTGGTATTGTCACACATTATAGAAGGTTTTGAAAAAGAAATACCATAATCTAATAGAGTTTATTTCATCCATAAAATTTGAGCACAAGCCAAACTTGCAGCAATATATTTAGCCTCTGTAGTAGATAGAGATACCGAATTTTGCTTTTTACTGCACCAAGATACTAGGGAATGTCCCAAAAAGTGACAGGTTCCACTAGTACTTTTGCGGTCAATTTTACTTCTAGCAAAATCAGCATCACTATATGACAATAACTGAAAATTATGGGTGCGAGGATAAAGTAAACCATATTCAGATGTGTCTTTAATATATCTTAAAATTCGTTTCACTACTTTTAAGTGAGATTCTTTTGGATCAGACTGATACCTAGCACACAAACATACACTAAACATAATATCTGCTCTACTAGCAGTTATATATAAGAGTGAGCTAATCATACCTTGATAGAGCTTTTGATCGACACTCTTACCTAATTCATCTTTGTCAAGTGTAGTAGTAGTAGCCATAGGTGTGGTCTTACTACTAGTGCCATCAATGCCAAATCGTTTGAGTAATTCCTTAGCATATTTTCTTGATTAATAAATATGCCATTTTGAGACTGTTTTATTTGAAGTCAAAGGAAATAATTGAGTTCACCCATGTGACTCATCTCAAACGCATTTTGCATGGTAGTAGCAAACTCTCGACATAGATTTCTGTTAGTTGATCCAAAGATTATGTCATCTATGTGAATTTTTATGATTAATATGTCTGATTTTATTTTCCTAATAAACAATGTAGTGTCTACTTTACCAATTTCAAACCCTGTTTCTAAAAGAAAAGTTTGTAGACGATCATACCAAGTACGGGGTGCTTGTTTAAGACCATATAAAGCCTTTTTCAATTTAAAAACATGGTTAGGAAATTGTTCATGTTCGAAATTGGGTGGTTGCTTAACATAAACTTCTTCCTTAATGAAACCGTTTAACAAAACACTTTTACCATCCATTTGGAAAAGTGAAATTCATAAAAAATGCAAAAGATAAAAAAATTCTAATTGATTCTAGTCTAACAACAAGAGCATATGTTTTATCAAAATCAATTCCTTCTTTTTGGTTATATCCTTGGGTAACTAATCTAGCCTTGTTCCTAACAACTTGTCCTGATTCATCTAACTTATTTTTAAATACCCATTTGGTACCAATAATAGTATGATCAGGGGGTTGTGGTACTAAATCTCATACATCATTCCTTACAAATTGCTTAAGTTCATCTTGCATAGCATTCAACCAAAATTCATTCTCACATGCTTCTTGAATATTTTTCGGTTCAAAATCTGATAAGAAAGCAGTATGAGAAATCATATTAAAGTGTGATCTTTTTTGAATGCCATGTGAGATGTCACCAATAATTAAATCATGAGGATGATCTCGAACTTCAACAAATGACTTTGGTAAAGTTGGAGTTATCTTTAAAAGATCAGTCATCTTAATAAACCCATCAGCCGACTGATTCAACACATCAATCAACTTATGAAGTCCATCAGTCAACTTATCTAGAGTAGTTTGCTCAAGTGATTTAACAATGTTATCCAGTGGTGAAGATTCAATTTCATCATCTTGAATAACACTAGATGAAGGTAAAGATTCATCAAATGAAACATGCATAGATTCTTCAATAGTCAAAGATGACTTATTGAAAATTCTATAAGTCGTACTCCTATTTGAGTATCCAATGATGATACCTTCATTAGATCTAGCATCAAATTTATCTAAGTTGTCTTTTGTGTTTAATATGAAACACTTACAACCAAATACTTTAAAATAAGAAACTTTAGGAATTTGTTCATAAAATAACCCAAAACAAGTTTTCTTAAGCTTTGGCCTAATTAATATCTTTTTTAAAACATAACATGCTGTAGAAACAGCTTCAGCCCAGAAGTATTTAGGCAAATTACTTTCAACAAGCATGCTATGTGTACATTCTTGCAATATCCTATTCTTTCTTTCAACCACTCCATTTTGTGGTGAAGCTCTAGAAAATGCAAAGTATGTGTTATACCATTCTTGTTGCAATATTCTGAAAAAGTTTTATTCTCAAATTCTCCACCATGATCACTTCTAATAGTGACTATGGTTAGATATTTTTGATTTTGAATACGTTTGCAGAAATTTGTAAATTCTTCAAAAGCTTCATTTTTATGTCTTAAAAAGAATACTCATGTAAATCTTGAAAAATCATCTACTAAAACAAATACATATCTACTTTTATTTAAGGAACCGACTCTAGTAGGACCAAATAAATTCATATGGATCAATTCGAGAGGCCCACTAGTAGAAATCAGTTTCTTTTTTTTAAAAGTGGATTTTACTTGTTTCCTTAGTTGACATGCATCACATATTTTATCTTTCTTAAAAGATAATTTTTGCAGTCCTTTAACTAGGTTATTCTTAGAAAGTTTAGCGATATTTTTCATATTTACATATCCAAATCTTTTATGCCAAAGCCAAGAATCGTTGTTTGAAGCAACTAAACAAAAATCATCCGAAAACTCATTTATTTTTAAACAAAGTTCATATATGTTATTCTTTCTAATTCCTTGAAAAATAACATTTTTCAAAGTCGAATCATAAATCATGCATGCATCTTTTTCAAACACTATCTTATAACTCTTATCACATAATTGACTAATACTTAACAAGTTATGCTTTAAACCACTAACTAAGAATACATCTTCAATAATAGGAGTAGTATTCTTACCAACCATACCTATTCCGATGACTTTTCCTTTGTTATTGTCACCAAAAGTAACGATTCCTCCATCTATATCTTGAAATTAAGAGAGCAAGTTTGCATGGCCAATCATGTGTTTAGAATATCCACTGTCAAGTATCCATCGTTCCCTTTTAGGTACTTACAAAATATTATTTGTGAATATGGTACCCTTTTCATTGGGTCCGTACGAGATTAGTGTTTGGAAAACCAAACCCAAAGTGAGTTTGATTTACCACCATATGCAGGTTTAAAATTAACAGAATTACAAACATTATTTACAAAAGAATTTATATAAGAAACCCTTTCATTAAGACTCAGATTAATTGGAACCCAAATACTTCTGCACTGTCCAGTCGACTTCTTTTTACCCATCGGTTGACTGTTTTATGGAGGCTGTCGACTGGGAAGTGAGATTAGTTGACTTATATGAGGTTGTTGTCTTTTTGAATAAGACTTCACCATACTGGATAGACCACTGAATTGAGGGGCTAGTTGACTGGTCTTTTCGGAAGAATTTCTATTTTTATGATTAAAAAGAATTTTTGGTTTTTCAAAAAAATCATACAACTTATTGTTTACAATAGAAGCAGAATAAATCTTATTATTACTAGTGTTATTAGAAGAATGACATTTTTCAAGAATTTTTTGAAAACCAAGTCCAAATATTTTATTAGATTGAACTTGATTTTGTAGAACTTCATTTAAATTCTCTTTTCCCTTATTGAACTTAGATACATTCTTAGATATCTCTTCATAATTTCTTTTTAGAGATATAAGATCTATATCCAAGTTGTATACGATAAGTTAAAGACTTGACTTCAATTTGTAAATCAAGATTTTCTTGAGAAAGAGTTTGATTAACTTTCTCTAGATTTTTACCTTTTATTTTCTCCTTTTTAATTCTTCAAAAATTTCATTAAAGGCTTCTAATAAATCACTAGAATCTATATTACTACTTACATTGCTTTGATTTGTCATGAAGCACATGTTTGCAACTTGATTAGATTCCTCATTGTCTTCTTCTGAAGATGAATCACTTTCATCCCATATTGCTTGGTAGGCCTTCTTGTTCTTCATATACTTGTTCTTCGTGAATTTTTCCTTCTTGAAGTTAGAGACTTTGCCTTTAGATTTTGCATTCTCCAATGGACAGTCCTTCTTCATGTGACCTATCTTATTGCATTTGAAACAAGTAGGAGGTTCATTAGTATCCTTTAATTTAGAATTAAATTTACCTTTGCAAAGAAATTTCTTAAATTTCCTTGTGAACATAGTCATTTCTTCTTCATCATCTTCATCATCTTCTGATTCAGACATGGCCTTGAAAGCAAAAGTTTTCTTTTTAGCTTGTTGCGGTTCTAAGTCCTTCTTGCGCTCCTCCAATTGTACTTCATAAGCCATTAGATTTCCCACAAGATTCTCAAGCGAGAGTTATGTTAAATCATTGACTTCTTCAATTGCAGTAGTCTTCTTTTCCCATTCGGGGGTAAGAGTACAAAGAACCTTTCTCACCATCTCTGCTTGTGTATATGTTTTGCCAAGAGCCACAAGGGAGTTTGTTATGTCGGTGAATCTTGTTATCATATCTGATACATTTTCATTCTCCTTCATTCGAAACATCTTGAACCTGTGAACAAGAACAAAAATTTTAGATTCCATGATCTTATTTGTGCCTTCATGTGTTACCTCAAGAGTATGCCATATTTGGAATGTCGTTGTTGTGTTTGACACACGATTCAATTCTTCTTTGGTAAGTGCATAAAAGAGAGCATTCATCGCTTTTGCATTGTTCATGGTATTTTTCTTCATATCGTCATTCCTGAGCATAGATAAGAGTAGGCACGGTATACTCCGTCTCGGTCATGTTCCAAATCTCGTAGTTGATGGATTGTAAGTAAATCTTCATTCTACATTTTTAGTAGTTGTAGTTTGTTCCATCAATGAGAGGTGGCCTTTGTGTGGATTGACCTTCATGGTATTGACTTGCATTTGAAGTAGATGCCATTGCACTTAACCAGGCTCTGATACCAAGTGTTGGATTCTGTATGCAAGGCAAATAACACTAGAGGAGGGGTGAATAATTTTATATAAAAAATAAATAATAATTTAAACTTGACGCAACTGTTAAGTCAACTGAAAAGAAATACCAGTCGACTGAAACGTCAGATAAAAGAAAGATAACCAGCTGAAGAACAGCGAGTCTATTAAGTCGACTTAAAGGAGAAACCAGTCGACTGATCAGACACAATTTTCAGTAATGTGTAGCGAAATTAAAATTGCAAGTTAGAGAATTCAAACCACAGAGAATCAACAATGCAAACAAGGCGATATATCCTGGTTCGGTCCTCCCGACCTACATCTAGTCCCCAAGCAACCCACTTGAGATTTTCCACTATTCTTGAAAAAGTACAAGAATACTCTACGACCTTTGGCAACAACTATGCCAAACCCGTAGACCTCTCTCACCACTAGAGAGAGCAAGACCCCACTCTACAACCTAGAGTGATACTAACTCTACACCAAGAGTCATTCTCTCCAACCGAGAGGACCACTCTCACAACCCGAAAGTGAACAACAAAAATTAAAGATTACAACACCTAGAGCCTTGATTTTTGAGTGTGCTTTTTGTATAGAGACTATAGGTTACTTCTAATCGCAGTCTTGAACTTAATCTTAGTTATGCAAGACTGAAATTAGAGAACCAAATCTAGAGAATGAGAGTACTTGAAAGCTTGAGTTCTTTTTCAAAAAATTAGCAAAGACTTGGTAAAAAAATTTATTAACCTTTTCCAAGTTCATCTTGTAATTATAGAGTGAGAACTCTAAGAACGTTGGAAAACGGTTCATCAACAGCCAATAAACGGCAGGAAATTTTTGAGTTTGAAAATCAAATTTTAAATTTCAGAAAACAATCAAAACTGCTCGAACAGTCGACTGGGTTGCCAAAGGAGTCGACTGGTCAGAGCTTGAGTAAGTTCATTCTGTTTTGTACTAGAACAGTCGACTGCTTATCGAAGTAAGTCGACTGGTACTTTGACAGATGAACTTATACAGGCTTAATTTTGACATTTTGATTTTAATAAACTTTATTTTAATTCCTAGGAGAGGTGTGAGTGTGTGTATCAAGGCTTTTACAAAGTTTCTAAGACAAATCAAATATTACAAAAAATTACAAGACACTTATTCTGATCACTTGTTCTTTAGCTGATCACTTGAGAATCTTTGAAGCTCTGAAAAATAACTTTGTCTTGTATCTTGATCTTGAGTCTTAAAATCTTTCTTGTCTTTATGGCTTGATCTTGAGCTTTGAAAGCTTCCTTGTATTGTAGCCTTGAAAGTGTTAAGTACACACTGCAAGATATATGTATGATAGAACAAATGTGTATTGTGTTGTAGTCATCAAAATCAAGAATCTACACTTTTGATGTCACTCACACCGTTATGGCTGACCCCTGTAGTTTTGGGGGTTATGGTTATCTCTAGCCTCATATTTTACAGGTAGGTATCATTTGCTTGGAATTTGGATGCATGTGGTAGAATGATAATATGGCTTATGCAAATTATAAAAGAAAGTACTGTAAAAGAAAGAAATTGTAATTCAAGGTGTTAATTTTCCGTTGTGCTATGAAAAGAATTGATGTAATAAAAGTTGAAAATTTTCTATGTTTGTCTATGTTTACTATTACATTGAGGCAGATGTTGGGAATTGTGCCACGTATTTTCATATTTATTTATTGGAAATTCGGGGTGCTACACTCCAAGGCCCCCTCAAGCTCCAAGGAGGAAGCTAAAGTTCACTCTGTCGACTAGCCCCATGGCGGAACCCATTGAGTATTTCACAGAGGGTGGCTTCGACATCCCGTATTACCAGGAGTCGTACTCAATAAGGATGTACCTTCAGGACTTGATCCAGTTTGAGGTACATCCTTCCTTGCCGATCTAGAGGAATATTAAAGCGAATAAGATCGAGAGCGTGCTAACGATGAGTGATCTCCCTCAGATTCGAGCGTGTTACTTTATCCACTGAGAGTTCAAGTTAAAAATTCCGAACCCTAGACTTAGGCCCACAGACAACCTAGCTCCTTGGTTCTGCATGTTTCCTTTGGATGCATTTGGCTTGGGGCGGAGGGTGCCCTTGCACCCATTTATCAAGGAGGTGTTGAATTAGGAAGGGCTAAGTTCGATGCAATACGGCCCGAACTCCTAGAAGAAACTTGTCTATTTTATGCTTCTGTACAACGAGAAGGTGGTGCCCTTGAGACTGAAGTATTTCCACGCGTGCTTGGGCACCATTCCGCATGGACGTACGAGGGACTCTGGTATTTCTCGCCTTAGTCTGGGAGGCGTGTGGTTCATGGCCACCCAAACTCTATCAAGAAGTGGAAGGAGAAGTATTTTCGTTCTCTGAAGTCCCATTCCTTGGGACATCCCGACGAATTGGTCATTTTACAAGCCTAACCAAAAATCTCCGAAGGATCGGGAGTTTAGGAAGGAGGACTCGTAGCTAAACAAACTTGTGAGAAAAAGTTTGAAAATTACAAGAATTAGATAGCATTTACCAACTAATGCACATGAGTAAAAACGATGAACACAGATAGTACCTTCATCTTTCATCAATGTCACTAATTCCTCGAATCATTCCTTCCATATTTGAACCCATTAAATTGCAGAACGCATCGAAAACAATGACGTTTGGAAAAAAAATGATCGAATTTGAGACAAAGAAATCAAGAATGCTAGATTCCAATTCATAAGAACAAAATCAAAAATAAACCTCCAAAATCCCAACCCTAAGTGAACAGAAAATTTAGGGACGGACGAAGTGGGTCGGATCATAGTTGGGGGAGTATTGGTTGGCCGAATGTGACAGAGGGATACTTGGCGAGGATTGGACTGAGCGCCACCGACCCGTATATGTTTTTTGTTTCCTTCCCTCGTTCAACTTTTTTCCTTCGTCCTCACAACCTATTTTGCTTTTTGCAGCTATGAACGATGCTGAGATTGAGGTGGGAGGTCTGTCTTGACCAAGAGAAAGGCTGCAGAGCAGCCAAAAGGAAAGAAGTGGCCCGTTGCCCCTCCTTTCGAGGAGACTCCAAGGCAAAGTCCATGAAGTCGAAGGCTCTGACGATCTCTGGCACCCTTGGTTCGACCAAGGGGACGCCTAGCTCGGGAAACTTAAGGTTACCATGCTCGCGAAGTCAGTTCTTCCTCCCGTCCACTCCGATGCTAAGGATACAGTCGGGGAGGCGGGAATGGAACCATGGATTCCTAAATGGGTCGTGAAATTGGCGGACTCTGTCATGGAGGGTCTAGTGGCACCGGAGGTGGTGAATCCTCTGGCCATGCCTCGGGGCAGGGAGTGTCTCACGACTGAGACCTCCGAGTAGAGCTTCATGAAGTGGGCTCAGGCCGACATGATCGTAAATGTTACTTCACCTGGCTCGTTCATTCCTTTAAGCTATTTTCATATTTTCTTCTAAGTTTTGCTTCACAACTTGCAGGCAACCCTGCAAGGGGTGGAATTGAGGATACAGTACACCCGCGAACTTAAGCTCGCCAACAGAAGGACGTTGAGGTTTGAAAGAGATATGAAGGACTTGGAGGTTCAGGTCAACGACTTGGAGGCACGGAAGCATGCTCTGAAAGCTGAGCTACCCACTACTGCCGATGAGCATGCCTAATTGGAGAAGGAGAAGGTCGTTTGTAAGAGAGTGAGAAGAAACTATTGGCCAACAAGATGAAGGTCATTGATAAGGTTTGTTTTTCCTGGGACCATGGGTATAACCAAGCCATTGAGCACATCCTCCGGAGGTATCCGGGCCTTGTCCATGAGGGCCTCAGTTTCTCCATGAAGATCACCGAGGCTCTGCCTACGCCAGGGGAGAACCCTGAGGTGGGAAAAGAGGAGAACCATTAACTTAGGGCGAAGGCCAAGCTCCAGGGGGTCACCACTGAGGTCATCGTGACCGTGACCGAAGAGGTGCCTCCCTCTCCCAAGCAGTAGTTTGTTTTTCCCATTTTTTCTTTTTTATATTTTCCTACTGCAAACTAGACACCGTTTTTTTTATGGACGTTGAAGGATGAATGAAAAAGATTTTTTGTGCCGAACTTCTAGAATTTATATTTTTATGTGTTGTTTTGTTTTCTTTGGATTTGGCAAAGTTTACAGAGCTCAGAGTAATGTGAAATTTTCCTTTATTGTTAGATGACCCAGCCCATTTTGGCCAACCCCCGTGATGCTGAGCTTGAATATATTAGTAGAAGAGTGTGCACCATGGAATCCAGCTTGATGCGATACTGTAAGGTAGCAAGGGATCGAGAGTCTGCATTTTCATTTTACATCAAAAGTTCGCACCAAATGAGTGTGGAGTTGGCTCTCCTGAAGAAGGCAATGGTTGACAGGGATCTGGGGAGTGCCGAGACTCAATTATCTACCCCCCAGTGGTACGTCTCGACATCCAATCTCGAAGAGTGTGATGCGTTTGGCCCACTTGTTTCTTCGGAAGATGTTGGTGGAGAAGGAACTGGAGATATACAGGTTGAAGGTTACGTTTGGAGTAGCTAGATCCCGAGCTGCCTCCATCACAGCAGTTGGACTTTCGTCAGTGGTCCATCTCTGATGCTCAGATTGGATACAACGAACCATGGGGACGCCCAGAGCTCATTCACGGAGGTGTCTACCCTGGCCACCCCTCGAGAGGCGATCAACAGACTTGTCGAGAAGCAAACTCGGTCAGTTAGTGTTGAACTGGTCTATGCCAGTCCTAGCCCCTCCCTTCCCCAGCGGAGGAGTAGGCTTGACAGGTGACCCCCATGACTTGTTGTAATTTTATTGTAATTTTTTGTAATTCTACGGCCTTGCCGACTGTACTGGTATGTATTAGCCCTAGGTCAATGATTGTGTAATGACTTTATCAATGAAGGACTCTGATTTGAATCCATTCCGAGCTTGACTTTGATTTGAATCCATTTCGAGCTTTTGCCTTGACAAAGTAGATTTTTTGAAGTGAAAGCATTTGACCCTGGGGAGTCAAGATGCTTCAATTTTGGAAGTTGAACTATTTTTTCTTGGGAATTGAGACATCTATTTAAATGCACTGCGTTGGAAGTTGAAACACTGGTCTCAGGATTTTGAAGCGTTTGCTTTGGAATCTGTAGTGACATTCAATATCGGCCGTTAGATGAAGTTGGACTGTTCAGATTTGCCTACGTAAGCATTGTGAATATTGAGAACCTCCCCTCATAGCCTATATAATCCCTCATTCCCTTTCACCTTTTGGAGAATTTCAGCGTTCAAGTGGTTCTTCTACTACTCACTTATAATTAGGAGTAGCGGCAATTCACGACTGCTTTATCCCTGGCTATCAGTGGGTGAAAGAAGGATCATCTCTTCTGATTCCCTTGGCCTTTCTTCATGACTACTGGCGATTGCTTACGTGGTCCTTCTGACACACATTGATAGTTTGAGGTAAAAGTCAAGGCGAAGACCCGTTTCCCCGTCTATCAGCGCATGACAGAATGTTTAACGTGACTGATTAGGTCGGCGGTAGGCGGGGTTCCGAATGGTGAGTCTCATTCGTGTAGTAGGCAATGGGTCTCTCAGAGAATCATTTCATGTTGTGGTTCGATGACCCTATTAAGGAGGACGTATCTTCGCAGTGGGCTCAAAGTCCACTATGAAGGTCGAGGCCAAAACCGATATTGCGAATGACTTGGATTTGTCGCATAGCGATGAGGCCTGGTGAGATTGTAAAAATTTTCACATGCGGCTCAAGGTCTAGTGGGATTGTAAGAAATTTTTGCTGGTGGCTCGAGGTCCACGCTGTGTTCCTAGGTCTAGCAGGATTGTGAGAAATCTTCACTAGTTTCTTGAGGTCCACGCCGAGCAGCGAGGCCTAGAAAGATTATGAAAATATTCGCATGTGGCTCGAGGTCCACACTGAGCGGCGAGGCGTAGCAAGATTGTGAAAATCTTTACGAGTGGTTCTAGGTCCACGTCGAGGATCAACGCCAGGAGTTGGTCGAACTCAAAAGAGTTGGATTAAACATGCTGATTTGAAATGAATTTAAATGTCTTCATTGTTGAAAGGGGTAGCACTCTTGGTTGTTGAAAGACTAATGCTTATTACATTTGCTGGCTTTTAGGGCCGCATTACAAGTACAAACCACTAGGGGCCTTCCTTCCTTAAGTGTTCCGCAAGTCCCCTTAACTACCCTGCCCCTCGGATCTTCAAGTAGGTAAGTGCCAGAGCGTACTACTTTGGAGTCCCTATATGGGCCTTCCAATTTGGGAGCCAGTTTCCCCTTTTTGCTTTGTTAGGAGATGTCGAGCATTCTGAGCACTAGGTCGCCCTCTTTGATGCTTGTCGGGTGGACCTTTCTGTTATAGAATTGTTCAATCCGTTGCTACATTTCTTCTAATAGCTGACCTTTTGCGGACTTCATCGAGGAGGTCCAGGTTGGCCCTGAGGCCGTCTGAATTCAAATCCTCGTTGAAGCTCATGACCCGTCGTGAAGGCATTTCGACCTCTAGGGGGATGACTACTTCGGTTCTGAAGATTAGATTGAATGGTGACTCTCCTGTAGAAATCCTCTTGGTTGTTCGGTAGGACCAAAGTACACTAGGTAGTTCATCGACCCATAACCCCTTAGGGGATTTGTCCAATTGCTTCTTGAGGCCATCCAAGATTTGACGGTTGGCGTTCTTACTTTGTCCATTTGACTGGGGATGCAAAATTGAAGAGAATCTCTGCTGAATTCCTAGGTCCTCACAGAACTTGCGGAAACCTTTGCTTGCAAATTAAGTGCCATTGTCGGTGATGAGGATCCGAGGGATCCCAAACCGGCAAACGATGTGTTTCTAGAAGAATTACTGGACCTGATGTTCGGTGATATTGGCCAAAGAGTCTACTTTGACCCACTTCGTAAAATAATCGATCACGACAATTAGGAAGAAACATTGGCTCTTTGCTTTAGGAAACAGAACGACCAAATCCATCCCCCACATGGCGAACAGAGCTGGGCTCACCAATGATTTGGGGTCAGACTTAGTTACGCGCTCGACTAAGGAGAACCTTTGGTAGGGGTCACATTTTCTGAAGAGATCCTGAGCATCTTGTAGAAAGGTCGGCCAGTAGTACCCATGGTTGAGGGCCTTTCTCTCTAGTGATCTACTTCCCATGTGGCGACCTCTAATACCCCCGTGCATCTCTTCGAGTGCATACTTGGATTCTTCGGGGGTTAGGCATCTAAGATATGGTCACCCATCAACCTTCATGTATGACCGTTTGAAGAACATATCATGGATAAGTACGAACCTCTCGGCCCTAACTCTAACCTTTCTAGCTTCGGATGTGATATGGCTAAAAATAGGATTAAATCGGGACCGTTCACATCTGAGACGAATCTTAAAGCTCAGGGGTAAAACGGTAATTTCACCTACTAATGGGTCCGAAGCGGGTACTGGGTCTCCTTCTCACAGATCCAATAACCTGCGAACGGATCCACCTCAACTGGGTACGGGTCCCGACCCGATACAAACCCAGTCCGACAGGATAGAATTAGGGTCTCTGATTGAACCAAATCAACGGGCCTGATTCGCGACTATCCTCTCACCGAGAATTAAGGGATTACATTCCTAATCTGATTACGAGGATTTTATGCCTTATCAGATCACAGGAATCACATTCCTAATCTGATCCCAACGGCGACTATAAATACCCCCCACCTACCACTGTCACAGGTTAATCACTTTTTTGCCAACTTAAGCTCTTTTTTAATCATCACTGGTTACTGACAAGAGCGTCGGAGGGTGCGTCGCCGGGATCAACCCCGGTGTTTCGCACTTTCCTTGCAGGTGTACGGCGGGAGCTCAACAGCCCAACTCCGACGAACAGGCCTGGGGTCGCTATTCAGGTTTTTCCACGAACCCATAAATTCTATCTGCTTACCCCCACACCAGATTCAGAGGTAACAGATTGGCGCCGTCTGTGGGAAACCATACGAATAGCCTCCGCCTCTTCCTCGTCGACTAGCTCTTCTCCAGCCATGCCTCCCAGAAAAGTAAGATCCAGGGGGTCCAACCGTAGACCCAACCCTGTTGATCAACAACAGGAAGTCCCCGTCCATCCCGCTCCGCAGCAGGGGCAACTTCCTCCTCCGGCCGAGGACCATTTCCAACAGGACCAGCCCCCTCTTCTGAATCAGCAACCCCCTAACGGTCCCGCTGATCCTAACCCGCAGAAGCAAAAGCAACCTCTCCATCAGGACCGCATCTCGATACACAATGCCTCTACGGACTCTTACACCTCCCACAGTCCTCAGGCCCCCGACCTTCGAAATACCGTCCTCAATCGGCAGAAGGATGAGGATCTTCGCCGCCGTCTGGACGAAAAGCGGGCCCGAGAGGGAGCCTCCCGCCAACAGCGTCCGGATGAGCGATCCCCTTACCGCCGAGACTACAGAAGGTCCCCTACCCGAAGAGGGATGAAAGAGTCCCCCGAACACCATAGGAGAAGACCTCATTCCCCTGCCGGTCGACAACATCCGAGGAACGATGAGGCACCCATCACCCGTGCCGAGTTCCAGTAGTTCTAAGCAACGGTGTTGCAAGCCCTTAACCTCCGACCCAACAATAACAATGCTCAGAGGGCTCCTACCCCTCCACGGGTCCAAAGTCCTCACCATCGGTCCATAACTCCTCCTCCGGCTCCTAGCAACCAACAGCGCATGCCTAGCCCTCGCCGCTCCCAGAGCTACCGTCGTCGCTCCCCTTCCTATGAAGACGAGTCCAGAGGCTCGTTTGACTATTGTCGAAGGGACGATGCTCTCTACCGCCGTCTCCACGAGATGGAGAGGCGCATTGGCCGAATAGACAAGGATGAGGAGTTAAGAGGAAGGACCATCCGCCCGAGCAAACCTCCCTTCTCCCGGACCATCATGGAAGCTCCTATCCCAAGAGGTTTCGAACCCCCGAAGTTCGAAACTTACTCGGGGGAGTCAGACCCCGTGGACCACATCGAAAGCTTTAAGACCCTCATGCTAATCCACCAAGCTTCCGATGCTTTGCTGTGCAAAACCTTCCCCGCCACTCTTAAGGGTTCGGCTCGGGAATGGTACTCCCGCCTCGCCCCGTCTTCCATATTCTCCTTCGAGCAATTCGAGAGCCTCTTCATCACTCATTTTGTGAGTAGCAGACGCACGGAGAAGACTAACATCTTGTTACTCCAGCTCCGCCAGGAGAAGGGAGAGAAGTTGAGAGACTATGTGAGGAGGTTCACTGCAGAAGTGAGATCCATTGCTTCCCTTGACCAGCCTGTTGTAGCGGCCGCCTTCCAATCGAACATCCTCAACTCTAGCCTTCGCTCCTCCCTTGCCAAGAAGCCCCCACATAATTTCGCCGACCTCCTTCTTAGGAGCGAGAAGTACATTCGGGCCGAAGAAGCCGAGAATCTCCCGGGCTTTGAGGAGACATCTTCCGGGAATAAACGGAAGAGCACAAGCGAAGAGGGCTCCCAAAAATCCCAGAAGGACGGCAATGGACAGTGTCGTCCGACTCCTCGGTTTGAGAAGTTCACCCCCCTCATTGCCAATATATCAGAAGTTCTTATGGAGGTGGACAGGGAAGGGCTCCTCCGCGCTCCCCCGAGAATGAATACACCTGGCAAGAAGAGGAACAAGGATACGTGGTGCCGCTTTCACAGGGACCACGGCCACGACACGGAAGATTGTCGGGCTCTGAAGAAGGAGATCGAAGAACTCATACAGCGGGGGCACCTGACCAAGTTCATCCAAAAAGAGGGGGCCAAGCTCCCCCCTGAGGAGCCAACAAACGAACCGAAGGGCCTGCCGAGCTTTACGACTCAGAATCTCCCAGCTCCTCCCAAGAGGTCTTCACCTTATTGTAGAAGTAGGATCCTGATTTTCCATAAGGCCGATGCTTGTAACCCGGCCGATAGCATGTAATAATGGCTCGCCCTATTGAAGCGGCCACTTAGTTTATTTCAAACTTTACATCTTTTCATTGAAAATTATTGCTCTTGCTTCTCTCTTAAATGGTGGGTTCGGAGTCCAGCTTCTTCTACATGGCTGCTCCCGCAACATACTAACCTTAAACAACGAGTTCGGAGTCTAACACTTGACTCGACTCCTCTTCAAATAACTCGCTCTTCAGCGGGTTAGAAGTGGTTCGCCATTCGGGATTGCTCCCACAACCGTTGAATAACTCTACCGATGGTTCGGAGTCCAACACTTGGCTCGATTCCTCTTCAAATAACCTGCTCTTCAGCGGGTTAGAAGTGGTTTGCCATTCGGAATTGCTCCCACAACCGTTGAATAACTCTACCGATGGTTCAGAATCCAACACTTAGCTCGACTCCTCTTCAAATAACCTGCTCTTCAGCGGGTTAGAAGTGGTTCGCCATTCGGAATTGCTCCCACAACCGTTGAATACCTCCACCGATGGTTCGGAGTCCAACACTTGGCTCGATTCCTCTTCAAATAACTTGCTCTTCAGCGAGTTAGAAGTGGTTCGCCATTCGGAATTGCTCCCACAACCGTTGATTCTCTCACATAAGCAGTGAGTTCAGAGCTAAAGCTCTTTCCTAGAGTTGCTCCTCACACTCGTCTCACAAATGGCTCTCTTCCAGAGCCGAGCTCTTCACTTCGCTCGCCTCCGAAGCGGACCTCTTCTCAACGAGTTCGGAGCTCACAACTCTCTCCTAGAGTTGCTCCTCACACTCGTCTCACAAATGGCTCTCTTCCAGAGCCGAGCTCTTCACTCCGCTCGCCTCCAAAGCGGACCTCTCCTCGACAAGTTTGGAGCGCAACTCTCTCCTAGAGTTCCTCCTCACACTTGTCTCACAAATAGCTCCCTTCCCGATTCAAGCTCTTCACTCCGCTCGCCTCGAAGACGGACCTCTCCTCGACGAGTTCGGAGCTCACAACTCTCTCCTAGAGTTGCTCCTCAAACTCGTCTCCCAAATGGCTCTCTTCCAGAGCCGAGCTCTTCACTCCGCTCGCCTCCAAGACGGACCTCTCCTCGACAAGTTTGGAGCACAACTCTCTTCTAGAGTTCCTCCTCACACTTGTCTGACAAATAGATCTCTTCCAGAGCCGAGCTCTTCACTCCGCTCGCCTCCAAGACGGACCTCTCCTCGACAAGTTTGGAGCGCAACTCTCTCCTAGAGTTCCTCCTCACACTTGTCTGACAAATAGCTCTCTTCCAGAGCCGAGCTCTTCACTCCGCTTGCCTCCAAGACGGACCTCTCCTCGACAAGTTCGGAGCTCACAACTCTCTCCTAGAGTTGCTCCTCAAACTCGTCTCCCAAATGGCTCTCTTCCAGAGCCGAGCTCTTCACTCCGCTCGCCTCCAAGACGGACCTCTCCTCGACAAGTTTGGAGCACAACTCTCTCCTAGAGTTCCTCATCACACTTGTCTGACAAATAGCTCTCTTTCAGAGCCGAGCTCTTCACTCCGCTCGCCTCCAAGACAGACCTCTCCTCGACAAGTTTGGAGCACAACTCTCTCCTAGAGTTCCTCCTCACACTTGTCTGACAAATAGCTCTCTTCCAGAGCCGAGCTCTTCCCTCCGCTCGGATGCCGAGCAAGTGCCGATCCGACCCCAACATCACAGAGCCCGGTCGGCTAACCGAGCAAGTGCCCATCCGAGCCCCAAAACGGAGAAAAATCACTTTTCCCTCAACATTCGCGTAAGATTTCGATCAAACGGCTCAGATCGCTCTAGCAGCACTAAATGACAAGATAGTATTTTCTTGGAGACTGTGCCCGCCTCGAGATCCGCGCTGAGATCAACGACTCAGATCGCTCTAGCAGCACTAAACGACAAGATAGTGTTTTCTTGGAAACTGTGCCCACCTCGAGATCCGTGTTGAGATCCAACGGCTCAGATCGCTCCACGTCACTCGGTATTCCGAGCCGAGCGACTAGCGATCCGAGCCGCTCGCGCCCCTTCTTCGCCCCTAGGGTCTTCCTAGCACAAGGGTCTTCCTAGCACATCTTGCAAGGGTCTTCCTAGCACAAGGGTCTTCCTAGCACATCTTACAAGGGTCTTCCTGGCACATCTTCTCCGCCCCTAGGAGTGGAGCTCCTCTGCCAAAATCCCTGAGACCAAAACACTCCTCAACTTCATGAAGATAAGGATGTTGCGGGGCTATTTTGACCATGAAGGAGGGTGAATGTTCATCCCACTCCTAAAGAGAAGTTGTAGATCTTTGAATTAGCTTCGAAACGAGGGGTCGCACGTCCCGATCGGACCTCCGTAGCACCGGGAAAGTGGATCTCAATACAGCTGCGCCGAATAGCTCGGAAATCCGAACCAAACCCGAGCAACTGTCAAAATCAAATCCGAGCTCTTCCCATCCGAGCCCCAACATCAAAGAGCTCGGTCGGCTGCCGAGCAAGTGCCCATCCGAGCCCCAAAACAGAGAAAAATCACTTTTCCCTTAACATTCGTGTAAGATCTCGATCAGACGGCCCAGATCTTGCCAGCGTCGCTAGACGACAAGATAGTGTTTTCTTGGGAACTGAGCCCGTCTCGAGATTCGCGCCACGATCGTGATCAACCGTCCAGATCGAGCCACGTAGCTTGGATCTACCATTCAAGCTACTGTCCTACCGAGCTGCAAAGTGGCAATAATGCACCTTAAAATCCGTGCTCGGATCTGCCGAACAAGACGCATCTGCCGAGCAGCAAGGAAGGAGGAGAGAAGAGAAGAAAAGAGAACAAAAAAAAAGGGGGGGGGGGGGGGGGGGCGAGTTCGGACCCGTTAAGGGGATCCGAACCCGAAAACCCGAACCCCATAAACAGCTTCTTCTTCTTCTCTTCCAATCTCCCGCCAAAACAGCACAAAACAAAAACTCACCGAGCACCCATGCGAAACAAACCCAACAGGGAGCTCCAAACTCCTAGCTCCTCCCTCATCTCGAGCGTCGCCATGGCCAACATTCACCTCATCCTCCGAACTCCAAGACAGCGCTCAAAGCTCTGTCGTTGAACCTCCATCGCCGAGCCATCGACGGAGCTCGAAGCTCCACCTCGACTTCACACGAGCTCGAGCTTCGGAATATGGCAAGGTCGAGCTCCGACGACCACATTCGTGCTCTCACTCTCGCCGAGCTCTCTCCGTCGTCGAGCCGAACCCATCTTCTTCAAAAGCTCGCTGCCGAACTCCAAGGCATCTAGCTCCCCCTCGAGCAAGGAGTCGATGCCCAGGTCGAGCTCACCAACGCTGCGATCCACCTCGGCCCATACCGAGCTTAACCCATTATCAAGCTCCGACGAACTCCACCACCTCCATGGCCGAGCTACTTCGTCGAAGCTATCCTTGGCTCTGAGCTCCGAACCCAATGACGAGCTCCGAACGCCACCGCCATGAGCTCCGTCGGCTCCCTCGAGCGAGCTACGCCGACCACTGACGAGCTCACCACCTCCATGGCTGAGCACCTTCGTCGAAGCTCTCCTCGGATCCGAGCTACGAGCCCAATGACGAGCTCCGAACGCCACCGACATGAGCTCCGTCGACTCCGTCAAGCGAGCTCCGCCGAAGACTGTCGAGCTCACCGTCTTCTCTCGCCGAACTCTACTCTTCGTCGAAACCCACCTTCGTCGACACTTCGTCAACAAACTCTCCTCCGAAGCTCCGATCTCTCCTTCGGGCTCCACATCGCCGAGCTCCATTCCCCTCGTCGTCGACCTCCTCACCAGTCGAAGCCGGATAGATGGATGGTTTAGAGGCGAGGCAGTAGAGACGAGGCGAAGAAGAACGAAGGTAAGAAGAAGAAGGAGAAAGAGCAGGGACGAACAGGAAGAAAGAAAAAAAGACAAAAAAAAAAAAAAAATTGCCACGTGCCTAGTCGGACTGCCGATCAAGTCCCCATCCGAGCTCCACAAACGGAGAAAAAAGCCGCCGAGCGACTACGACCGTTGGATCTTTCAGAAATTCGCGCTTCTAGTGATGGACGATCCAGATCGCGCCACGTGCGCTAAACGACAAGATAACGATTTTTGGGAAACGCGCCTCCTCGAGATTCGTGCCGGGATCCGACGGCACATATCGCGCCACGTGTCAGGTAATATTTAATTAATTAATTAATTAATTTAATTGTTTTAATTATTTAAAAATTCCGGAAAAATATTTTAAAAATCGGAAAAAATTAATTAAAAATTCTAAAAATAATTATTAATTCAGGAAAATTATTTTAAAATTCTGGAAAAATAATTATTAAATTAGAATAATTAATTAATATTTTCGATAATTAATTATTTAATTCGGAAAATGAATAAAAAATTCAAAAAAATGAGAAAAAATCCAGAAAAATTTGGAAAAATCACCAAAAATCCAGAAAATTCTGAGAATATTTTTGGGCATTTTACAAGCCTAGAATAACACCGTTACACCCCAAGCAAGATCCAAAACTCCCTTAAGAACACCGATAAAATCCCGTACGCCATTAGAACAGTAAAACTACTCCTCAAAGACTGAAAAACTCAGTCTCTAGGAGTGGGGGGCTCGTGATATGGCTAAAAATAGGATTAAATCGGGACCGTTCACATCGGAGACGAATCTTAAAGCTCAGGGGTAAAATGGTAATTTCACCTACTAACGGGTCCGAAGCGGGTACTGGGTCTCCTTCTCACAGATCCAATAACCCACGAACGGATCCACCTCAACTGGGTACGGGTCCCGACCCGATACAAACCCAGTCCGACAGGATAGAATTAAGGTCTCTGATTGAATCAAATCAACGGGCCTGATTCGCGACTATCCTCTCACCGGGAATTAAGGGATTACATTCCCAATCTGATTACGAGGATTTTACGCCTTATCAGATCACAGGAATCACATTCCTAATCTGATCCCAACGGTGACTATAAATACCCCCCACCTACCACTGTCACAGGTTAATCACTTTTTTGCCAACTTAAGCTCTTTTTTAATCATCACTGGTTACTGACAAGAGCGTCGGAGGGTGCGTCGCCGGGATCAACCCCGGTGTTTCGCACTTTCCTTGCAGGTGTACGGCGGGAGCTCAACAGCCCAACTCCGACGAACAGGCCTGGGGTCGCTATTCAGGTTTTTCCACGAACCCATAAAATCTATCTGTTTACCCCCACACCAGATTCAGCGGTAACAGGATGGGACTGGCGATAGTTTGCCATTTTTCAAGAATTTGATTATTGGATCCATCCATGTTGTGGGTTGTGTCGGTGGTTCAAGGTATAGGACTTCTGAATTCTCTTTGTCGATGCTAGGTTGGTCGAGGACTTCCACCAGTACTATGCAACCAAGACCCTCTAAAGAGGAGGATGCCAACTTGGATAGTGCGTCCACCTGGCTGTTATGTTCACGTGGGATCCGGACTATTGAAGTCTCTTTGAAATCAACCAAAAGGAGCGTAACATGTGCTAAGTACTAAACAATCTGTGTTTCATGGGCCTTATATTCCCTACCGACTTGATTGACAACGAGCTGGGAATCGCTGAAGGCCTTGACCCGTTTGGCCGCCCCAGCTTTGCGGGCGAGGAGGAGTCCAACAATATATGCCTCGGCTTCATTGTTGGAGGCTCGAAAACTGAGGCACAGGAAGTATTGGAGGACGAAGCTATCCGACCCATTTAGAATTACACCTGCCCAACTCCCTTCCTCACAAGAGGAGCCGTCCAGATAGAGTTCCCATACCGATTCAACTTCTTGGACTTTGGATGCTTCTAGAATAGTGCACTCGGTGATGAACTCAGTGAGCGCCTGACCCTTTATAGCGGTCCTTGACTTATAATTAATGTCGTGCTGACTAAGCAAAATGCCCCACTTGATCAATTAACCAGAATTCTCCGGCTTGTTGAGGATTTGCTTCAGGGGCTGATCTGTGAGAACTTGGATAGAATGGGCTTGGAAGTAAGGGCAAGCTTCCTTGCAGCCATGGCCGCGTAATCCACCTTCTCCATCTTAGTATAACAGAGCTCAGCATCGTGGAGCACCTTGCTCACATAATAAATGGGTTTTTGCAACCCATTGTCTTCTCAGATCAATACCACACTGAGGGCGTGCTCAGACATCGCTAAGTTGAGGTAGAGGACCTCACCCGGATCTGATTTGCTGAGGAGAGGGAGGTTGGTGAGATGTTCTTTCAACTGGTCGAAGGCCTTCTCTTGTGGTTCACCCCACTCGAAGCTTTTTCCCCCGGAGGGCCTTGAAGAATAAAAGGGATCCCCCCCCCCCCCCCCCCCGATTTTGAGAGATTCCTTCCGACGACTGCGAGTCTACCAGTGAGTCTCTGGACCTCCTTGACATTCTGAGGAGGGGCCATGTCCAAGATGCCCCGAATCCTTTCGGGGTTCACCTCTATTCCCCGCTGGCTGACCATAAATCTGAGTAATTTACTCTAAGTAACTCTGCATTTAGAAGGATTGAGTCTCATGTTGTTCTTCCTCGAGACTCCGAAGGCATCTTCGAGGTCCCCTATGTGGTCCTCCCTTTTGAGACTTTTGACGTGCATGTCATCCACGTATACCTCCATATTTCAGCCAATCTTGTGTTTGAAGACCAGGTTGACCAATTTCTGGTAGGTTGCTCCTGCGTTCTTGAGGCCGAATGACTTAACCTTGTAGCAATAGAGCCCTTGGTCTATTACGAAAGAAGTCTTTGGAATATCTGGGGAGAACATACGGATTTGGTAGTATTTAGAGAATGCATCTATAAAGCTGAGGCGCTCATGTCTAGATGTCGCATCGATCAGGGCATCGATGCTTGGAAGGGAAAAAGGATCCTTCAAACAAGCCTTGTTGAGCACTGTGAAGTCTATACATATCCTCTATTTCCTACTGGCTTTCTTCACCATCATGACGATGGACAACCACTCTGGGTAGTTGACCTTTTGAATGAAGTGGGCCGAGAGGAGCTTTTCAACTTCTTCTGTTACTGCTTGCTGCCCCTCGGGGGCAAACTTCCATCACCTCTATTGCACTGGCTTAAGTCTTGATGGACACTCAACTTGTGCATTATTAGGTCTTCAGAGATGTCGGGCATATTCGAGGGGGTCCATGCAAATAGATCCATGTTTCGCCAAACACAATTGATGACATCTTCTTTGAGGTCAGGAGGAAGGGCCTTACTCACTTGGAACCATTTGACCTTGTCGACCACGGAGAAAGGGACCTCCTCCAACTCGTCAACAGGTTCGGAGCCGATCGAAATCCTACAGTAGGGGAGTTCGACTGCATCAAGGGGGAGGACTGAAACCCCCATTGCCCCCCGTGTATGGAGTGGAGGGTGGCCATCCTTTTGGAGCCCTTGGGCTCAGAGTCTGTTTCCGGGCACTTGTTAGGTCCGCGGGGAGGAGGAGAAGTTCTCGGCTCATTTTGAGTGAACTTGGACAAGTAACCTCTACAAATGAGAGCCTCGATTTCATCTTTAAGTGCCTGAAAGTTGTCGGTCTCGTGGCCATGATCTCAATGGAACCAGTAGTAGAACCTCATGTCCCTCTTTTTGTTACTGCTATTGGACCGATGGGTGTTGAATCAACCCCTCTTCTTCCACCTCCATGAGGATGGCAATATTATTGGACCGAGGGGGTGTCGAACCAACCCCTCTTCTTCCACCTCCATGAGGATGGCAGAGACACTCGCGTTAAGTGGAGTGAATTTCTCAAACCGAGGCACTGGAGGAGGGCGCCTCTGCCCCGAGGAATCTTTCTGAGCTTTCTTCGGTGACTCCGAGTTGTCCATCTTCCTTTTCCCTTTGGCCGATGGTTCTTTCCAGTCCCCCGGATGCAAGGCCTCTTCGGCCCGGATATACTTCTCGCTTTGAGAAAAAGGTCAGGGAATTCCATGGGTGGCTTTTTGGCGAGGGAGGTCTTTAGTAAGTTCTTCAGTAAGTTCTTCAGTATATCGTGTCGGACATTGTGCCTGAAGGCAGCTGTCGCAACCCCAACATCGAGGGAGGAGATTGATCGAGCCTAGACGGTGAACCTTTGGACGAAATCCTAAAGGGACTCTCCTTCCTTCTGTTTCAGTTCAAGCAAGAAGGTGCTCATATTCTTAGCCTTACGGCTGGTCACGAAGTGAGCGAGGAAGATATCAGAGTTGGTCGAAGGAAAAGATAGAGTTTGGAGAAAGTCGGGAGTACCACTCTCGTGTCGAGCCTTGCAGCGTGATGGGGAAGGCACAGCAAAGGAGGGCATCCAAAGCGCTGTGAATCATCATGAGGGTTTTGAACCACTCATGTGATCATCCGGATCCAACTCCCCGTTATAGGTCTCGAAGGCGGGAGGCTTGAAGCTCCTCGGGTCTGGGGCTTTAAGGATATAAGAGGATAAAGGGGGTCGGATAGGGCGGTATCTCGACTTGATTGCTTCTAGCCGTCCCCTATTCAGGTGAGCCGATCTTCCATCTCATGAACCGTGTCTCATCGTCCTTCAGATCTCGTCCTTCAGATCTAGTGGACCCATAGGACTCTTCATGCCCGATCACTCCGATGCAAGGGTTGTCGATGTGTTGATCCATCCTGGCTCTACCTCGGAGAGCTTGGAGGAACTCATTCCGAAACTCTTGGAACTCGGCTCTCGTCACGTGCCCTCCTTCCCCGTGGCCATTCGGGGGTCGATGGTCTCTCGGGGAGCGACTGCGCTCTCTCTCCTTTATGTGGGCGACTTTGACTTGGAGCATGATTCGAGGTTCCTTCGTTCCTAGAACGGTTGAGGCGATGGCAAAGGTCTTCCTCGTCCTGCTGATTGTTGATGACATTTCGGAGCTCTGATGTAGCAGGTCAGTCGACCCTTCAAGCGACAGAATGGAAGGCACTCGAAGCAGGCCTTTGTTGGCATTCGTCCCACCGCTGTTGTGACCCATGGGTGGCCGGATGGCTGCACGACGGAAAAGGAGGAGGAGACGGAGGGGGTCAGCATGACGCCCCCTAGTAGTGGTCTTCTTGGCCTTAGAGCCATGGGAGAAGAGGGCTATTGAGTGGGATATGAGTCAGAGGCTAGATTTGTCTGGTTCCCACAGAAAGTGTCAATCTAATGTTGTTTTTTTCTGGTGTGGGAGCAACAGATAATGAGTTCTTTTGAGAAAAGAAAACAACAGATCTCAATCATAGATTTGATCCTGATGAGAGGTTGATGCGTGTTTGGAATATGTGGATATGGTGGTGGTCGCACTGACCATTGGCTACTGGATACCTGGAAAAATCCTTGAAACACCAAGAGTTTTCCCGGTGACAGGCCCTCCGACGATCAAGTCAGTTACTAGAGAAGAAGATTAAGGTTTTAGAGGCTAAAGATTTATTATCTTGCAACGTTGAGGAGGATTAATATTTATAGGCAGAGAGAGGGACCCTTGGTGGACTGGGTTGACCCTCTTCTATGGGCCAAATTGAAATATTGGGTCTTCCAATAGCACACATGGAGTATAGGCCCGTTTTTAGGGATCTCCGGATCCGTTAGGATCATACAGTTTGAATTTTTACCCACATCAACAATCATATATGGTTCGACTATCTTTAATGCATCCTGCACGCATAAGTTAAGAATATGATATACACATCTAACATGAAATTTTTTCAGGCAATGAAGGAGCAATCTCTTGAATTAATGTGAAAATTGCCCTATTATTGTTGGAGGCATCATCAAAACTAATAGAAAGATTTTTATCACGAATATGATAATTAGTGTTTGCTTGTATGATATGTGATGTGATAGCCACACCATTATGGGGATGCATCAAATATCCAAATGATATGATCCTCTTTTGAAACATCGCCATTGCCTGCCCTAAGCCAGGAATTCGGCCACAAAACGAGTAAGGAGGAGGGTTGCATTAGGCAGTTGACAACCGCACAAAACTTCGTCAAATTCTGTGAATATGAATCGTAATAATATATGCGCAAATGCTAAGGCATTCCCTGGAAGCGATGCGTTGTGCCTGCCTCTGGGTGCTTCGAAAAATGTGCAAGGGCTGTCGCACCAGAGCCCGAGTGCAGTGAAAAATGGGCAATGGTTCCTACACCAATCTGGACATGTGCGCGTAAAGAAGCTAGTCCAGGAAAATAGGCTTAGGTTAGCTACTTGAAATATAGGAACACTAACAGATAAATGCATAGAATTAGTAGATACCATGATTAGAGGAATATTAGTATAACTTGTTTACAAGAAACAAAGTGGCTAAGGGAGAAAACTAAAGAGATAGATAGTTTTAAATTATATTATATCGGTAAAATTAGAAATATAAATGGAGTAGGAATTTTAGCAGATAAGAAATTCAAAAGAGATGTAGTAGGTGCTAATAGGAAAGGAGATAGAATAATACAAACTAAGCTTGTATTAGGGAGAAACATAATCAATATCATTAGTGCTTAAGCACCCCATGTAGAATTAGATGCACAAGCTAAAAATAAATTTTGGGAAGAAATGGATGAGATAATTCAAGGAGTACCCTTAGCTAAGAAACTATTTTTAGGAAGAGGTTTCAATGGACATGTAGGAGAAGATAACATGGGATAAGAGAGGGTACATAGAGGCCATGGATTTAGAAATAAGAACGATGGTGGAGAGGCATTATTAAATTTTGCGGCTTCGTATGATCTTATACTAGCAAATACTTTTTATAGGAAGATGGAGAAACCTTTGATAACCTTTAAAAGTGGGGAAAATGGGATCTAGATTGATTTTTTTCATCACTCGAAAAGTAAATTTTTTGACATGTAAAGATTGTAAAGTTATACTGGTAGAGTATTTAACCTCATAATATAGATTAATGGTATTGGATGTTAAAATATTGGGAAACACATATATGCAAGAAAGAAGACTAGAAACCCAAGAATTAGGTAGTGGAACTTGAAGGGAGGGAAACTAGAAGTTTTTAGAGATAAAGTTCTTAAAGTAGCATCACGAAATTTGGAAGGGGGGACAAATATGATGTCGACTAAAATGGCTACGTACAAAAATTTCAAATGAGGTACTTGGAGAATCTAAGAGTAGAGGGTTGCTAATTAAAAAAAATATGGTGGTAGCAAGTAGAAGTCCAAAATATTGTGAGAGAAAAAAGATCAACCTTCAAAATAGGACAAAAGAGTAGAAATGAAGAGGAATTGGAGATATATAAGACCATTAGAAAAGAAGTTAAGAAAGCGGTAAGAGATGCAAAAAAAAAAGCTTATGATGATTTATACACAAAATTAGGAACAAAGAAGGAGAAAATAATATTTATAAGCTTGCTAAACAAAGGGATATAAAAATAAAAGATCTAGATACAATTAGATGTATTAAGAGTGAGGATTTAAGAGTCTTAGTAAAATATGAAGAAATTAAGGAAAGATGATGAAATTACTTTGAAAAGTTATTAAATGAAAAAGGTTGTGGGAAACTTAAATATAGAGGACTCGAGAGAGAGTCGAGAGCATATGTTATTCCGTAGAATTAGGACCTCAGAGGTACGAAATGCTCTAGGAATGATGAAGATAGGAAAAGCTTTCGGACCGCATGATATACCCATTGAAGTTTGGAAGTGTCTTGAGGATGTAGGAGTGGGTTGGCTAACAAATTTATTTAATAGAATTTCGAGGACTAAAAAGATGCCCGATGAATGGAGAAATAGTATTTTAGTACCTATATATAAAAATAAATGAGATATACAAAGTTGCTCCAACTACCGAGGAATTAAATTAATGAGTCATACGATGAAAATTTGGGAGAGAGTGATCAAACATAGATTGAGAGTAGAAACTACAGTGTTTGAGAATCAGTTTGGATTTATGTCTGGGAGGTCAGCAATAGAAGTAATTTATGTACCGAGGAGACTTATGGAAAAATATAGGGAGAATAAAAAAGATCAACATATGGTTTTTATAGATCTAGAATAAATATATGATAAAATCCCTAGAGACATGGTATGGTGGGTGTTAAATAATAAAAAAGTAACTATTCGGTATATTGAGGTAATTAAGGATACGTATGAAGGGGTAACGACCACAATTAGAACAACCATAGGAAAGACCAGTGATTTTCCTATTACAGTAGGTTTACACCAACGTTCAGCTTTAAGCCCCTACCTCTTTACTTTGGTTATGGATGAATTGACGTGAAGAATACAAGATAGGGTGCCTTGGTGTATGCTTTTTGCCAATGACATCGTCTTCGTGGATGAGACTAGAGCAGGAGTCAATGCTAAGTTAGAATTGTGGAGAGAAACTTTGGAAGCTAGCGCCTTTAGGATAAGCATAACTAAAACAAAGTATATGGAGTGTAATTTTAGTGATATTCAGAACACAACTAAGAAACTAGTGAAGCTTGATGGTCAAGAGATACCTAAGAGGGGTCGTTTCTGATATTTAAGCTCAATTATACAAAGATATTAGGAGATTTGTGAAGATGTTATACATAGAATCCAAGCATGGTGGCTTAAGTAGAGAAGTGTCAGTGATGTTTTGTGTGACAAACGTATACCTTTGAAGGTGGAGGAAAATTTTTATAGGACGGTTGTTAGACCAACAATGATATATGAAGCAGAGTGTTGGACAACAAAGAAACAACGTGTCCAAAAAATGAGTGTAGCGGAGATGAGGATGCTAAGATGGATATGTGGTAAAATAAGGAAAGATAGAATTGGAAACGAGTATATACGAGACATGCTAAAGGTAGCTCCAATCCAAGATAAGTTAATAAATAATCGCTTCAGTTGGTTTGGATATGTCACACGTAGTTCTAGTAGTGCCCTCGTTAGCAAAAGTTATTTGATAAGTATTGAGGATAGAGTTAGGGGTAGAGAAAGACCTAAACTAACTTGGGTGGAAACAGTGAGAAAAGATATGATAGCTTGTGACCTTACATAAGATAGTGCGCTAAACCGAGCAGAATGGAAAACTATGATTCATGTAGCCAACTCCAACTAGTTGGAAAAAATGGACTGAATTGGGATAAATGTATAATATTTGTGGACTTTGGAAGTTACTCCTCTATGATATCGGGAAGAAGAGGGTTGTGGTTGCTCGGTGTCTTGTGTTTGAGTTTCTTCAACTAAAATTTTATTATTGTGTGTGTGGAAACTTGTGAATACTATCAAAATCTCTAACAGTATCATTCTCAACTTGTGGAACATAAGGAGTGTGTGATGTGTTGGTGGATTCTTGTCCACTTTGCCTATGGACGCTACGTGATGTGATGATGGCATTAGTGATTTGTGTATGAAAATTATAAAATAGAATAATTAATACGAGAAAATATATATAAGAAATTAAAAAGTTATAAATGAATAACTAACAAATATTAATTAAATTTAAAAATGATACCGCATTTCAAGAATTCAACGGCTACCCTAGTCGGGCTGAACCGGACCGGACCTCAACGATCCTATCCAATTCAAGAGCGGGACGATTCAATGTGGTTCGGGTTTGACCGGACGAATCTAACCATTTTTTGACCCGAACCGGCCCGCTCATTCTTTGGCGGACCAGCCCGGGCTTGGACTGCCTAACAGAAGTCAATTCGGGCTGGCTAGGATTGGACCGGTTGTCATCCCTAATTTGATGTTTTTGCCCAATATACATGGAAATGTTTCCTTATCTCACCAAGCAGAATGACCATATTTCACATTTATTTCTTTCCTTTTCCGGTAATAACTGCATAAATTTTTTTTTTTGTTTAAAAAGAAATAACAAAAGAAAATTTTAAAAACAAAATACAAAAAAAAGCAGAACAGGATAACAAAACATAGTACCCCAAAGACACCACACCCCCACCCTCTCCTCCTACCTCTCCTTCCATAATAATAATTATTAAATAGCATCCTCCCTCCCTCCCTCTGGCCGCTTTTCAAGGAGCAAACTCTCACGCTCCTCCCTTCAATTGAATTCCCCATCTCGAAATCTCCCCAAAAATGGATCTCCGCCATCGCCTCCCTTCCAAACCCCCCTCGCCCCCCTCCTACTCCTCCTCCTCCTCCTCCTTCTGCCGTCCCCACTTCTCCCGTGACGTCACCCCCACCATCCACCACCACCACTACCACCACTACGGACAACAACAACAACAACAACCGCGTCCGCGTGGTTGCATCCGATGCACTCCCGATCCCCATCAGCCACACCACCAACAAGGTATTCTCCGTCGTGTTCATGGCTTCCCTCTACATCCTCATGTCCCGGTGGCGCGACAAGATCCGCAACTCCACCCCACTCCACCTCCTCTCCCTCTCCGAGATCCTCGCCGTCTTCTTCTTCCTCTCCTCCCTCATATACCTCATCTCCTTCTTCGGCATCGCCTACGTCCAGTCCCTAGTCACCCCCCACGACGAAGAAGAAGAAGAGGAAGAAAAAGATGAACAACAACAACAACAACAACAACAACGTCAGGAAGCAATTACTTCCACTCCAACATCCGCAACCGCAACCGCAACCGCAACCACACCCACCTGCCCGCTACTGCTGGTGGACACAAATAATAATCAAACCACTGACAACATTTTTTTCTCTAGTGATGACGACCAGAACATAATCGATTCTGTCGTTTCGGGGAAGATCCCCTCCTACATTCTTGAATCCAAGTTGAATGACACTTTGAGAGCTGCCAGGCTGAGGAGGGAAGCGCTCAAGGTGATCACCAACCGGGACTTTGATGGCTTGCCATTGGATGGCTTTGATTACGACTCCATTTTGGGGCAGTGCTGCGAAATGCCCGTGGGGTATGTGCAGCTACCCGTGGGGATCGCTGGGCCGCTTGTGCTTGATGGGAGGGTCTACTATGTGCCGATGGCCACCACCGAAGGATGTTTGGTCGCCAGCACGAACAGAGGGTGTAAGGCCATTGGGGAGTCGGGTGGGGCGATGAGTGTGGTTTTCAAGGATGGGATGACCAGGGCTCCGGTTGTCAGGTTTGGCTCCGCCAAGAGGGCTGCTGACTTGAAGTTTTTCGTCGAGGATCCTGAAAATTTCGACACTTTGTCCCTTGTTTTTAATAAGTATGATTTTTTTTTTTTTTTTGAGACGCCCTTAATGTATTTGATGATGGGTCTGTGTGAAGTTCTCTGTAATGAATGTGTATCTTTTTTTCCTTTTTTTGGTGTGTATGTGTGGGGGTATTGCAGGTCTAGCAGGTTTGCAAGGCTTCAAGGGGTCCAGTGCTCGCTTGCAGGGAGGAATCTGTACATGAGGTTCAGTTGTAGCACCGGAGATGCAATGGGAATGAACATGGTGTCAAAGGGTGTGCAGAATGTGTTGGACTTTCTTCAGAGCGATTTCCCCGACATGGATGTCGTTAGCATTTCTGGTTTGAATCTTTTTTCCTTACCTTGTCCGGTCTCTAATTTGAATTCAGTCTTTTAAGTTATCGGTCATCATAGTTTAGCATATACTTTTATTGTTGGTGACATGTCAGTTAAATTGATACTTCCATTTTATGTCTTTGACTGCAACATTTAATCTTTCTACCAGCTCTATATGGTAGAGGGAGAGTTTGTCATTGTTGTCCTCATACTATGGTCATTTTCGTCTACTGAATATTACCATTCGAGCCAAAATTTGTTTGCATTTCATCAGACTTTTTTCTCAACAGATTTTAAATAAAACAGAAAGCCGGCTGTGCTATGCACTAAGCTGTTTTATCTGATATCTTTTCTTTGCTGCCATATCCTGGTTCTAGTTGTCCTCAATGATAATGTCTATTTATATATATTTAATTAATCACTTTATTACTATATCGTGATTGTTTCAACATTTGAAATTCAATTTTTTTCCAAACTTATTAAGCTGGAGGCAAGCCCTCACCGTCACCAACCCTTCTTTATTAATGACCCATATTTATTTTTGTCCCCGTTGGTTTAATTGTAAGTGATTAGTTCCTTTGTAAGGTTAGATTTTTCTTATTTTTGTTTTCTTAAGCGAATCATATTCATCTTCTCTACCACAGGAAATTTCTGCTCGGATAAGAAGCCATCAGCTGTGAACTGGATTGGCGGGAGGGGAAAATCAGTTGTGTGTGAAGCTATTATTAGGGAGGAGGTGGTGAAGAAAGTGCTCAAGACAAATGTGCAGGCTTTGGTTGAGCTCAACACAGTGAAGAACCTTGCAGGCTCTGCAGTGGCTGGGTCCCTCGGTGGCTTTAATGCTCATGCGAGCAACATTGTCGCTGCTGTCTTCATTGCCACCGGCCAAGATCCTGCTCAGAATGTCGAGAGCTCACATTGTATCACTATGATGGAGGCTGTTAATGATGGCAAAGATCTTCACGTCTCTGTCACTATGCCTTCTATTGAGGTATATTTGCTTCTATGCATCTTGCTGCTGTTCATTGAATTTCATTTACTCCAAAGGTTTTGCTTGCTCTTGCTTGTGGCATGATCTAAAAGAAATCTTAATTTCAAGTTTTAGACAATGGTATCAAAAAAAGCAAATAAATAATTCCACTTAAAGCACTTTCGAAACTGAAATATTTAATAAAATGGCCATAATTCATGTGCATGGTATAATGTGTTTTAAGTGGGGGGGGGTATCGGTAAAGACTTGAATAAGTATTATATGTTTTTGTATATTTTTGAACTACAAGTTCAAAACCTTTTGTACAAAGACACTAAAATTTGTTTATTGTGAACAGAATATAGTTTTACAAAAAATTTGCCTAAGGTGGTTTCTTCATTATCTAAGTTTAGGATTGCAATTATTACCATTATTTCATTTTCGAAGGAGCCCTACTTCTTTTACGCAGCATCATTAAAATATTTTAAAAATTTATACAAACTATAGGCAAAAAACCAAAAAGCATCATCTAACATACAATCTTGCATACCCATTGCAAAACAAAATTCTCTAAGATTAAAACGATAGTGAAGAACAACATCTAATAAATCTTAAGTAGAATTCCAACGGTGTCTAACATCTTTAGGAAAACGTTTAAATACAATTTCCCTAAGTTGACATCAATAATGAAAAACTTGATATATTGGACCACTCAACGTAATAAAATGAACACAATTTTTTATTGCCTCAATTTTATCGTGTCCATATTTTAGTGCATCTTGTACACAAATATTTAAAATATGACAAGCAAACCTAACATGAAATTTTTTCGGTTCTATAGGATTTAATATCGGTATTGTGGAATTTCTTTATAGTTTTTTTCCGGAGAGAAGAGACACATTTCTGTTTGTTTTTGCTTATAGGAACTTGTGTACTTCAATTGTTCATAAATCTACACCTGAAAGTCCGAAACTGTGGTCTTCATTACCTTCCTTCAGTTTGTTTTAATAAATGTTATGACAAGGGCTCCTCAGGTGCATGACATAACAGAAACCTACAACCCTGCCGCATTTTCTGCATGGTTGTTGAAGTTTCGGGAAAGAAAGAATTCCCTATAAGTTACTACTACCATCCGTTTCCTTATTTCTGTTCTCCAAGTATCCATTACCAGCTCCTTCCTTTTCATCTTTTTATCATATCATACAGTAATTATAGTCATCATAGTCACGACTGATGTAGGCTATAGATAGAACTTGAACCTTCTAGTTAAAAGCTGTCATTGTTATTGAGATCTGAACATAATGCACCACTAATCCACTCATTTTGTGTAAATGTTGATTCTTATAGGTGGGGACAGTTGGTGGAGGGACGCAGCTGGCATCCCAGTCAGCATGCTTGGAACTATTAGGAGTGAAGGGTGCCAGCTTAGAGTCACCTGGGGCCAATGCAAGGCTTTTGGCTACAATCGTCGCTGGTGCTGTTCTTGCTGGTGAGCTCTCTCTCATGTCGGCACTTGCAGCTGGCCAGCTTGTGAAGAGCCATATGAAGTATAACAGATCAAGCAGAGATATCACCAGAGTTGCCTCTTAAAGGTTAAAAAAAGAAGAAGAAAAAAATTCTCATTTGTAGATATGAATCAGCTCATCAGTCCCTTCTGCGCTCCGGAAAATAAAAATTTGAGAGAATTAGTCAGTCAGTCAGTTTAGCACCAGATTTAACCCACAACATAAAACCCATGCTTGATTTTAGCTGTGTGTGAATTTTAACATCTGTGGGTTATATCCTTTTTTATACTGTGAGGGTCTGTGATCTGATCAGCTTGTCATGTTTGCCTCTGAATCATCAATTTTTAATTTATATTTTTTTTCCATTTTTTTTATATTTTTAATGGGAAGGAGGTATCTGAGTGGAATCTTGAGTAGTTACAAGTTTGTTGTTGTTATTGTTGTTGTCATTGAAAAAAAAAAGAAGTGGTGGTTGTTATTATTGTTGTACTGCTTGTTCTTTGTGTATATGAGATCTGCAAGTTATTTGTATAGCACTATCACATTTACCCGATACCGGACCTGACCTAGACTCGGTATTAGATCGGAACCGATCTGATCTATACGGATCCGGGTATGGGTCCTAAATAAGACCCATGCACGTTATGGAATTTGAATAATAGGGTTATAGGAGATGTACATGTAAATAGCAATTGTTAAAGATAGATGTGTAAATATAATATTTATTTATGTACTTAAGTGCAAAAAATGTTGGATCGTAGGGTATTGAGTGCAAAAATACTGAAGTGCAAATATATATTCTCCGCTACCAAACCCGATGGGTAGATTTTTTAACTAGAACCTCGATCTGGATTCAGTTCTCACAAGTTCGGGTCCGGAATCTCATTTTTGGATCCGAAAGATATGGGGCCGGATCAATAGCAGCTCTAGTTATTTGTTGTGGCAGGGACATATGCATGCATCTGTCTGAGTTTCTTCTGCTAAGTAATTTTATTTATTTGTTGTTTGGTTTTACATAGTAACTTTTTTCCTTCTCTGACCCTTGTTAGATGCCATCATCTATATAATAAAACACAAAGAAAGCTATCAAGTGGCTCTCCTTCAATCCCCTCAAAAATCAAAGGCCCAGATCTAACCTTACAAAACAATAAAACACAAAGAAAGCTATCAAGTGGCTCTCCTTCAATCCCCTCAAAAATCAAAGGCCCAGATCTAACCTTACAAAACATATTTTTTCCCCAAAAGTTCCCCCCAAAACTCAAATTCAAATCTCCCACCCAAAACAACTCCTATATTTATTTAATTTTTGAGTAATGCTTTAGCCACTACCAATTTCACTACCATTTTCTTCACTACCTTAGGTGGCATACTCCTATTGGAGAGTTTTCCCACCTACTCTATCATTCCCTACCTATTGGAGTGTGCCACCTAAGGTAGTGAAGAGAAATATAGTGAAATTGGTAGTGGCTCTAGCATTACTCTTAATTTTTTTCTCTTTCTCTCTCCCTCCCTTTTCTATATAATATTAAAAAATTAAGAAAATAATTTAAAATATTTTTTAAAATATTAAAAAATGTAAAAAATTTAAAATTTTAAAATTTTAAAAATTTAAAAACTTTAAAAATAATTCAAAAAAATCAAAAATAACATATAATATGTTTTTTGCTTTATGTTTGCTACTTCAATTAATTTGCTGGACCTCCAAAACTATTTTTTATGATCAAATAAAGTGCACCGTTCCGAAGACGTGCCGTAGGCACGTGTCAACAGGCAAACCTACTGCGTTGATGAGGCATGTGAATTTTGTTCTGCTCAATCTCTGAGGTGCTCCAGTATTTTTTGCAGTTGCATCTTATATCTATATAATAAAACACAAAGAAAGCTATAAGTAGTTCTCCTTCAATCTCCAAAAATTAAAGGACCCGGATCTAACTTTACAAAACATATTTTTCCTCCAATAGTTCCTCCAAAACTCAAATTCAAATTCCCCACCCAAAATAACTCCTATATTTTTTTATTTCTCTCTCTCTCTCTCTCTCTCTCTCTCTCTCCACCCTCTTCTATTCAAAAAATTAAGAAAATAAAAATTTTACAAATTTTTAAAAATTAATAAACAAAAAAATTTAAAAATTTAAAAACATAAAAATTAAATTGAAAAAAATAATTAAAAAAATCATATAATATGTATTATATTTTTTTGCTTTATGTTTCCTATTTTAATTAATTTGCTGAACCTTCAAAACTATTTTATATGATCAAATATGGTGCACCGTTTCGAAGACGTGCCGTAAGCACGTGTCAACGGACAAACCTAGTTAACTTACAACTCTACAGCTAACAATAAACCTCTATATTAACATAAATTTTAAGTATCAGGAATATGTGATCAGTAATTTTTCGAGAATTTGAAGTATCTATTATGAGATCTGTATGAAATGTAAGGATGATTTATACAGAATGTGATTATTTCAAATTAGGTAAGGTTTGGTCAATCTAGACTGTTTTGAGTTTTTAGTTTTGAGGAGCTGTTTGAAATTGTTTTGTGAGATACTGTTAAAACCCTATTAATTTTGTTTTAACTGGTAAGAAGAACTACTTGTAATCAAGCAGAAGAGGAAAAAGAAGCAAGGAAAATTGAAATTTCACATCAGAACATAATTGACAGGCGCATGTGCATGACTGTCACCTAAGAACAGTCTTCTAGTGTTGAGGGGTTTGCATAATTTTTCTTTATCTATTGTAAAAACTGCATGCTATTATGAGCATCCACAACGGTATTTCTCATATTTAAAAAATTGACACAAATAGAAATAGAAAATAGAGGTGATGTGTGCAGCGATCGTTTGCTAAAAAATTCTCAAAAAATAAGCAAACAACATGTATCGTGCAGGACGTTGAGTAAAAAAAAAATTTAAAAATTATAAGTTAATAATGTTTAAGTTAATTAAATATTGATTAGATATTAAAATAGTTTTTTTTATAACGGGGATAGAGCCATAAGACTCCAGCCCAATATATTGACAAAATAAAGTCATACATCAACACCCAATTTTACAGGGAGTAAAATTGAGACCACACCAGAATACACAACAAAAGAACCGGATACAGCTCTAACAAGCAATGGAAAGCATTGCCAAACATCTTAAGACCGAAAAACAATAAGCAGACCGACTCAACGCAGCCAAAAGGCAGCGAGGAAACAAGCAGCCGATGAAGTAGCAGCAACTGAAGCACGCGACGACACCGAATAGCACCCTCATACCTGGTGTCATAGGTGAAGAAGCTGACCGGCCCAACAGAGTCAGCATTAGCGGCAAAATAAAACAGCGAGACTCACCGCTAAACAATGCTGCTGGATTGAGTCAAACAGGTCCAACTGAGATAGCTATTGCAGGTAAACAATGCTGCAAGACCGAGGAATGGCCCAACAAACTAAAATTGGTATCAAGAACAAAGTAACAGGAAAAATAAACAGAGGGAAAATAAAACAAGGCCGGAGTGGAGCATGTGTGCCAAAAACCGTGTCACAGGCCAAGGGAGCCACCTGCACCAACCAAAAGAGCAACAACAGACAACAATGCTAAGGTAGCAAAAGAGGGCCAAAACCCAAACTCATTAAATGCCTGGGCAAAAGCCGAAACAAAACGGCCAGAATGCAAACTACGGCATAAGCATCAGTTCTACAAATCAGGCAGCTCACACAGTAAGAAATGGATCCGCACAAGACAAATGGAACTATCGCAGTCAAGAGGTAAACTAACCAGGAAACACATTGCAAATAATCAAAATAAGAAGCAAACCAGTGGAGAGCATATTCCAGAAGCACAAAATAAAGGTAAAAGCTAGAATGGGAGAAAATTAACAGAGTAAGCAAAACAACCACAAACAAAAGATTAGGGGCCAACAACCAAAAGGCCAAAAGATCTGCCTCCACTCTATGATTTGGTAAAGAGGAGGGCCAGTGCTTAGTGAAGAAGATGAACTCATCAATAATAGTGTCAATAGGTTTCGAGGTGTGAGAAAATATGCGAGTGTTTCTTTCCTTCCAAATGACCCAGATAATAGCCATAATAGAGAAGGCCCAAGAATTGCAAAGGTCTTTCGATACTAATTGTGTCTTCTAGCTAGATAAGAAGGAGGTAGGGAGGGAGGAGACCTGCCAAGCATGCACACAAATCTGACATAACTGGCAAGTAAAAGTGCAATGTAAAAATAGATGATCAATATCTTCGTGACAAAGAGAACACAAAGAACATAATTGGCCAATAGCTAGGTTTCTTTTGTTGAGAACCTCCACAGTGAGGAGCTTGTTGTTAAGGGCAAGCCAAGAAAGAAATTTAGCCTTCAGCGGAGCACAACAACTCCAAATGCATTTAGCGAAAGGAGAATTGACACCTCTGTAGTTAAGGAAGCTATAAAAGGATTTCACCGAAAAGAATCCGAAACTGGTCCAACGCCAGAGTACATCTTGTTGCTGCTGAATCTGGTGTGGAGGCAGCAGATGAGATTTGTAGGTTCTTGAGGAACTCACAAAGATCTGCCCCTTCTTCTTCCTTGGAAACTGGCTGGCTCCCTTGTGCTCCTTTGCGACCTGCACAAATGTTCGAGACACCGGGATGGATCCCGGCGACGAACCCTTCGATGATCAAGTCAATACACAGAAAGAAGAGAAGGAAAAAGCTCAAGTGTACAAAGTGTGATCACCTTCTACAGTGGGAGATCAGGAGAGTTTTATAGTCGCCCATGGGGATCTCTTTCAGGATCAGAGAAGATCCCTACTTCTCGGTGCGATAGGATACGGGTGGTTATAACCACTTCCTCCAGATCAGGGGGGAGCCAGGATTTGTTCCGATCATGTTGGACTGGCCCCTAATGGGTTGAGATCCGCTCTCAACTGGTCAGATCCGTTAACGGGCTAATGGGTCCAGGAGGAAGGACCCGATTCCCAATTCGGACCCATCTTTAGGTGAGATTACCATCTTGCCCCTGGGACTTCGAGATTCGTGCCCGTTTTGGATGGCTCCGATTTAACCCTATTTTTAGCCATATCACGAGCCCCCCACTCCCAAAGACTGTGTATTACATCCTTGTGGGAGTAGTTCTGTTGTTTCAATGGTGTATAGGGCTTTATCGGAGTTTTCAATGGGTGCTTGAATCTCGTCTGAGGGGTGATGGATTTTTCTTGAGCTGGCAGCATGCTCAAAGTGGCTTCTAGGTTGCTCCGGTTCTTTGGTGATTTTTTCCCGATTTATATCATTCATTCGAACCATTTATTTAATTTTGCAAAGTAACGATTCACTTTCCGGGAGTCTTAATTAATCGTTCTGGACAATAATTATTTAACCCCGGGACTCATAAATGCTCCCCCGAATTTATAACTATTTTCAAGAATTTTAAATCATTTTTTGCAATTTTTAAATAAATAATCCGAATTAATAAAGTAGAAAAGGGGATTAATCGCCGTATTTATGACGTGGCCAAATCAGAGCCGTTGATCACACACCGGCGAGGATTTCTGGGCGATCGGACGGCCAGGAGAAAAAAAGGGTTGTCGCGATCTGGGCGCACGGTTAGGCAAACACGTCGAACGGCGTGTCGAACGCGACGACCGTAATGTGGAGTTTGGCGAACAGTGAAGAGGCGTTGACTGGTCAGTGATATTTTTGCTATTTTCAGCTCGGAAACATGTCTGATCGGATTTTACGGCGAGTATGGCGAACGTCTCGTCGAGCTTGGCAAGCACAACGGCGAGCTGAAAGAGCATTGACTGGTCAACGTATTTCTTGGTGTTTTCAGCTCGGAAACACGTCTGCTCGGATTTGAAGGCGAGCATGGTGAATGCCCTGTCGAACTTGGCGAGCGAAACGGCGAGCTCAAAAATTGTTGACTGGTCAACGTATTTCTTGGTGTTTTCAGTTCGGAAACACGTCTGCTCGGATTTTATGGTGAGCATGGCGAACGTCTCGTCGAGCTTGGTGAGCACAACGGCGAGCTGAAAGAGCGTTGACTGGTCAATGTATTTCTTGGTGTTTTCAGCTCGGAAACAAGTCTGCTCGGATTTGACGGCGAGCATGGCGAACACCCTATCGAACTTGGCGAGCGAAACGACAAGCTCAAGAAGCATTGACTGGTCAACGTATTTCTTGGTGTTTTCAGCTCGGAAACACGTCTGCTCGGATTTGACGGCGAGCATGGCGAATGCCCTGTGGAACTTGGCAAGCAAAACGGTGAGCTCAAGAAGCGTTGACTGGTCAACGTATTTCTTGGTGTTTTCAGCTCGGAAACACGTCTGCTCGGATTTTACGGCGAGCTTGGCGAACGTCTTGTCGAGCTTGGCGAGCGCAACGGCGAAGCTGAAAGAGCATTGACTGGTCAATGTATTTCATGGTATTTTCAGCTCGGAAACACGTTTGCTCGGATTTGACGGTGAGCATGGCGAACGCCCTATCGAACTTGGCGAGCGAAAGTGGCGAGCTCAAGAAGCGTTGACTGGTCAACGTATTTCTTGGTATTTTCAGCTCGGAAACACGCCTGCTCAGATTTGACGGCGAGCATGGCGAACGCCCTGTCGAACTTGGCGAGCAAAAGAAGCGTTGACTGGTCAACGCATTTCTTGGTATTTTCAGCTCAGAAACACGTCTGCTCGATTTGATGGCAAGCATGGCGAACGCCCTGTCGAACTTGGCGAGCGGAACGGTGGGCTCAAGAAGTGTTGATGGCAAGCATGGCGAATGCCCTGTCGAACTTGGTGAGCAGAACGGTGAGCTCAAGAAGCATTGACTGGTCAATATATTTCTTGGTGTTTTCAGCTTGGAAACACGTCTGCTTGGATTTGATGGCGAGCATGGCGAACGCCCTGTCGAACTTGGCGAGCGGGACGGCGAGCTCAAAGAGCGTTGATCGGTTGCTTCATTTCTGTTGTTTCGTATACTTGACCGCTTAGACTTCCGCGCTTGTTGGGCCGGTCAAGTTGTGCAGCCCAAGCCCATCAAGTTTTCCTATAAGTTTCCACCCCCTTTCACTGTTACTTCACTTTCTCATTTTTCTTCACCAGAGTTTTTCTCTCTTCACAGAGCTTCCGGCGTCCTTCCCGATCTTCGACGAGCATTCCGACCGTGGTTTTCACATTCAAGGTAACTTATTTTAATTTAAAGAGATGTCTAAGTTATTGTCCGACGAAGAGGCCTCCTCCTCGAGTGAGTTCGAAGTACCTCCCCGGTCGACTCCTGCTTCGGTCGACAAGGGGGAGGCCACCATCGTTTTGTCCTCTCCGGAAGTAGGAGAAGGTGTTGGCGCCGAAGGCAGAGGTGGCTAAGCGGCACTTTCTTCGACAGTGGTGGAGATGATTGTAGAGAGGGATCGACGGATGGGGGCGTTCGGCCGACATCTGATCGCCGTATCCACTCTTGGGGGGACCAGGCAGTATAGTTCAAAGGATTTGAGGTGAACAGAGCATGGTCTGGCTCAGTTTTACGAGGAGAACAATCCGAGGGAGCGCACGGAGGTGAACGAAATCGTCAACATCCTGAAGGAATCCGATCTGTGAATGGTTCGGATGTGCTTCATGATCCCTCCGGAGTTCAAACTCATCGTCTCGGGGCCAGGTGTCCGATCTTGCTCTTCTCTCCCCTCCGACACTTGCATTTTCCCTTACGATGCTTTCTACGCCGGGCTTCGTCTTCCTCTGCACCCTTTCGTCAGGGGAGTGCTGCAGTGGTATGGGGTCTTCCCTATTCAACTGATGCCGAACTTTTGGAGGCAAGTCACGGGATTCGTCCTCCACTGCTAGGCGGCCGGGATCGAGCCGAACATGAACGTACTTCGCCGTTTGTATAAGATCCATCAGAAGACGAGGACGGAGTACCTTTTCTACCTTACTGCACAGAAGGGCGTGAAGCTGGTCGACAACCCTGACTCCATGAAGTGTTGGTGGACAAGTACTTCCTCGTTCAGGGGTAAGAAGCCTTAGGACATCCCCACGGTATGGAGAGAGGGCATGCCGAAGAGGACGAAGACTGGACCCGTGTCTAAGTCTAGAGGAGGACAAGATGGTCGGCATCTTCTTGGATCGACCGACCTTGCACTGGAAGGAGATCACTGAGGAGAGCCTCTTTGGGGGAGGCCTTAGCCCTATGGACCCTAGTACAAGTCTTTTTTTTTCTTTTTAATTGATAGTGTGTGACAAGATTCTAATCTTTCTCATTTTTTTTAATCTTTTTTGTTCGTAGGATCCGCCACCATGGACTTCGACGATATCATGAATAGGCGATTGGCGCTGAGCGGCAAGCGCATTGAGGAGAAGAAGAGGAAGCATGCTGTAGCTTGCCCAACCACGTCGAAGGCGGCTTGAGTTGAGAGCGCCACCGTCCCCATTGTTGACTTGGAGGCCGCTCATTCTTCCGTTGCTCCACCGGCGAAGGAGCTCGACTGTTCGGCCACCCTTGCCTTGTCAGCCCCGCCTCGCACGACGGCGGCAGAGGAGATTCTGAAGGACCAACTGAAGAAGCTCTTCGTGCTGGATTGGCAAGTCCTTAGGCACGACGGTTTTCTCGGCGACTCGACGAGTTGCATGGATGCCGTTCGTAGTCTCGCTATGCCCAAAGACAAGGCGGCGATGGAGCATGGGACCGTGGGAGACTCGGCATTGGAGATTACCAAAGCGCAGATGACGGTAAGTCTTGACTACTCGCTCGACCTTTGTACCTTTTTTTCTGTTCTACTTTTAAACCGCTGCTTTTTTTTGTTTGCAGGCGATCTGTCATTTCAGCTACTTGCTTGCGCGAGTGGCAGAGCAGGAGAAAGAGCCGAAGGCTCTTCAAGATCGGCAGAGGTTGGAGTTTTTGAAGGCCAAGAAGGAGCTAGAGGCGGCCGCACTCAAGATCGAAATGCAAGCAACCAAGATGCAGCTGTTGGAGGAGGCATTGGCGAAGGCGAAGGACTCCGTCGTCGCGTAGAAGGAGGAGATGGCTCGGCAGTGGGCGGTCGAGCGTGAGAAGGCCGCATTCGCGATGTTCACGGTAGTTAAGGAGGCGATCAGCTACCTCGAGCAGAATATGCGCAAGGCCTACGCCACGGCGCTGAAGGATGTCGGTGAGCGTATCTCCGACTTCGACTGCTCGAGATACTTCTTGTTCCCCGATGAGGAGAAGACAGTCGCCGAAGGAGAAGAGGAGGATGAAGGAGAGGAGGAGGTCGGCAGCGACGAAGTCGTAGTGACTGAGACTCAATTAGCTATGGCGCCGGCGACAGGGGGAGCTGAGGGCGGCGAAGGGGCCTTAGTGCTCGTGGCTCCATCCGCTGAGGTGGACACTCAACTCCCATAGAGTTTCTTTTGTGTTCTAGCAATAGTTTTTTTTTTATCTAGGGTCTTTTTGTATTAACGCCTAATAGCGGACTAGCCACCACTTTCTTTTGTACTTTTTGGACTTTAATGAAAAGAAGAACTTTTGAAATTCTTCTAAGTGTTGAGAACGACCTGCTTTGAAATATAGCTAAGTGTTAAGAACAACTTGCTTTGAAATCTAGCTAAGTGTTGCTCGAACTCAGCATTGTTGTGCTCTTGCTTTTCAGATCACGGAGTTGCGTCTGGTCAAGGCATCTCCGAACACTGAAGCAGCTGAGGCATCTCGTCTTCGAGCTGACTTAGGAGCGACGAATTTGGCTCTTTCTCGCAGTCGAGAGTGTTTTCTCAGGAGCGAGTTGGAGCTAGAACATCTCAAGATATTGCTGGAGAAGCGCATCTCCGGGTTGAAGCAGCTAAAGAAACGAGCTCAAGAAGCCCCTCCCGAAGGGGAGGTGGAGTCGCTTTGGCAAGCGCTATTCGATGTCACGGCGGAGAGAGATGAACTGTTAGCTGAGATTTACGACTTGAAGATAGCAGAAGACGAGCTTTTGGCGGGGAGAGGAGAACTAACAGCAGCGATGAGCAAGTTGACGACGGAGGTTGATGAGTAGAAGAGGGTTACGATCGACAAGAGCATCGAGGTTACTTATCTCCGTCGAATTGTTGCCGACAGTCCTGGTGCTGCGGGCTCTGCTCGACTTCCTTGCTTAAAGATAGCTGTGAATGACGACTCTCTAAAGGAACGAATTGTCGAACTCGAGGTGGAGGTCCCTCGCCTCAAACCCCAACCTGAACGGGTTAATGTCAGAAGCACGTCATGTACTCGTGAAGAGAGCGAAAGAGGAATTTCCTTTTACCAGCTTGCAACTCGTTCGTCCGTTGTTTGGCAAAGCCCTGGTGATGCACAAAGTGGGGTAGCTGCTTCATCGAGCGGCGCGTCAGTTGGGGCCACCGTCAGGGGCAGTGCTGAAGATGCATCTCAGTTTGTCGATCTAGGGAAGAGCTCCGAGGTTAGGCGCCGCCGTCCCTGGGTGTCTTTAAACCGGAACATCTCTGCCCCGAGGAGGCGTTGAGAGAGTTTTCTGTGTTTTTGTTCTCCAAGTTTTGTCCAAGTCTTGTATCTGTCATAAGTGTGAGAAGTTTGTCTTGTAATCTGAGTTGTCCCTCATGCTTTATAGAAATGAAACTTGTTTTCTCTTTTGTACTTGTGTGTTTTTTTAACATCTATGGTTGTCGACGGCTGTAGGAGCAATTCTGAATGGAGAACCACTTCTTACTTGCTTATAAGCAAGTAGTAGAAGCAAAGTCGAGCCAAGTGTTGGACTCCGAACTACGTCGTTTAAGATAGAGCCAACGGTTGTGGGAGAAATTTCGAATGGCGAACCACTTTTTACTCGCTTATGAGCGAGTAGTAGAAGCAGAGTCGAGCCAAGTGTTGGACTCCAAACTACGTCATTTAAGATAGAGCCAACGGTTGTGGGAGCAATTTCGAATGGCGAACCACTTCTTACTCGCTTATGAGCGAGTAGTAGAAGCGGAGTCGAGCCAAGTGTTGGACTCCGAACTCGTCGTAAAAAAAATTTGTGAGTAGAGTTGGGCTACCCAAAGTAAAGAATTTACTCGAAAGATAGATAAGTTGCAAGGGGAAAATTTCTCTTTTATTGAAAATGACTGGGCGGCCGCTTCTAAGTTGCAGACCGCCTTTTACATTTCGATAAAAAGGAAGATACAAGTAAGATTTTTGCAATCCTGGGAAGTAGTTTGGAGCGGCGTTTAGACACCCTCTTGGTACTTCATCAAATGCTCAGCGTTCCAAGTCCTTGGCATCTTCCTGCCCCCGGGTCTTCAAGTTGATACGCGCCCGGGCGTATAACTCTGGAGACCTTGTATGGTTCTTCCCAGTTGGGTGCCAACTTGCCTCTCTTGCTTGGATCCAAAATTGTCAACTTTCTCGGTACTAAGTCCCCTTACTTTATGTTGGTTGGCTGTACCCTCTTGGCAGTTTGTGGCTCTCTCGAGGATCTGATCAATGAGGTCCAGGCAGTTGCGAAGCTGGTTCGCGTTCTGCGCCTCATTATAAGCTATCAGACGAGGTGAAGGTAGGCCCACCTCCAAAGGGATAAGAGCTTCTGATCCGTATGTGAGGTTGAAAGGCAATTCACCTCGTCGGAGTTTTTTTCGTGGTGCGATAGCACCAAAGCACATTGGGGAGTTGTTCGACCCATAGCCCCTTAGTGCACTTGTTGAGCCTCTTCTACAAACCTAAAAGGATTTGATGGTTCACGTTCTTCGCCTGGCCGTTAGACTGGGGGTGCGCTACTGAAGAGAAGCGCTGTTGAATCCAGAGATCAGTGCAGAAGTCGTGGAAAGCAACTCCCGTAAATTGGGTCCCGTTGTTGGTTACGAGGATGCGAGGTACCCCGAACCAACAGACTATGTTCTTCCAGAAGAACTTCTAGATCTTTTTCTCGGTGATCGTTGAGATAGGCTCAGCTTCTATCCATTTGGAGAAGTAGTCTATTGCTACCACCAAGAATTTTAGCTGGCCTGGTACTGGAGGGAAAAGTCCGAGCAAATCCATCTCCCACATTGCGAAGGGGATTGGACTTGACAGGGAGGCAAGTTGTGCTTGAGGTAGGAGACGGATTAGGGCAAACTTTTGGCAGGAGTCGCACTGGCGGACATACTCCTCAGAGTCTCTTAATAGTGTAGGCCAAAAGTATCCGTAGTTCAAAAGCTTCCGGGCAAGTGATCTTGCCCCCAAGTGAGCGCCACATAGACCATCGTGGGCTTCCCTTAAGGCGTAATGCGCCTCCTCCGCAGAGAGACACCTTAGATAGGGCCTCCCATCGACGTGGGTGTAGGAGCGTTTGTACATGACTCCGTCTAAGATTGTGTACTGCTCTGCCCGTGTCCTGATCCTCCTTGCTTCTTTCGGATCTTCGGGGAGGACACCGTCTCGGAGATACTCGAGCAGGGGCTTCATCCAGTTTTCCCCAAGTGTCAGGGGATAGGCTTCCATTGGCTTCAAGCCATTTCCGTCGATACTAGGTTTGAGAAGAACTTCTATTAGGATAGTTCGCTCTAAACCTTGGAGGGACGAGGATGCAAGCTTAGATAGGGCATCCGCTTGCACGTTTTCCTCTCGAGGAACTTGCTAGAGTTGAACATCTCTGAAGAGAGTGAGAAGCTCCCTTAATTTTGCTAAGTATCTGGCCATTCGGTCATCTCTTGCCTCGTACTCTCCGGTCACTTGATTGACCACTAACTGGGAGTTGCTGAAGACCCTTACTTGTACGGCACCCACCTTGCGAACCAAGCAGAGTCCTGCAATTAGGGCTTCATACTCTGCCTCATTGTTTGACGCCAGAAAGTTGAGGCAAAGGAAATACTGAAGGACGAAGGCGTCGGGGCCGGTCAGGATGACGCCGACCCCGCTTCCATCGGTGCAGGAGGACCCATCCACATAGATGGTCCAGACAGAGGGGTCGGACGGTGACTCGCATGAGTCGGGGATGGTATTTTCTACGATGAACTCGATCGGAGCTTGGGATTTTATAGCCGTCCGGGGCTGGTAACTGATATCATGCTGACTTAGCTCGATAGACCATTTTACGAGCCGCCCGGACATTTCTGACTTGTGAAGAACCTACTTCAGTCGTTGGTCGGTAAGGACGACCACCGAGTGGCATTGGAAGTAGGGGCGAAGCTTACGGGCCACCATGACCAAGGCGAGTGCCATCTTTTCCAGTTTTGGATAACGGAGTTCGACATCGCGGAGCACCTTACTCACGTAGTAAATGAGCTTTTTGCGCCTTATTCTCTTCCCTCACGAGCACCGCACTGAGCGTTTGGTCCGCGGCTGCGAGGTAGAGGTAAAGGGCCTCTCTAGGTGCTGGCTTACTCAGGAGAGGGGGGTTGGATAAGTATTCTTTGAGCTTGTCAAAGGACTCCTGCTGCTGCGGCCCCCACTCGAAGCCTCTAGCCCCCCTGAGGGCTTTGAAGAAGGGGAGACACTTCTCCCCGGACTTGGAGAGAAATCTCCCGATGGCCGCGAGGCGCCCAGTTAGCCTCTGCACCTCTTTGACATTAGAGGGGGAGCCATTTCGAGAATGGCTTGGATTTTCTCAGGGTTGGCCTCTATGCCTCTTTGGCTGACCATAAATCCGAGGAATTTGCCCGATGAGATGCGGAACGCACACTTATTCGGATTTAGTCTCATATTATGCCTCCTAAGCACCTCGAAGGCTTCTTGAAGGTCGATGGTGTGCTCCTGCCCTCCAGTGCTGTTGACCAACATGTCATTGACGTAGACCTCCATATTTCGGCCAATCTGGTCTCGGAAGACCTTGTTCACCAGGCGTTGGTAGGTAGCCCCCGCATTTTTCAACCCGAAGGGCTTAACACGATAGTAGTAGAGGCCTTGGTCCATCACGAACGAGATCTTCGGAATGTCCTGTGGGAACATCCTGATTCGGTTGTATCCCGAGAAGGCATCCATAAAACTGAGCAGCTCGTGCCCGGAGGTCGCGTCGATAAGGGCATCGATGCTTGGAAGAGGGAAGGGGTCCTTCGGGCACGCCTTGTTGAGATCCGTGAAGTCAATGCATATCCGCCAACTTCCGTTGGCCTTCTTGACCATTACCACGTTGGAGAGCCACTTAGAGTTGTTAACCTCCTGAATAAAGTGGGCATTGAGGAGTTTCTCAACCTCCTCCTTGATCTCCAGTTGTCTCTCGGGGGCAAACTTTCTCCTCTTCTGCTGGACAGGTTTGACCCCAGGAGTGACGCTCAGATGGTGCATTGAGAGCTCTTCTGAGATTCTGGGCATGTCCGCTGCAGTCCATGCGAAGAGGTCACGATTCTCCCGTATACATCAGGAGATGTCTTGTTTCAGGGAGGGGGAGAGATTTTTACTGACGTAGAACATCTTAGTGGTGTCCTCCTCGGAGAAGGCCACTTCCTCCAACTCGTCAACAGGCTCAGAGATGGTTTGGCCTCCCTCCTGAGGAAGTTCGAGCGCTTCCAACGAGAGAACTGGACCCCCTACCGAGGTCATGTAGCACTTCTGCACCGCCTCCTGGCTTCCCCTCACTTCTCCCACTCCTGAGGGAGTGGGAAACTTCATTTTCATATGGTAGGCTGGAGGGATGGCCTGAAGCGTGGCCAAGCCTGGTCTACCCAGGATAACATTGTAGGCGACCTTGACGTCGATCACTATGAAGTCCATTTACTTTGTACGAGTTACCGGAGCCTTTCCAGTCATTACATCGAGGGTTATAATTCCCTCGATTGTAACCGGGATCCCTATGAACCCGTGGAGGGTGTAGCCTGCAGGCTTGAGCCGGTCTCTGGATAGTGGGAGTCCTTTGAAGGCTTCCAAGAAGAGTATGTTAACGGAGCTGCTGTTATAGACTAAGATGCGACGAACTTTGAAGTTCGCCATACGAAGATTGATAACGAGGGCATCGCAGTGAGGCATACGGACGCCCTCCAGGTCCCTGTCGGAGAACGTCACCAGGACCCCGAGGCCCTTTGGAGGAGGATGGTTCTGTACGGAGTTGACCTCCCTTACGAAGGCTTTTCGGGAGGAGTTGGAATCTTCCCCCATTGGGCCTCCGTGAATCAAGTGCAAGATGCCCTCCACCTCGGCCTCCGGAGTCTCCGTGCGCTGCTCGTTTCGCCTGTTAGGCCCCCGAGGCGGCGGGGACGGATCGGCTCGGTCCCTCTTTACGAACTGGTTGAGCTGCCCTCGCTGAATGAGGGCCTCGATTTCATCCTTCAAGGCCCGAAATTCATCAGTATCGTGCCCATGGTCCCGATGGAAACGGCACCACTTACTCCGGTCTCTCTTCTTCGCCGGGGTGTTCATCCTTGGGGGAGGTGGTAGGAGGCCCTCGTTCCCTATCTCCATGAGGATGGCAGATACACTCGCGTTAAGCGGAGTGAATTTCTCGAACCGAGGAGGGGACGCCGCTGACTCCCGTTGTCCTTCTAGAGCTTCTTAGCTCCTTCTTCTTCTGCACCTTTCCACTTGTTTCCAGAAGAGGAGGCCTCGAAGGTAGGGCGGCGGACGGCTTCTTCCGCTCGAATGTACTTCTCGTTCCGAAGCAGGAGCTCTGAGAAGTTCCGCGGGGGCTTCTTGGCGAGGGACGCCCTGAGGTCAGCATTGAGGACGTTGGACTGGAAGGCGAGAGTGGCGACTGAGGCTTCCAAAAAAGCAATGGACCTAGACTCGGCCGTAAATCGTTTGACATAATCCCTCAGTGGTTCACGCTTCTTTTGACTGAGGAACAATAGGGTGTTGCTCGGCTTCTCGGTGCGCCGACTGCTCACAAAATGCATGAGGAAAAGAGCTTCGAACTGATCGAAGGAGAAAATGGACATCGGCGCCAGGTGCGAGTACCATTCCTGAGCCGGTCCCTTGAGTGTGGCCGGGAAGGTCTTGAGAAGAGGGAGTCGGAAGCATGGTGGATCATCATGAGAGTTTTGAAACTCTCGATGTGATCTGTGGGGTCCGTCTCCTCATTATAGGTCTCAAAGTGGGGAGGCTTAAAGTTGTCGGGAACTCGAGCCTCCATAATGGCACATGAGAATGGGGACCTGCTCGGACGAAGGTCCCTTGCCAGTCGCCCCTTACCTTGGTCCAGCTGGCCGAGGCGCCTCTCCATCTTGTGGAGACGGCGATAGACCGAGTCCTCCCTCTGGTCCTGTCTGGCCGAACCCCGAGACCCGCTCTCATGACGAAGAGGACTGGGGCTGCGCTGGTGATAGCTCAGAGTAGGAGGTGGACTGACCCAGAGACGAGGGTGACTTGGGGTAGGTCGCGGACTGTGAGGGCGGCGATGATGATTGGGGATGTTTTGTAAACGAAACTAATAGTTTAGTGATGTTTTGTAAACGAAATGTTAGGGATGTTTTGTAAACGAAACTAATAGTTTAGGGATGTTTTGTAAACGAAACTAATAGAACCTCCCTCTGGTTCTGTACATTATCAATAGTTTAGGGATGTTTTGTAAACGAAACTAATAGTTTTGTGATGTTTTTTTTAAAACGGATTGTTACTTTTGTGATGTTTTTTTAAACAGAACAATAGTTCTGTGTTGTTTTTTTAAACATTTTTATATATCTATTAACATTTCACAAATATAATAATTTCACAACCAACCTTATTCAATTTGGGAACTATTGCCGAATCGAAGAGTCAGGGTTCATCGATTTGGGAGCACGTTGTTGATTGAATCTATGGGGTGAGTTAGGGTTCATCGATTTGGGGGTGTTTTTACGGTAAGGAGAAGGAAGAGGTCAGGGGTATTTTTGTCACGTAATTTGAGTACGTGCAGTGCACGTAGAACCCAGTTAACGGTTGGTAACTCTGTGAGTTGAGAGTTAAACTTTGTGCGGTTTTTTTTAAAAATAAAAGTTTTGTGACGTTTTTTTAAACAGAGCCAAACTATTGTGACGTTTTTTTAAATTTTGCCTTATTTAAAATTACAAATAAAATTGAGAAGAGATTTAACGGACAACCGACACCAAATATTTAAACAAAGGCTAGCATGTTCTAGAAGACATGCAAATAGCTTTAACAGTTCAGCATTTCACACGCTAACACTGATCAGTACTCAATATCAAATTTGAACCTTAAACTATCGGTCAAGGATATGCCTCTTAGAGCATTTGTAGTCATTGAAGTTAAACAATGGGTATATGGATATTTTGGAAATAGCAAATAGCGTAAACGTTGCAGTCGTCTATACTCAAAAAATGAATTTTTTGGACGAAACGAAAGATGATATACCGTCTGAAGATAGCGAAGGAAAAAAAAATGAAGGACGACAGATGATCTACCGTCTGATGAATTTTTAAAAAAATTGTGAACAACACAAAAATTATATATATATTTTTAATTTCCACTAGTGTGTGTGATGAATTTTTAAAAAAAAAAATTTGAAGGCCCCCTGTCCAACACAAAAGACCCTTTTTTTTGTTTTTTCCCTTACAAGTTAGCATCTCAATATCCATTGTTTTTTTTAATAATTTTTTTTTCCAAACGGCAAATCATATGCCGTTCCAAACTTTCACAAATAAAAAATTTGTCTCAGACGGCATATCATATGCCGTTCGACACTCAGACGGTAAATCATCTTTCAATTTCTAAAATATGCATAATGCCATTTCGGCTGCCAAATATAGACATCTCATGTTCGTCCAATACCCAAAAATGGGTATATAGACGACGACAGAAGTTTTTTTTTTTCTTCCAAAATATCCATTTTTTGGATATATAACCAACGACTACAAATGCTCTTAGAGAATGAAGTATGTACAACAACAATTTTATCAAAATAAAAGTGATAAGTCGAGCAGTTATCTGTACGGAAAAACACACTACATGCCACGGTTTTTTTGTATAGTGTTGGTGAAACTTTAATGCATTTATAGAAAATGCCATCACCCATCAATCACCAGATTAGTTTAGATTTTTTATTTTATTTTATTTTATTTTATTTTATTTTTTGAACCTCAGTCACGAAATGAAGTGCACTTTATAGATATATGTTCAACATTCCACTGCCTGTACATAAACAAACCGATGTGTGTTTTGTTTTAATGATTAATACTGTATAACGTATTTAACACATGAATATCCTGTGAAATATAGAATGTTTCAACTTTTTGACCACATAATTACATAAACCAGTGGAGCAAAAGATGTTGGGATCATTAAATGTTATGATGAATTTTTAGAGGTTTTATCTTTAACTACGGACATCGAGTTCATCATTTGAAGTAATAGCCTGGCATTTATCTGTTTCCACTAAGGGTGCGTTTGGGAACCCAAAAAACTAGGGAAAGGAATGGAATACTGTGGATAAACCCATCTTATCCTATTCCACAGCTTGTTTGTTTTGAAAAAGAAAACAAAGGAAACAACTAAATTTTATTCCCTAGAGAAAGATTTCAGCCAATTTCTATTCCAGCTACATCCCCCTCGGAAAGCTGAGTAAAGGAATGGAAATAAGATTTGAAGCTCCACCCCCAATTTCTATTCCATTCCACCAGTTGCCAAACACACACAACTTATAAAATTAATTCATTCCTTTCCCTTTCTTTCCATTCCTCTCCATTCATTTTCATTCCATTCCTTTCCATTCCCCAACTTCAATGTTTCCAAACAGATCCTAAGAATATGTCCACAAACATATATTTAGGTTTTACATAAAAATACCTTAGCATATCTAATGTTACAAAGCAGTAATGAAACAGGTTCTGAAATTACAGATTTACGCCTTCCAAAGGCTTCCGAATATACAGGGTCAAAATGAAGTATTTGTTTTTAAACAACAGTAAAAACCACGCAAAAATATTTTCCTAACTCCTAATCATACTTTAAGACTTCATCTCTAACTAACATACAATTAACAAAATCTCATCACATGCAGCAGCTTTCAATCTAGTTTCAGGATCGGTTTTTTTATTTTTTAAATGAAGGGTATTTGATAGTTAAACACCCTAAGAGCATATGTAGTCGTTTACTATTTTAGCAACTGAACTGCTGCAATCGTTAGCTATTTATGCATATTTTGACGACTTCACTACAGTAGATTGCTATATATACGAGAGCGGATATGAGAATATGTATATTATAAGGACAGATCGATCCGTCCCAATTATATATATTTTTTTGAAGGGACGGAACTTGAAGTGCCGTCTGAGAGAAAATTACAGTTTTAATGATAAAAATATATTTTTAAACGAATATTTTAGTGTTAAAAAAAAATTGATTTGGCCCTTGGACGGATCTTGAAGATCCGTCCAGGGAAGGGGGGGAGGTGGGACCCATTTCCTTTTTTTTACTAAAAATTATTTTTAATTAATTAAAAAACTGCTGAAATTCTTAAAAATCATAGGACGGATCTTCAAGATCCGTCCGATCATAATTTTTTTGTGTGTGCCATATTATAGTATTTTACCACTGCAGCAAACTCGCTTTGCTATATGCATAACATGCATTTAGCTATTTTTTAGCAAACCAAGACTGCCGATGCTTTAAAGGCTAAAGAAAAAAATACCTTGCCATATTATTCTTCAATGATAAATACCCTACTTTATATGTGTAGGTTTTACATACCCTATGAAAGTTAGCAAGGTGTAAGGTTCTGAACACAAAATCCTCTGAAGCAAAACAAGTTGCGGTTATAAAATATAAAAGATGATGAAGCTTTAGGGTATTAATCTTTTAGAACAGGATAATGAGTTCAATAATCGAAGAAATAGTTCATTTATATCTAAAAGGAAGAATCATGAACGAATCTTGATACAATTCCAAACCTAGTACCATCATCATATTCACAATCGAAACAAACAAAACAAATCATGCCCTAGATATCTGTTCAAACCCCTTCTTAATCAAACCACTTCTTTATCAAACATGGTTGAAAGATTAGATCTTGATACAATAATAAATCATAGATTACAAAGATGGAATTGTTAACTCTTAGTTTGGTGTGCATAAAACGTGCTCACTCATACTAATAAGTTTGAATTTAGTGTGTCAGATTTTCAGGATCAAATAACATCAAAAAGAGAACCAAGAGAGATTCACAAATTTACAAACAAGAAAAGCAATAAAGAATAATGGCTAACACAAGCAAAAGAAGAAGATATTCAAAAAGAATTCTTGATTGATTGGTCCACAAGCAAAAGAGGAAGATATCAAGATCTGAATTTTTCTTTCTATTTTCGTGAGATTATAATTGTATAAGATTGATTAAAGAGGGATTAGTATATGGTAAGAAAACAGAGTGGATTCAGAATAAACAGTGCGATACCGGTCGATCGTACTTCGAGACCGGTCTACCGCATCGCAGTCGACCGCAACCTTGAGTTGTTTGAGAAGCAGTCGACCTTTCACCTCTCTACTTTACTTCAGAGAGCTGAACGGTCGAACACACCAATATGACGGTCGACCGCACTTTGCGCTGTGTATATTCTTGGAAAGTATCGTTTCTATTTTTCGGATCTATACTCTTCTCCGTCTATTAATATTGACGAATCCACTGTGTCTTCTTCACCTAATTACTTCTGAGAAAATTTCTGAATTAATCCCTCATTTTAATCAATCCGAGTGTGAACGTTTATTTGGTTGAATTCTTCAGTCAAGATCATTAAGATCTTGAGTTTTCTTTTCATTTCTTTTCTACTTCGGTGAGATTGACGGGACTTGAATTAGAAGTCCTATGGGTGTAATAGATCTCTCGGCCTGAATCCGAGAATCACTGTACAAGGATTTAGAGTATATATAGTGGAACGCTTGTGGCAGAGAATTGCTAGAAGTAGGTGGTGTGGACGTAGATCTGGGTGTCGAACCATGTTATATCGCTGTGTCATCTGTGCTTGCTTTTTCTTATCACTCTTGCATTTACTTTACTTTATTTTAATTTTTTAATTCCGCACGATCACCCTATTCACCCCCCCGTAGGGTGATTAACAGGAATTTTTATTAAAAGATTAAGATGATTCTTCCTTGAGAGATTAAAAAAAAGGCTTGCATGAAGAAAGAACGTCGTGCTGATAACGTGTTACAAAAATAGATAGATAGAGAGATGTAGCCGCAAATCCATGACCTATGGCTCTTTATTCATAATATATTTATAAAGAGAAAGTTAGGGTTAAGGTGTGGTACTGAGCTTGGGCCGTTACCTGAAAAAGTGGGTTTGGACCGCCATCTTTAATAGATGGGCATCTACCTAATATGTGATCACTATTTCATAACAGTTATCTTTTCTCTCTTTCTCTCTGTGTTTTTTTTGTTTTTTTTTTTTCATGCATGATATTAATTATCCATGAATACTTTTGAAAACAATTCTTCTAATGTACTACTTCGCTTTGAAAGAATTCCAAACAAAAGAAATAATTCTGAATTGTGAGTTTCGCTAATTAAGAATATCAAAATATAAGAAATATTATGAATGTGGCTTTTGCTAATTTAATTAAGAATTTCAAAACATTTTGATTCAGAGCTTCATACCACAATCAGAGCTTTGTAGTCGTCGAGAGCCAAATTTTGGGTATTTGACAAATGGAAATGAAAAAAATGACTTTGCGCTGTAGTTCTCGAAAGCCAAAAAATTGGATTTTTGAACTTTTTAAAATCTCAGATGAAATATAATTTTTCGTCCGTCCGTCGTAATTTTAAAAAAATTAAAAACTTTAAATCCTAATTAATTTCCTAAAAACTGTTAAATTAATATTAATTATTTCTTAATTTTTACTTAATTACGATTTAAACCTAAATTTAATCCATAGAGGAAATTATAGATTTGATGTATAGGATTTTTAATGTTAGAATTGTATGGGACGGGGCATCATCTCCCATCCCAGGCAATTTGAACATTACTTTTTTCAAAATTTGGGACGGACTCGTCGCAACATTTTTAAAAAATAAAAATAAAATTAAAGGGATGGGATATTATCCCTCATCCAACGATTGCACGTAAAAAAGAGCACGGACGAAATCGTATTCTCCGTATCTTACGATAAAATAAAATAAAAAGAAATTTTAAAACGGTGTATTATTTTCCGTCCAATAGAGTTAAATATAAAAAATCTCCCCGACGAAAGATAATTTTTCATCCGATCAAACAGACGATAAATCATCTTTCGTTAACTATATTTTGACAATTGTCATTTCGTCTGCCAGATATAGTTGACTACTGTAGCTCCGAAACCCAAATTTTTTGTAAATAGCGCAATGTTACTTTTGTCAAATTTTGAAAATTTTGCCAAAATAGCCAACTGCTGTTAAAGTATACATAATCTCTATTATTATAATGGGAGAAGACCTTAGCATCATTTGTCATTTTGTCATTCTACCAACATGCGTAATGCACGCACATAACTAATATAAAGAAAATTTCCAGTTTAAGTATTTCCTACGTCAGAGTTTTTTTTTGTTTTGAAATTATTCGAAGCACGTGTAAATTACTAGTTTGAGATAATTTGAAAAAGAATTCCAATTGTAACTCCATGATTGTACGTATGCATTGTTCTGCTCACTATTCATACTTTATATACAGACAATACCTTTTCCGTGTCAGGTCACATGTGTACAGATATCCATTGCTTGGATTTAGAGGTACATACATATTGATGAAACAGATAGAGCCCGAAGACTCCAGCCATACAATCAAATAAATAATCAATAGTTTACAGGGGGGCTTTACCAGAGGTAAAACGAGTCACAAAGAGAGACTATAAATGAACACTATGTACAGCAAAAACAATACCGCTTAAGAGGCTAGGACTAATTACAATTATAAAGGAACAGGAGAAGCAGCTCCGGCCGCCGAGGAGCAGACGCGACAGCTGCAAAGAGCAGACGCGACGATCGAGTAGCACACCTGGCCTCGCGAGGAGCTCTGTACCGCGCTCAGATAGGAGAGAAACGATAATGGCCTCCAAGGCGAATGTGACTGCTCAGGAAGCCAACTGTGCTGCCTACAGCCACAATACCGAAGAGCCAAAGAAACAACCCATCCTAAAAAAAGATATGAACTGAACAAAGAGGCTCTAAAGCCACTAGAGAGGAGCAAGGACAAGGTAAGACACCCCAAATAAGAAATCAAGCCCTCATACAGTGGAGCTGCAAAGTGACTAAGCACTATGAGCAGACTCCAACGAAGAAGGGAAGAAAAACCCACCACCAAAACAACAGTAAGCAAGGAATCAAACCCGCAAGAGTAAGCCAGGGTAAAAACCCAAACAGGTAATGCGTACATGCTAAAACAAACTCAACAATCCGAGGCTCATCTAGAGAAAAGAAGCCATCCACAACCATACAACACATGCAGTCAGAAAGATCAACAAACACAGCAGAGAGGAAGCAATCAGAACAGATAAGTCTAGTTAAGTCGACAACCACTACAGGGAAAGAAAGAGCAGTAGCGAGACATGGTATCACTTAATAGTCATACAAGCCAGAACAAAAGAAGTCTGCATGGCCTACAAAAAGCAGGCAAACTCTAAGTCAGCCGAACAACCCAAAACCACCCAAAACTCCAGCTCCCGTAGGGGCTTAACAAAAAGGGAAGCCACTGCAGAACAGACCACCAAATCAACACAAAATACAGTCGAGAACCGAAGTAAACCCAGAATTAGCCCTGCACGCAAAAAGATCAAGAAAAAGAAAGCCAGTGAGAAAGAAAAAGAAATATAAAGCATGAAAGAAGAAAGATAAGAGAATAGCTAAAAAGCTTGAAGATTATAGAGACAATTAACAGACTACAGTAATTTCTCTGATGCCAAAGAGGCATGCTCTTTGAAAGCCGGGCTAGAAACCCAGGAGTTGAAGCGAAATAAAAAATCTTCGATAATAGCCGCGATCGATTTGCATCGATGACGGAATAATCTACCATTCCATTCCTTCCAAATGATCCAAATGATGGTATGGGTCGCTAAAATCCAAGCACTACGATACAAACTATCCGAAGGCGGGAAAGACCACACAGAGGTCAAATGTAGGGGAATCACACTCGTATTCCAAGCTAAAGAATTAATCTTCCAAAGGGGGATAATGAATGGGCATTGGATGAAGAGGTGGTTGACGTCTTCCGGTAGTTGATTGCACAAAGGGCAAAGTTGCCCCCATGCTAAATTCCTCTTATTTAGGACCTCTACGGTAAGAAGTTTGTTATTAAAAGCTAACCAAGAATTGATTTTGACTTTGATGGGAACGCAGGGTTCCCAAATGAAACGCGACAGCGAGTATCACATCCCTCTAGTATTGAGAAAACAATAGAAAGAATTAACCGTGAAGACTCCAGATGCAGTCCAGCGCCAGGAGATGCCCTCGAAGGCGGACCAAGAGTAACCATTAAGGAGATTTAGAAGGTTATCAAACTGATCAGTGAGCTGTGCTGAAAGGGCAACACTGAAGGGGATAATCCAGTATCTAACATTATCAATACAGATGAAGGAATCTGCTACCGAGGCAGCCGGAAGAACAGACAGACGGAATAAAGAAGGAAAAGCCGAAGACAACTTAGTGTTGCCGATCCACAAGTCGGACCATAAGCTGACAGTAGACCCGTTAGCACAAACCCTAGACATGCTACACTGAAAAGCGTAGGATGCCTTCCAAACGCCCTTCCAGAAAGGAGAGGCGCGGCGAGGGGGTAATTCCGGGAATTCCCACCAGTTGGACGAAGATCGATAATTTTTGATACAACTAATCCAAGGGAGATGATCAAGAGTGTGGAATCTCCACAACCACTTGCCAAGAAGGGCGAGATTATGGGCTCTGAGGTCCAAGATGCCGAGACCCCCTTCATCTCTAGGAGAACAGATTATTTTCCAATTCGCTAGATGCGAACCCGGGTTATAGGCCGGCGAACCCGACCAGAAAAAAATTACTTCTAATCTGATCAAGCCGTTTGATCACCCAGGAAGGTAAGAAAAAGAAAGACATGAAATATTGGGGTAAGGCGGATAGAACCGAATTGATGAGGATTAATCTCCCACCTCTAGATAGGACTTTACCAGCCCAAGCAAAGAGCCTGTGCTCCACTTTGTCAATGAGAGGAACCCAGTCAGCTCTGAGAAGCTTGCCCCATCTAAGGGGGATGCCTAGGTAAGTGATCGGGTAATTGGCAATGGGGCAATTAAAGAAATTGGAAATCTCTGCCTGGCGATTGGGGGATCCACTCAGCCAAAGCACGGAGGATTTTTGGAAGTTAATAGTTAAGCCTGAAGCCAATTCAAAGCAATAAAGAAGCAATTTCAAGTTGCGAAGGGAGTGAAGGTTAGGCTTGCAGAAAATAATAGTGTCATCTGCGTATTGGAGATTGAGGACACCCTCAAAAAGAGGCGAACAACCAAGACCCTCGATCATATTCATGTTCCATGCATTCCTGAGGAGTTTGCTAAACACATCAGCAACGAGGGAGAAGAGGAGGGAAGAAAGGGGGTCTCCTTGACGGAGACCACATCTGACTTTAAATTGATGGCCCACAGATCCATTCAAATAGACAGTAGAGGTGCCGGAGAAAAGACTGGATTTAATCCAAGCTACCCATTTGGGTCCGAAACCCCTAAAGGTAAGGATATCCAGAAGGAAGTCCCAATTGACATTATCATAAGCTTTTTGGAAATCAAGCTTGAGGAGGATCCCCTCCTCATGGGATCTATGGCAATGGGAAATGATCTCTTGGGCCGACGCTACACTATCAAGGATATAACGATCTTTGATGAAGCCCGACTGAGCAGGGTCAATGAGAGGGGAAATGATGGCACTCAGCCTAGACGATAGAACTTTCATAATGATTTTGAAGGTCGTGTTAATCAGGCTGATCGGCCTAAAGTTGGTCAGAAGGTGAGCCCCTGCCACCTTAGGGATAAGCACAATGTGAGCGTAATTAATGCGATCAAAAGAGAAATGACCCTGGTGAAGGTCCTGAAACAATTTGAGGAGGTCATCCTTGAGCCAATCCCAAAATTTTTGAAAGAAAAAAGGCTGGGAAACCATCCGGACCTGGGGCGGAGTCGCTTTTTAAGGCGAAAACCGCCGAGTGAATCTCCTCCATAGAAAAAGGATCTTCAAGAGAGGATAGGTCATGAGCTTGCTCGCCGTAGAGTTGAAACCAATCTAACTCTAGGGAGCGCGGCTTATGCGAGCCAATGAGATTTTTATAGAAGGTGAGGAATTCGCGATGGATATCCGCATCGGTCGAAACCTCACCTCCTTGAACAGAAAGAGAAGAGATACGGTTATACCGTTGTCTATGGGAAGTGAAGTTGTGGAAAAAAAAGGTATTAGCGTCACCCACTTTAAGCCACCTAACACGAGCTCTTTGAGCCCATTTAGCATGGTCTTGCTGGAGTAAGTTGGCATAGTCCAGTTTACAGGATGAACGTTCAGCACGAGCGGCTGCAGATAAAGGAGCGGACTCTTCCACTTTATCGAAAGACTCAATAGATTGGAGAAGAAATTTTTTGAGAAAGACAGAATTGTGATGCCTCTCCGAATGCCAGATCTTGCATCCGTGTTTAATAGCATGAATTTTGAGGAGGATGTTGCCCAGCCCTGAAGAGCCCGAAATAGCTGCTAGGCATTCCTCCACCAGCCTAACAAATACTTGGTCTTGCAACCAAAACTTTTCAAAGCAAAATTTGTGCTTGTGATGGAAAGGGAAGTGAGAAGATAGGGAAATCGGGCAATGATCAGAGGAGGGATTAGGGAGCGCCTGAGCAGCAGTCTGGTGAAAACGGTCGAGCCATGACAGGGATACAAGAAAGCGGTCAAGTTTGGCTAGAGAGGGGGGGTGACGTTGATTAGACCAGGTAAAAGATCTACCAGAAATAGGTAGATCGGCTAACTGCAGGGAACAAATGCAGTCATTGAAAATGCTTGATTGGGTGTAAGACATAACAGGATTATATCTTTCCGAAGCGAACCGGGTGACATTAAAGTCTCCGCACAGGAAATAGAGATCAGATAAGAAAGGTTGTAAGGATAGGAATTCGTTCCAAAATAAGGGACACCTCTCTGCCGTCGACGGACCGTAAACAGAGATGACGGTAAGAGGACAGTTAAACTGAGACCACTGCAGTTGAATAATTAGAAAAAAGGTCAGGCGGTGGATGCCAACTAACGAGAAGGTCGATTCTTTGAAACCAACAAGCATTCCTCCCCGCGATCCGATGGCGTCTAGAGATATCCACTTTGAAATAATAGAACCGCCTAAGGCCCGAAAAATAGCAGAGGAAGGAGAATCCAGTTTGGATTCTTGGATAGAGATTAAGTCGCAACGAGAGGAGGAGACAAGATCAAAAATTGCCCGTTGTTTAGACGGGCAATTCAGACCACGAATGTTCTAGGAGATGCTAATCATTGGGCCGACTATGCTCCAAAACTCTACTACGTTCCAGTTTCCTAATGACACGGATGCAATGCGGGAGGTCCGGTTTGAGGCGGAAACCCATCTTTTGCGCTAGACCATCCAATTTACTATCAGAGATGGAGTCGAAGATAGGAAAATAGAGAGATCCATAATGATTATTGGGAGAAGGCAGGGGGTCCGGGACATGCGGAGAGGAAGAGGTTGAAGAGGACTTCCCGAGGGAGCCACTAGGAGAGCAAACTTTGTTAATCGGAGTATTTTTCTTTTTGATAGCCAACAGACGGGCACTGGACCTGATGAAACGCTGTTTCGAAACAGATGAAGTACAACTCTCATCAACTGAAGACCTCGGCTCCATGGATGGAGAAGGGGGAGGAGATAAAGAGTTGGATGAGGAAGAGCTAGAAACAACCGGGGGTGAAGCCGGTGTTTCCATAGCCCCCTTACCGCAATACAGAGAAAGGGGATGGGAAGGGAGAATAAGCAAAGGCTTCCGGTTCCTCGTATCGGGGGGTGGGTAAGTCCCTCCACGATACAAAGAACGAGAGTGCGAGGAAAAAACATAGATAATGTCCCGATGAGAAACACTTAGTAATTTAGCTAACACAGTTAGATGCATTAATTTAAATAAGCAGAAAGCGAAAATAATGATGGAATAAGAGGAATGCTTAACAAGAGGATCGATAAATACCTGCTTGGAAAGAGAAGCTCTGTTAAGGTCCTCTTCTTCTTCCAGAAGCAGAGGATCCTCATTAATCCAATAAGAGCCTTTAGAGGACTTGGAGGACTTCAGAATGGCAGCCTCGAAAGCGGGTTCAGCACGCTTGGGAGTAGGAAAATGTGCAATCTGCTGAAATTGCTCCCATTCCGAAGCAAAATTTGGGTTGACCTCCCACGCGGGCCAAGGAGAGGAAGAGGATTTGCCTTTAGCGAAAGAGGAAGAAGCAGCATACGGAGCAGACGAAGTAGGAGCTGAAGACTGGAATATTTTGTGATGCGAGATAGCAGATTCAGAAGCTTTATTAGGAGTAGTAATAGAGGTACATACATATTGAATATTGATACAAATCTTGCAAATCATTTAATAACTATAAGTTAGTAACATCCCAACAGGGTTGGGATGGCAACCGGGCTGGATTGACCAGCGATCCGCCTGCGATTCGCACGCTTTAACCCGGCCCGCAATATGGCGGTTCGAATCCTGGTCAAACCCGCGAGTCTAAACGGGTCGATCCGGGTCGCCGAAATTGAATAGCCAACCCGTTGAATCCGACCTGCTCGACTCGGTGAAATGACTCAACCCGCCCACCACCCCCTGGTCGACCCGCGAGTTTCGAACCGTTCGACCCGCAGGTCTAACTGATGAAATCATAGACACCCAATAGCTGTTAGCCTTTTTTAAAATAAAAAAAATTATTTCCCCCTATAAATACCCCCTTAAACCACTCTAAAAATTTCACACCTTATTCTCTGACTCTCTCTACTACTACTACTCAATTCAATCTAAATACTTTGAAATTTTTTCAACAAAGAAGCTAGCAAAATAGAAGCGACAAATTCCAATCGTATCGAATTCAACTTTCAACTACGTCTAGTTCAAGTCTTCAACCCCTCCAGGGCTCCAACAAACCAGAAGCTCTCTTTCTATCTATATACGAGTCCGGACTTCTACTTCTACTTCTACTTTTATTTTCACTCTCATTCTATATACGAGTATCCGCGAAGTTTGGTATCAAAATTTCACAACCCTCTTATTTTCTTTATATTTTTTTGTAGTTAAAAATTTTTGTATATTATTTTTTGTTGGTTTTTTTATCTTCTCTCTCACAACCCTCCTATTTTTTTTAGATTTTCTTTTTAAACTTATCTTTCCTAGATTGATTTTAATTTTTTCACATACACTACTATATCAATATTTCTAGATCACGAGGTAGTGGTCGTAGCCAAAGTTGACAAGATTCCACCGGTTCTTCTTGTAGGCCTCCTATTGTCCCACAAATTGAGCCCGCTGAAGAGTACCCTATGACTGGACATATTGGTACACATGATGTGTTTCCACAAGACATAGAAATAGAAGAAGAAACACAAACACAACCAACCGAAACAACACAACCGGGTAGTAGTAGGGAAACTAGAGAGAAAGCAAGTGATTGACACAAATTTTATGACTATATTCCGGACGAAGAAAATCTGGGTGTAGGTATAAAATATGTAAAACTTGTTCAAAGCCATACAAATAGAAGAAGGGTGAGGGGACGGGTACAATAAAATGACACATCCATAATGTACACAAAGAACTTCTTGTAGACCTACCCGGCCAACAAAAAACCCACCCTAGGACTGGTGTAGTTGATTGCCACTCTTATGATCCCGAACTTGTTCGTCGGAAAATGGCTCGATTAGTTCTTAAGGAATAGTTACCATTTTCCTATTCCGAGAGTAGAGACTTAGTAATCAACCCGCATTTTAAAAGAATTCCTAGGAATACTTTGAAGTCGGATTGTTTTAAAATGTACAACGAAATGAAATAAGGTTTGATTGCCATTTTATGGAGTTTAACTTTTAGAGTTTCTTTAACTTCCGATTGTTGGAAGGGTTGCAACAATATTTCAATGATAGAAATAATTTGTCATTGGATCGACAGTGATTGGATTCTTCAAAAAAAGATCATATCACTTGTCGCGTTGCCCTATCCCCATAGTGGTACTGAAATTGCAAATCGTATTTTAGAAATTTATGATAATAATTCATATTCGTGATAAAATTATGTGTACTAGTTTTGATAATACATCTAACAACAATGCATCGATTAGTATATTACAAACCGCATTAAACCCTCCATGTGACGGTATTTTTCATATTAGATGTGCATGTCATATTTTAAATTTATGTGTTCGAGATGCATTAAAAATAGCCGACCCATATATAGAAAATATGAGAAATTGTGTACATTTTATTCCATTAAGTAGCACCATAATTCAAGAACGGAAAGCATGGTGTAAGCTTAAAAATGTACATTTTAGAAAATTTTCAAAGGATGTTAAACACCGATAGAACTCTACTTTTGATTTTCTATATGTTGTTACTGAATATAAAGCATGTATAAATAATTTTTGTATGAAAAAAATATGCTAAATTATCAAATGACTCCCGAAGCTTGGTTTTATGCCGAATCTTTGTTAAAATTTTTAGAACTTTTTAAAACCGTAACTTTAAAATTTTTAAAATCTTATGAATCTACTTCTAGTAGTATTTTTATTTCAATAGTTATTATGATGCAAACTTTCAAAGAAATGATCGATGATGCTTTTATTGGTCATATTGTAAAACCTGCATACACCAAAATTTTGAAGTATTTTAATCCTCCTCCTATGTTGTATTGTATTACTACTGTGATGGATCCTCGTATCAAATTAGAAGGTACGAAGAGTTTGATTGAAATATATTTTACTTTACTTGGGGAAGATGAATCTGAAATTGATTGCGGAATATTTTTAGCTAACTTTGAAACGACATTAAATAACTTTTATGATTTTTATGATAGAAGTTTTGCATCTAGTAGTACAACTACTTTAGTTAGTTCTTCTTCTACTACTTCTAAAGGTAAGGATAAGAGTAAATTAGATGATGCCACATTTAATTTACTTGCAAAAATTCAATCAAAAAAAGCTATGACTAATCAACCAAATAAATTACAATGGTATAACCAACAAGATTCTGAAAGCTTTACTTCTTCACTTGATATTTTACAATGGTGGAAAGACCATGAACATACTTATAGTATTCTTAAATATATGGCTAAAGATCTACCAACTTCTCCTGTCTCTACAGTTATTTCAGAAAATACATTTTCTACAAGTGGCAGGATTCTAACCGATTACAGGAATCGCTTGAAGCCCCAATCGTTGGAGATACTTGTCTGCACGGAAGACTGGATGAAGGCCGAAAATAGGACTCAAGGAAAAGGGGTTGACATATCTATAAGTGGAAGCAACTCGCCGGAAGAACAACAACAACAACAATAGCAACCAACATGAAGAATTGAAGACCAACAACAACAACAATAACAAATTGAAGACCAATAAATTGAAAAAAATTGTAAATGTATAAAAAAAATTGTATAAAATCTTTGTTTCTTATAAAAAAGTTGGATAATTGAAGAAAGTTGAAATTGTGTACAAGAAATTTGTTATTGTATTGAACTAATTTGTAGAAAATCTTTGTTTCTTATTACAAAAATGGAAAACTTGTATAAGTTGAAATCATATTAATAATATATACATTTTTTTTGCAATTTCACTATTTGATTATTATTATTATTATTATTATTACATTTTTTAAAATTAAAATTACATTTTTTTAAGTTTAAAAAAAGTGTTAATACACGGGACAACACGCGACCTGACCCGGCCCGATCCAATCCGGGTTGGACCCGAATGGCTTTGCGGGTTGGGCGGGTCGATATTTTGCTAATCCAATCCGGTCCGGTCCGGCCCGGCTCGGTTAACACTTTGACCCAACCCGAACCTGCCCTATTTGGATTCCAACCCGGACGGGTTCGACCCGACCCGGCCCGGGCGTCCCCTTTGCCAGCCCTAAAATAGAGACAGATAAGCAGTGGTTCTCCAACTTTGAGGCTCATGTGACCTAAAAGTGTGGATGGATGGATGGAAGAATGAAGGGATAGCATGTGCTTCAAAAGCACTACACAAATTCATGGCTTTTGGTAAGAGATCTAAGAGAAATGGCCCACTTACAGCTCATCATTTTCTTCTAATCAGAACTAACAAGATCTTGTTTTTGAATGATAAACAATGTCCATAGTGTTTCGAAATCTCATTATCTTAGCATTTTGAGGGACCAAGTCACATGTACTTCGGGTTCTTGTTAAGTCTGTGGTAATGGTTGTAGTTTGCGTATCTTTATATTTTGTAGAAAAGATTGCCTATAGTATGCTTGGTTCAAAGTTAATGCAATAAGAGAGAGATAAGGTTGTAGTAGAATAGAATTAGGAGTCTAGGTCTATGAATAAGGTTTTGTTTTTTTAAAGAAAATGTGAAGTATAGCTGTCTTATTTCATCAATAAGAAGATGTTGAGACATGTCATAAATTACTAGTCTACAAAACACAGATCTAAAAAAACAAAAACAAATTTTTTTTAATGAACATACTCCAAAAATATCACAACTGGATCTAAACAAAAGTCTAAACAACATGGTTCATGACAGAGACCTAATTAAATCAAGTGCAAGGCAGTGTGTATAAAATTCTCTTTGACAAATCTCAATGGGTTTGCAGTTCCATAGATCTATTATTCAAGAAACTAAAGGGTCGAGAAAAGAGTGGAAGGAGGGAGAGAAGAAGATGATTGAATCACCACCTCCATCTTCCCTCCTAATTGTGAACCTCCATACTCCCTCTTCTTGTTTCTTATTCCTCTCCTCCATCCTTCTTAGTTCCTTTGGCCTCATCCACCAGCACCAAGAACCTACAAACTGAACGTGATTCGTGCATCTTCAACCACTTCTCAATAAATCCTCCATGAAACCGATGTCTATATGACATCTCCTTCACCATCTCCTCCTTCCACTCCTTCAAACCATTCAAACACATAGAATACTCCTCTTTCGAATCTGAACGAGCTTCACCTCCTTCAATGCCTCAATCACAGACGTTGAAAGTCACAAAGTTGGGGAAGACATTGAAAGACAAGGTGATCAGGATGGTAGGAGTTTGGAGTGGGGAACATGCTCGATTGGGGTTGCTCGGTTTTGCAGAGCCTTCGGAAGTGGAGGTAAGAGATGACGAGGCTGCACATATTGCTGCTCTAGCAGCGAACGGCGGCGAAGAGGCAACGACAATGACAACAAAAAAACAGCAACAACAGCGGATAGCAACGACAGTGACAACGGAAACAACAGTAAAATGGCTTGGGCATCATAGTTAGAGTCGGGCTCAAAGCTAGGGTTTGGATTCACTTTGAATATGGATTTGATGCTGAGGTGGCAGCTAGGATTGCTAGATGAGATCGGGTTGTCGTCGGAAAGGGCACTAGTGCTTCGGGTTCAGCCTTCAGTGCTGGCGGGCTTGTAACACCCCGAATTCCAAATAAGCCTGAATTCGAAGTTCCACAGGATCTTTACATTTCACTTCATACAATTTTACAAAGAATTTTGAAACTTTTATTACAACAAAGTCTTTTTACATCATAACGCAGTAGAAAGTAAATGAAATACAACAATGATAAATGTACAATTGTAACAACTTTAGCATTTAAGTAATTATCAACATCAAATTCATCTTTATATCTTCTTGTAAATTTCAAGTTCTATATATAAAATTGTGGACACGTCAGTTGCTTACAACCGACGCAATATTATAAACGGCCATCCTTACTATGCCATAATATAACGATTCTTTATACTTGCAACCACAAACACAATTTGAATGCAAAACAAAGTGTGAAGAGTGACTACCCTTAAACATGTCAGTGTATGATATGCCTTAGATACCTAATGCAAATCTACACTACGATGCACTAATGCATACTTGTTCGGATTCTATGCATCCCATACTACATAGGTCTGAGGGCAAGCCCTTATCGTACTCCTCAATATAGGGTTTAATCCCTCGCCATGAGTTTAATTACTACGGTAATTACGGTAAGTTCTTAGATGTTTTATGAGTTACGAGCTCATGTCCAGACAGCCTGGAGAGAAATCTCACGTCATGACATGACGCATCATGTTGACAATCTATGAACAATTCGCCTCCATCATGGGACGATGACACTACGTAGTCACCAAGCACCCCACAAGCATCACCACGATCCCAATAATTTCGAAGATGGATTCACATCATGGCATGATGCATCATATAGACAACCTGTGAAAACTCTCACACCGTGAATCCGAGGCCTTCATACTTATATTTTTCTCTTACTTTCATCACATCTCCCCTAGTGCCTAACTCTAAGTTTTAGTCTTGAAAATTATCACAACCTAGAGCTAGCTTACCCTATCGGGCTTAAACCAACCCAAGGGAAAGTCAGCCCACACTGGCTACTTCTCAAAGAGAGAGTCAACCCACACTAGTTACTCCTCAAAATCTCATTAATAATACTACCGGTTATTAGGGTATCGCCTAGCCTTTAGATTCTAACAACTATCTCATTCTAGAGAACAACAGTAGGTTATATTCACCCTCAACATTAATATTTAAATTTTCAAGACAACAATTTTCTTCAACCCTGGAGTATTCAATTTTCATAATTTGTTCATTTATAATTCTCAAATCAAAATCCTCATAATTAACTTTAAAATAGCCAATCAAGACAATCACTTCCAAAGTCTTCTAAAACTCATTTTTCTTCAAATTATTTGTCTTTCGAACATTTATACTCCCTTAAATTAATCTATATTTCAAACCAAACTCATTTTTAAATTTTCGAACTCCTTTTAAAAAAATCCACCCCCAAAATTATCTAATTCTATTTCCACTTGATCTCACTTTTAAAGAACATTAGTTATTATAATCTTAAATCATATGCATATTCAAATTTGAAATCCACCTCACACATAAACAAAATATACCCTTTTTATTCTAATTTCTTTTTAGAATAGTATATGAAAATCCCTAATTTTTTACTAATGTCTCATAATTTTCCTACATTCTCCCATAAACGAAACTACTCAAAAGTCCAAAGAATCCCATAAAGAACTACTCAAAGTCCCAAAAATATTTAAAAGGGGAAGAAAAGTATTGGCCATCCTCTGGATCGAACCAGGGTCAGCACAAAGAAAACCCAGCGGCTAGCCACTAGGCCACTCGCGCCCACGTTATTAAAGTTCTCGGTGATTATTAAATATTCAAGCCCTGTCCTCTAGTCACTTTAATTTTTTTAAAAAAATTGGAATAATAGAACAAACCCCCACTCGAACCTGTGCAGAAAGTGAGGCAACAGACAGCCCACCCACTGAGCCGAAACTCAGATCACACCCTCTATGGGATTTAAATCCTCACATAGTTGGTCTCGGCTAATACCTCTTTTCAAAATACACGCAATCACTCTACTGTCTGCCCAATTAATTTAATACAATCAAGCAACACATTCAAGAGTAATCAGGGGGAAACATAGTGAATTCTATGGCATTAATAATTCTACACAGTTCAAAAACTTCTAATAAATGAAGGATATCTCAAACACCACATGGAAAATATTAATCTACATCACATTTATATATTTCCTTTCTCTTTTCCATGAAAATTAATATTATGATAAATTTTTCCTTAAACCAATTAAATTCATATTCAATCAATTTTTCTCATGAATTATTCATAGGAATTTGCTCACTCAAAAAATAGTCACACTATAATATTTCATATGTTAATCTACACAACTTTTTATTTCGTAAATCTACTTCAATTAACATGGCCTTCACTCAAAATTACTGAATTTCTCCTACCGCACACATCACAATCAAGTAAAATAAATTAATCATTTTATATCTGCAAATTTAAATTTCTAGACAACTACACATGCATCTACTCAATAAAATTTAGAGTATAAAGGAACACCCACCTTAATAGAAGATTACTAGAAGCAAAATCCTCTTCAAAACACCAAGAAACGCCAAGCCAAAATAACCACCGAAATTCCAAACAGTAACCATTCCGAAAGCCTCTGTTCTCACCTTCTCTCTCTCTCTCTTTTTTTTTAAAGTTTTTTTTTTATTAGAAAGATGAGTTTAAGCTTTACTTCTAGGTTTAATTAAGTAGTAAATAAAACTAACCCTCCCACTAACCTATATTTCTCCACTAACCCCACTCACATTTTTACCAAGTCAAAGCCTCCAACGGCTGCATACTTTGGGGTGTCCACATTGCACGTGTGCACGTGCACGTACTTTGTGTACACTTCACAAAAATTATTCATTCAAATTAATTAATATGTATATAATATGTATTTAAATATAATTTTTTAAATTTAATTAAAAATTTGGGTTTTCATGCATGAATAAAAATAGAAACACACGCTTCAGAAATTTTATTTTGAAAGAGAATGCAACCGACACATGCATTGCAAACACATGCATCGCACGTAAAACAAATATTCAAATATGAAATCGATTTTATCAACGGAGAAATATTTATAAATAATCGGAATGTACATACAAAAATATATTTTATTATACATATACCGTAGTGTAATCAATACGTACATAGAAAAACATGTGCACCGCACGTATAAAAATATTTTAATTAAAATAAGAGGAAAATGAATTTCTATTTATAAAACAAATTCGAACACTTCATTAAATAAATAATTGAAACACATAGAAAATATTACCCGTAGCGGTAAAAAAAATACTTAATCGATATGTGCATCGATAACACGTATAAAGTACGTAAAAATCACAGAGATTGAAATTTTATATTTGAGTTGATTCAAATAGGATAAAATAAATTTTGAGAAGACGAAAAAATGTATATATAGTGGAAATACAAAATAAGTATGATATTTATACTGAAATGCGTTACGGATATCACAGTATCGGTACAAAATACACGTGCGTAACACACGATGGACAAAATTGTCATTTCCAATTTTGTGGGGTGTTATAGGGCTGGCATGCAGATCGAGGCCGAGATCGGTCTGGCGGTGACCTAGCCAGAGTGGCCTTCCATTATGCCCTTTAGGATTAGAGTTTTGGACATGGTTGCGAAGTTTTGGAGATTTAAGAGATGGATGAAGGGGAAGGTGTCGAGTTTAACCCTTAACCTGAGATGAAAATAAAGAAATGAATCAAAGAAACAAAAGGAAACAAAAGCTAACAATACATAAACACACGAGATTTTTTCAAGGTTCACCCAATGCAATGGCTACTTCTCAGCGTAGAGCCACTCCTGCGATTTCCACTAGAAAATATGAAGAGAAACAGGTTTACAATCACTCAGGAATTTACCACCAAGATGTAGGGTTTATCTTGTTCCTCTCTCTTAAGAATGGCTGCTCAAGAATCTCTCTTGATGATAGAACTATTGGAATTAACCCTAATAATCATACACAATGCATATATATATATATATATATATATATATATATATATATATATATATATATATATATATAACCCCTATTTTTCTATTTTGGATTTTATTGTATTTTATTTTATTTTCTTGATTATTGAATCTGAATTCCTTTTAATAATAAGTTTTTACTTTTCTTGAGATCTTTTTTTCTCTTTTGATCATTCCGTGCTCTTTTGGCTTGAATTCTGCTAATTTTGGCTCATTGCAAATTTTGCTCTTTCTGTTTTGAGTCTAAATTAATCCGCTATATGTTCAGCTCATTGATTTATATTTATTCGTCTCTTTTAGAGCCTAAACCTGTACCTTAAACCCATTAACCCGCAACCCAAAACCCTATATCTCAAATGACCATATAAATACCCCCATTAAACCTTAATTAAATAATCCATAATCTCTCCCTCTCCTCTAACCCGCCGCTCTCTCTCTCCTACCCCCGACTCTCTCCCCTACTTCCCCTCAAAACCAATCCGCCCAATCCCATCACTTTGATCACCTCTCCGACCACCACTTCGACCGTCTATCTCCCTCCTCGTCATCACCGTCATCCCACCATCCTATCATCTCATCCCTGTAGCCTTCCCGTTCTCCACCGAACCCATCACCATTGCCTTCACTCGAACCCATCCACCTCGCCGCTGTCTCACTCCTCGTCGATCCCCTCCGCTGTCCCTCGCAACCACCGAAGACCCCTCACCCCTCGTCATCGTCGTCCAGAGCCCGAACCCTGCCGTTCCATCCTCCTCTGTTTTGGAGCGAAACAGAGTGCCACCATTGGAGTTACCGTCCCTCGTCGCTGTGTCGCTTCCCGACCGCAAGCGCCCCGCCATCAGCCGCCCTTGCCGTGGGTCGCTGCTGTCGCCAGTCGCTGCCCGGTCGCCATTCCCCTCCTGCCGTCTCTCTTTCTCTCCGTCGCTATTGAGAAGAAGAAGAGGGAGATTTTGTTTGGTGTTTGCTGTTCGGGTGAAGTAGGATCTCGATCTGTGTTTGGTGTTTTGGAGGAGTTGGTTTGTGTGTTTGCTGTTCATGGAGGAGGGATCCCGATCGAGTGTTTGCCGTTTGTGTGAGCATTTGCACGTAGCTCACATGTGTTTCCGTATTCGTGGTTCGTCGCCCGAAATTCTCATCCTGTTATTCTATATATTCGAACTTATCATCCAAAAGGCAAGTCACTTCTAGAACTAGTTTATTGTTTTGTTCAAGATTCTTTGATCTCTGCAAATAGATCCAAATCTTTTTATCATACTGCTATTTGAATTCCATTAAGTATATTGAGGGTTTACATGAGCTAACTCAATATATGCTTAATATCGTACCTACATCTTTGATCTAAAACCTAGTCTCCCTTGTACATTGCATATTCACATTTTCATGAAAAATAACTAGATCCATGTTATAGAATTGTTTGATGAATTGAATATGTATGAACGAATTTGAATTAATGAATTGATTACCATGCCTGTGAAGTTGCATCTTAAAATTAGAATTATGCATGTTAAACATCTAGCATCATTTTGATTGTTAATTACCATGAACTATATGGTTGTAAGATAAAGTTGTTGCCTATTCATACCAAACTATTTTCTGGATTGTTATTTGTGTCTCTTTGTATCAGATTTTCTACAATGTTGCTGTTGTAATTTGAAATAACTTTCTGAACATGAATAATAGCCCCATTAATCTATTTTCCAAACTTTTGACAGATTTGAATTCCTAGTTATAATCTGTTAGATAACAGTATTTTAGTACCACTGTGTCTGAAATTCCGGATTCACAAATTCATGCATATCTTTCTGTTTCATAATTGAGTAGAGCATGTTAACAGTAAAATAAAAATATGAAATAAATTTGGCTGAGATTAGACATGTGTAGGAATCACCCTGAATTTTTGTAGATTTAATTGAGGAGTTTGCTGACCTAATTCATATGTTTGAACACAATATATAACTTGCTGCCTGAACATAATATATGAAAATAATAGGATTTTCACCCTAGTTTTTGTAACTTTTATATATCGCATATATATTCGCTGGAACCGACAGAGAGTCTAGTTTCTAAAATTTCTGACGGATCCAGATTTTCAAATCTGTAGTAGCGGTAATCTGTGTTTTTGTACAGAAACGTCATGCTAGTCCAAATTGTGTGATTTGTGTTAATTTAACATGTTTGCCTCTTGTGTTGTCTGTAACGAGTAGAATTAGTCATATCTAGCATGATACAACATTGACACATTCTTGCATGTTCACATAGGATGAAATAAATTGATAACAAGCCGGGGTATTATGGGATGACTTGGTAGTGAACAATCAGAAACTGTACTCGGTCGGACCCTACTGCTTGACTTGTACTGACCGATAGCCATAAAATACTGCTTGATAATCACTGTCTTAGAACATTAAACATGAATTCACCATCAGTCTAAAGCATTCGTTGTGTGCATACGCCAAACTTGTAAAATGGGACGCAGTAGTACGTGCACTAGATAGGTTAATAAAATGATTAATAACCTGCATTTGACATTTCATGCTTGATCCTGTATACTGTCACCAACATTGGACTTGAATTGAAACTATTAATTAAATGCATGATTAAACATAGACCCTTTGACATTTTTGTCATTCCTTTGTCTTTGTTATTGACTTTAATCTTGTCCCATTTCTTTTGATATACACTGTTCCTATTATTCCCAGTATTCTCTACTTGTTGTCCACAACTTGATCTAAGAATATTATTTTCTCTCTTTTTAGATCAAGAGTTTACAGGTACTGAATGATCAATACCAACAGGAATTTGTAAGCAACGATTCTAGGAGATGGAACCAAAGATTACGCTGCTTAATTTACATTATTGCTAGATTTATTTCTTTTGAACATTGTCTTGACATTATACTTTGTTTTTGGGATTTTATTACCCGGAGTTTGTTTTATCCTAGATGTTGGATATTATTATTTGGATTATTTCATTTATTATTGAAGTTGATCTTGTTTATGTGATTATATCTTTTTGCATGGTTGTGATTATTATTTCATATTGTTGAGTTAGTCTGGTATAGCTTATGGATGGTGTTTACATCATTCGCTGGGCCTACGTTACGTACTCATATTACGTATTTTAGGAAGTGGGGCATGACAGGTTTTTAGTGGTATCAGAGCTGTGGTTTGGATAATTTATCAGTCCAACATGACTAACATTATGGAGGTCTGGCTTTGATTGATATATTAGTCAAGTTTGGCTCTAGTCGAATTAACGTAGTAATGTGCACACCACGATGATCACATGAATATATATATATATATATATATATATATATATATATATATATATATATATATATATATATATATATATATAATAACCAATATATAATCTGGGTACTTTTGATCGTGTTTCAGGCTATGGCTTGTGGAAATTCTTCTTCTCTCGCTTGAGGGATGAGCAGCCGAACAATGCTGCTATTCTTCAGACGATTCAGCAGATGATGGCTCTCCAGCAGGAGCACTGTAACGCCCCGCCCCAATACTCAAACAATTTTAATATTTTTAGAAATACAAATTAGATACTATGTAGTATAACTGCCCACCACAAGCTGCCTCTCAAAAGGTGGTTAACCGATTGGTGACTCTTGATCATAGGCAATTATATTTATACTCAAATTAGTTTTTGTATACTTCCCAAGTGGGACGATATTTCTCAAATCCTTCTCAAATTCCTTAAATCCCGTGTAAATAGTGTTACCAGTCGACTGCTAGGTATACCAGTCGACTGTTCGTTGAAATACGGGGTATTACATACACCCCACCTTTTAGAAATCAGCGTCCTCGCTGAGTACGGGACACACATCTAGTGTATGATCCACCTTTATAGCCATTGTAGAATAGTCCTCTGATCCCACAAAATGTGTAGAAACACCCGGTACATACCAATGCACCCTGCCTATCCAGAGAATCATTTCCCTGCCGTGAACTAGATCATAGGCCCCTTCCTCTACACCCGGTGTCGAAAGTCGGCTCTGATACCATTTGTAACGCCCCGCCCCAATACTCAGACAATTTTAATATTTTTAGAAATAAAAATTAGATACTATGTAGTACAACTGCCCACCACAAGGCTGCCTCTCAAAAGGTGGTTAACCGGATTGGTAACTCTTGATCATAGGCAATTATATTTATACTCAAATTAGTTTTTGTATACTTCCCATGTGGGACTATATTTCTCAAATCCTTCTCAAATTCCTCAAATCCCGCGCAGACCAGTCGACTGCTAACACTACCAGTCGACTGTTCGCTCTTTAGAAATCTGGGGTATTACAAGCACAATGAATTGATGAGGGTCACTTTGGCGGCCAATGGAGCTGCCGCTGGACCTGCACCTGGGCCACTACCACCAAGGCCCTGTACAGTAGCAGATTTCATGAGGCTTCACCCAGATAAGTTTTCGGGCACTAAGTCGCCGCTGGAGGCCGAGCAATGGCTTATACGGATGGAGAAACAATTGATCGCTGCCCTGTGTTGCTGATGTTGATCATGTGGATGTGGTTAGCATCCAATTGGTGGATCTCTCTCACATCTGGTGGCGGACTGAAATCGAAAGGATGGCGAGACCCATCGAGTGGGCTACTTTCTCGGAGAGCTTGATGGCGAAGTTCTTTCCCAGTGTTACCAAGGCAGAGATGGAACGACAATTCGTTTTCCTAACCCAGGTCAGCTAGAGAGTGTTCTTAAATGTCATTGCTGTTGCCTACTTCACCTATGATAATATTAATTTGAGCATTGTCTTAACCAGGAAAACCGTTCCGTGGACAAGTATGTTGCAGAGTTTACTCGGCTCAGTCGCTTCGCTCCCATCCTGGTAGCCACTGATGAGGATAGGGCTCGCAGATTCCAGTTGGGCTTGAGTTATCCCCTCCAGGACCACTTCGTGCCTATGCCGAAGTTTTGGATGTTACTCGGATCCAGGATCAGACCCTTAGCAGGTCAGGTGTTCCTTAGCGGACTGTTCCGCACCCTATTGCAGTTCGGCCTACCGAGGACCTATTAGGCGGCCAGTTCTGCCCCCTTCTACGAGAGTACAGCCATACGTACCTGTTGTTCTGAGGACTGTCGAGACTTGTGGCTACTGCCATAAGGTTGGGCATTCACAGTGGGACTGCAAGGTAGCTAATCGACTATGTCTTGCATGTGGAAATAGTGATCATATGATTCGAGACTGCCCTAGGAGTAGGGCAGCTGTTCAGGCTGGAGGTACCGTTCAGCAGGGAGCACTGGGTCGTGGTCAGGGTAGATCGCCTCTTCCACCGCAGAGGCAAACCTTTGAGCAGAGGCGTGGGGCCCCTAGAGGAGGCCAGACTGGGAGTCATTGTCAGGCTTATAACCTGACAGCTGAGGAAGCGGAGGTAGCTGTTGGAGTGGTTGCAGGTATATCACAGTAGTTGTACAATTCATTTTTCTTTATTTCAGTTTTCTGCATGTTATTTTCTTCTTTTGTACAATTATTGTTCATATATCCTGCTAGCATCTTATCTTTTGTTTGATCATCTTCATGGTGTTATTCTAGTTTTCTCCTTTCCATCTCATATTTTGTTTGACTCTGGTTCTACCCACTCTTTCATTTCCTCCCGCTTTGTTGATCAGCATAGTTTGGCAAGCGATGCTATGCCCGCAGCTTGGGACATCACCACTGGTGAAGGTGTCATTGTCTATTCTCGGGTATGCAAGCAGAGCTCGTTGCTGATTAGTGGTGTGGATTTCTTGACTGATTTGATTGTGATTCCCAATTCCGGTTTCGATGTCATTCTGGGCATGGATTGGTTAGGTGTTTCTTGTGCCGTGATTGATTGCCGAGAGAAGAAGGTGACTTTCAGGCTTTCTAGTCAGCCAGAGTTTGTGTTCCATGCGGGTGAGACACCGTCAGGGCATGTTAAGAACTCAATAGACTCTAAGGCTATTTCGCTTGTGTCGTTGGGCTCTAATGGGGCTGTTGCACCCTTAGTTGTGCAGGACTTCCTTGATGTCTTTCTCGAGGATTTGCCTGGTTTGCCGCCGGACCGAGATGTAGGAGTTCAGCATTGATGTTCAGCCAGGTCGATGCCTATTTCCAAGAGTCTGTATCGTATGGCACCGGTTAAATTCGCAGAACTGAAGGTGCAAGTTCAGGAGTTGCTTGATAAGGGTTTTATCAGGCCTAGTGTTTCACCATGGGGAGCCCCGGTTCTGTTCTTCATGATGGTAGTACTACAGAGAGTTGAACAAAGTCACTGTAAATAATTAGTATCCATTGCCGAGGATTGATGATATTTTCGACCAACTAGGATGTTCTTCGGTGTTCTCAAAGTTGGATCTTTGTTCAGGTATCATCAAGTTAAGGTGAAGTCAGAAGATGTTCCGAAAATGGCTTTCCGAACGAGGTACGGGCATTACTAGTTCTTGGTGATGCTTTTCAGAGTTACTAATGCACCGGCTGTGTTCATGAGTCTGATGAATAAGGTGTTCTCACCGTTCTTGGATCAGGTTTTTCGTGGTCTTCATTGATGACATATTGGTGTACTCTCGGAACAGTGAAGATCATGCTGAGAATTTGAAGGTTGTTCTACAGACCTTGAGGGAGAACCAGTTGTATGGGAAGCTCAGTAAGTGTGAGTTTTGGCTGGATCGGGTTGCTTTTCTGGGCCACATTATTTCTGGTGCTAGTGTTTCTGTGGATCCGTCGAAGATCTCTGCAGGTCAAGTATTGGCCGATTTCGAAGTCTGTTTCTGAGGTGCGAAATTTTCTTGGTTTGGCCGGATATTATCGGAAGTTCGTTCAGGATTTCTCATAGATTGTTGGACCTCTGACCAGTTTGATGAAGAAGGCGCAGAAGTTTTATTGGGATGAAGCTTGTGATGAAGCTTTTGTAGAGTTGAAGCGTCGATTGACGTCAGCGCCTATGCTGACTACACCCGACAGTTCGGGTAGTTTTGTGATCCATTGTGATGCATCGGGTATAGGTCTGGGAGCAGTGCTGATGCAGCTAGGCAGGGTTGTCGCTTATGCATCGAAGCAGTTGAGACCTCATGAGAAGAACTATCCCACTAATGATCTGGAGCTTGCGACCGTGATTTTTGCCTTAAAGTTGTGGAGGCATTATCTGCTTGGGATAGAGTGGAGATATTCATAGATCACAAGAGCCACAAGTATGTGTTAACGTAGAAGGAATTGAACATAAGGCAAAGAAGATGATTGGAATTGATGGCAGACTTTAACATCAATTTGCAGTATCACCCGGGCAGAGTGAACTTGGTGCCTGATGCTTTGAGTAGGAGGCCTGCCACTATGTTTCTCACTAAGAAGAATGAATTAGTGGAGGATATGAGGAGGCTAGAGTTGGATGTGCTACTTCTTGGATCAGCTCAGCAGTTCATAATGTTGCAGTTGCAGTCTTTCTTAGTAGAGCAGATTAAGGAAGCCAAAGTGGGTGACCAGCAGGCTGTAGAAGTTTCGAAGTGAGGTGGAAGCCAGTTTGGGATCCGATTTGGTCATTCATGCTAATGGGTCGCTTAGTTTTGGCTCTAAGTTGTGTGTACCTAGAGGAGAAGTCAGGCAGAAGCTACTTGAGGAAGCTCATCGGTCCTCATCCAGGTTGTAACACCCCGAATTCCTTGTAGTACAACAGGATCTTTTACTTCAATTCGTACAATTTTCAAAGAAATTAAAACTTTTCCTTTATTACACAATAATGTTTATTACAAAGTTACACAGTGGAATAAAATATAAAAACAATTACAACTATAATATCAGTAGCTTAAATATAATCTTTATAATCAACCGTCTTTAAGTCCTTGTCAATCCAATCTAGCCCTGCACTGAAAATCTGTGGACACATCAGTTGCTTACAATCGACGCAATATTATAAACAACGATTTTCTCTATGTTGTATTATAATGAAATCTCTTACTTTAACAAACACAAACTTGAATGCATATAAAAGAGTGACTATCCTAAACATGTCAGTGTATTATATGATTTAATGCTTAATGTAGATGTTATACTACAATGACACTAATGCATACTTGTTCGAATTCTATGCATCCCATACTATATATGTCCGAGGGCAAGCACCTACGTACTCCACATTAAAGGATTTAATCCCTCGCCATGATAACTACCTAGTAATAAAACAAAGTTTAGACATTTTACGAGTACGGATTCCAGTCCCGAAGATCCACCGCCCGACTATACAGAATCCTCATCGTGCGAACATCCCGTAAGTATCCCTCTAGCCCCAGTATACGCATATACACTCGAGTACAGCCTACTATCCACCCGAATAATCATGATCTCGGAATCCACCGCTCGATCAATCATAATCCCAGATTTAATTAAGGCTCGCCTCCATCGCAAGCAACCACAGCCCCAGAATCGACCGCCCGACTGGGACTATAGTCCCGAAATTCACCGTCTGACTATATAGAGGCCCTCCACTCACATTTGCCCAAGTTTACTACATCTTCACTTAGTGCCTAATTCTTAAGTTTGAACATGAATAAATAATACCACCTAGAGCTAGTTTACCCTCCTACCGATCTTACACAAAAATACATAGAATGACAGCCCATATTGGCCACTTCTCACAAATCAATTATTCATTTTCATTACTATTGCTGGTACCTGAGTCTCACTGGGCCTCTAGAATCAATATCTTTCCATGTTCAACAACTTGGGGTACTCATACCCTTATAACTCATGTTCATGTATTCATAATTCATTCAAATTCTTTCATTCATTCTTATTTATTCATCAATAAGTACAATCTCAACTTATTCAGTTTCACAATACACTTTTCATATTCATCAAAACCTTCTCAATACAACTTAATTAAGATTAAAACATAATCACTTAAAATTCATCATTTAAAACTCATCTCATCATTTTCTTTTGATTTAATTTAAACCAATTCCTAACATCATTAACCATATATATATTTTTTCTTGAGTTCACATCTCATCTAAGCATGAATATGGTCTTTATTTTCCCAAAATATAACTTAAAACAGTGAGAATAATTTTCAATCACCTCGTTTAAGTATCATTTGCAAAATAGTAAATTCAAAGTGAGAAACTGCATTTCATGCTATTTGTAAAAATCATAGAAAATCTTATACTTCACGAAACTTTGCGTTATTTATATCAAAATAAAGGTGTAAAAGTATACTACAATTTCTCAGTTATAAGTTTCCTCAAAATACCGTATCTATAATCCTGAATTTTTCGAACTATACAGTAGGGTCGGGATACTGAAATACTGCAACTGTTCAGTCTTGTAAAATTCATATAAAATTCAATTCTTTATGAAAATTTGATTTCTTAGACTTTTCAGAGACTTTAATGAGTCTACTATAACTTCTTAGTTCTGACTTTTCTCAAATTATTTCATTTACAATGCTGAATTGATAAAAAACCGAAATGTGTACAGATTTCCAGCAACAAGTCAACTACTAACCAATTCTGAGTTTAGATTTATTAAAATAGTAAATGACCTCCAAATCTTATGAAATTTTAAAAGAATGTTCATGACACATACAAGATGCTCCTAAAAAAGTTTTCGTTCTATATTCCAACTATTTTATAGATACGATTTTTTGATGTGCAAATAAAATTCAAAACAGTAACTTTTCTTGGCATGAATTAGTAAGTTTGCGTACAAATATATATCCATATTATTTAATCTAATCATGATGTACTACCATACAATCAAACAACATAATTTCAACAAATTTACATGACATTATTAGCATGCATTGTGATTCTAAATATCATCATTACAATTTAACCACTACTCATATGTATAAACAATTTTAAATATCAATTTCCCTACACATGCAATCTATTTTACTTTTGAAAGCAAGAAAGAACATCCACCTTAATTGAAGAAAGAAGAATGGAAGAAAACTCCTTAGATGTTGCTCCTAGCTCCAACAAGATGTTAGCATTCTCCTCCTTAAGCAAAGCCACAAGCCTAGCCTTCTTGAACAAAAATCGAATTCTCTCTTTCTCTCTTTCTTTTCTTATCTTTCTTATCTTTTCTTTTAAATAATTTTTCTAATGGGCTTTAAGATGATCTTTAGGCCTATGAGTTTTAATTAAAAAATAAATAATACATTTGTGATTAGAAAATGAGAAGAAAAGTTATCATGACTTAATGAAATTTGAGGAATAAAATGTGCATGAAATTTTACGTATAAAATACGTGCAAAAGAAAATAATAAATATTCGAATAAAAAATAAATTTGCGAGAATGGAAAATATTCATAAACAATAAACATACAACATACGTAAAATATTCATATTGATTGTGTTACGGATATTTCACGTAACGGAAAAATATACGTAATCGACACGTGCAATACACGTAAAACAAAAGGATTAAAATAAATGTTTGAGTTAGCTAAAAATAGGATTGAAATGAGTGTTGAGAAAACGGAAAACATATAAATAATCAGAATATGAAATTTATATAAAAATACATTACGAATATCACTCGTAACGGCGCAAAATATATGTTCGTAACACACGAGGGCAAAATAGTCATTACTCAATTTTGCGGGTGTTACAAAGGTGGTACTAAGATGTATAGGGACTTGAAGCAACATTTCTGGTGGCATGACATGAAGAGGGATGTGGCTAGATATGTCTCTTAGTGTGATCTGTCAGCAAGTGAAGGCAGAGCATTAAAGGACCGCGGAACTTTTGCAACCTCTTCCAATCCCACAGTGAAAGTGGAAGAATATCACGATGGATTTTGTGACAGCTTTGCCAAGGAATCCCAAGGTTCATAATGCTATCTGGGTGATAGTGGATCGGCTGACGAAGTGTGCTCCCTTCATTCCTTTCCGTGTGGGTCAGTCCACGGAAAGTTTGGCTGAGAAGTATGTTCAGAAGGTTGTTCGTCTACATGGAGTTCCTGTCAGCATCGTATTGGATAGAGATACGAGATTCAGGTCTCAGTTCTGGGAGAGTCTGCAGAATAGCTTGGGTACTAAGTTGAGCTACAGTACGTCGTTCAACCCTCAGACAGATGGGCAGTCAGAAAGGACGATTCGGACCCTAGAAGACATGTTGAGATCCTCAATTCTTTAGTTTGGAGGTTCGTGGAAAGATCATCTTCACTTAGTCGAGTTCTCTTATAATAACAGTTACCATGCAAGTCTCAAAACTGCTCCATTTGAGGATTTCATGTGCACAAGTGTAGATCACCAGGTCTGTTGGGATGATATCGGCAAAAGAACGCTTTTGGGTCCTGAGTTGATCATGAAGATAGTTGATGCCGTGGCTCAGATCCGGAAGCACTTGCAAGCCGCTCAGGATCAACAGAGGAGGTGAGCTGACTGTCTCCGTAGACCTCTAGAGTTTATGGCAAGCGACCACGTATTCCTCAAGGTATCACCTTGGAAAGGTGTTACCCGATTTGGAGGTAGGGACAAGTTGAGTCCCCGATTCATCGGTCCATTCGATATTGTGGAACTTGTGGGAAAGGTAGCTTAAAGGCTCGCATTGCTGCCAGCTTTAGCATGTGTCCATAATGTATTCCATATTTCTCAGCTCAGAAAATATATCAGGGATGACAGTCATGTCATTGAAAACTTAGACTTGTCTGTGAGGCCAGATTTATCCTGTGATCTCAACCAGTCTCTATCTTAGACCATCGAGAGAAGGTGTTGAAGATTAGAGTCATCAGGTTAGTTCGCGTTTCTTGGAATCCTCACTCCCTAGGTAATTGGACTTGGGAGTTGGAGGAGGAAATTTGGGAGAAGTTCCCTCATCTGTTTGAGTAGCTGTTTTGCTTTGTTTGTTATGTTTCAGAGTTCGCCCTATGTACCACTTCTATGAATTTCGAGGACGAAATTCTTCTTGTAAGGTGGGTAGAATTTGTAACCCCTATTTTTCTATTTTGTATTTTATTGTATTTTATTTTATTTTCATGATTATTGTATCTGAATTCCTTTTAATAATAAGTTTTTGCTTTTCTTGAGCTCTTTTATTCTCTTTTGATCATTCTGTGCCCTTTTGCCTTGAATTCTACTATTTTTGGCTCATTGCAAATTTTGTTCTTCAAGTTTTGAGTTTGAATTAATCTGCTATATGTTCATCTCATTTATTTATATTTATTCATCTCTTTTGGAGCCTAAACCTGTACCCTAAACCCATAAACTCGCAACCCAAAACCCTATATCTCAAATTACCACCCCCATTAAACCCTAATTAAATAATCTCTAATCTCTCTCTCTCCTCTAACCCGCCGCTCTCTCTTTCCTACTCTCGACTCTCTCCTCTGTTTCCCCTCAAACCCAATCCGTCCAAGCCCATCACTCCGCTCACCTCTCCAACCACCACCTTGACCGTCTCTCTCCCTCCTCGTCATCACCGTCATCACCACCATCTCGTCATCTCATCCCTGTTGCCTTCCCATTCTCCACCGAAACCATCGTCATTGCCTTTGCTCGAACCCAACCACCTCGCCGCTGTCTCACTCCTCGTCGATCCCTTTTGCTGTCCCTCGCAACCACCGAAGATCCCTCACCCCTCGTCGTCGTCGTCCAGAGCCCAAACCCCACCGTTCTGTCCACCTCTGTTTCAGGTGCGAAACAGAGTGTTGTTGTTCGAGTCACCGTCCCTTGTCGCTGCGCCGCTTCCCGACCGCCAGCGCCCCGCCATCAGCCGCCCTTGCCGTGGGTCGCTGCTGTCGCTAGTTGCCGCCTGGTCGCCGTTCCCCTCCCGCCGTCTCTCTTTCTCTCCGTCGCTGTTGAGAAGAAGAAGGGGGGATTTCGTTTGGTGTTTGCTGTTCGGGTGAAGTAGGATCTCGATCTGTGTTTGGTGTTTTGAAGGAGTTGGTTTGTGTGTTTGTTGTTCATAGAGGAGGGATCCCGATCGGGTGTTTGCCGTTTGTGTGAGTGTTTGCACGTAGCTTATATGTGTTTCCGTATTCGTGGTTCGTTTTTCGGGATTCTCATCCCTTTATTCTATATATTTGAACTTATCATCTAAAAGGAAAGTCTCTTTTTGAACTAGTTTATTGTTTTGTTCAAGATTCTTTGATCTCTGCAAGTAGATCTAAATCTTTTTATCATACTGCTATTTGAATTCCATTAAGTATATTGATGGTTTACACGAGCTAACCCAATATATGTTTAACATCGTGCCTACATCTTTGATCTAAAACCTAGTCCCCCTTGTACATTGCATACGCACGTTTACATGAAAAATAACTAGATCCATGTTATAGAATTGTTTGATGAATTAAATATATTAGATCGAATTTGAATTAATGAATTGATTACCATGCCTGTGAAATTGCATCTTAAAACTGAAATTATGCATGTTAAAGATCTAGCATCACTTTGATTGTTAATTAGCATGAACTATATGGTTGTAAGATAAAGTTGTTGCCTATTCATACCAAACTATTTTCTGGACTGCTGTTTGTATCTTTTTGTATCAGATTGTATCAGATTTTCGACCATGTTGCTGCTATAATTTGAAATAAATTTCTGAACATGAATTATAGCCCTATGAATCTATTTTGCAGAACTTTTGACGGATTTGAGTTTCGAGTTATAATCTGTTAGATAACAGTATTTTAGTACAACTGTGTCTGAAATTCCAGATTCACAAATTCATGCATATCTTTCTATTTCATAATTAAATAGAACATGTTAAAAGTAAAATAAAAATATGAAATAAATTTGACTGAGACTAGACATGTGTAGGAATCACCCTGAATTTTTGTAGATTTAATTGAGGAGTTTGTTGACCTAATTCATATGTTTGAACACAATTTTTAACTTGGTGTCTGAACATAAAATCTAGCAAGAATATGATTTTCACCCTAATTTATGTAACTTTTATATGTCACATATATATTCGCTGGAACCGGCAGAGAGTCTAGATTCTAGAATTTCTGACGGATCCAGATTTTTTTCTTCTATAATAGCGGTAATCTGTATTTTTGTACATCAATATCATGTTGTCCAGATTGTGTGATTTGTGTTAATTTAACATGTTTGTCTCTTGTGTTGTCTGTAACGAGTAGAATTAGTCACACATAGCATGATACAACATTGACACTTTCTTGTATGCTCGCATAGGATGAAATAAAATGATAACAAGCTGGAGTATTATGGCATGACTTGGTAGTGAACAATCGGAAACTGTACTCGATCGAGCCCTACTGCTTGACTTGTACTGACCGATGGCCATAAAATACTATTTGATAATCACTTTCTTTTAACATTAAACACTGATTACTAGGCTGAGTACACGAACCGTGAATTCTCCATCAGTCTAAAGCGTTTACTGTGTGCTTGCGCCGAACATGTGGAATGGGACAAAGTAGTACGTGCACTAGATAGGTTAATAAAATGATTAATAACCTGCATTTGATATTTCATGCTTGATCCCGTATACTGTCACAAACATTGGACTTGAATTGAAACTATTAATTAAATGAATGATTAAACATAAACCCCTTGACATTTTTGCATTCCTTGTCTTTGTTCTTGACTTTGATCTCGTCTCATTTTTTTTGATATACCATGTTCCTATTATTCCCTGTTTTCTCTACTTGCTGTCCACGACTTGATCTAAGAACATTATTTTTCTCTCCTTTTAGATCAAGAGTTTACAGGTATTGAATGATCAATACCAACAGGAATTTGTGAGCATCGATTCTAGGAGATGGAATCAAAGATTGCGCTACTTAATTTACATTATTGCTAGATTTATTTCTTTCGAACATTGTCTTGACATTATACTTTGTTTTTGAGCTTTTATGACCCGGAGTTTGTTTTATCCTAGATGTTGGATATTATTATTTGGATTATTTCATTTATTATTGAAGTTGATCTTGTTTATATGATTATATCTTCTTGCGTGGTTGTGATTATTATTTCATATTGTTGAGTTAGTCTGATACAGCTTATGGATGGTGTTTACATCATTCGCTGGGCCTATGTTACGTAGTCGTATTCCGTATTTTGGAAAGCAGGCGTGACAATATAGGATTACAATAGATACAAGCTGTAGATCAAATATTTAATTCTGTGTGGTTGCAGTTGACTGTGAAGAAGGACGGTCGGCCGCAATAAGTCTCGAGCAATTCAGAAAACAAATGCAGTTGACTGCCCTCCTGGTGGTCGACTGCCAAATACAAAAGAATACAAAAGAACAGCAAACTCCTCACGACGGTCGACTGTCAATTTGTTTCCTGCTGCTACTCTTTGCTGCCTCTATTGCTTCTTGTTGCTACGTCTTCTTCATCTTCAAACCCTGTCCCTATGTATCGGATCCACTAATTTCAACAGGAGGGTGTCATGAAGAGAGTACAGAAAGGAGGGAGAGGAGGATCAGGAGGGCTCCAAAATTTTTTTTTCTTTCAATTTTTTTTGCTGTGGTCTTGTGGAATAAGGTGATGTTAATGAAAGTACTAGGAATATCATGCTCAAAGAATAAAGGAAATATAAATAGACATCTTAGGAAATATGTTTTTCAGATCATTCTTTTTAATATTCAATATTTCGATGTCAATACTTTGAATTTATTTTATTAATTCTTTATTAATGAAATATGGTACTATATTTCACCTTTTTCTTAAATTTTTTTATTTCAATGCCAACAACTTTGAATAGATTGTGGTAATAAGACAGATTTTTTTGCTAGCAATGACATATTTTTCTTTTGGACGTGTATGGAAAAAAATTCTTATAAACCTCTAATTATAGGATTATCCTATGCACCCGTGATTTAGAGATAGGGTGAAGTGAAGAACGCTTTGGGCTAATAGGACTAGTATAATGCACGTGCGATGCACGTCTATAAAGGTGTATAGGATTTTGAGAAAAGGGGCAGGCCACCGAAGAGGTTGCATGCATGCATGCAGACAGGCATGCACAATTTATTCATTTTGATATTTGCATACATGTGTTAGACCTACTGGCTTTGATGAAACTTTCTTATGAATAAATTGTGCATGCAAGTACATGCAAATCTATACTTGTAGACAGGCATGCAAATCTATGCATGTTAATTATTTTTTCAATACATGCAAATTATATTTATGAATAAATTGTGCATGCAAGTACATGCAAATCTATACTATTAATTATTTTCTCAAAACTATGCCGACAGCCATGCAAATCTATGCATGTTAATTATTTTTCCAATACATTCAAATTACATTTCTGACCTCCGATATTAACCCTATATTTTTTTTAGCCTTTTATGTTTATGAGGGCATAATAGTAAAAAGCCGCCAAAATGGGGCTTTGCTTAATAATAGTATAGACTATTAATTATTTTCTCAAAACTATGCAGACAGCCATGCAAATCTATGCATGTTAATTATTTTTCCAATACATTCAAATTATATTTTTGACCTCCGATATTAACCCTATATTTTTTTTAGCCTTTTATATTTATGAGGGCATGATAGTAAAAAGCCGCCAAAATGAGGCTTTGCTTAATAATAGTATAGAAATTACATTTCTGACCTCCGATATTAACCTTATATTTTTTTTAGCCTTTTATGTTTATGAGGGCATGATAGTAAAAAGCCGCCAAAATGGGGCTTTGCTTAATAATAGTATAGATATATCCAATAGACCATGGTTCATAGCATCTCAAAATGTACGTCGTTAGATTATTCAAGCCTCCACTTCAGACACATTGTATTTGTTCGAATCCTCAAGTGAGTCCCAAGAAAATATTAGTGGATCTGCGGGCAGATCTTGTAATGTTGGACCCAAGCCCAACCTCTAAGGGACATCTGTAGTCGTTTAAGTTAAAAAAAAGGGCATATAGAAATTTTGAAAATAGCAAATACCGTAAATGCTGCAGTCGTCTATATTCAAAAAATGATTTTTTTTGGACGAAACGAAAGATGATACACCGTCTGAAGATAGAGAAGAAAAAAAAATATGAAGGACGGCAGATGATCTGCCTGTCTGATGAATTTTTTATTTTTTTTAAAAAAATTGTGATCTCCCATCCAACGCAAAAAATTCTAATTTTTTTTATTTCCTCAAACGTGCAGTTTATGATGAATTTAAAAAAAAAAATAAAAATTTAAAGGACGGCAGATGAGTCATCTCCCGTCCAACACAAAAGTTTTTTTTTCCTCAAATGTCACCATCTCAGTTACCATTGTTTTTTTTAATAATATTTTTTTCCAAACGACAGTTCATATGCCTTCCCAAACTTTCGTAATTAAAAAATTTGTCTCAGACGGCATATCATATACCGTCCGACACTAAGACAGTAAATCATCTTCCGATTTCTAAAATATGCATAATGCCATTTCCAATGCCAAATATAGACGTCTCATGTTCATCCGAAATCCAAAAACGGGTATATAGACGACGACTACAAAGGATTTTTTTATTTAAAATATTCATTTTTTTGATATATAGCCAAGATACAGATGCTCTAACAAAGCTGTTTTCTACCTTACCTTTGCTGTCTTCAGCTTATCCAGTGTCATTGCTGTCTGCTACAAATCAATTCAATTGGTAATAATTGAAGTTTTGAGATGATCATTTGGTTACTTGTTGGCTTAACTTGTAGCTTTACCTACATACTATAGTTGGCTTTAAAATGTTGGTTTGCAGAAGGATCAGAGTGGTCCTATGTACCTTAGTGATGCGGTTTGTTTTTGGGGAACATGTGGATGCACCAGGCGTGAGTTCTTACTCGATTTGCATTGAAGGAGGAGACACCTATGCAGACGATCCTTGGCTGGGCGAACAGTACTGAGGTAGGCGGTATTGAGGTGGAGGCTGATGCTCGGCTCGGATCTTTGAGGCTCGGATCCGAGGGTCTCGTGTACCTACAGACGGCCTCGGAACACGGGGGTTGGTCCCGGTGGCAGACCCTCCGACGATCTAGTCAGTCACTAAGGGAGAGTAACAGTAACTAGGGTTTTAGTGGGCAAAAGTTGATTACCTGGAGAAGGAGTAGGGGTCTGGTATTTATAGAAGAAGCTAACCGGGTCTGGACCCGTTTGGGGCCGGGTCTGGACCCGGTTACCCGTGTGGCTGAAGTGGTGGAAAACCGGCCGGTATAGGGCTGACGTGGCAGACGCCGGGGCGGTTTTCGGGCTGACGTGGCAGAGGCCCGGGCGGTTTTCCGGCGCTAACGTGGCAGATCCGAAGGATCAGAAGAAGCGCGCATCCTGAGGGGATCCTGTGGCCCAGGACGGGCCACGTTATTCCTGACCCATATCACAAGCCCCACACTCCTGTAGGGCTGGGTGAATCAGCCATGTAGGAGTGATTCTTCGCCTCTGTAGGAAGAGCAAGGTGGTTCGTGGTGAGAAAGTAGGATCTGCTACTTCCTGAAGAGGCCAGGGGGTAGGAGGAAGGGATCCCTTCTTGGAGTTTGCGCGTGAGGCTAAGTGTGGAAGATCAGGAGTCAGAGCGACGCTCGCCAAGGCGTAGGGTCGGCAGACGAGCCCTAGGGGTCGGTGGAAGAGCTTCAAGGGTTGGTAGACGATCCCCTCGCTAGTTGGAAGAGCGATGGGACGTCGGGGCCTCCCATTGGGGCTCGATTTGTCGAGGACTAGGGGTCGGCGGACGAGCTGCAAGGGTCGGTGGACGATCCCCTCGCTAGTTGGAAGAGCGAGGGGACGATGAGGTCGATTTTGTGGGAGATCAGCTTACCGAGTGTTTGGGGGTCGGCAGACGAGCTCCTAGGGTCGGTGGACGATCTCCTCGCTAGTTGGAAGAGCGAGGAGGAGGCTAGGTCTTCTTCTGGGGCTCGGTTTGTCGAGCACTAGGGGTCGGCAGACGAGTCCCTCGTGACCAGAGGAGGGCTCATAGGGCTCGCGGTGCTATCCGAGCTCCGAGCCCTTCTGAACAAAGGAGGATAGTTTGGGGCTCGCGGTGCTATCCGAGCTCCGAGCCCCTCTGAGTCAAAGGAAGGTAGTTGGGGCTCGCGGTGCTATCCGAGCTCCGAGCCCCTCCGAATTAAAGGTGGCTAGCTCGAGGCTCGCGGTGCTATCCGAGCTCCGAGCCCCTCCGAATCAAAGGAGGGTAGTTGGGGCTCGCGGTGCTATCCGAGCTCCGAGCCCTTCTGAATCGAAGGAGGGCAGTTGGGGCTCGCGGTGCTATCCGTGCGCCGAGCCCCTCTGAATCAAAGAAGGGCAGTTGGGGCTCGCGATGCTATCCGAGCTCCAAGCTATCCGAGCACCGAGCCCCTCTGAATCAAAGGAGGGCAGTTGGGGCTCGCGATGCTATCCGAGCTCCGAGCCCCTCTACATCAAAGGAGGGCTGTTGGGGCTCGCGGTGCTATCCGAGCTCCGACCCTTCTGTGAAAATAGAAGGAGAATTATTGGCTCGCGCTTCTATCTGAGCATCGACCCTTCTGTGAAATAGAAGTGGAATTATTGGCTCGTGCTTCTATCCGAGCGTCGACCCTTCTATGAAATAGGAGGGGAATTATTGGCTCGCGCTTCTATCCGAGCGTTGACCCTTCTGTGAAATAGGAGGAGAATTATTGGCTCGGGGTTCTATCCGAGCGTCGACCCTTCTGTGAAATAGAAAGAGAATTATTGGCTCGCGCTTCTATCCGAGCATCGACCCTTCTGTGAAATGGAAGGAAAATTATTGGCTCGCGCTTCTATCCGTGCGTCGACCCTTCTGTGAAATAGAAGGAAAATTATTGGCTCACGCTTCTATCCGAGCGTCGACCCTCCTGTAAAATAGAAGGAGAATTATTGGCTCGCGCTTCTATCCGAGCATCGACCCTCCTGTGAAATAGAAGAAGAATTATTGGCTCCCGCTTCTATCCGAGCATCGACCCTTCTGTGAAATAGAAGGGGAATTATTGGCTCGCGCTTCTATCCGAGCGTCGACCCTTCTATGAAATAGAAGGGGAATTATTGGCTCGCGCGTCTAACCGAGCGTCGACCCTTCTATGAAATAGAAGGGGAATTATTGGTTCGCGCTTCTATCCGAGCGTCGACCCTTCTGACTTTTCGAAAAAAAGCCTTTTCGGAGAGAAAAAGTGGAGGGGTAGTGGGGTAATTTTATGCTTACTGCTGACATCATGGGCACAAAGATCAAAGCGTATCCAGATCTTGGTGGCCGCTGGATCTTGATAGTTAAGATCCAACGGCCAGATCTTTTTTGCAGAAATCGAGGAGTCTCTTTTCCTCTTTAAAACCCCATCCCCCTCCCTCATTTCTTCACCTTCACTTTATTACTCATTTTCCAATTTTTAACAAAAACGGGAATCTTACTTGTCGTCGACGAGATTTTCCGGTGACCGTAACTTCCTATGCTCCAGGTTAGTACTTTTTTTTAGTAATGTCGCGAACTCAGTCCGGATTCGAGGCTAGCTCGTCAGGCCGTTCCGCAGAGGAATCTGAGCAGGAGATGTCCTCATCCTTGAGTAAGTATAAGGTGAAGGAAGAAGTTCTGACCGACCCTGGGTCGGACGATGGGGGTGACGTAGCCTTCGCTGTGTCCCCATTGAGGTCCAGAAGGCTGGGAAAGGAGCTCATGGATGGGGGTGAAAAGGAGGAAGAAGATGAGGGGGACGGCGAGGACGAGGAGGTACTGGATCAGGAGGAGGAGGATGAGGAAGAGGAGGGGGAAGGCACTGAGGTCGAGGAGGAGGACGAAGATGAGCAGGGTACCGAGGGTGACGAGGAAGACGAGGAGGATGAGGGCGACGAATGGGAGGCTGCCCAAGGAGACGCTGGCCAAGGCACAGCTGGAAGGCCGACTGGGGTCGGAGAAGATCTTCGACCACTTCCCCCTTTGTCGACGCCGTCTCCCGAGCGGAAGGCTCGCCCTCATCGGAAAAAGAAAGTCTTGACCATCCCACACAGTCCTTCCTCACCCATTGAGTACGCACCGAGACCGGGTCTCGAGTTTCCCCGGGTCTCCTTCAAGAATCCAGGGTCGATTCGGATGTATCCCGACGACATTAAGGACATCGAACCGATCCCTCCAGTGCCGCGCGAAGACACTCGGGTGAAGATCCTCGCTGATAGCATCCTGAGCATTTTGAAGGCAGAATACCTTAACATAATCAGGGCCGCCTACTATATTCCGCGGGAGTTCGAGATCTTCATTCCGAGCCCCGGTATTCAGCCCACCACGGCTCTGGCCCTGGGGTACTGTATGTTTCCCGAGGATGCCTTCCTCTCGGGGCTGAGGCTGTCTCTGCATCCTTTCGTGAAGAGGGTTCTGAACAGGGCGAAAGCTATGTCCCATGCAGTATGGTCCGAACTCCTGGAAGCATTTAGTCTGCTTCATACTGAAGTGTCAAGAGAAGGGAGTGAAGCCGAGGCTGATGTATTTCCGAGCTATTTTTGGGATTGGTTCGCTCGGAGATCAGGAGGGGATTTTTTTCTTTTTGCTGAGGCCTGCATAAGAAGGTTATGCACGGTCATCTGGACTCTATAAAGGGGTGGAAAGAAAAGTATTTTGTAGTTCGGACTGAGGGGTCTTGGGGAATTTCGACCAGATGGAACTTCGTCAAGCCGAAGCACAAGCCTCCGAGGAAGAGCGACTTGACCGCCAAGGAGTGGAAGAGGGTGGAGAAGATAGTCGGGGGGCACAGTATTGCGTGGCCTCGAGTGACCGAGATACACCTCGCCCGGGCCGAACTGAGTCCTGCCGACCCTAGTATGTTTCTTTCCGAATATGTTCATTTTCCTGCCTTCGTGTTAACATTAGCTTTTCTTCTCTGTGTTTTTGTAGCGATGACAATTCAAAAAGGTGGATGCGAAGAAGATATTGCTCGCTGTCACCGAGAAGGCGAGGGTAGAGAAGAGGACGAAGGCCGAGCAGGAGAGGATAGCGGCCGAGAAGCAGAAGCTGGCTGCGCAGACCGGGGCATCCTCCCTAGGTGCCGGCCCCAGTGGCCGAGGAGCCTTCCCCAGCGAAGAGGGCCAACAGGCAACACTCCCAGACCTCCCATTTGTCAAGGGAGGCTCAGGACGCTGCGGGTGGCTCGGGTAAGACCGTGGATGCCCTGGAAAAAGGGCTCCCCCCTGTTCGGCCGACCGCCGCAGAGATGGTAAGCAAGCAGGGTACGCTGCCATTTGCCCCTGATTAGTCGATCGTGCGGGGGGATTCTCTGCTTGATGGGTCTGTGGCGATCGAGTTCGTCTCGAAGGCTGCCACCGAGCATGATCGGATGGCCCTAGCGGCGTAGACGGCAGACCAGGACTACATGCGGTGGTCTCAGGCACACCTCTCAGTAAGTTGGCTTGGCTCTACTTTACTTAACTAATCTTAGTAGGGTTTTTCTGATTTTACTCTCTTCGGACAGGCGATGCTCCATGGTCAGCACTTCCACAAGTGCTTGGAGAAGGAGATATACATCGAGAGGTGCAATGCGGAGAAGTACCTCAGCGAATTGAACAAGGCCACAAATGATCTGAAAGATGTCCGGGCCATGGTGGCCGTCCACGAGGCCCAGATAGAGTCGCTCTGCAAAATCCACAAGCAGGACCGAGAGGATCTTGAGGCGAAGATCACGACCGAGGCAGAGAAGGGGAAGAAGGCACTGAAGGGGATGGAGTGGGACTTGGGGGAGACTCTGATGGTGGGGCAGGACGAGGCGTACGAACAGGCCAAGTCCCACTTTAAGCAGATCTATCCGGAGCAGAACGTGGACCACCTCTGCTATGGATTGCAGGCGAACCTGCCGCCGACCCCTGGTGGTGACGAGACGGGGGGGAGTCGAGGGTGACGAAGGGGTGCCATTCCCCCCTCAAGAATAGACTAGCTTTTGTTTCTTTTTTCTTTTCATTTTTGATGTAATTGCCTTAAGCGGACTGGCCACCGCGGTTTTTGTATCAAACTTTTGAAAGAAATGAAATTTACTTTTTTGGGCCGATCCTTCTAGACTTGTGTTTTTTGTGATATTTGCTTTCATCGTTTGGTAGATGCACGGGACCCGGATCGCCGACCCCACTTCTGCCGATACTCCTCTGACTCGAGCGGGGAAGGAGGCTTGGGAGGCAGTGTTGGCTGGCCAACGAAAACTAGCTCGGGACCGAGCGGATGCTAAGAATTATTTTCTGAACAGATCTAGAGAGCTTGGTCTGGAGGTGGTGCGCCTCAAGAAGGCCATAGCCGATCGGGACTGGTGGGTAATCAAGACGGATTGGTCCCTGTCGGATGATTCGAGCAGGCGGTCGGCTTCGGAGTCTTTCCTTCGCGAGGCCGTGGTTGAGAAAGACATGGAGGTTCGCAGGCTGAAGCTGGTGTTAGGCCCGGGTCTGGTGGAAGAGGCCAGCAACTCGACCCCGGGGCGGTCTCCAATATTTCTGTTGGATGAGGCCCAGCCCGGTGATGCAGGAAGCTTGGTGACTAGAGTATCTTCCCGGGCCGGTCCCATCGAGCATGGGAAGATCCCCAAAGGGGGCGCCGAGTTTGAATTTCAGGCCGAGTGCGAGTGAGTTGTTCTTTGTATTTGTACCGACGTTCATTGAGTTGTAAGCAATGAGTAATAATAATAGTCATTCGTTTTCCTGAACCTTGATTGCCTTGGCTGCCAAGGGTGGCCGGTGTGACTGCTACAAAGGGTCGCCACTGACGCGTCCGCCTTCGGCAGACGCTCTAAACCTTAATGAAATTTTGTCAACACATGGTTGTAGGTCGTAACCGAGCATGCTGGTCGGGCAGCTTTGAAGAAAGCTGCGGCCTTGCTCCGATTTGCTGAGCCCTATGTTTGTGAGAACCAGTTGCAAGAGTGGTAGAGGGTCGCCGCCGAGCGTCAAGGTTGCGGTGCCTTGAAGAGGGCACCCGCCTTGTTCGGGGCCGATGCCGAGCTCCAGCACATGTTCTCGTGGAGAGACGGTGCGGGCATGGCTGGCGGATGTCGCCTCGTACATAGGTTGATGATCTTGAAGAAGCCCAAACCGAGCGATGGACGGATGCCGAGCCCCCATACCGATGAGAAAGACAATTGCGGGCTTAGCACAGGGTCGTCGTCGAGCGTCAAGGTCGCGGTGCCTTGAAGAAGGCACCCGCCTTGCTCGGAGCCGACGCCGAGCTCTAGCACATGTTCTCAGGAAGAGACGGTGCGGGCGTGGCTGGTGGATGTCGCCTCGTACATAGGTTGATGAGCTCGAAGAAGCCCAAACCGAGCGAGGGACGGATGCCGAGCCCCCATACTGGTGAGAAAGATAATTGCGGGCGTAGCAAAGGGTCGTCGCCGAGCGTCAAGGTCGCGGTGCCTTGTAGAAGGTACCCGCCTTGCTCGGGGCTGATGCCGAGTTCCAGTACATGTTCTCAGGGAAGCTTGTAAGGGAAGCTTTTCTAGCTCGCGCTGTTATCCGAGCACCGAGCCCCAAGCTTGTAAGGGAAGTTTTTCAGGCTCGTGCTGTTATCCGAGCACCGAGCCCCAAGCTTGTAAGGGAAGCTTTTACAGGCTCGCGCTGTTATCCGAGTGCCGAGCCCCAAGCTTGTAAGGAAAGCTTTACAGGCTCGCGCTGTTATCCGAGCACCGAGCCCTAAGCGTATAAGGGAAGCTTTACAGGCTCGCGCTGTTATCCGAGCACCAAGCCCCCAGCTTGTAAGAGAAGCTGTACGGGCTCGCGCTGTTATCAAGTACTGAGTGCCCAGCTTGTAAGAGAAGCTTTTCCGGATCGTGCTGTTATCCGAGCACCGAGCCCCCAGCTTGTAAGAGAAGCTTTACGGGCTCGTGCTGTTATCCGAGCACTGAGCCCCATGCTTGTAAGGGAAGCTTTACGGGCTCGCGCTGTTATCCGAGCACCGAGCCCCTATCTTGTAAGAGAAGCTTTACGAGCTCGCGCTGTTATCCGTGCACCGAGCCCCCAGCTTGTAAGAGAAGCTTTACGTGCTCGCACTGTTATCTGAGCACCAAGCTCGAGACATGTTCTTTATTTGTTACAAAACATGAAGCCGTAGGCTTGTTTTAAGAAAGCTGGAATATTACAATATATTTGAACTTTACAAAAGACCAGGCACGACGTGCCGATTACAATTTCGATAATTTACATGGAGGCTACTCTCCTCCTAAGAATTTTATTAGGTGTACCGGCGTTCCAGGGCCTCTTGATGGGCTTGCCTTCGGCACTGGTCAGGCAGTACGTGCCCGGGCGCACGACTTCGGATACTTTGTAGGGGCCCTCCCAATTTGGTGCCAACTTTCTCTTCTAGCCGGGATTGGATACCCCGAGCTTTCGGAGGACAAGATCTCCGAGTTTGATGTCAGTTGGGCGTACCTTCTTGTTGTAGAACTTCTCAATTCTTTGCTGGTAGATGCTCCTTCTAATGGTGGACTTTTTCCTGACCTTGTCTATGAGGTCCAGGTCGGCTCGCAGCTATTGGGAGTTGGCAGCCTCGTCGAAAGCCATGATTCGGGGTGAAGGGATCCCGATTTCCAAGGGAATGACGGCCTCAGTGCCGTATGTCAGATTGAAAGGGGATTCTCCCGTGGGGATTCTCTTTGTCGTTCGATGGGCCCAGAGAACGCTCGGTAATTCATCGACCCATAACCCCTTGGAAGAGTTATCGAGTCGTTTCTTGAGGCCATCGAGGATTTGGCAGTTCGCATTCTCGGCCTGGCCGTTAGACTGGGGATGGCGTACTGAAGAGAAGCGCTGCTAGATCCCGAGATCTTCGCAGAACTTGCAGAAATTCTTACCTGCGAATTGAGTCCCATTATCTGTGATGAGCACCTGCGGAATCCCGAACCGACAGATGATGTGTTTCCAGAAGAATTGCTGAGTCTGTCGCTCAGTGATCGTTCTAATGGCTCGGCCTCGATCCACTTTGTGAAATAGTCGATTGCCACAATGAGAAACTTCTGCTGGCCCGTTGCTTTTGGAAATGGGCCTACCAAATCCATCCCCCACATTGCAAAGGGGGTCGGATTGGCCATGGACAGGAGGTTCGCCTGAGGAGCCCTCTTCACGGGGGAGAACCGTTGGCAGGGGCCACACTTCTTCACTAGGGCGAGGGCGTCTTGCAGCATAGTGGGCCAGTAGTACCCGTAATTTAGCATCTTCCGTGCTAGTGAACGGCTTTCCATGTGACATCTGTCGATCCCCTCGTGCAATTCCTTGAGGGCGTACTTGGCTTCGTCTGGGCTTAGGCAGCGAAGGTATGGTCTGCCATCGGTTGTTGTATAGGACCTTTTGAAGAGTGTGGCATTGATGACCGCAAATCTTTCAGATCGGACCCTGATCCGCCTTGCTTCAGCTCGGTCTTCAGGGAGCTCTCCCTTGACTAGAAATTTTTTGATAAGAGTGGTCCAGTCGTCAGGAGGGGCTCCGTCTTCGACGCACAGAACCTCTAGAGAGTCTATACTTGGCTTCAACAGGACTTCAATCAGGACCGTGCGGTCGAGGCCTTCAAATGATGAGGAAGCCAATTTTGACAGGGCATCGGCCTGGGCGTTCAGCTCCCGGGGGATCCTTAAGACAGTCGATTCGTCGAAGGACGATAATAGGCGTTGGACTATGGCCCGGTACCTGACCATCCGATCGTCACGGGCCTCGTAGTCCCCGGTGATCTGGTTGACCACCAGTTGAGAGTTGCTAAAGGCCCTGATCTGTCTGGCACCGGCTTGATAAGCCAGGTTGAGCCCGGCGATCATCGCCTCGTACTCAGCCTCATTGTTAGAGGCCGGGAAGTTGAGGCGGAGACAATACTGGAGAAGGAAACCATCCGGACCTCGAAGAATGATGTCCGCACCACTCCCCGTTTCGCAAGAGGAGCCGTCGACGTAAACTTCCTACGTTTGGTCAGCTTCTTTGCTCGTGGGTTTCTCGGAGATGGTGCATTCTGTAATGAATTCGGCGAGGGCCTACCCTTTGATAGATGTTCTTGGTTGATAGCCGATGTCGTATTGGCTGAGTTCGATCGACCATTTGATTAGTCGACCGGAGCTCTCGGGTTTGTAGAGCATGGCCTTCAAGGGTTGATCCGTGAGTACCTAGATCGAATGCGCCTGGAAGTAAGGATGAAGCTTCCATGCAGCTATGACCAAGACATACGCCACTTTCTCCATCCTGGAATACTGGGTCTCAGGCGTCAAGCAGGACCTTGCTCACATAGTAGAGGGGCTTTTGAACCCCTTCCTCTTCTCGGACGAGGATGGCACTGAGCACGTTCTCCGAAGTGGATAGGTAGAGCCAGAATGGCTCTCCTGGTTCGGGCTTGCTGAGAAGAGGAGGGTTGGCGAGGTACTCCTTCAACTGTGCGAAGGCCTCTTGCTGTTGAGTATCCCACTCGAACCTTCCAGTGCCGTGCAGCGCCTTGAAGAACAGGAAGGACTTCTCTCCAGATTTGGAGAGGAAACGGCCGATGGCCGCCAGTTGCCCCGTTAGCCTCTGGACTTCTTTGACATTCCTGGGAGGGGCCATGTCTATTATGGCCTGGATTTTTTCGGGGTTCGCCTCGATGCCGCGCTGGCTGACGATGAACCCTAAGAACTTTCCCGAGGAGACGCCAAAGGCACACTTCGCCGGATTGAGTCTTATGTTGTGGGTTCGAAGGACCCCAAAGGCTTCTTCCAGATCGGCGACGTGGTGCTGTCCTTGTTGACTTTTGACGAGCATGTCGTCGACGTACACCTCCATATTACGTCCCGATTTGATCCTTAAAGACTCGGTTGACGAGCCTCTGGTAGGTGGCGCCGGCGTTCTTCAGCTCGAAGGGCATGACCCAGTAGCAATACAGTCCCTAGTCTGTGACGAAGGACGTCTTGGCGATGTCCGGAGGAAACATCCGGATTCGGTTATAGCCTGAGAAGGCATCCATGAAGGAGAGGAGCTCGTGACCCGAGGTAGCATCGACCAGGGCATCAATACTGGGGAGAGGAAACGGAACTTTGGGGCATGCTTTGTTGAGGTCGGTAAAATCTATGCAGATCCTCCAACTCCCGCTTGCGTTCTTCACCATGACGACGTTCGCCAGCCACTCTGGGTAGCTGACCTCTTGTACAAAACGCGCAGACAAGAGCTTGTCCACTTCTGCGTTTACTGCCTGTTGTCGCTCAGAAGCGAACTTGCGCCGCTTTTGGATGATTGGCTTCGACCTGGGAATCACGCTGATTTTGTGCATGATGAGATCTTCGGAGATACCGGGCAGGTCAGAGGGCTTCCAGGCAAAGAGGTCGACATTGCGTCGAATGCAGGCGATTAGGGCGGTCTTGAGGTCGGGGGCGAGGGAGCAGCTTACTCGGAAGTGCTTCGACGCACCCCCTGTCTCGAATGAGACTTCTTGTAGCTCGTCCGCCGGTTCTAGCTCTGGCTGGGTTCTTTCGGGCTCCAGTTTGACGGCATCGAGGGGAAACACCCCGCTTCCGATCGCTGTCATGTAGCACGAACGTGCTGCTTCTTGGTTCCCTCGGACAACTCCGACGCCAGTGTTAGTAGGGAACTTCATTTTCTGATGGTAGGCCGAGGGAACGGCCTGGAGGGAGCAGAGCCCCGGACGACCGAGGATGGCGTTGTAGGCTGCCTTTACATTCACAACCATGAAATCCATGGACTCGGTCCTTCTGTTCGGCTTCGTGCCTGTCATGACGTCCAGGGTGACGATCCCCTCTATAGTCACCGGGATGCCAGAGAATCCGTGTAGGATATACCCGGCTGGCTTTAGTTTCTCACGGGAGAGCTTTAGGTTCTCGAATGCTTCAAGGAACAGAATGTTGACCGAGCTCCCGTTGTCCACGAGGATTCTCCGGGCGTCGAAGTTCGCCATGCTGAGGTTGATGATGAGGGCATCACAGTGGGGGAGCCGGACCCCTTCCAGATCCTCTCCTGAGAAGGAGACAGGGAGCTGCTGGACCTGGGTGGAGAGAGGGCCCTGGACGGTGTTGACATCCCGGATGAAGGCCTTGCGGGAAGTGTTGGATTCCCCTCTCATGGGCCCTCCGTGGACGCAATGCAGGATTGCCTGACCCTCAAGCTCCTCGGGCTCCAGATCCCGCTCATGATAATGTCGGTGCCCTCGAGGAGGAGGGGAATCCCTCATGTTTCTGTTGTCCTTCTGCTCCCAGGCGCCTTCTCGTTTGAACTCTCGGAGGTACCCTCGTTGGATGAGGGCCTCAATTTTGTATTTCAGGGCACGGCAATGATCTGTGTCGTGCCCGTTATCTCGGTGAAAACGGCAATAGAGAGGCTAATCCCTCTTCTTACTGGTGTTGTTGGATGGTCAAGGGGGGTACTAGATGAGGTCACTATCTTCAATAGCTAAGCGGATTGTCGACACGTTCTGCGTCAGCGGAGTGTACCTCTCGAAGCAGGGGATCGGCGGAACCTTCTTTGCGGAGCCCCCGTCTCTTCGAGCTTTTTTCGCCAGCTCAACCTCGTCGGCCTTGCGCTTCCCCTTCCTGGGAATTTCCTTCTGGTCCTCTGGATTGAGGTCCTCTTCGGCTCGAATATATTTTTTCGACCCGGTTGAGGAAGTCGGGGAAGTCTATCGGCGGCTTCTTTGCTAGGGAGGCCTTCAGCTGTCCATGTCGGACGTTGTGGCGGAAGGCTGCCGAGGCAATGCCGGGGTCGAGGGATGAGACTGACCTCGCCTCGGCGGTGAACCTTCGGACAAACACTGGGAGTGGCTCCCTCTCCTTTTGTCAGAGTCCAAGTAGTGACGCACTCGTTCTTTCGGCCTTTCGGCTGGTTACGAAGTGGACGAGGAAGCTGTCCTCTAGCTGGTCGAAAGAATAGATGGAGCCGGGGGTGAGCTTGGAGAACCATTCCCGAGCCGGACCCCAGAGTGTTGCGGGGAAGGCTCGGCACAGGAGGGGATCCGATACGCTGTGAATCATCATGAGGGTTTTGAAGCCTTCCATGTGATCAGTAGGATCGCCCTCGCCGTCATACGTTTCGAACTGGGGCGGATGGAAATTACGGGGAATCTCTGCCTGCAGGATGAGGGCAGAGAAAGGGGGACGAACCGGCCTGTACCCCTGAGCTGCTCTTGGGTCGCCGTTACCAACGTGGTCGAGGCGCTCCACCATTTCTTGGAGGCATTTCAAAATATCGCCATCATACTCTGGGGGGATTGTTGAGGGGCGAGACACGCTAGCCTCGGCCTGTGACCGTGTGTGGGAACGGCGGGCATTCTCATTGAGGGGGACCCCTCGGATGGCACCCAAGATTTCCCTTCGGAAGTCCTGGAACTCCTGGTGGGTAACCGGGGCTCCTTCGGCCCGGTTTGGTTGGGCAGACTGTTGCCGACCGACCCGGCTAAGCGCAGGCTCCCGCCCTTGGGACGAGGGTCTGGGATGGTTTGGAGCCGAGTTGGAAGCGGCTCCTCCCTTACCACGGCTGGCCTGGCGGTTCGAAATTACCCCCCGTAGGTCGTCCTGGACCGGGCGGGAGGCATTTGGCTGGGGCCCGTGGCTGACCCCTTTGTTGTTTGGTCCTTGAGCATCAGCAGCGATGCCTTGCGGAGGCACGTCGTGTCGGCGTGTGGAGGTAACAGCTTTTGCGGCTTTGGGCGCCATGTGAGCTCGGGTCGACGGGAATGTCGACGGGGGCGGAGCTCGGGTCGGCGTCTACGAGGGTACCGTTGGAAGCGAGGCTCGGATTGGCGTCTACGATAGGTAGTTTCCCACAGACGGCGACATCCTGATGCGGTTTGTTTTTGGGAAACGTGTGGATGCACCAGGCGTGAGTTCTTACTTGATTTGTATTGAAGGAGGTGGCACCTATGCAGAAGTTCCTTGGCTGGGCGAACGGTACCGAGGTAGGCGGTATTGAAGTGGAGGCTGATGCTCAGCTCGGATCTTTGAGGCTCGGATCCGAGGATCTCGTGTACTTGCAGACGGTCTCAGAACACCGGGGTTGGTCCCGGTGGCAGACCCTCCGACGATCTAGTCAGTCACTAAGGGAGAGTAACAGTAACTAGGGTTTTAGTGGGCAAAGATTGATTACCTGGAGAAGGAGTAGGGGTCTGGTATTTATAGAAGAAGCTAACCGGGTCTGGACCCATTTGGGGTTAGGTCTGGACCCGGTTCCCTGTGTGGCTGAAGCGGTAGAAAACCGGGCAGTATAGGGCTGACGTGGCAGACGCCGAGGCAGTTTCTGGGCTGACGTGGCAGAGGCCCGGGCGGTTTTCCAGCGCTGACGTAGCAGATCCGAAGGATCAGAAGGAGCGCGCATCCTGAGGGAATCCTGTGACCTAGGACGGGCCACGTTATTCCTGACCCATATCACATAGCTTCCTTGCCTATCTTAAAAATGGAAAGCTTCTATAGAATCATTCATTTTGTATGCACAAATAATCTAGCCCAAAGATATTTCATGCAAGCTGCCAGCCAACAATAGAGCCTTGAGAGAAATCGGCCAATAAAAACGACAGAAAACGTGATTGACGAAATGCTTTTCCGTTATCTTATGACCAACCCGGTATGGGTCTCGAGCAACCATGGGAATGAAACAAAATTATAGGAGTTGACAAAAATTACTCAAATAGCAAGTCTGTCTGATGATGGCCGGTCTTTGCCTCTTTGGTCATTAAGGTAGCTAGAAGAAATAGTGCAGGTTTAACTCTATAATTCTGAAGGTTCACTACAACATATAGGATTTTCTACAGCGGATTTATTATAAGCGTTAATGTTGTTGAAAGTGTCAATAATAGTATTCATGAAGAAAATTCTGTCTTTATTTTATTTTAAAATTTACTCTTAGCTACGATAATATTTTTGAAATGCTGTAGTTTTTACAGCGTTTTAGAAGTGCTGTTATATTAGTAAATAAACTGAATAGATAGGGGTAGAAAAGAAAACTGTTAACTAAAAAAAATCCAAAACTATCAAACTCCTCAGCTCCTCCCCTGATCCAGATAAAAAAAACCTCTCCTCCACAAACCCTATTCCAAATCCAAAACCCTCTCTTCCCCGTCACCCAATCCTTCTCCCCCTCGCCAGATCGCGTCGACCTCTTTTTTCTCTCGCGCCATCGACCACTGCGCCGGGCTCTCTTCCCTGTTGCCCTATCCTTTTCCCTCCCTCCAGATCGCACCGACCGCTTCCTCTTCTCTCGTGCCGTCGACCCCTACGCCGTCGATTTGGGGTAACAATGACTTCATTGACTTATTTAGTAACTTTTACATGTATATTGTGCTATTACATTTGTGATGGTTTTTATTAGGATTACAAGGACTAGTGAGAATTATAGAAAGAGTTGTTTATTGTGCTATTACTTTAATAACATATGATTCCTATGTTAGTATAGTATGATTCATATGTTATTAAAGTCATCAACTTAAAGGAGCTAGATGATCCAATTTAGAACCTTTAAGCCAAATGGTAGCAATCCTGGTGGAGTCCTACCTCATCAAAGTATTCCAGTGTCATAGACTTGATACTTGTAGTAGAGGCGATTCTTGGTTTAATAAATAATAACTTTGCTTTTGTAGTGTTGCTGTTTATTCACCATAGAAGCTATAAGTTTAGACCTCAAACAACATAGAATTATCTTAAAGTTTTGCAGCAACATATACTCTAGTGTCGGTAAGGATCTTAATAATTCATCAAGATGCATGTGCAGGATGAATCACACAACGAATGACATTAACATATCACCGGGAGGCAAGCTCCCCGTATGCTTAAAACAGAGAAGACTGCCCTAAAAAGAGATGAATAGAGTTCAGTCCATTTATAAATTACATTTTACTTTAAATGTAGTACTATTATATATTCTCATTTTTTAAGAACAAAAATAACCTCAAGTTCAACAAGATTATGGACTGTCAACTTTTATTTGTGGTAGTTCAATGAATTTTTTAAAATCTGTTTAAAGGTGTGTGTGTTACATCTGTCCCTTTCGGCCAAAGGCCAAGCCTATAAAAAGATACAACCTACACTCAAATAAAGAGGTTATTGTGTGGCAAGATGGGTTAACCTCAGTGCTGATTAGTCAGCAAAGAAGGGTCACGAATCTCTGTGAGTTCGTTACGTTCTTTTTTTTCATTAATCCTGACCTTGATCTCCTTCTCAACCTTGATAAGGAAACTCAGAAAGTAGTATTAACTTGTTAAAGCGAAGAAGAAGATTGTATGGATTTAGAATTCCCGGAAGAGAATTATTATTATTAAGAGTTTTGAACAAATTTATTTGAGGTTGTGTTCATCTTTGTGAAGCTTTTTAGTTGATTCTGAACAAATAACAATTTTCAGAAGCATGATCATGTAATTCTTTTTTTCGTTGTAAAATATACATGCAGGTGGTATATATATTTATACATCGGAAATAAATTATGTATATGTATATGTATGAACTGCTCTGTAAGAGACATGTTTTCATGCAAATTTATGTAAATAAATGGATCAAAAAGCATAAACTCTAATCAAATCGCAAATCTTCAATAACAATGTAATAAAATGTATAAACTATAGAAAGACAAGAAAGTATCAAAATTGAGTAGTAATTGACACAAACATTAACCAAATTTAGACCACTACTAAATATATGACTCTATCTAGGCTATTAATTAGTGGATGACAGGAAGGAGCTCAAATATATTCATGAACGTAATGTATATATATACAAATTCTGAGACGCTGTAACACCATAAATTTGATTTATAAATTTGTGTGATTTACGTGTTGTGTACATATGATTTCGTTTGTAAAATTTATCGTATAAAATATTTTTTATAGCAATTGTTCTCTTTATTTTTCTAAAATTATTCTCTTTAAAAGTCTAATTTAAATCTAGGCCTAATTGTCCTTTTTAAGCCCACTATATTTATTAATTATTTAATTATTTTGAGTCCATAGTTAGTTTGGCCCATTAGTGAGCCCATTTACTTTAATTCTCTTTTGAAATGGTCTAACTTGTAGTGTAGACTCATTTCATGGAAAATTAAATTTGTCACATAAACAAATTTGTAAATGGGGGACACTAGAGTGGCACGTGCATGCACTAGCATGTGCAATGTGCACACTTTAGGAGTGGCCGGATTGTGATGGAGAGAGTGGGAGAGATGGGGTTGGTTACTCTCATCATGGGTAGTTTATATAACTCCCTATTTCTTCTAAACCCTTAATCTCTAACCATTGGATCTAATCCTAGCCCTCCATTCACCCTAAAAATATGTATAAATATCTCTTTATTACTTCTCATTAGCACACTAAACAATTCATTAAGAGAGAAAAGATAAGAGAGCAAAAGATTGAGAGATATTAGTAAGCAAAAGATTAGAGAGTGCTTTGTTTGTGTGTGTTCCATTCAAGAGGAGGCCGGCCATCATCATCAAGCACAAGGAGGGATCGGTTTCTAGCAATGCATCAAGGAGGAGATGGCTTGTGGCTTGATCTAGGAGGAGAAGACTTTGTTCATTTGTTATAGGAGATTCTTTAGGAGTTCTTTGATTTTCTCTCCAAATAAGGTGGGTGTTTTTCATGCTTCTAATCTAGTTACCATGCTAGGAATGAATTGCTACTACGAGAAAACTAAGTAATTTGGACTTATAGTTGTTTGAAATGAAATGATAAAATAGAGAATGATTGATAAATGATTGCTAAATTGGGAATTAAAGTGTTAGAAATTATCACCTTACCATGCTATATGTTTATGAGTTATGCTTTATGGAGATTTTGTGCTTGTGAGACAATAATTAATTAAATGCATCATGGATAATTGTTTGTTTGAATTAAAGTTATACTAATGTAGAAAAATGAGAATTGGTATCCTAAAAATGTTGTAGATTGACTAATGAGTAAAAGAACAAAGAAATTAGTTGTCTTGTGAAAAAATCTAATTCTTGAATTATGTAGAAATATAGATCGTTCTCAATGTTGAAATTATGGGTATAGAACATAAAATAAGATCAAAAATGCATTTTTATAAGGCAAATAATGATTATAAAAATATTAGTTTATTGTAATTTTATATATTTTACGTTCTGGAAAGTTTGGTTTCAAAAGGAGAAGAAAAGAGACTAAAAACGTTTTGGGAATTATGTGAAACAATTAGAAATGGATAGAGACTATATTAAAACACAAATCAAACTCTTTTCTTTACAACCTGGCCCCTTAGACCAAGTGGTTGAGTTGCGTGGGCATTTACTGTAGCGTGCGAGTGACCTTAGAGGTCTCGGGTTCGAAGCTTTAGGCCCTGCCCTTTTGTTTACTGTGTTTGAATAAAAAACCCCAAAGCCGAAACTAAAACTCACCTTAATAAAACCCCTTCACTTATTGCATTGGCGTCTTAGCCCAGTTGGCATTCGGTGGCGGTTGACTTGGCTTAGGTCTTGGGTTCGAAACCTGGCTTCGACAAGTTTTAAATATTTGATTTTTTTTTTGGGGTTAAAAAAAAATGATTCTTGGCCTTTAAAAATTCGGGAAAAAATATATTAATTATTCTAAAATTACGTAAAGCTTATGAAAAATATTAGAGCATTATTTTGACTAAGATAAAAGTGAATTAGTGGTGAAAATTGAGTAGAATTGCATAAAGTGATAATATGAAAAGGTGATTATTTCTCACAGAAGAAAATTTTATTAAGTTATAAAAGAGTTGTTTTGAATGAAGAAAAATCTGAGTTGATTATGGACTTTTATTCATTTGTTTGAATTTTTGTGCACTTTAAAGATTGACGAAAAATATAATTTTGTGATTCGAATTAAGTAAAGGAAATGAACAATTGTATGAGAATCTAATGGAATTATTGAAATAGAATTTTGAGTATGAAATACATGAATTGAAATCTAACTTGATATATGAGATTGGTTCATAGAAAAGAATGGAAATCATGTTAATTGTGAAAAAGAACTTATGAGTATGAAGACTCAAATTTTGTAATTATGAAGTGAAATTGAGAACTAGAGTGTAGCTAAGCCTCATATCGGCATTGAAAGAAAGTTGTTGAAATGAAATTTGAAATAAAAAGACCAAGATTGGGTCATGTGGTATAAATGATTAAGACCGGTATAGTGGGAGTGCTAACTCTAGGAGATTGATTTTTATTCATGATTAAAATTAAGGACTAGATACATAGTGAAGGTGTAATGAAAGTGAGAGAAAAACACAAGTATGAGGACCTCGAGTCTACGGTGTGAGAGTGATTCATAGGTTGCCTACTTGATGAGTCAAGTCTTAGCATGGACACTATTCCGAAATTATTGGGATCGTGGCGACGCTTGTGGGATGTTTGATTGACTACAGGTGGTGCCATGGTTCATGACAGAGGCTGAATTGACCACAGGCTCTGCATGATGTGTCATGTCATGACGTGGGATTCCCCTCCAGGTTGTCTGGATATGGGCTCGTAACTCATAGAATATCTAGGATACTTACCGTAGTTACAGTAGTAGATTAAGTCGTGGCGAGGGATCGTCCTACAAGTTGAAGAACGATTAAGGGCTTGCCCTCGGACCTATGTAGTAAGGGATGCATAGAATCCGAACAAGTGCGCATTAGTGTCATCTAATAATAATAATAAATTGCATTAAAGACTAGGTGCATAATCACAACACGACATCAATAGGATAGTCCCCGTAACTTTGTTTGTGAAAAAGTTTGTGGTTTGTTAAGCTTTGAGAATCGTTATACTGTTTTTGCATAGAGAGGATGGCCGTGTATAATATCTCGTCAGTTGAATGAACTGACGTGCCCACAGTCTTTATGCAGGATAAAGGAATTGACAAAGATTAAAGTATGCAAGCAGCTTAAAGAATGTTTCGAGTGTTGTACATCTATTTATGTAAATACTGTAAATTGCTTCCGCTGTTTAAGTTTAAATATAAATGTAACTCTGATGTAAAGTAAAGTTTAAATTTCCTTATAAAATTGTACGAAGAGAAGTGTAAAGATCCTGTGGAACTTCGAATTCAGTTGGATTTGAAATTCGGGGTGTTACAGACGCACAACTTGTCTCATTGTAATCCCTGTTTTCCCAAAAACGTATTTTTGTGTATTTGCTGTATTTAAAATTTCGCAAATTATTTTTTCGGTTTTCAAATTCTTTTGTCAATTTGTATTATTGGATCTCCTATTAAAATCTGTTTTTGATCAATAACCTTATTTGTAAATATTTTCTATGATTATTATATTGTAATACAATTCTTATTTTTTTTTATTATTACTCTTATGATTATTATTATGATTATTATTATTATTATTATTATTATTATTATTATTATTATTATTATTATTATTATTATTATTATTATTATTATTATTATTATTATTATTATTATTACCATTATTTTTTTTTACCATTTTCTTATTATTATTATTTTTATTAGAATTATGGTTATTATTGATATGTTCGACCGGTTATTAAAAATCCACTTTTATTTACTTAGTGTATTTTAAATCAATTCTATTTTGTAATGCCAATTACATTTTTATTATAAACAATATTTTTATAAGTTATTTTATTTTTTTCTATTGAATTTTTTTTATAACCTTATTCAACACCCTATTGGATCTTTTAATACTCTAGTAACCCAATAACAATACCCAAGCCCATTGTCTAACCAAACCCATTATCTAACTACCCAGACCTGCTAGTACCTAAAACCCAAACCCGTTAATCCCCTACCCGCTACCCTGTTGCCGCCACCTTTCCCCTAACCCTAATTCTTTTTTTTCTCTTGTGTATATAAACCCATATACCCCCCTTGACTGTTCGTCTTCCAGCCACCTCCAACCCCCTTTCCCGACCTTCCGTGTCTCTCCCTCTTCCTGTGTGCGATCACCTCCGGTTTCCCCCTCCCGTCAACTCCCCTGCACCGCCCTCTCCTCCCTTCCTCCTGTTCCCCGTGCAACCCATCCGCTCGCCTCTTCCTTCCCCCCGCTCAGCCACATCACCCTGGTCCCCCCTCCTCCACCTTTGACTGCAGCGACTACTACACTCGCGACAACCTAGAGTGCATCGTCCCCCGTCCTCCTGCCTCCCCTCGGCACCGCTCCGACGCCGGCAGATGCAGGGACAACCGCGGTGTCTCCTCCCGAGCACCGTCCTACCACACACCCAGCACCTCGGCATACTCCCCTGTGCCGCGACATCCCAGCTCCACCTGTGTGCTCCTCCGGCACCAGCCAGAGCCAGCCCCCCTCCGGCCTGTCCTCCCGACACCGGTGCTGCCCCTGTACGTCGTCTGCCATCTGCCGTCCGCCGCCTTGCCGCCCTGTGCCGATCACAGTGCACTGCCCTTTGCCTTGTTGTTGCTGTTGGGTTTTAATCATGTGGATTCAGAGCCTTCGATCTCCTCTTGATCATCTGATTAGATCCTAGCCATCTGATCTCTTCTTGATCATCACGATCATGATGATCATCAATTTCCTTTGATCACAGCCGTTCAATCGATCGATCTTGATCTTCATCATTATCTTCATCATCAGGGAGATCTGGGCGCCTGATCTTATTCGATCATCTTGATCTTGATCTTGATCTTTGATCTAGCCGTCCGATTGTGTTTGTGATCTTGTTCGTGATCATCTCATCCAGATTCACTATTAGTATGTTTGTGATTGGTTCTTGATCCGTTTGTTGTGTTCGTGTCCCGGGAATCCATTCCCGTTATTCTTGCTTTTGTTTCGTCGGTTTCCGTCGTCGGTTAAAACAAGTAACTTGTATTCTTTTTTTGTGTAATACAAGTACTAAATACTGCCTGTAGAGTAGTTGGGTTCTAGAGACAATTTGTGTGTGAATCTCTTGTTGATATTGTTTCTATAGTGATGATTTGACCATAGTTGCCTCACGACATACATGACATGATATAACCTATGATTGACCATATCTTGTTCCATATATATGTGTTATTCATGTATTATCTTGTGCTCGTTCGTATTACTCGTGGTAGACTTGTTGTGAACATGTGAAATAACCTATATCATGTTGCTTGGATATCTAGTATACACAATTTCATGTTTGGTTGTGTTTTGGATGAGTTCTATGTGAACTAGTGGATTTTGTGCATATGAAACATTTTCAGTTTTGCCGGTTTTCTCGTTTTGATCAGTATTTGAAAATATTTTGTGAACATTATTTGTAGAGAATTCTGTCTATTTTCCAACCCTTTCGACGGATCTCAGTTTCGATTTTTGGTTTGCGAGTTATGTCTATTTTACAACAGTGGTGTAGAAAGATTTCCAGATTTTGTTTTCTATGAATTCTGAAGAGTAATCTATTTTTATTCTGGTGTTAAAATTATTATTTTGATCTGAAATTTTGCTAAGTATTTCTAGACTTGATTGTGGTTTATTCAGAATTTTGGTGGATTTATTTGAAAAGTTTTACAAACCTTTTCATGCTTGCAAATAAAGATTTTATATGCAGAATTTTACTACTGTTCAGTAAAGAACCTGATTTTCGACCTAATTCTACTTACTGTTTCTAAAATATTTCTGAAAATGATAGTTAACCTACTTTATCTATTTTATCAACCTTTTGGCGGATTTGGATTTAGATTTATGGTTTGTGAGATATTGCTATCTTCGTACTGCAGTGGTTGTGATTTCAGATTTACAAAACTACTGCATCTTGATGTTTTTTTATTTTACTTGACTACTCTATTTTTTTTTTGGAAAATTATGAAACTCGATTTTTTGTTACAAAACATATAAGGAAATACCCCAAATTTATTGTCGATTTAATTTGCGAGTTTTCATGCTGTTTTCCTGTTCTTGAATACAATCTTCTGATTTATGGCTGAACGTGTTTTCTGGATTCAAATCAGTTTTGAGACTTGATTTTGTGAAATACTATATGAATTATATATGTTCGCTGGAATCGTTTGGGAGTCTGTTTCTAAATTCTTTGACAGATTCACATTTGCATGTTTGTAGCAACAGGAATCCCAGTTTTAGTGCAGCACTGTCTTGTTGTCCTGAACTAGGATTTTCATTGTTTTATCCTGTTATGAGTTATCTTTCGCCTGTACATGTTTATCTTGCAATCTGAACCTGTTACTTATTTATTCCATATTATTCTTGACCTGTTTGTGACACATACATGCCTGTTTAATATTAATAACAAAATAACCAAGCCGGAATTAAGGAAAAGACCTTAGTAGTGGACAATATAGGTATGTGTACTCAGAAGGGAGCCCGTGTTTCCCATTACTTGTCATGTTTCATGATTACATGATTCATACTTGATATTACTTATTGTCATATTTCATGATTACATGATTCATGCTTGATATTACTTGTTTCCATATTTCATGATTACATGATCCATGTTTGTTATTACTATATGATTATATGTTGCCATGATTTGTGACGATTCATGCTTGTTATTACTATATGATTATATGTTGCCATGATTTGTGACGATTCATGGTTGTTATACTATATGCTGCCATGTTTCATAACTACATGATTCATGCTTGTTACTACTTGTTGCCATGTCTCATGACTATATGATTCATGCTTGTTACTATTTGTTGCCATGTCTCATGACTACATGATTCATGCTTGATACTACTTGCTGTCACGTATTCACGATTACGTGACTTGTTCTTGATACTTGTTACTTGACTTGATGCCTGAGTACACGGCCCTATAGAAACTCACCACCAGGCCTAAACGAAACTGTTTGAATGTAGCAACCATGTGATAAAAAGCTGGGGCGCATGAAGTGCTACCTAGATAGTAATAATACAAGACTTGACATACATGATACCTTTACATGATACTTGATACCTGTTTACCTGTATACCTGTTACATGTTTACCTGATACATGATTATTTGTACATGCTACTTGATACTCGATACATGATACTTGACACATGATTACATAATACTTGTTATTTGATACATGACACTTGATACTCGTTTACATGACACTTGATACTTGTTGCTTGTTTACTTGATACTCGTTTACTTGACACTTGATACATGTTACTTGCACTTGTTCATTTTGCCATGCTATTTGTTATATTTTGTTATCATGCATATTCAATGTTATTAGTTATCCTTTCCCATGTATTTGTATCCTGCACTACAAGCGACCCGTAACTTGCATTGACGGAAGTTTGTTTTCTTTTTCTTCTTCTTACAATTTATTAAATTGCAGATTTTGGAGATCAGCTGCCAGATGGAATAGGCAAGATGAGATACTAGATGCTAGAGTATTGCTATCATGTTTTTCCTGCTATTATTATTATTATTTCCTGTTGCTATTTGAACAATTGTATTTTGTACTTGGATTTATTTGTATTTGGACAATGTGACCCAGGATATTGACTTAATCAGATCTGGATTATTTGAGATTATAATATTTTGGTTTCAAGTATTCTTGTTGGTATTTTGATTCATATATGCATGCTTGGTTGACTTTTCTTGCTTCCGACTCTGATTATTTTTGTGAAATATTGTAAAGATTCCAAACAGCTTATGGATCATGAAAATCATTGGGCTTAGTCACATATCCGTATTCCGTATTCTTTTTTGGAAAGCGGGGCATGACACTCATAGTCTAATCATGTGATGTTTAAATAAAATTAAGGATTATACTTGCCTTTTTAACTTTCTATTGAGTAGCTTAATATATTTCATTTCCTATATTGTAACTACTCAAAACTTACCATAATGGAGAATATGTACTGGATAGAAACAAGTGTTCGACAATTGAAGAAAATGTGTCTAAGAAGTTCAAATTTATTTTTGACTTGTTTTTCTTAATACTAAATCGAGTCACGCTGTAATATTATTGGTTTCACCTAACACTAGTTGTAATTTTTACTTTATATATTGATGTAGCTGGGGTTGTCAAAGATGTATCCCATTTTGCTTGGTTAATACAAATTCCTACAAAATGATTGTGTATGTGTGTGTGTGGAAAGATAAAGTCTGAAAGGACTCCAGCTAAAGTACAATTAAAAGGTTCACAAATCAGATTTATATGTTCAGAATATGCAGAAACTAACACAATAAAACTTAACAAACTACATAGTTCCAACAACATAGAGGAGAACTAAGATAAGGGGAAAACAATAGAATTCTACAAAGAAGCCTTCAGAAGTCCACATAATTGTTGATTATTACTTGGGATTTCAGTTAGTTGTATTTTTATCTCTGTATCTTAGCTATATGGAGTTATAGGAGTTTTGCATACGCTTTCTACTTAATTTATTCAAGAAAGTAAGGGAAAGTAACATACCCCATTAACTACCACATCATTAACTACCACAAGCTTGTAACTAGTCTATTTCCATGTACACTTAGTGTTGTGCCTCTTACTCTAGGCTATATTGGTAGCTTGAAAGTTATTACTATTTAATGTCAGGACTAGATGTTTTTGGAAACTCTATGACGGCTGATAATTGGTATTCAAATATTTCAGGAGCATTTGGCTATGGATGAAGCTGAACTCAGGTAACCACTCTTCATGATATCCTTCCTCCGTACTACTAGATATTCCATCTCAGGAAATAATATAAAAGATAGTAAATATTTTTTTTCGGAAAGCTTATGTAGAAGCTTTTTGGTTGTGTATTTTGGAATTTGAATCTTTCTGTAGTCTCACTGCATATTTTCATTAAATAGGTTGGAATGATGTCTTGAGATTTGTGCATTTAAGGGAAAGTAGCATACTCCATGTACACTTAGTGGTATGGAGCCTAATTAACATACTCCATTAACTACCACATCATTAACTACCAGAGGCTTGTAACTAGTCTATCTCCATGTACACTTAGTGTTGTGCCTCTTACTCTAGGCTATATTGGTAAGCTTGGAAGTTATTACTATTTGATGTAATGAGATTTGGAATGTCAAGTACATGTATGGCAAGTATTCGGAAGGATCCCCTTATATGCAATGCTCAGTTTTGTGTTACTTATAAGAATTTTATTGTATAGATAACAAATATGTGATTTCTTTTGTTTCTTTTGTAGCAAGCAAAGGCACATCTTCTTGATACTCAGCCTTTTCAAGATGCATTTGGAACCAAGGCAAAATGAAAACGCCCAAGACTTCTAGATTTTGATTACGAAGCTTTAGTTAAGAAAGCTGATACTTCTCAAGGTACAGACTTCATTCTTTTTGTTACTTGTTTAGTTGCTTTAGTTCATTTCTGTTTAGCATATTTGTCCTTTGGATGATAATTTTGCAGTGTGTCTGTAGAAACACACACTCGCACAGACACACATGCACAAACAGGTCTAAAATTAACTTGTTTCCAGTTTTCAGTTCCATTCATATTGTCGTATCAAATAGATGGATGATTATATCCATTTTTCAAATATGGGATAATTGTTTAAACATAGAATTATTGTTATTCCTTCCAGTATGTTTGCCATTACAAACCTGTATCATATTTATTCCTTTTTCATAGTTTTTTCTTGAAAATTATTATTGATGTACATAAGTGTGATGGATAAGAAAATTGTCTTATAATCTTGTTTGTCTAGCATGACCCTTATGATTCACCCCTTGTTTAAGCTTTGAGGTTTGAACATTTTGTTGTGTAATTTATTCATTCTTTTTTGTAGATGCTTTTGAAGAAAAGCTTGCTATCAAGAAGTCTGGAGATGTATATGAAGATGATGGCTCGACACAAATGTTTGATAAGGATCAGAGCAAGCGTATTTGGGGTGAACTCTACGAAGTTGTGGATTCTTCAGATGTAGTTGTGCAAGTGAGTTATTATTTATTATTGTTAGTAGTGTATTAGTAGTTGTACTACTACAACTACTATTTGACTAATCATTTTATATTGTCAATGCTGATCGACTTCCCCTCGTTCCATGGTTTGTTGAAGCAAAATTTGATTACATGTCAGATCCGTTATTTTCCTTATTTGAACATTGATTAGATAGAGTATTTAATAGTTAGTACATTCCGTTGCATATTTAAATGAACTATACTCTTCGATTTCTCAGTATTAAAGGCATAAGAACATATGTAAAAGAAGCTTTAGGCGTGTGCATGCCATGTTAGTATTTTTGAATTCAGTGAAATATATGGGAATCAATTCTGTATTGTTGATATAAAATTATCGGTATGTTGTATATTTGTTACTATATTAGTTGACATAAATTCCAGATGGTGCATTTGTATATTACAAGCAGTAGATGTATATTATGTGTTTGTATGTTAATATCCCTAGGCAACTGTTCAAAAGCGTAGTGGCCATACTCTTCGTCCTCATATAATACCCCAAAACATATACGGTAACTAGAAAGAACCAAATAAGAAATTCATTATGCCAAAAAAAATTATGATTGGGAAATCTTTCTATTTTGAGAACTTCTACGGTGGTGTTTCTTTGTTTATTTTTGGATTATCTTTGGATACTTGGGTCAGAGTTATCAAATTTCAAAACTACATGAGTGAGTAATGTTTTTTTTTTGAGGAAAAGGTGGAATAATGCCACCCTGTTTCATTAATAAGAGATTAATAAACAACCCCGAGCTCCGGGAAAAACAGTGCAATGCAGGAAATAAAACATAACCCCCAACAAAACCCTGGGGGGTGGGTTACATCATGAGTGAGTAATGTTGTAAACCACTTGCGTGCTTTTAACAGGTTTTGAATTATCTTTGCTGTTTTGTTGCCTTATCTTTTTGCCGATGTGTATGTACCTTACTATGATTTCACAGGATTTGAAGGGTTGTTCTCCCTGTTGAAGTTCTTCGTACTATGTTTTCTTACCTTCTTCTTACATAATAGATGAATAAGCTTCAGTTTTGTTACCAAACTAGCATAGTTGAATTATGCTGGATGATTTTGGTGCTGGGAGAGAAGCATACACTAAAATAGCATTATTATATATGGGGATGATAGTTTATGTATCAAAATGTAACAGATGTGGCATGCATATATATATATATATATATATATATATATATATATATATATATATATATATATATATATATATATATATATATATATATAATACAAAGAAAGCTATCAAGTGGCTCACCTTCAATTTCTCCAAAATCAAAGGCCCGGATCTAACCTCACAAAACATATTTTTTTCCATAAAATTTCAAACCACAAAACCAAAATTTTCCCCCCCAAAGCTAAAAAACTCATTACTTTATTACTATTTCTCTCTTCTCTCTTCACTTTTTCATATTTCTTCGTTCTCTCTCCCAATTTTTCTTTATTTACTTAGAAAATTAGATTTTAAGATTGCACATGTTATATTGAAAATAGCAAATATCTCTTCAGAATTTTTTAATTTTCAGAATTTTTATGTTTTTTTATTGCACATGTTAAATTGAAAATAGCAAATATCTCTTCAACAGTTAAATTTTATTATTTTCCACACTTAAATTTCTAAGAAGTTAGATTTTACACTCCCATTTATAATTAATTTTCAACATATACTTACGGAAACATTGACTTTTATTTACAACTAATTATTGTCATACTATTCATACTTGAGCTACATAATTGTTGTTTTACTGTTTATAGGACTTTTCGTGTTTTGTAGCGTTCCGAAGACGTGCCGTAGGCACGTGCCCACGGGCAAATCTAGTATATATATATAAATAGCATTATTATATATGGGGGTGATAGTTTATGCATTGAAATGTAAGAGATGTGGCATGCATGTGATATAGGGTGATAGTATTCACGTTCATAGAGAATATGCACCCACAATGAGTATCACTATTTTAAGCTACAAATTAATTATGTAATAGCATATACACCACTTCCTAAGCTGCAAAGCTGCAAATTATATTACTATTTTAAGCTGCAATTTATATATACAATGAGTATCACCTATCATTTATTGCACAAAGAATGAATTAAAATGAGAGCAAAGAGAAGTTGATTCAGTGCTTGGGCTGAGAGGGGGAAGAGAATGGTCTATTCTTGCTATTGGAGAAGAAGAGAGGATACAAGGCCATTTTAATTAAACCTAGGGGTATTTTAGTTCGAAAAAATGATATTATTTACGCAATCACATATCGGTTGGTTCTGTAATTTCTTTTACAGATTTACAAGGTTAAGTGAAGGTTCTAATACTTCCTTTTCAATTATTAAATCACACTTTGACATTTTTTCTTCTCCATTTGCAGGTTGGAGATGTCATGGATGAAACAAAGAATGCGAATTGTTTTGAAGTTAGTCACTCAAGGGTTTTTGTCGTCAGTTTTAAGTGTATTAGATGTACTTTTTTATGAGTTTATTGTACGAATTCAAATTTATTGTACGGAATTGTTTTCTGGTGCTAGGTTTTGATATACGTGTACACAAATTTTCAAAACTTGTATAGGTTGAATGGTGCTATTGATGTTTTATATATATCAACTTTTAAATGCATCCGAAGATTTTTTTTTTTTTTTTTTGCATAGAGGTAAAAAGAAATAGCGTTTTTAAAACGCTGTAAAAAAACACATCTTAAAACGATAGCGTTTTGCAAACATTGTGAAAGATATCGCATTTTCCAAAACGTTGTTGCGTTTGATAGCGTTTTTGAAACGTTATACATGTGATAGCATTTTTGAAACGCTATACATATGATAGCGTATCTACAAAACGCTATCAACGTGATAACATTTCCAAAACGCAATAAAAATCATAGCGGTTGCATGAAACGCTATAGACTTTTGATAGCGGGGGCAATGACAACATTTGCAAAACGCTATTGTAGACTTTTGATAGCATTTATAAAATGCTATCAAATACCATATTTGTAGTAGTGGTTGTCCAAAAGTTATTATCATCTGCCCCTTGCCCTGGTGCCCTAGCTGCACTTAAACACGGCTAGAATTCGTGTCACAGGTAATTCTTTGCTGTAATCATCCTACCCACAATCAACGAGAGCAGAGACTCTACAACCTGTGTTACTGTAAAAAGAGTACAAATCGCATCAAAATACTTTGGACGTGAAACAAATCATACCATAACACCTTCAACGTGATGGCTCGGAAATGTTAGATTTAGGAGGGAAAATCCCTTCCAATAAAGTACTCATAGAGGAAATGCAATTCATACGGTTTTCATTGCTATGGCTTCTTAGAAAAGTGCCCTGGACAATACAGTTGATGAGGTTGTACGTATCCTGAACAAAGTGGCTTTTCCAGGGTGGTGCAACACTTGCACATGCTTTCAGCATGTTTGCATGGCTTTCATGATGCAATCAAGTAGGAAAAGTACTCCTTCAGACAACGTAATTAGAGTAATGCTACATCCACTACCAATTTCACTACATTTCTCTTCGCTACCTTAGTGGCACACTCTAATAGATAGAGAAAGATAGAGTAGGTGGAAGAACTCTCCAACAGCAGTATGCCACCTAAGATAGTGAACAAAATAGTAGTAGAATTGGTAATAGATGAAGCATTACTCTTGTATTTATGAGTTATTTGCGTCCCATAACTTTGGTCACACATTATGCCAACAATCATCATTGATTTTCGTTTACTGCAAGCGTGCTACAAAATAAGTGCATCTTATCCAACTTTCTTCAATGCCAATTTTGACAAATAAACCTAGACTTTCTCAACATCTAATTTAAATATAGGCTAACTTTGAAAAGAAAAAAAAAAACCCCTTGAACTATGGCCTTTATGCAGAAAACCGCATGACTTTTTTTATGCAGAAAACCCTCCTGAAGTATGATAGTTACAAAAAAATCCCTAAAGTATTTCAAAAAACCACATCTAACTTTTCTACTTGTATCTAGATAACCCCATTAATCTTTGTAAGTTGTTCAAAAAATATCATCTATCTTTCGCATTATTGTCGAAAACCTTCCTCAACTTTAGCAAAAATCTTACGTTGGCGGGGTGGGAATTTTGCAACAATAGTTCAGGAGGGTTTTCTGCAAAAAAAAAAGGTCAGGGAGTTTATTGCATAAAGGCCATAGTTCAAGGATTTTTTTTTTTCTAATTTAGCCTTAAATATATAATCTTTATCGCCCGGATAATTCAGAATGCTGATATCATTATTGATCAAACATGCAAACCACAGGCCAATATTAGAATTTCCTAACGAGTTATAACCATGATGGTTAAATCATCAAAGTGAAGCATTGTTTACTGCATTGAAATATAGTTTTTTTTTTATGTAATGGATAGAGTCGAAAGACTCTAGTCCGAGAAAATATATAAATAGAAACAAAACAGTACAACAAAATACAGGGAAAAGTAATACAAGACGTAGTACAGAAGAGAGGACAAAGAAGCCGCCAAAAGTCAGCAACCAATAAGTACAAAAGACGCTAAACAGACAAGTAAATGAGACATTTACGAAAGACTAAAAGACTCCAGAAAATGCAAAAGTTAGACCCAAAAGCCGCACTCAGAATAGAGCTGAGTAATCCAGGAGAAGGAGAACTCCTATGGCAAGCAGACCAAATAGACAAGCACAAAAACCGCCAGCTTCGTAGGCCATCGACTGAGTAGACGACCTACGCAAAACTGCCGCCAAAAGCCCACCTGGAAAAAACAGAAAAAACAAGCACACAGAACTAACAGAAGCACGCTGCCGCTGAACTGAAACAGCAAGGGAGGCAGAGAGAAAAACATGTAAAAATAGAAAAGAGTCACAGATTCCAACCTCAAGACCAAGCTGAAAAGCCAAATAGCTACACACAACACATAGGGATGCAGAAACGAATGAACATAGAGGAAATAGAAATTAACATATGGCGCATCGTGGCTAGTCGTAAAGAAACTGCACTGAAACCAAATTAAAAGGAAACACAAAAGTAAACCCATCCAGTTGGCAACAGTCAGAACCCCTGCAATCTAGAGGTAGGTCAGAGAAGAGCAGACAAAAAGATTTATAAGTGAGTTATGGAGAGCAGTTCACTCCCACCCAAAAACACCAGAAAAGAGAAGCCCCATCAGGTCAGAACTGCAACAAGAGAAAAAACCTGCATCAGCAATTAACCAAAAATAGAAAGGGAGCAAGCAGACAAAGGAAATTAAAGAGAAAACATAACTAAAGTAGTGCAAATAAAGGAGAGAAAAACCAAATAGCTAAGGAGGTAGGAAACAATTGTAATAGAATAAAGATGCCGCGGTATAAAGCTTGTGAAGTTCAAGAGTAATAATTTTATGAGGGGCCAAGCTGGAGGCCCAGAACTTGGGATAAAAAAGGAGGTCGTCAATTAAGCCCGTAATCGGACGAGAAGTATCAGTAAAGATACGTAAGTTCCTTTCCTTCCAAATGATCGCAATGATGGACATCATAGAAACATCCCAAGATTTGCAGAATGGTTTAGGGACCGAGTTAGACCTCCAAGAAGTCAACCATGAATCTAAGGATTCAGGAAGACCTAAACCCCCCCAAGCTTGATGGCAAATCAACCATAACGGACGATTGAAGGAGCAAGTAAGGAATAAATGAAGAGCGTTCTATGGGAATTGGTGGCAGAAAACACAATTTTGTCCGACCAAAATATTATTTTTGTTAAGAACTTCCATAGTCAGAAATTTATTCTGAACGGCGAGCCAGACAAGAATTTTGACTTTGAGAGGGGCAAAAGACTTCCAGATAGGATTCGAAATTAGGGAAGACACACCTCCCGAATTAAGAAAATTATAGAAAGATTTAATCGAGAAAATTCCCGAACTATTCCATTGCCATAGGCAATCATCCTGGCGATGCCACGAGTAGGCCTGAAGGGATGACAAGAGGTTGGTAAGTTTAGGGATTAAAGGCAGAGGCAGATTACAAGTAAAAGGAATGTTCCAAGACCGTGAGTTATCATGGTAAACCACATAATCTGCCACAGTTGCATTAGGATTGGCTGCAAGATGGAACAATTCAGGAAAAGAAGAAGCAAAAAATGAAATTTCCCAACCAGAAATCAGTCCACAAATGAATAGTAGACCCGATACCGCCAACTTTGAGAATACCACATTTAAATGGACCGACCGTTTTCCACACTCCCTTTCAAAAAGGGGAGGTCGATGGCAGAAGGGAAGGACTGAGTTCCCAAATTTTATGACGGGAAAAATATTGACAGATAAGGCGAGCCCAAGGAGAATTCCCATCTTTAAGAACTCTCCAAATCCATTTACCCAGTAAAGCGAGGTTCTGATACCTAAGGTTAAGCACCCCAAGACCCCCTTCATGCTTAGACTTGCAAATTGTACCTCTAATTACAAAGATGCTTGCCAGGTTTATAGAAAGAGAGGATCCCGACCAGAAGAAATTGTGCCTGATACAATCGATCTTCGCAATAACCCAAGAAGGAAGGTAGAAGAAAGACATAAAGTAGAGCGGGATGGAAGAAAGCACAGAGTTAACCAGAATAAGACGTCCTCCTCTAAATAAAAGCTTAACAGCCCAAACATTAAGTCTGAATTCCACTTTATCTATGAGAGGATTCCAGTCCGATTTGTGGAGCTTCCCCCATCTCAAGGAATACCAAGGTACTGAATTGGGAAGGACGCTACTGCATAGATAAAAAACTGTGCGATTTCGAGATTACGGTTCTCAGAACCACCAATCCAGAGTACCGAAGTTTTACTGAAGTTAATGGATAAGCCAGAAGCTTTTTCAAAGATGTAAAGAAAAAGTTTAAGGTTGCGCAGAGCGATCCCGTTGGGTTTTAAGAACATGATAGTATCATCTGCATATTGCAGATTAAGAATACCATGAAAACCACTGAAGCCCCCCAAACCATCGATAAGGTTGGCATTCCAAGCGATCAAGAGAAGTTTACTAAAAACATCCGCAACAAGAGAGAATAATAAAGAAGAGATGGGATCACCCTGGAGAAGGCCATGCTTACACTTAAATTTCTTACCCTCAATACCGTTAATAATGACAGAGGAAATACCAGAGAAGAGACTGGATTTAATCCAAGATATCCATTTGAAACCAAAACCGCGATGAAGAAGAATATCAAAGAGGAAATTCCAATTGACTTTGTCATAAGCTTTTTCAAAGTCTAATTTTAAAAGAATTCCTTCCGTACTAGATCGATGACAACTGGAAATAATCTCCTGAGCAGAAGCAACACTATCAAGAATAAATCTATTCTTAATAAAACCTGACTGAGCGGGATCAATAGGAAGGGAAATGACTAAGCTAAGGCAATTAGCAAGAACTTTCATAATGATTTTGAAAGTAGAATTTAATAAGCTAATCAGTCTGAAAGCGGAGACCCTCTTTTCAGCATCCTCCTTATCAATGCTCGGTCGGACAAGGACTTCAACAAGCATGATGTGATCATGACCTTCAAAAGAGGACGACTGCCAGCTTAGATAAGGCATCTACCTGGCTGTTCTCCCCTTGAGGGATGCGGGTGAACGAGGCCTTTTTGAAGCTTGCTAAGAGCAACTTGGTGTGGGCCAAGTATCGAATCATGCGGGCGTCTTGTGCTTCATAATCCCCTAAAATCTGATTTACCACCAGTTGTGAGTCACTGAAGGCTTTCACACATTTTTCTCTGGCTTTGCAAGCTAGGAGTAGTCCGACGATAAGGGCTTCATACTTGGCCTCATTATTAGAAGCTCAAAAGTTTAGGCATAAAGAGTATCGAAGGTCAAACTCATCCGGACCCTGTATTATCACACCTGCTCCACTTCCTTCCTCACAGGAGGATCCGTCCACATAAAGCTTCTTTTGGGGATTTTCCTCCCAAACTTCAGATGGCTCCGAGATGGTGCATTCTGTGATGAAGTCGGCTAGTGCCTGGTCCTTGATAGCAGTCCTTAGCTTGTGACTGATGTCGTGTTAACTCAGCTCGGTCAACAACTTGATCAGGCATCCTAAATTCTCCAGCTTATGAAGGACTTGGTTCAGAGGCTAGTCGATGAGGACTTGAACAGAGTGGGTCTGGAAGTAAGGGCAAAGCTTCCGTGCCGCCATAACCAAATCCATAGGCAATTTACTCCATTTTGGCATACCCGTGTTCAGCATCGTGAAGCAACTTGCTCACATAGTAAATGGGTTTTTGTACACCATCTTCTTCTCAAACTAGAACTACGCTGAGAGTATGTTTGGATGCCTCCAGGTAGAGGTAGATGTGTTGGTGTATGCCCTAGAGGCCAGTTGTGTATTGACATTACTAGTTTGCATTGTATCATGATATTTATTTTATATATGAGATATTTCAATTATTGTGTTGTTTATTGTGATTAAATTAACCTAATAAAGTTCTTAGAATTGTAGGTTCATACCATGGGATATCAAGTGCATGACTTGATTGTAAGATCCTATTGGTTGTAATCAGAACACTATTCTTAAATATTCCTAGTCAAGCATTATTGTGAATTAGGACAACAATAATACATAGAGACTAGTATGTGCTTAAACTGATGACCATCTTATGTGTCATGGATATGAGATATCAAGTCTTCACATGGGTACATATTAGAGTAATAATGTAACAGACTGACCACCATGAGAACGATGCATGTTTCGTTATGTGAGTGTCATAAGCGGTTCTCAAAGTGACCATGGTGTACGTACTCCTTTGACTTGAAGTCACTACAGTTCCCTACATGAGAAGTTATATGTTTTAATGTCGTCAAACGTTGTCTATAATAAGGTGATTATAAAGTCGACTATTGGATATATACTACAAATTATGCAGAGGGATGTGAGTGACTTAGATTGGATTTGTCCCCTTTTACATATCAGGAGCGATATCTATGGGCCGCTTAATTGAGAGAGACTGTAAAATGCGTGGCCGTACTCAAATGAGTCAATATGAGATATTGAGCTCATTTATTTTAGTAAGTCTACTCGGCCATGAGAAACCAAAGATTGAACTATACAATGGTGACACGCTCTATGCCTTATGGTCAATTAGATATCTGGACAAAAGGACTAGACTACATAGTAACATTGGTCACGAATAGGTTATGTCAAATCACTGGCATTCCTGTTACTTGAGTAGCAGTGATGTATTGCTAGATATCGCTCACTATTTGTAACACTAGAATATGATTTTAGTATTACTGTCAACGTAATGGGAACCTACAGGGTCACACACTTAGAATGGACCGAAATTGGATTTAAATTCATGAGATGAATTTAATTGGGAATCCTAGTAAGACTTGAACTCCTGACATGGTTGGGTAATTAGTTAGATTAAATTGGTAAAACTAAAGTTCAAAGGTCCACATACGAATCTGACTCATGACAGATTGTGAGCCCAACAGCCTCATTACTCTCTTAGAGTTGATTTTCTGCATCTATATATATGATATATATCTGTGGAAAAGAAATAGTTGAGAAAAACCTTAGCCGTCACAGAAATTGTGTGTGAGAGAGAGAGATCGTGAGGAACATCCCCTTCCCGCAGCTAGCACCGCAGCGTGAAAGAAAGCTTGATTTGATCCGTTTGTGTGGATACTGTAGAGGTACCGCAATATTGCAGTGCTGTAATCGACATACTTTGGAGATAGCAGATCCATCTTAAAGGTATAACTTCTAAACACTATTTATGGTTTTCGCATGGATCCATGGCTAGGTTTCAATATTTTTTTTGTAATTTTTCCTCTATGTATTTAATCTGATATTAACCTCGAAACCTAACAGTAGATGACTTTGCCTAGTTCGGGCTTGCTTAATAGAGGAGGGTTGACGACAGTGGCGGAGCCAGACAAATCAAAATGGGGGTCCCTTTTTTTTCGGCATCGACATGATTGTTGCCGAAAATTCCTTACTTTATTTTTGTTTTGAAAAATCAAAGTAGTTGGATCAAAATAAAATTATACTCAAAGTAAATATTTGAATTAGTGTTCTTAGTATCATGTATTTTTTTGCACTTGTACAATTGTACTCTAAATTTGTAAGAGTAATGATAATCAATAATCATACTACTCTATTTACACTGTTATAATACTAGAGGCTAAGAGATACGACCCAAATGAATAGATATACTTGTAACTTGTGTACACACTAGCTTCTTATTAAAAAATTTATCCAAGGATCATACAGATAAAATAATAAGCATTATTGTTAAGATTAAAAATAAATCTATGGATAGAACAAAATGATTTACTCATACTTGTATCAACACAATAAAATCCATACTACATACTTGGAATTTAATCAACAAAATGATTTAGAATTGAAATCCATACTACATATTATACAGAGAGATGAGAGAATGAGAGATTGAAGGAAGTTTGGGCTTAATAGATGGGTTGGGTTTGAGTTTCTTTTTTTAAGCTTGAGAAGTTGGACTTAATTAATAGAATAAGAGAATGAATTATTTTTTAGTCCAAAACCCATACCACTATTTCAGCCTTTAAGAGGTGGACTGAGCTTGGGGGTCCCAAAAAAATTTAAACTGGGGGACCAAATAAAAATTTCTGGCCTATATGAAGGGGGTTTTACAAAATTTTTGGGGTCCCAAATGTCCCCCCAACCCACCATCTCTCTCCGCCCCTTGGTTGACGATGTATTCCTTCAGTTGGATGAAGGCCAGTTGTTGGGGCTCCCTCCACTCAAATTTCTTCGCCCCTCAGAGGGTTTTAATGAAAGGGAGGGACTTCTCCCTGAACTTTGACAGGAAGGGTCTAATTGTCTCTAGCCAACCCATGAGCTTTTGAACCTCCTTAATGCTTGTTGGGGGAGCCATATCGAGGATGACCTGAATCTTCTCGAGGTTTGCCTCTATTCCCCTTTGGCTGATCATGAAGTTAAGGAATTTTCCAAAGGACACACCGAATGCACACTTAGACCGGTTCAACCTCATATTATTCTTTCTCAGAACACCAAAGGCTTCCTCAAGATCCTTGTTGTGGTCTTCCATTTCGAGGCTTTTAAAAATTATGTCGTCCAAATATACCTCCATATTCCGACCGATCTTCTCTTTGAATACCTTGTTCACCAGCCTCTGATAGGTGGCTCCTGCATTCTTCAGTCCGAATGAAATAACTCGGTAGCAATAGAACTCCTGATCGGTGATAAATGAGGTCTTTGAGATATTCAAAGGGAACATTCGAATTTCATTATACCTAGAGAAGGCATCCATGAAGCTTAGGAGTTCATGTCTGGATGTAGCGTCAATAAGAGCGTCCATGTTTGGAAGGGAAAAAGGATCCTTTGGGCATGCCTTTTTTAGGTCTGTGAAATCAATGCAGATCCTCCATTTTTTTGTTGCCTTCTTTACCATACGATGTTGGCCAACCATTCTGGGTAATTAATCTCCTGGATGAAGCGGGCAGCAAGGAGTTTGTCAACCTCCTCATTTACGGCATGTTGTATGTTGGGCGTGAACTTTCGGCGCTTTTGCTAGACCGGTTTCAAGTCTGGGTTGACGCTCAGTTTGTGCATTATTAGCTCCTATGGTATGCTGGGCATATCCGAGGCTGTCCAGGAGAACATGTCCTGATTTCGTCAAATACAATCGACAATCCTTTCCTTGAGCCCGAGGGGCTGGATCTTGCTCACTTGGAACCTCTTAGTCTCATTTTCCTCAGAGAAGCGGACCTCTTCCAATTCATCAACTAGCTCGAAGCCAACTGAGCTTCTGTCAGAGGGAAGTTCGACTGCATCGACGGGAGGACGGATCCCCCCCATAGCGGTATAGCATGCCCGAGTTGATTGTTGACTACCACTAACAATCCCAACCTCAAACTTCGTGGGGAACTTCATTTTCATGTGGTAGGCCGAGGCCATTGCTTGAAGAGATGTGAGACCGGGGCAACCAAAAATGGTGTTATAGACAGCCTTGATATTAACCACCATGAAGTTCATTGGCTTCGTGCGAGGGGAGGGGGACTTCCCTGCGGTCACGTCGAGGGTGACGATTTCCTCAGTCTAAATTGGGACCCCAGAGAAACCGTGAAGTGTGTAGCCAGCTGGGTTAAGCCTATCCCAGAAGATTTTTAGTTCCTCGAAAGCGGCCAAGAACATGATGTTGATGGAACTACCATTATCAATGAGTATGCGACATGGTTTGCCAAACCGAGACTAATTACCAAGGCATCACAATGGGAGTTCGGCTACCTTCAAGGTCTTCGTCTGAGAAATAGATGGATAGTTCATAACTCTTCGGAGGAGGGAAGTTGTGGACTGAGTTCACCTCCCGGAAAGACGTCGTTCGGAAGGAGTTGGAGTTGTCTCCCATAAGTCCTCCGTGTATGGAGTGGTAACTCCCGTGGCTCGGATTCTTTCTCTAGACTCTTATTGGTTCCTCACGGTGGGGGTGAGGCCCTGTGATCTTTTCAGGCAAACTTGGATAGGTATCCCCTCCTGATGATGGCTTCAATCTTGTCTCTCAGGAATCGACAATCGTTGGTATCATGAATGTGGTCTCGATGGAAACAACACCAAAATCTTGTATCCCTCTTCTTGTCGGGAGTGTATCGAAGGGGGGGTGACAGATCAACCCCTCCTCTTCCACCTCCATGAGTATTGCAGAGTCACTGGCATTGAGCGGGGCTAATTTTTCAAACCAAGGCACCAGAGAGGGACGCTTTTGACCCGAGGCATCTTTCTGAGACTTTCTGGGGGCCTTCGTACTATCCACCTTTCTTTTTTCCTTTAGGGGATTCCTTTTGTCCCCCGGGATTTAGGGCCTCCTCGGCCTGGATATACTTCTTGCTGCAGAGGAGATCGGGGAAATTCGAGGGAGTTTCTTGGCTGGGGAGATCTTCAAGACTTAGCCTTCGTTGTGAATCTTTAGACGAAGTTCGGAGAGACTTCTCGTCTTTCTGCTTCAAATCGAGCAGGGAGACGCTTGTTTTTTCAGCCTTTGGTCATGAAGTGGGTGATGAATCCATGATCAAGTTGGTCAAATGAGTAGATAGAGCCAGGAGAGAGCCGAAAGTACCACTCTCTTGCAAAACTTCACAGCGTGGCAGGGAACACGAAGGAGTGTCAAGGCGCTGTGAATCATGAGAATTTTGAAACTCTCAATGTGATCAACTGGGTTAGACTCGCCGTTATAGGAATCGAAAGCCGAGGGCTTGAAGCTTCTCGGAATCGGGGCAGCAAGAATGGAAGAGGAGAAAGGGGGTCAGACTGGGTGGTACCCTATGTTTGAATGTCTCATGTTCTCCCCCAGGCGAGTCGGTTCTCTTAAACGTGCTTTAGGATCATGTCTTCACGTCCCTCGGATCGGGTGGACCCATAGCACGTCTCATTATCACTGAACCCAGAGCGTGGATTGTCTGAACATTGATCGTTCCTTGGTTCCCTTCGGAGAGCTCGTATGACCTCGTCTCTGGTTACTGGGCCTCCTTCTTCCTGGTCAACCTTTGGGGAGTCGATCCATGGGGGATAGGCTTCCTCCTCATTCCTCCTTCAGGGTGAATGACTGATGTGGCTCCACTGGCGGTCTGAACGACCCCCTTATTCCAGGAGTGGTCGAGCCGGCTGTTAATGAGGTTTTGGAGGTTCGACACTAGGGGGGTGTTCAACCCTCTGTCCGGTTGAGCAAGAAGCATTAGGAGAGTGGCCTTGTCTTCATTGCGACCCTTGAGTGACCGCCCTACTGCGGGACGGATGTGGCAAGGGAGGAGGATGAGGGTCTGCTTGGAGACTCACTGTCGTCTTTCTCTTAGCCTTTGGATCCATGGCTAGTGTCATGCCCCGCTTCCCAAAAAGGAATATGAAATACGGATACGCGACACAAGCCCAGCGAATGGCTTTCACCTTTTATAAGTTGTAAGGATCTTTACAACATATACAAGAATAAATAAGAGATATACAAGAGGAATAGTCAACCACGCATGAATAACTGAATTAATATAGTCAACAAGATTATTTGAAAGGAAACAGGAATATTAAATTTCAAATAATCAAGTCTAGAATAAAACACAAGTCTGGGACAAAATGCCCAATACAAGATAATCCATGTAGCAATTACATTTATTCAAAAGAAGTAACAAGAAATAAATGTAGCAAGAACTCCAGCCAACTAGAATATTTGGTCACCTACTCCCTCAGGCAGCTGGTCACCAAAGTCTGCAAGTGACAAATTTGTAGGAAAAGGAAAGAGAAACCAAACACCCGTCAATGCAAGTTACGGGCCGCTTGTAGTGCAGGCAAGAAGTACAGGAAAACAGACCGACAAGTATAGAGTAACAGCAGAAGCTAGTACAGAAGTAAGCATGGAAGGAATGTGACAGTAAGGTAGAATGACTAACTCATAATCAAGAACAAAATCAAATAGCATGGCAAGATAATCGAGTGCAAGTGGCATGTAACAAAGTTTCAAGTAGCATGCAAACGAGTAACGAGTAACACGTGTCAAGTAGCATGCAAACGAGTAACGAGTAACAAGTGTCAAGTATCATGTACAAGTAGCAAGAAACAAGTGTCAAGTGATCATGTTATTCTCAAATCTTGTATTTATTCCTAACTAGGTAGCACTTCATGCGTCTCAAATTTTTACCACATGGTTGCTACATTCAAGCAAGTTGCATTTTAGATTTTATAGTGGATCATAGTGGGCAATGTACTCAGGGACAAGTATCAAGTATCAAGCAATGAGTGTCAAGTGTCAAGTGTCAAGTGTCAAGTAATCACGTGTCAAGTATCAAGTATCAAGTATCACGTAGGATCTATGGATCCCCTTCCGAGTACACATTTCTGCATTTTCCACTACTAGATCTTTTCCTTTAACCACGGCTTAATTCTTGTTATTATTATTTAATTCATACATGGACGTGTACAAACAAGGCAAGAAACATGTTAAGATAATAAGGGACAAGAACAAGTTGGATAAATGACACGAATGGGTGACAAACGACTCATCAAAGGCTAGGACAACGAAACTTCCAGTTCTGGACAGCAAGACACTACTGTACCGAGTCTGAGATTCCCATTGCCACAGACATGCAAAACTGGATCTGTCAGAAAATCTAGAAAATAGACTCTCGCCTGAATCCAGCAAATATATACAATTCATATAATAACCACAGAAACAGGGCTCAAAACAGAAATATATACAGAAATCATATTCAGCCAGAAATCACAAGGTTGTATTCACAAACATGAAAATGGCACAAAAACTTACTGATTAAATCTAAGAAAAATCTGGGATATTTCCTAGTATGTCTAGTATTAGCAAATAAAATTTCATAATATTCCAACTCAGATAGCATAGTCAAATAAATTCGGGAAACAGCAAGATACAACAAGTTTATGAATCTGAAATTCTTGACACAGAAGTACTACAACAGCGATAGATTACAAAGTTTAACTCTAAATACAAATCCGTCAAAAGGTTTGAAAAATAGATACAGCAGGCTAAATTTTATATTCACAAAGTTTTAATCAATTGCAGTTAGAATCAGGTTGAAAACGTGGTTATTTGCTGAATAGTGTGCAGTTCTGGAAATATAATAGTTTGTTCACAAGCATAGAATAGTTTATAAATGTCATCAAATAAATCTAAAAAAATTAGGGGTTAATCCAGTCAAGTCTAATCATACCCAAAAAAATATTAGGTTTAAATCTTACCTTTAACATCAGTTTAAAAATGAATAACTACACAGAAATCACGTAAAACAGAATGTGGAATTTTTAACAAATCTGTAGCAAAACAGCAATAACTCACACCTCACAAATTGAAACTGATCTGTCAAAAATTATGGAAAATAGACAGCGGGGTCTACGATTTATATTCATAAATTAATTTGATTTACTGACCTCTATAGTGTCTAAAATATTGAAACAAAACAGGGTAGCAGCAAAACAAAAATCTTTCTCATGCATTAAATCAAATAGTTCATATGCAACAAATCCATATTATAACAAATTACAAAACGTGGTATAATAGATGTCCCAAAACAACATGGTATGGGTGTTTAACAAATCTACCACAAGATACTACGACTAACACATCAAGCATGCAAGATTCATACAACATATCATGGATCACGAACAACATACATACATGCATCAAGAATCTAGTTAGATATAAATTATTTCCATGTCGTGTGTGTAACAAAGGATGACTATGGATGGATCAACAAATATAGACAAGATCTAACAAGGGTTTTCCATGAGAATGAATCTAGGAATAAAAAGTGGCACTACAAGCAGTATTTAGTACTTGTATATATAACAAAAGAATACAAGTTACTTGCCTTATTTAGTCGACGAATCTGACGAGAGTATGAGAATAAAACGAATAGATTCCCGATGACGAACACAATACCAACGGATCATGAACGAGACGAGCAAGATGATTACGAACACCACGCTCGCAAAATCAATCGCAAGCACACAAAGCGGAGTAGCCGGGGGATCAATTGCATACACACAAGCCAAGGTAGAGGAGTGTGTGCATGGCGATGAGGATGATGGCGGATAGGGCGGCACGACAATGCTGGCGCTGCCATCGCTGGCTGCTGGTGTAGCTGCTGTCGTGGCTTCGGGAGGAGAAGGAGAGAAATGAGGGGGCTGTTTTGTGGTGGGCTGGTATGTGGCGCTCGGGAGGAGGGCGCGGCACAGGGGGTCGCCGAGGGTGGTCAGAAGTCAGAGGCGCACAGCGGCGGGGTCAGGCCGACGGGATGCAGGTCGAAGAAGAAGGGGTACACGGGTAGGGAGAGGAGAGAGATGAGAGAGAATTAGGGTTAGGGTTTAGGGGATAGTAATTTTACATAGGAATAACAAAATTTGTTGGGGATAATAATGAGAGATTTTTGGCAAGTTGTGATTTGGAGAATCAAAAGAAGATGAGGGAAAATATGATCTGCTTGTTAGGAAGATACATACGTGAAGAAATATCGGAAGACTGGGTCAAAGAAGAGGGTTAGGATCCAGTAGGACGGGTAGATGGGTTCGAATAGGGTAGATTGGGTAGAAAACTAGATCCAATAAGGTAGAAAAAAATAAATAAGAAATTAGGCCAGAAATGCAATAAATTAGGAACAATAAATCATCCAGAGATAGAATAATTGGCAGACAATGAATCACAAAAAGGTCAAATCACAGCTGACAAGCAATAGATGAATATATAGGAAAAAAAAGAACAAATACACGGTTCAGGACAAAGAAAGAGTACAAATTGATAGAATACACTGGAAGAAAGAATACAGTACAAAAATACAGAAAATAGGATACATGAGTTATAGCTAGAGGAGGCGATGCTGATTAGAAGGCTAGATCTATTGTGTTTACCACAGACGGCACCAATATGATGTTGTTTTTCCGGTGTAGGAACAACTAATGATGAGTTCTTGGATTGAAGTGGAAAGCTTTATATCACAGCCGTCAATCTAGTGCAGATGTGAGGCTAACATTTGATTGGATTTGTGGATCTGGTATTGGTTGCGTAGGTTATTGGCCGCCAGAAAACCTACAAAGACCGTCTGAAACACCTGGATGGATCCCGGCGACAGACCCTCTAACGATCAAGTCAGTAACCAGAAGTAAAATCTGTTTGTGGGAAAAATATTAATTACCTAATAATGGAGGATGTATGACTTTATTTATAGGCATGGAAGGGAGGCAATTACTGGGCAGATTTCATAACTGATTTGGAAGATCCCCTAAATCAATGGATATAATCAATTATTTTCTTCCCAATTTGGGAGATTTGATTGCTAGTCATGGTTGACTAGTCGATCTCCCTCAGTTGGGTTGTGAGTTATACTCCCTCATGGGTTGATCCAAGGTAGTGGCCATGGGAGCAGCCTGTGTGGTGGTGCTGGGCTTGTAACTACTGAGAGATTACTGTATTGACCTTAGGAGCCTCGGGATGTATGACTCTGAGTAACTGAGTCTTTTAACCCATATCAGGGTATATTAGAAAAGAAATAGCCCCAAAACAGCAAAAAATCACCACGTGATTATGAAATTGACAGAGTACACCGATTTACACTAAAAATATGGACATAGTACATTAATCTAGAAAAAAAGGGATTTAGTTATCAACAAATTGATGAAACATGGATATAGTTTAGTGAAATATACTATAGGAACAACTTCAAGCAGGCTACTAGTGTGGGATGGGCTGGAGATGGAATTTGCTTTTAATTATTGTTTTGTCATCGCGTTCAGTTCAATTCAAAATTAGTAATCTGCACGAGCGATGCACATTCTATTTTTTTTTTTAATATAGTCAATAATAAGACATAATTTGACATCGAACCTGAGACCTCCTTTTATTCATCACATACACTTCACAAATTATTCCTAGTACCACAAAATTTTATTTTATATGAGTGACACTTTTGTAAATAATTATGTCGTAAATAAATTTGAACTTTGAGGATGTTATGGTAACTAACAACAATTGAGTAAATGAATGATTAATATAACTCCCACTTAAAAATAAAAGGTTAACATTAGATGGTTGAATGTCTACAAAATGACAACTCCAACTCGCCCATTATAATATTGAAGATAATATTAGAGATTTGAGATTATTTCAATCAAATTTGTATGGGGCTAAATATAAAAAAAGTACACAAAGTTTTGGGCCAGTTTAAAAAACGTACACTAAGGTTTTTTTTTTTAAAAAAAGGACACAATGTTTCAAAAAACTCCACTAGGTTAGTTAGGGTTAGGGTAGGGTTTAAAAAAACCACTTTCATCTTTCATTTGTGTTTAAAAAAACCACATTCATCTTTTATTTGTGTTTAAAAAAACACTACTTAACTAATCAGATGTTTAAATAACCCCCCCCCCCCCCAAACTAACCTGTAACCCCTGTTTTCATTAATACATATTTTTTCAAGTATTTTTTCATATTTTAAACCATTATTATTTTGTAACCATTCCTTCTTAATTGATTATATTTTCAAACTATTTTATGAAGCCCAATATAAAAATTATTAAATTGTTTAATATTTAGCTCAAACCCAATTGTTATTATAAGCCCAATATCCTACTTGATTTATTTAAATATTTTAAGCCCAACCCAGCCAATATTACTATTATTATTATATTTTATCTTGAGCCCATCTATTAAAGCCATTCTGACTATTGGATCTCCTTGACCCGTTATTAAAATCCAAACCTAGTACCCATATAGTTGTACAGATTAATCCTACACCTACCCCTATACAATATCTTCACTCTTTCCCCCACTCTTCAAGTCCCATACTCCAACTCCCCATCACCTTGTAACTCCCCCACTTTCTCACCTCCATTACTTTATCCTTATTATATTGTTATATATTAAACCCCCCTTCCCTGTTCTTTCTCCCTCTCCCATCTCCTTATCTCCCCGCTCCTTTCCCATGTTTCAAAACCCAAACAGAATTCCCCTCGCCTTGCCTTCTTCGCCATCCTCCTCCTTCCCCTCGACCTCCTTGCGCGACCTCACCCCTACTCTGCATCTGCTCTTCCCGCTCAAGCACCGAAGTCCTCGTTCCTCTTCCTCCCATCGACCTCACCAACTCCCTCAGCCCCTCGTCGAAGCGTCGACCACCTCTCCGTTGTCTTCCTCCACCGCAGTCGCCTCCCTGTTCTTCCATCACACTCACCCACCGCTGAAGCACCGTCCACCTTCGAGCGCTTCCCGCTCGAGCACTGCAAGCCTTCCGCTCGTCTTCTTCGTCGAGTGACTCCCTCCCGCTCGTATTCATCCTCCTGCTCTCCCTGAGTCGCCAACAACTGCCATTGCCGTCGTTCCCCAGTGTCGCTCTCCTCCGTCCACCCACAGATGTTGTCGCCCCGCCCTCCGATTGCCGTGCTGCTCGTCTTCACCTCCGCCTAAGCCCCAGGTCTCATCACCCTCCTCTGTCTCCAAACCCAAACAGAGGACCCCTAACCTCCACTCGTCTTCCACGTCGAGCGCTCCTTCCCACCGCCTCCGACCTCCTCAACTCTTCCCCGTCGCTCGAGCCCTTCATTCGCTTGTTGCCACCCAGTCGCGTCGTTGCAGTTGCCATCCACGCTCACCCTCCCGCCGTCACTGCAGTCACAGCCACTCTCTCCCACCATCGTTCTCTCTCTCTCTCTCTCCCTCTTTGTCGTAATTTTGGGAAGAAGAAGACAGGGATTGAATTATTGGTGTTGCTGTTGTGGGCTGTTGGTGTATTGGTGTTTTGGGTTGCTGTTTGGATTATCTTATTGGTGTTAGTGTGTTGGTGTGTTGGTGTTTGGTGTGGTGTGAAGGGGGATCCTTCTTGGTGTTTGTGAAGAGGATAGGGTTGTGTGTTTATTGTTGTGGAGAAGTGGAGTTTGATGTTTGCTATTTTGTTGTTACTGCCACATATCTCGCACGTGTGTTGCCACCCGGGATTCTTATCCCGTTATTCTTGTATTCAGTATCATCGTCGTCGATTAACAGGCAAGTATCCTCTTGTACAACTCGTTTGTTCTCGTACAAGCTTTCTTTGCAAAATATCGCAAGTATATTCTTTGACTCTAATTTGTATTCATCGGTCGAATTGAAATCTTTTACTATACATAATCCGTTGATCCCGTATTCGTATATGATCGTGAATACTTTATTGCCATATACATTGCATGAACACAATACATACATATATACTCTTAGAACTATACAGGATGTTGTGCATGAATTACTTGTCTTGTTACTAGTTTGAATGTTGTTATGATATCTTCTTATTCTTGATTAAGTTTTGCATATGTCATTAATCACATCATAGTTACAACATGTTTTATAAATCCTGAAATATGTTTTCCTACATTGCATAAGTCTTGATACTCGATCCTGTCATGTTACCCATTCTTGTTGTTGCATGTAGATGTTTATTGATCCAGTTATTGTTCATGTTTGATTAAAATAAAAATAAAAAACCGGGATATAAGGGTAAAGATTTAGTAGTGGGCAATATAGAAGAGCATACTCGGATGGGAGCTCGTGGTTTCCCGATGCAAGTTGCAAGTTACAAGTTGCAAGTTTGCAAAATTACAGGTTTACATGTTCATGTTACAAGTTCACACTACATGTTCCACATTACACGTATCTTGATACAAGATATACTTGACATGTTTTTCCGAGTACGTGACCTATAGAACTCACCACTAGTCTAAACGTTCACTTGATTGCATGTAGCAACCATGTGGTATGAGACGCATGAAGTGCTACCTAGATAGAATTAAAAAAAGACATGAGATTAACACGTATACTTGTATGATCCAATTACTTGTTACATGTTCTTGTTGACTTGCTTACTTGTTTACATGCTACATGCTCATGTTGACTTGTTTACTTGCTTACTTATTTACATGTTACATGTTCCTATTGATTTGTTTACTTGTTTTACATGCATGCCTTATTCATGATCCTGTTTACATGTTGTATTTCTCTTATTACATGATTTTTGACTCCATGATATTCTTCCTGCTTCTTGTTTTGTTTTGTACTTGTCCCATTAGCTTGTACCATTTGCAGCCAGTGACTTGCATTAACGGGTATCTCCTTATTTCTTCTTTTTATAATAATATACTTGCAGGTCCGAATGGAGAATTACTCGAAGGTGTTACTGAGCATGTGTTTTAGTCTTGTTTATTTTCCTGTTACTTTAGTTCATGTTTTATTCATGTACTCTTTATTGTTTTCCGGGCGTGTTTGACCCATAACTAACTTTGTATTTTCCAGTTGTTAGTTATGTCATGTACTATATCATATACTTTTGTTATCCTATTGTGATTTTACATGTCTGCGTGGTTTTTTTATTATCTTGTTGTTGAGTTACTTGTACAGCTTATGAATGGTGTATTCGCATCATTCGTTGGGCCTCATTCATGGACTCGTATTCTCGTATTTTGGGAAACGGGGCGTGACATAACCCTAACCCTAACCCTAACTAACCTAGTGGAGTTTTTTGAAACATTGTCTCATTTTTTTATAAAAAAAACCTTAGTGTACTTTTTTTAAACTGACCCAAAACTTTGTGTATTTTTTTTATATTTAGCCTTTGTACGGAGGTATGGAGGTGAGAGGATGCACACGAAGAAAAGATTCAAGATGTCTGACAACATCGAAGGACAGTTCCAACCCCCTCAATGAATGGGGCCCACATTTTCATCCCAATCAGGTTAATCTCTTTTTCTTACACTTCAGGACGCCTTACTTGTTGTATCCTGAAATGTTGTAGCATGTAACATAATCTACGGTTTAGGGTTTAATCCTTTGAATATAAATGATTCATTTTGGATATGGAGATGATTGGGGTTTAGGATTTGTGATCTGGGTTTATATGGAATCTTCATATTCTAGGGGTTCTCACTAGTTATGTGCTGGATTCGGTAGAAAATTGTACAAGATCCACCATAAAATTTTCTACTTTGTAGGATCATTTGGGGGGAAATACAAATTAAGCACATCTGTATGACACTTTTTTTCGGAATTGACAAATTGTACTAAATTTGTAGGATTCACTTAAATATTAAAAAAACCTTATTGAAGTATTGCGCATTTTAAAAAAATCTCAGTATTTTTTTTTAATATATAAATAAACTGCATTCAACTACAGTTTCAAAAAACCTCCAACGACGGTGGTAACTTCCGTTAGGTTTTACTAGTAATCTGCACATGCGATGCACGTTTTATTTTTATTTTTTTAATATCTAGGAACAGAGCAAATTTCACTGGCAACCTCTTTAATAATAGTCACACATCAATGCAAACTTACCAGCGCACGGAGTATGAAATACCTCTACATATAGTTTGATGCAAACAATAAGATATTTGAACAACATGTGAAGAAGAATTTAACAGCCAGCTACATAGCACAAAAGCAGAAGTATGTTTATACTTACCATTACATTTCTGGCAGGTAAAGAGTTTCGCTAGTGGTGGTGCCCAAATTGCGTTTTGGATTGCAGATTCTATCATGTCTTGAGGAACACTTGTGCATGCTCTCAAAACATCACAAAGGCTCTTTCCATTCTCCAGGATAATATAATCTGAGGGATGTTTCTTAGTGCTTCCAGCATGCCGCTCAAAGTTGTATGCCAAAACAACCTACAGTTGGTTAATTATTTGACTTGGTCCTACTAACGAAAATCATACAGAAAACAAAGAGGGGAAAAAATACGCACTTTAATCCCCTTGCATAAAGAACATGAACACAATATACCATTACCCTTAACCACTCCTTCAAGCCCGTATTGCTGTAAAATCATAATAAACAAACAAAACTGCATAATTGCATTAGCATGTCAAAGTAGCTGGCACACAAAATCTGGAGGAAATTATGATGTGCATACATGCCGCATACCTTACCAACAAACAATGTATACTTCACAGGCAACCCCTCTAACAGGCCCGTCCCCAGTAATTCCCTAACATTGTTCGGGAATTTATGTAGAGCAATTTTCTTCGACATCTTAAGTTCCATCTTTTTCCCATACATTGTAGTGCTCGAAGACTCATCCTCCACACCGACCCCACATGAGGTATCTTCTGCAGGTGGCTTCAGTAATGACTCGTGAATCTCCTCGCAGGTCTATCCAGTGATGCAGCAACATCCTTCTTTCCAACTCGATCCTCTACCATAACCTCACCCACCGCCTCTGCTTGCTCTACATTTTCACTCTCCTTTTCAGGGCACGTACGACAAACACACCTTGTACTAGGCACCTTTCTAGTAATCATACAATTTAATTAATGCGTGCATGACTATATCTATTGTTCAAATTACCTTCTAGTAGGCACTGTGTTAATTGAATACCTTCTTTTATTTGCATGTCAAGTCAGTTCACTTGTTCAAATTACCTTCTAGTTCACTTGTTCAATAGATATCTACTTGACTATATCTATTGTTCAAACTACCTTCTAGTAGGCACCTTTCTAGTAATCACACAATTTAATTAATGGGTGCATGACTATATCTATTGTTCACCTTTATCAGTGTAGTAATTAAAACGTGATGATATATACATGCATGGTTCTATATTTTTTTTATATTTTTTTTTATGGCCATGCAAATTACATTGACATTTATTCAACCCGGTTTTTGATAGTATAGATTTAATTCAACCCGGTTTTTGATTTACTCTCATTTATTAGTCATGCAAATTACATTTTTGACCACTATATATTTTTTTAGCCTTTTATGTTTGTGAGGGTATAATAGTAAAAAGCAAGCAAAATAGGGCTTTGCTTAATAATAGTATAGATGTTTGTAGTGCACGTAAATTTTTTGGGACCAAAATGCCCACTAATCAGAATCGCTGGATCTCCCATAAAAACGTGCACCTATGATCAACAGTCCAGATATCTTCAAAGTATGATTTACTGTTTTTAATTTCTTTTGTTAATTTTTAGTTCAAATTGAATAATTAGGCATTCTAAAAAAATAATAAAAAATTCTTACTAATTAATTTTTAAAAACAAAATAATTATAAAGTCAAAAAAGTATGAAAATATCCAAAAGATAATTTAAAATTTTATAATAATTAATAAAAAATAAAAAAATAATTATAAAAAAGGAAATTTTGATTTAAAATTTTGAAAAATAATTAAAAATTGAAAAAGTATTTAGGAAAAATCCAGAGAAAATTGGAAAAATTCCAAAAATAATTAGAAATTTAGAATAATTAATTAAAAATATAAAATTTAATTATAAAAGTTGGGAAATTTGTTTTAAAATTTTGGAAAATGATTAAAAATGAAAAAAAGGGAAAACAAAAAAAACTTGAAAAGTTTGGAAAATTAATTAGAAATTAAGAATAATTAACTAAAAAAAATCAAAAACTAATTATAAAAAAAGGGAAGATTGATTTAAAATTTTGAAAAAGTGATTAAAATTTTGAAAAATCTAGAAAATAACTTGAAAAATTCAAAAAAAATATTAATTTAAAATAGTTAATTAAAAACCAAAATTTATTTTCTAAAAAAGAAAATTTGATTTATAATTTTTAATAAATGATTAAAATTGGAAATTATTTTAGGAAAAATCAATAAAAACTGGAAAAAATTCCAAAAAATTATTGGAAATTTAAAATAATATATTAAAAAGATAGAAAATTTTGATTTATAATTTTCAAAAAATGCATAAATATTTGGAAAAAGATAAGAATTTTTTTTGGAAGTTCTACAAAGATGCAACTACTTCCAGAATTTCAAAAAAAAAAAATCTTGTCACTCCATTCTCCAATCTTTAGAATGGAAAAGGGGAAGACGGGTGCGACTACTTCCATAAACTTTTTTTGAATTTTTAAATGAGGTGTTTGTTTTGGATTTTATGAATTTTGTCACCAAGAACCAATTGATTATGGTAAATTGTAAAAAAAATTCTGAACTATGTGTTAAAAGCAGTTAACCTCCTGGACTATTTTATGGCGTTTTCGAAGACTTGGTTCCATCAGTTTATGGTTGTAACATTTTTTATTTTATAAAATTAAATTATTCATTCATATTTATCTTTCGAGTAATTATTTTGATTTTTATGATTATGGATAAATATGCAATTTTATTTTTCTTTATACTCTAAAGTTATTTAGATATACGGTGGAGTGATTTTTATAGGAATTGCTGATAATAAATTAGGAGGGCATTATAATAAATGTTTGGTCTAGAAGTGGTTTATATTTAATTTTCCATTTTACTTATTTACACATATATCCTTCTTCGTTCCCTTCATTTTCTTCTTCCCTTTTTCTTTTCCGCTAACCGAAACCAACCTGGCCAAAAGCCACCTTCGACCAACCTTAGGGTATTCAATCCCCTCAAATTTCATCCTATCTCCGAATAATTTTTAGGGGTTCTTACTGATTGAAGGGTGCTCTTCAATGCTATAATGTTGGTTTTTGAAATAAGCAATTGTACGGTGAGTTGGATTTTATTTAAATTGTTTGTGATTATATGATTTGCAAATTTTTAGCTGTGAAGTGATGTAGTAAGGAGAATAGGCAATTTTCTTCATATTATAAGTGTTGGCTTAGTATTTAGGAGATTGAAATTAAATTGGAAAATAATTAAGGTGTTGGCTTAGTAATTAAAAGATAATATGAGTAGTAATTACTGCAAATTGATAGTAGGAAATCCCAGTAAGTTATGGGAAATAATTTATAATAACTTTTGGAAGTTTTTATTGGGCATAAAACCCAGTTAGGAAGAATCGGAGAGCGTGCATGTATCGTGTGCACGCCAGGCGTTCGATAAAATTCCTGTGAGAGATTTGAATGATTTTAATTGTTATTTGTGAGTGGATTGAATATCTTTAGCCCTAATTGGTGTTAAAATATGATAAAGGGAAGAAGAGGCGAGTTCGTAGGGAAATAACGGAGAGCTTAAACAGTCAGTCTGCGCGTTTCCTCAAGTGAGTGATTCTGTTTATTTTAACATATGATACGTTATTCAATTGTTCAAAGAATGGATACGTGTGTGTGTGTGTCTATATATATATATATATATATATATATATATATATATATATATATATATATATATATATAAGGAATATGGAAACTGGGATGTAAGGCCTGATGTATGTGAGTTTGATTCTCTTTATTTTTAGGTACCTGATGTGTAATGACTTATTATTGGTGATTGATGATGTGTTAAGTGCATCGAATAGAGAAATTAATAAGTATGATACGTAGTGAATTATGGGGTGTAAGAAACAAATATATGTGTATTAGTGGGTGTTGATATTTGAATGTGTATGTATACATACATACATACATACATACATACATATATATATATATATATATATATATATATATATATATATATATATATATATATAAATTTTTAATATTGAGATTTGGAGAATTATGATAATTATATCCATATATTATGCTAATAAAAAAGAGAATGTACCCCCCCCCCCCCTTCCCCCCCCCCCCCCCCCCCTCATTTCTCTATTCTGAAATACAGAAAGGAGAGCCAAAGTAAAAATTCATACATACCTTAATACGTGTACACACTTAGCCATCACCTTAGCTTAATTTTCGACCGTATGATCGTTCAGATGCGCAAAACGTGCAGAATCGAGGCTCCTGATCGCGCCACGTCGCCACCCAATCACGAATGTCCAATTTACTCAGCAAGCGAGACCATCACGTGATCAACGTCCCATGTCGTGCCATGTCACCACATCATCCTAGCACCTTATGCCACTCAGCGGGCGAGCACAAGCTCAATGGGCGATTCAGATCGCTTCAAAAATCACGCCAGCTCAATATATCAATAAAAAATAACAGAAAATGATTTTAAAATAGGAAATTAAATTAAAATTCTAAAAAATATTATTAATTACGAAAATTTAACTAAAATTTCTGAAAAATACTTAAAAATTTGGAATCTATACAATATATTATGCTAAACCACTTTTTTCTAGAATTTTCTCATTTTTCCTTTTTAAAATTAAAAAAATGGCAAATGTAGGAGATAACTGTCAACTCTTACTCCATCTTCATTATTATATAGATATTATTAGATGAATTTTTCAAAAAAAGTTTTATTATTTTCTTGTTTAAAAAAATAATTTGTGATGTATTGCACGAGTTATACTACATATTATATTATAATATATTATATTTATTATATAAGTTTGTGCAATATTGCACAAGGGTACACTAGTATTGATATATTGAGAATATGGAGAATGAACCAAGGTGGAAAAAGATAAGAATTTTTTTTAGAAGTTCTACAAAGATGCAACTACTTCCAGAATTTCAAAAAAAAAAAAAAAAAATCTAGTCACTCCATTCTCCAATCTTTAGAATGGAAAAGGGGAAGACGGGTGCGACTACTTCCATAAACTTTTTTTTGAATTTTTAAATGAGGTGTTTGTTTTGGATTTTATGAATTTTGTTACCAAGAACCAATTGATTATGGTAAATTGTAAAAAAAATTCTGAACTATGTGTTAAAAGCAGTTAACCTCCTGGACTATTTTATGGCGTTTTCGGAGACTTGGTTCCATCAGTTTATGGTTGTAACATTTTTTATTTTATAAAATTAAATTATTCATTCATATTTAACTTTCGAGTAATTATTTTGATTTTTATGATTATGGATAAATATGCAATTTTATTTTTCTTTATACTCTAAAGTTATTTAGATATACGGTGGAGTGATTTTTATAGGAATTGCTGATAATAAATTAGGAGGGCATTATAATAAATGTTTGGTCTAGAAGTGGTTTATATTTAATTTTCCATTTTACTTATTTACACATATATCCTTCTTCGTTCCCTTCATTTTCTTCTTCCCTTTTTCTTTTCCGCTAACCGAAACCAACCTGGCCAAAAGCCACCTTCGACCAACCTTAGGGTATTCAATCCCCTCAAATTTCAACCTATCTCCGAATAATTTTTAGGGGTTCTTACTGATTGAAGGGTGCTCTTCAACGCTATAATGTTGGTTTTTGAAATCAGCAATTGTACGGTGAGTTGGATTTTATTTAAATTGTTTGTGATTATATGATTTGCAAATTTTTAGCTGTGAAGTGATGTAGTAAGGAGAATAGGCAATTTTCTTTATATTATAAGTGTTGGCTTAGTATTTAGGAGATTGAAATTAAATTGGAAAATAATTAAGGTGTTGGCTTAGTAATTAAAAGATAATATGAGTAGTAATTGCTGCAAATTGATAGTAGGAAATCCCAGTAAGTTATGGGAAATAATTTATAATAACTTTTGGAAGATTTTATTGGGCATAAAACCCAGTTAGGAAGAATCGGAGAGCGTGCATGTATCGTGTGCATGCCAGGCGTTCGATAAAATTCCTGTGAGAGATTTGAATGATTTTAATTGTTATTTGTGAGTGGTTTGAATATCTTTAGCCCTAATTGGTGTTAAAATATGATAAAGGGAAGAAGAGGCGAGTTCGTAAGGAAATAACGGAGAGCTTAAACAGTCAGTCTGCTCGTTTCCTCAAGTGAGTATGATTCTGTTTATTTTAACATATGATACGTTATTCAATTGTTCAAAGAATGGATACGTGTGTGTGTATATATATATATATATAAGGAATATGGAAACTGGGATGTAAGGCCTGATGTATGTGAGTTTGATTCTCTTTATTTTTAGGTACCTGATGTGTAATGACTTATTATTGGTGATTGATGATGTGTTAAGTGCATCGAATAGAGAAATTAATAAGTATGATACGGAGTGAATTATGGGGTGTAAGAAACAAATATATGTGTATTAGTGGGTGTTGATATTTGAATGTGTATGTATACATATATATATATATAAATTTGTAATATTGAGATTTGAAGAATTATGATAATTATATCCATATATTATGCTAATAAGAGAGAGAATGTACCCCCCCCCCCCCCTCTCATTTCTCTATTCTGAAATACAGAAAGGAGAGCCAAAGTAAAAATTCATACATACCTTAATACGTGTACACACTTAGCCATCACCTTAGCTTAATTTTCGACCGTATGATCGTTCAGATGCGCAAAACGTGCAGAATCGAGGCTCCTGATCGCGCCACGTCGCCACCCAATCAGGAATGTCCAATTTACTCAGCAAGCGAGACCATCACGTGATCAACGTCCCATGTCGCGCCATGTCACCACATCATCCTAGCACCTTATGCCACTCAGCGGGCGAGCACAAGCTCAATGGGCGATTCAGATCGCTTCAAAAATCACGCCAGCTCGATATATCAATAAAAAATAACAGAAAATGATTTTAAAATAGGAAATTAAATTAAAATTCTAAAAAATATTATTAATTACGAAAATTTAATTAAACTTTCTGAAAAATACTTAAAAATTTGGAATCTATACAATATATTATGCTAAACCACTTTTTTCTAGAATTTTCTCATTTTTCCTTTTTAAAATTAAAAAAATGGCAAATGTAGGAGATAACTGTCAACTCTTACTCCATCTTCATTATTATATAGATATTATTAGATGAATTTTTCAAAAAAAGTTTTATTATTTTCTTGTTTAAAAAAATAATTTGTAATGTATTGCACGAGTTATACTACATATTATATTATAATATATTATATTTATTATATAAGTTTGTGCAATATTGCACAAAGGGGTACACTAGTATTGATATATTGAGAATATGGAGAATGAACCAAGGTGCTTATATACGCCTTTTGATGGTAATTTAATGATATATACATATACAATAATGTAAAGGAGAAATTATATAAAGGAGATTAGATATATAAAGGAGAAATTATAAAGGTGATAATAAATATAAAGGAGATTATTCATATAAAGGAGAAACTATAAAGGAGATAATTTATATAAAGGAGATTATAGATATAAAGGATAAATTATAATGGAGATAATTTATATAAAGGAGATTATAAATATACAGGAGAAATTATATAGGAGATAATTTATATAAAGGATATTATATATATAAAGAAGAAATTATATAAAGGAGATAATATATATAAAGGAGATTATATATATAAAAGAGAAATTATAAAGGAGATAATTTATATAAAGGAGATTACATTTATAAAGTAGAAATTATAAAGGAGATAATTTATATAAAGGAGATTATACATATAAAGGAGAAATTATATAAGAGATAATTAATATAAAGGAGATTATATATATAAAGGATAAATTATATAAAAGAGATAATATATATAAAGTAGATTACATATATATAAAGGAGAAATTATAAAGGAGATTATATATAAAGGAGAAATTTTATTTTAAGGAAAAATTATAAAGGAGTTAATTTTATTATTTTCAGTGCCTTAAAATCTCCCATGGGTTTGGGATAGACCCCACAGTCCCGGGATATACTCGGGAACATGAGTTATATATATACCCCAAATTTATATTTGGGGAACATGAGTTATATATGCCCTAAATTACAGTTGGGGAACAAGAGTTTTTCCCTCGCTGGTATAGGGCCAGGAGGAAGACGTAGCCTCGAATGTGTAAGAGTCCTATGGAGCGTCGATCCGCTTATTATATTTATTTTTAACTAGCCTTCTGGCTTTAGTCTTGGTTGGACATGCACGCAACCATACTTTTAATCCATCCCACTAATGATAGATTTGTAGGACACCTAGATCTGGGTGAATTGGTGGGTTAGCGGGATTGAAATGTATGGGGAGAGGCACAGAGATCCCTGTGTTGTACGAGGAGTTCAGTTGTGTGGGCCGTGAAAGGAGAAAATATAAATATGTATATATGTACTGAAGGAATATATGTATATGTGAAGATAATAGATTGAGTGGATGTTGGTATGTAGACTGGTTGAAGATTAGATTTTTTTTTACTTTGTGCAATCTTTACTATGTTTATATGTTTAATTTCAGGTTAAATTTAATTATCATCATGTTCGTAAGTTTCTTTAAATTTCTTTCAGATTATTTATTTTAGTAACTAACTTAGTAGTTTATACTCACACCTACATGGCTCACTCCTGTTGTGTTTGGAGGGGGGGTTCAGTGGAACCTCACCATGAGGGTGGACCCCACTAGACCTCATTTTCTCGTAGGTAGGTACCTTGCTGGATAGATGAGCAGAGTTAAGATTTTGGTTTTCTAGATTAGTTGTATCTTATGTAGATTGGAGTTATTGTTTTAGCTGTTGTTATATATGTACCTGTATAATTTGAAGTTATCTTTTTTAATTATGGAGGAATTGTAAAATATTAGATTTAATAATGGTATTTGGTTTAGGGTTGTACTATTAGCATTCGAGCAGTCAGGTGACCGGAGTCAGGTATAATTTCTCACTCGGTTACTTAGCCGAATTTCGGTTTTTATATAATATTTTGACATTGGACGGTGATAATACCCCCCTGGGCATTTATATATGATATGTGTCTTGTGAATGATGACTTGGCATGGGGAGGTTGAGATATTTTTGCCTATGATGTGATATATTTGCTCGTATGCAAAATTCCGCAAGGAATTGTGTGAATAAGGCTAAAATTTTAGGGAAGACTGCATAAATTTTTATTAAAATCTCTAATAATGTTATAGAATAGAAATGAAAATTTGAGTAAGTAGGTGTAGTTATGTATATAAAAAATTGGGCCGTCACAATGGTGTTGTAACATCCTAATTCTTTATTTATAATTAAATGAAGGGTTTGTTGATTTTTACGTGTTTTGCATGTGCTAATTCATGTACATTTTTCTAGAAAATTATTTATTTTGTAACATGAAACAAATATTTTTCTATCTCTCTCTTTTATATTTTTAAAAAACCTAATTTAATTCTAAAGCCAAATTGTTTATTTTAAGCCCACCCTAATTATTTAATTATTTTAATTAGCCCATGGAGTTCTAAGCGCACAAAATTGAAAGCCCGCTAGTTTATTTCTCTTTTAATTAGCATGACTTGTAGTGTAGATCAACTTTGTAGCCAATTAATTAATTAATCATGTACAACTAGTAACTAGGGGTGCTACATTTGACACGTGCATTGCACTAGCACGTGTCTTAAGCCATGCAAAGTGTAGGCCGGAAATGGGAGAGAGGGATGGGTGAGTTGGCTTAGTGGATAGGTGGTTACTTGTTCACGGGTGGTTGCTACAACTCCCTAATACATCCTAGCCATTTATCTTTAACCATCTAGATCAATCCTAGCCTTTCATTTCACTCAAAAATTAGTATAAATACCCCCTCCCCCCCCCCCCCCCCCCAATTTTATTTATGTAGTACACTAACAATTTGTAAAGAAAACACAAAAGTGAGTAAAAAGATTGAGAGAAAGTGAGTAAAAAGATTGAGAGGAGTTCTAGTGTGTGTGTTCCCATTCTTGGAGGCCAGCCATTCATCTAGAGTAGAGAGAGGCTCGGGTTTCACCAGTGCAAGGAGGAGGAGGCTTTCATGGTGGCACAAACTAGGAGGAGAAGGACCGCTCGTGTGTTCAAGGAGATTCTAGGAGCTTTGTAGTCTTTTTTCTTCAAATAGGTGGGTAGTTTCTCTACTTCTAATTTAGACACCATGCTAGGGGTTTAATTGATGAGATTGCTAAAGAAACTAATAAGATAACCATGTGTTGGCTCTAAAAAGGACTTAGTAGATGATTAAATGAATGCTTGATGAATTGCATGTTATTTGCTATAAATCAAGTTTATTATGGTAGAATTGTTTCATTGCTATGGAAATGTGAAATTGGAACCATGCTAGTTGTAGAATATGCTTGTGAATGATTAGTAGTTGAAAATATTGAATTTGTGCTTATTAAACTCTTGTGACACTAGTTTAATGAATGAGACCATGACATAAGGTAATGTGGAAATAAAAGAGGAAGAAAAGCAAGAATTAATATTCTTTTAATGTAGTAGTAATGCAAAATTTGGTAGAGAGTTTGCTAAATTGAAATATTGCAATTGTAAGCATAGAACACAAATTAGAATGAGAAATTCATGTTTTAATGTCAAAATAATATTTTGAAAACACTGTTTTGTTAATTATATATAAACTCAGTATTCTGAAAATTTTTATGACTTTATGTGGAAGAGAAACAAAGTTAAGAGTACTCCAGAGTACCGTCCCGGTGGCGACGCTTATGGAGTGGTCTAGTGACTACGGGTTGTGCCATGTCTATGGTAGGAGGTGAATTGACCACAGGATGCCTGCATGATGAGTCATGTGTCAGTGTGTGGGATTCTCTCCAAGGTGCCTGGACGTGGGCTCGTAACTCATAGAACACCTAGGATACTTACTGTAGTTACCGTACTAGGCTAAGTCATGGCGAGAGATTGAACCCTACAAGAAGAAGAACGATTAAGGGCTTGCCCTCGGACCTATGTAGTATGGGTTGCATAGACTCTGAACAAGTGCACATTAGTGTCATATAATATAAACAACTGTATTAAGGACTAGTGCACGTTCACAACACGACATCAATAGGATAGTCCCCGTAGTTTGTTTTGTGGCAACTATGTGCTTTCTAAGTATGAGAAATTGAAGTATTATATCCTAGCGTCAGTTGAATGAACTGATGTGCCCACAATTTCTATGCAGGATAAAGTGATTAACAATATTAAAGTATGCGTGCAGCTTAAAGAATGATTCAAGTGCTGTATATTTTTATTCATGTAATTGTTGTAAATTGCTTCCGCTATATAAGTGTAATGTAAATGTAACTCTTTTGTAACAAAAGTTTTTAATTTCTTGTAAAATTGTATGAAGAGAAGTGTAAAGATCATGTGGAACTTCGAATTCAGTCTGTTTTGAAATTCGGAGTGTTACAAGTGTTGCTTCTTCATATACTATTAATCTGCACGTGTGATGCACGTTTTTTTTCTTCAGCTCATTCATTCACAAATTAACCCTAATATGTGCAATTTATATTTTACCCGAATTGGGGGATTTATTCTGTACATTCGATGCACCTTTTTTCAATTTTTTAAAGATTTATTCTAGAGTATTTTGGAACCAAAATACTCGAATTGGGACCAAATTTTTTTGAGCTTCTGGATTTAATCTTGGTGCAAAATAGAGGCCTTCTTCGCCTTCCACCTAATCTGCGCAGAAAAGGCCCAAAGCCTGGTCCCAATTCGGGTATTTTGTTCCCAATTAAGATGGTTTTTTCAATCCAGAAGATGGAAAAAATATATTTTTGACCAAAATGCCTAGATTAAATCCGGAAGCTCGAAAAAATTGAAAAAAACGTGCATCGCATGTACAGATTAAATCTCCCAATTTGGGTAAAATATAAATTGCATATATTAGTGTTAATTTGTGAAAGAATAAGCTTAAGAAAAAAACATGCATCACACGTACAGATTACTAGTATATGAAGAATCAACGACATAAACTGAGCTTTTGAAAATAGTTGCATCTTTGTAGAATTCTATGATTTTTCCCCAATTTTTTCTAGATTTTCCCTTTTTAAAACAATTTTTAATCATTTTTCAAAATTATAAATAAAATTTGCCTATTTTTATAATCAATTTTTTTATTTTTAATTAATTATACTAAATTTCTAATTCTTTTTTGGAATATTTTCCAGTTTTTTCCCCATTTTGCCTATTTTCCTAATTTTAATCATTTTTCAAAATTTTAAATCAAATTTCCCTATTTTTATAGTTGCTTTTTTTTATTTCGAATTAATTACGCTAAATTTCTAATTTTTTTTTCGGAATTTTTGTTTTTTTTTCTAGATTTCTTCTAAATTTTTTTTTCCGATTTTTAGTAAAAGTTTTCAAAATTTTAAAACAAGTTTCCCTATTTTTTATAATCAATTTTTGGATTTTTAATTAATTATTATAAATTTCTAATTTTTTGGAATTTTTCCAGTTTTTTCTACAGTTTTCCCTTTTTTTATTTCCAAATTTTAATCATTTTAAAAAATGATTATCAATTTTTCATATTTTTATAATTTTTTAAATTAATTATTATAAATTTCTAATTACTTTTTGGAATTTTTTTCTATTTTTTTCTAGATTTTTCCTGTTTTAAAAGTAACCATTTTTTTTACTGGTAAAAGGTAGGATGAATATATATATATATATATATATATATATATATATATATATATATATATATATATATATATATATATATATATATATATATATATTTATTTATTTATATATATAAACAGAGTAAAACTGTAATACCCTGATTTTTCAATTAATGAGAAATTATTTATTTTGCACGTGTTGTGCACGTGCAATATATTTTGTTAGATTATTTTATCAAGATGTGTATGTTTAAATATAATTTTCTCAAATTATTTTAGTACAAAAAGCCTTCTTTAAAAGCCTTATTTGATTTAACTAAAAAGTCTTTTCTTAAAAAGCCCAAAAGCAATTTTATTTTAATTATTTTTATAAAATTATTTTGGCCCAAAAAGAAAGCCCATGAATTAATTAATTTTAATTAAACTTGTCATGTAGAAGACTTTTTTAAACAAAATTATTTTTATACAATTTTGAAATGTACAAAATTGGCCTAGTTGCATGCACGTGCACTACACGTACACGTGCAATGCACACTCTTCTAAGGGATGGCCGGTAGCATTCTTTTTGGAGGGAACTTTTGAGTTTGGGTGTGGAGAACATGGGGGTAGTTTCAAGGAAGTGGGTAGTTCTTGTAACTTCTACTTTGATCTAAACCCTTCATCCAACAACCACCAAGATGATCTTAGCCCTCCATTCCCCTCATTTTTTTGTATAAATACCCCCCCCCCCCCCTCATGGCTAACTTTTCATATGCAAAGTGTATTTCTAATTTATAGTATTATTATTATTGTGGGAGTTATAAAAGATAAGAGAGTTGTGTGGGTTTTGTGTGCTTGGAGTGGCCGGCATCATCAAGGAGCATCGGGTGGAGCTTGAAGGAAGCATTCGGCATAGGCTTGGAGGCTTGGAGCTTGAGCGCTTTTTGCTAGGAGGCGGTGCGTTCATCTACAAGGATTCGATTACTTTTGTTTGTGTTTCTCTCCAATTGAGGTGGGTGAAACATTTTATATTTCTAAAGTAGATCCATGTTAATTTTTCACCATTAAAGATGCATGAAAAATATTATAAAGAGCCCACTTAATTTGAGTAGTTAGCATGTGAATTGATTGAAATGTATTGAATAACTTATATGGCTCTAGTATTAAGATTAAATTGTGTGTAGATTACCCCATGTTTATTATTGTGAAGTTGTGATAGTGATTAAATTGAATTAAGAGTGTTGTTATTATGATTAGAGACATAATGTACACTTGTTAATTGTGATAGATGGACCTTCATGTTGATATGAATGTGGACTATGGGAATTATATGTGATGGTTGAATTAATAAATAATATTAGTAAATTATCACCATGGAATTAGTGAATAAAAGACTAGTAGATTAAATGTATGGCAATGTCGAAAATGCAAATTTTGTAGTTTAATGAATTAATTTTGGATTTTTGTGTGTGAAAAATATATTTTATTAGCACCAAAAATTATATTATTTTACTGGTATGAACTTTTATGACTGAGGATCTAATCTGGAAGTTTTTATAAAATTTTATCAAAGTAATAAGAAGCTATGGCTTAATGAATATCGAGTTATTTTCAAAACAGTATGAAAATAATACAAACGGGATTTGTTTTGGGTTAGTGACAACCCGAGCCAGTGGCTCAGGTGGTCGGGACCCCGGTTGGCTTCTCTGTGTCGCACGGTTCGAACCCCAGGCCGAACACTTCTTTTTTTAAAATTACCCCAAAACAGTAAGCAGCGAACCTAAGGGTTATATACAACCCAGTCGCCTATATGACGTGAGCCGAGTTCGGCCTAGTGGTCGGCGCTCTGTTTGGTCTTGGTGTGGCGCCTGGTTCGATTCTTGCCTTTGGCATATTGGGAAAAAATATTTTTTTTGGGTGTTTTTGAAGTCCAAAAATTATGAAATAAATATGGTAATTCTCATAAAAATACAAGGAATTTTATAAGAGTGATTTGGGTATTTTTAGAATGAAATACAATATGGTTTGTGAATAAAAAGCATAAATGGAGCTTTGGTTATGAGATATACACTTGTGATTTTTATAACTTATAAAGATAGGCTATTATAAAGTAATTGGCATAAGTGCTTGTGGCGTGACATGATTTTATTTATTTTCATTATGAGTATTGTGCAAGATATGAAATATGAAGGTTGAAATGTGATTTTATGAAGTTGTATAAATTCATGTATGGTTATGAAAATAAAAACCATGATTTATGAAAAAGGAAAAGAAATTGTTGGCTATATGCACGAATTGTTTTCATTTTGAACTCATGAATTAAAAGTATCATCGTGGACTTGTGAATAAAGTGTAATCATGAATTGAAAAAGAATGAGTATGAAACTCGACATGGAAATTGTCAGGAGTTAAAGATTGTGAAATGAAATTTGAAATAGAGTAGCTAAGTCTCCCCGGCATTGAGAAAAGTGAATTGAATTGAAATTAGACCGAGGTTGGTCATGATGAATTAAATGAATAAGTCCGGTCGATGGAGAGGCTAACTCTAGTGATTATTTTGTTCATGATTTTTAAATAAAACTAAGGGCTAGTGCATAGTGAAGACGTGATGAAAGTAAGAGAAAAACACGGAGTATGAGGGCCCTGGGTAGCGGCGAGAGCGTATCCCAGGAATTCCCATGACGAGTCTGGGTGAGGATACTGTTCCAGAGTACCGTCCCAGTGGCGACGCTCGTGGGATGTTTGAAGACTACGGGTGGTGTCATGTTTATGGTGAGAGCGTATCCCAGGAATTCCCATGATGCGTCTGGGTGAGGATACTACTCCAGAGTGCCTAAACATGAGTTCGTAGGTCAGATAACATCTAGGATACTTACCGTAATTACAGTAGTAGATTAGATCATAACGGGGGATTGAACCCTATAAAGATGAAGACGAATAAGGGCTTGCCCTCGGACCTATGTAGTATGGGATGCATAGAATCCGAACAAGTGTGCATTAGTGTCATATAATTAACTGCATTAAGGACTAAGTGCACAATCACAACACGACATCAATAGGGTAGTCCCTTTAGTCTGAATGTGACAAGTTTGTGTTTGTTAAATATGAAATGTTAAGTTATACTATTTCCGGCAAGCGAGGACGGCCGTGTATAATGATCGTCGGTTGAATAAACTGACGTACCCACAGTCTAACATGCAGGTAAATGTTATGCTAAAGATTAAAGAGGATTTGGATGCTTAAAGATTTTATCAAGCTGTTGTACTTGTATTCAATTGTTGTATTTTACTTCCGCTGTGCAAAAGAAAGATGTAATTATGATGTAAACTCTGATGTATGATGCAAAGTTTTAATTTCCCTGTAAAAGTGTGCTAAGAAAGTGAAAAGATCCTGTAGAACATCTCGAATTCAGTGTAATTGGGATTCGGGGCGTTACAGAGTGGTATCAGAGCCACGCTTTCTACACTTTCACACTTGTACAAATTTATAGGGAACGACACCCTAGAAGTGGACATTAGAGTGTGTGTTTGAATCTAGAGATTTAAATGTAAGTGACTTACATTTGTGTTGCTCTAAGATTTGTGATTTCTCCTCTCTATTTCTAAGATGGCTGATCACTTCGACCCTGCTGGAGGCGACGACTGGCACATCATTGAGGAAGAGTACCATCCTGGACAGGCTGATTCCGAGGACGAGTACTACCCTGGACAAGCTGATTCTGATGATGAGGAGTACCCTGAATCCCGAGAGATCACCCCACCTCCGGATTCATTCTGATGATTCTTCTTCCGACGAAGAGGAAGTACCAGTTCCAAGTGGTCTTGTGGCTTCTCTTCAGAGGCAAGTGGAAACCCTGAAGGAGAGAGTTGGATTATTGGAAGCTCAGCTGGAGAAGCGGAAGGCTGACTATTCTGTTCTTAGCCATCGGATCTGGGAACTTGAGAAGAAAAAGAACCTAACTGATGTGCTGAAGGATGAGGTTGATGAACTGCGGGAAGAACTTCGAGCAGCGAAGAGGACCCGTAGGAGTTAGAGTGTTGTAGCTTCTGTTTTCTTTCATTCTGATGTTTAGAGATGTTTTTAAATTCGAATGTATAAACTTTTGGAATTCAATGAAATGGAAGTTGGTTTAAATTCTTGTCTTATACTTCGAATTTGACGGATCTTTTGCATCAGAATATGTCGAGAAGAGGAGCAAGGAATGGGGAAGGTTTGGATCTGGAGACTGAACTTGCTAGGGTCTACCAGACGTTGAATGCTGTGGCTCAGAACCAAGCTAGGGGGCCGGCAAATCCAGTGCCCGAGGCAATAAAGCTGGTGGAATCGTTCAAGAGAATGAAACCACCCGTATTCGAGGGAAAGTCAGATCCAGATTCGGCTGACAACTGGATACGGCAAGTGGAGACCATCTTCGAGGTGTTGGAGACACCGGAGGGTAGCAAGGTCAAGTTGGCAACCTTGCAGCTGGAGAAGGATGCAGCGGTTTGGTGGCAATCTGTGAAGAGGACCATGGGAGGTCTGTTGTTTGGCTGGGAGGAATTTCTGGAAGAATTCCGTAGCCATTATTTCCCCTCCGACGTCCAGGAGAAGAAGGCGATGGAGTTCCTGTCGCTTCAGCAAGGCAGCATGTCAGTGAGAGCCTATGAGACCAAGTTCACTCAGCTCTCCAGGTATGCTCCAGAACTGGTGGCGGATGAGGCCAAGAAAGCTCGCAAGTTCGAGCATGGTCTGAGGCCTAGCTTGAGATCTCGTATGATACCCCTTGGTATCAGGAGGTTCGATAAGCTGGTCAAGAGGGCGGCAGCGACGGAGGCGGATATGGAGCAGTTCCATGTTGTTCAGAACAGGAGGAACAACTGGCAGCCCGGGAAGAGGCCTGCACATTCGGGGAGTTTCAGGGGGCAACCATCTGCACAGAGGTTCAAACCGACGGGGGCGAACGCTGTTAGTGTGGCTGGGAGGCCTGGAAACAATGTGGTGAGACCTTCTGCGGTGACTTGCTACAGCTGTGGTGAAACGGGACACTACAAATCTCACTGTCCCAAACTACAGGGTGGAAGCAGCAACGCACCAACGCAGCAGGCTGGGAAGAGGCCGTACCAATCAGGGCGAGTATTTGCCTTGACAGAAGCTGATGCTGAGGAGGCAGATCAGGTCATCTCTGGTACGAGGGCTGGTGTTTAGAGTCTTTGTCATTTCCTTTCCCTTTGTTTAGTGAGGCTGTTATGTAATGATGTATATTATGTAACAGGCGAACTCTATCTTAATGGAATTAAAGCTGTCGTATTGTTTGATACTGGATCCTCTCATACTTTTGTGTCTCCAAAGTTTGCTAAAGTGTTGGGAGTTGAACCGAAGATTTTCCCAGGCAAGATCTTATCAGTAGCTACTCCGTCAGGGGAGACTTTAACCACTGATCGGTATTATGCTGATTGCGAGATCGTGATTGGGGATAGAATCTTTGGCATTGATCTGATCGAACTGACCATCTTGGGAGTCGATGTTATCATTGGCATTGATTGGATGTCGGTGTACCGTGCGAGCATCGAGTGTAAGACCAAGACGGTGACAGTGAAGGCTCCAGGTGGACCTGAAGTCGTGTTCCAAGGGAAGCGGAAATGTTCTAAGCTGGTGGCTACTATCCGCAAGGAAGAGACTCCTGTGGAAGTGCAAGGGATTCCTGTGGTTCGGGACTATCCGACTGTGTTCTTGGAAGATTTTCCTGGGTTACCCCCGCATCGTGATGTAGAGTTCAGCATTACTGTTCAACCGGGAAGTGCACCCATTTCTAAGGCACCTTATAGGATGGCTCCAGTGGAACAGGATGAGGTGAAACGGCAGATTGAGGAACTGTTGGGAAAAGGCTTTATTCAACCTAGTGCGTCACCTTGGGGAGCACCAGTGCTTTTGGTAAAGAAGAAGGATGGATCGATGAGGATGTGTATCGATTACCGAGAGCTGAATAAGGTCACTGTTCAGAATAAGTATCCGATTCCTCGAATTGATGACTTGTTCGATCGTCTACAAGGAGCAGCTGTATTCTCCAAAATAGATCTTCGATCAGGTTACCACCAAGTTCGAGTGAAAGCTGAAGACGTGCATAAGACTGCATTTAGAACTCGGCATGGGCATTACGAATTCTTAGTTATGCCATTCGGAGTGACGAATGCACCTGCAATCTTCATGGACTTGATGAACAGAGTTCTGAGGCCGTTTATTGATTCTTTCGTCGTGGTGTTTATCGACGATATTCTCGTGTACTCCAAGTCTGAGGAGGAGCACACTGAGCATCTGGCAGCTGTATTGCAGAAGCTGGAAGAGCAGCAGTTGTATGCCAAGTTATCCAAGTGTGATTTCTGGAAATCTGAAGTGGCATTCCTAGGTCACATCCTTTCTAAGGAGGGAGTGGCAACTGATCCTCAGAAGATAGAGGCAGTGAGAGATTGGGCGAGGCCTACTACAGTGAAGGAAGTCAGAAGTTTCCTTGGGATGACTGGATATTATCGGAGGTTCATTCAAGGTTATGCTCAGATAGCTGTACCGCTTACAGGGCTGACCAAGAAGAATGTGAGCTTCAAGTGGACCGAGCAATGTGAGGCGAGTTTTCAGGAGTTGAAAGATAGACTGACTACTGCACCTATTTTGGCTTTGCCTAGAACTGGTGTTGAGTATGACGTTTATAGCGATGCTTCACATCGGGGGCTTGGTTGTGTCTTAATGCAAGAAGGAAGAGTAATCGCTTATGGGTCTAGGCAACTAAGACCGCATGAGAAAAATTATCCGACTCATGATCTAGAGTTGGCTGCGATTATTTTTGCTTTGAAGCAATGGAGGCACTACGTGTACGGTGAGAAGCTGAATATGTACACGGATCATAAGAGCTTGAAGTATATATATCAGCAGAGGGATCTCAATCTGAGACAGCGGAGATGGTTGGAAGTGCTCGAGGATATGCGACCTGAGATTAAGTATCATCCCGGAAAGGCTAATGTTGTTGCTGATGCACTTAGCCGCAAGAGCAGTTTGGCCTGTTTGATCACGACTCAGAGGCATCTGATTGAGGAGCTGGACCGAGCTGGGATTGAGGTTGTCTTGCAAGGATTGGGAGCATCTTTGGCTCAGTTGAGGCTTCAGCCTACTCTGAATACAAGGATCATTGCAAGTCAGGAGGTTGACGCTGATATTTTGGAGATGAAGGAGCAGGTTGGTGCTGGCAGGTTGCCCGGATTTCAAATCAGGGATGGAGTGCTGTGGTTCGGAGATAGGCTGTGCGTTCCAAATCAGGCGGACCTGAAAGAGAGTATTCTTCAGGAGGCGCATGCTACTCTTTTGTCGGTACATCCTGGGAGTACTAAGATGTACAAGGACATCAAGCAGCATTTCTGGTGGTCAGGTTTGAAGCGGGATGTGGCTGAATTTGTCGCGAAGTGTGAGGTTTGTCAGCAAGTCAAAGCCGAAAATCAGAGACCCGGAGGTCTATTACAGCCGTTACCTATTCCGGAATGGAAGTGGGATAACATCAGTATGGATTTCATCACGGGATTGCCTAAGAGTTCTAAAGGCAATGATGCAATTTGGGTTATAGTCGATCGACTTACCAAGTCCGCTCACTTTTTGGCAATGAAACTCACTGTTTCGATGGACAAGTTGGCTGAGATGTATGTTGGTGAGATTGTCCGACTTCATGGCGTTCCTTCGACCATTGTGTCTGATCGAGATGCGCGGTTTACTTCGCATTTCTGGAGGAGTCTTCAGGCAGCTTTGGGTACCAAGACGGATTTCAGCACTGCTTTTCATCCGCAAACCGATGGGCAGACCGAGAGAGTCAATCGTATTCTTGAGGACATGCTCCGGTGTTGTATACTAGACTTCGGAGGCAGTTGGGAAAGGCATTTACCTTTGGTGGAGTTTGCCTACAACAACAGTTTTCAGGCCAGTATTGGGATGGCGCCGTACGAAGCTCTGTATGGCAGGAAGTGCAGAACTCCTGTGTGTTGGTATGAGGTAGGGGAGCGTCAGTTGTTTGGTCCTGAGCTTGTGCAACTGACTTCTGAGAAGATTGATCTGATCAGGAAAAGGTTGGTGGAAGCTCAGAGCAGGCAGAAAAGCTATGCAGACAACCGGAGAAGGGACCTTGAGTTTGAGGTTGGTGACTTCGTCTTTCTGAAGGTATCACCCAGTAAAGGTGTGGTTCGTTTTGGCAAAGGCGGGAAGTTAGCCCCGAGGTTTATAGGCCCGTATAAGATATTGAAAAGGATCGGGAAAACTGCTTACCGGCTTGAATTACCGGAAGAGTTGTCTCAGGTGCACAATGTCTTTCATGTGTCTATGCTGAGAGGTTATATTCCAGACCCGAGTCATCATTTGCCTGAAGTGCCGGAAGGTTTGCAGTTAGACCTGAATTACATCGAGTCTCCTGTTGAGATTGTTGACCGTAGGGAGAAAGTCTTGAGGAATAAGACGATACCGATGGTCAAGGTAGTCTGGAGAAACCACTTGGTTGAAGAGGCTACTTGGGAATCTGAGGAGAGGATGTTGAAGGACTATCCTGAGCTTTTTGCTTGATTGTATTTTTGTTTTGTTGTGTGTGTTGTATTCTTTCTCGCTCTTGATTGTAGTTCCGGGGACGGAACTATTCTAAGGAGGGAGTGCTGTAATACCCTGATTTTTCAATTAATGAGAAATTATTTATTTTGCACGTGTTGTGCACGTGCAATATATTTTGTTAGATTATTTTATCAAGATGTGTATGTTTAAATATAATTTTCTCAAATTATTTTAGTACAAAAAGCCTTCTTTAAAAGCCTTATTTGATTTAACTAAAAAGTCTTTTCTTAAAAAGCCCAAAAGCAATTTTATTTTAATTATTTTTATAAAATTATTTTGGCCCAAAAAGAAAGCCCATGAATTAATTAATTTTAATTAAACTTGTCATGTAGAAGACTTTTTTAAACAAAATTATTTTTATACAATTTTGAAATGTACAAAATTGGCCTAGTTGCATGCACGTGCACTACACGTACACGTGCAATGCACACTCTTCTAAGGGATGGCCGGTAGCATTCTTTTTGGAGGGAACTTTTGAGTTTGGGTGTGGAGAACATGGGGGTAGTTTCAAGGAAGTGGGTAGTTCTTGTAACTTCTACTTTGATCTAAACCCTTCATCCAACAACCACCAAGATGATCTTAGCCCTCCATTCCCCTCATTTTTTTGTATAAATACCCCCCCCCCCCCTCATGGCTAACTTTTCATATGCAAAGTGTATTTCTAATTTATAGTATTATTATTATTGTGGGAGTTATAAAAGATAAGAGAGTTGTGTGGGTTTTGTGTGCTTGGAGTGGCCGGCATCATCAAGGAGCATCGGGTGGAGCTTGAAGGAAGCATTCGGCATAGGCTTGGAGGCTTGGAGGCTTGGAGCTTGAGCGCTTTTTGCTAGGAGGCGGTGCGTTCATCTACAAGGATTCGATTACTTTTGTTTGTGTTTCTCTCCAATTGAGGTGGGTGAAACATTTTATATTTCTAAAGTAGATCCATGTTAATTTTTCACCATTAAAGATGCATGAAAAATATTATAAAGAGCCCACTTAATTTGAGTAGTTAGCATGTGAATTGATTGAAATGTATTGAATAACTTATATGGCTCTAGTATTAAGATTAAATTGTGTGTAGATTACCCCATGTTTATTATTGTGAAGTTGTGATAGTGATTAAATTGAATTAAGAGTGTTGTTATTATGATTAGAGACATAATGTACACTTGTTAATTGTGATAGATGGACCTTCATGTTGATATGAATGTGGACTATGGGAATTATATGTGATGGTTGAATTAATAAATAATATCAGTAAATTATCACCATGGAATTAGTGAATAAAAGACTAGTAGATTAAATGTATGGCAATGTCGAAAATGCAAATTTTGTAGTTTAATGAATTAATTTTGGATTTTTGTGTGTGAAAAATATATTTTATTAGCACCAAAAATTATATTATTTTACTGGTATGAACTTTTATGACTGAGGATCTAATCTGGAAGTTTTTATAAAATTTTATCAAAGTAATAAGAAGCTATGGCTTAATGAATATCGAGTTATTTTCAAAACAGTATGAAAATAATACAAACGGGATTTGTTTTGGGTTAGTGACAACCCGAGCCAGTGGCTCAGGTGGTCGGGACCCCGGTTGGCTTCTCTGTGTCGCACGGTTCGAACCCCAGGCCGAACACTTCTTTTTTTAAAATTACCCCAAAACAGTAAGCAGCGAACCTAAGGGTTATATACAATCTAGTCGCCTATATGACGTGAGCCGAGTTCGGCCTAGTGGTCGGCGCTCTGTTTGGTCTTGGTGTGGCGCCTGGTTCGATTCTTGCCTTTGGCATATTGGGAAAAAATATTTTTTTTGGGTGTTTTTGAAGTCCAAAAATTATGAAATAAATATGGTAATTCTCATAAAAATACAAGGAATTTTATAAGAGTGATTTGGGTATTTTTAGAATGAAATACAATATGGTTTGTGAATAAAAAGCATAAATGGAGCTTTGGTTATGAGATATACACTTGTGATTTTTATAACTTATAAAGATAGGCTATTATAAAGTAATTGGCATAAGTGCTTGTGGCGTGACATGATTTTATTTATTTTCATTATGAGTATTGTGCAAGATATGAAATATGAAGGTTGAAATGTGATTTTATGAAGTTGTATAAATTCATGTATGGTTATGAAAATAAAAACCATGATTTATGAAAAAGGAAAAGAAATTGTTGGCTATATGCACGAATTGTTTTCATTTTGAACTCATGAATTAAAAGTATCATCGTGGACTTGTGAATAAAGTGTAATCATGAATTGAAAAAGAATGAGTATGAAACTCGACATGGAAATTGTCAGGAGTTAAAGATTGTGAAATGAAATTTGAAATAGAGTAGCTAAGTCTCCCCGGCATTGAGAAAAGTGAATTGAATTGAAATTAGACCGAGGTTGGTCATGATGAATTAAATGAATAAGTCCGGTCGATGGAGAGGCTAACTCTAGTGATTATTTTGTTCATGATTTTTAAATAAAACTAAGGGCTAGTGCATAGTGAAGACGTGATGAAAGTAAGAGAAAAACACGGAGTATGAGGGCCCTGGGTAGCGGCGAGAGCGTATCCCAGGAATTCCCATGACGAGTCTGGGTGAGGATACTGTTCCAGAGTACCGTCCCAGTGGCGACGCTCGTGGGATGTTTGAAGACTACGGGTGGTGTCATGTTTATGGTGAGAGCGTATCCCAGGAATTCCCATGATGCGTCTGGGTGAGGATACTACTCCAGAGTGCCTAAACATGAGTTCGTAGGTCAGATAACATCTAGGATACTTACCGTAATTACAGTAGTAGATTAGATCATAACGGGGGATTGAACCCTATAAAGATGAAGACGAATAAGGGCTTGCCCTCGGACCTATGTAGTATGGGATGCATAGAATCCGAACAAGTGTGCATTAGTGTCATATAATTAACTGCATTAAGGACTAAGTGCACAATCACAACACGACATCAATAGGGTAGTCCCTTTAGTCTGAATGTGACAAGTTTGTGTTTGTTAAATATGAAATGTTAAGTTATACTATTTCCGGCAAGCGAGGACGGCCGTGTATAATGATCGTCGGTTGAATAAACTGACGTACCCACAGTCTAACATGCAGGTAAATGTTATGCTAAAGATTAAAGAGGATTTGGATGCTTAAAGATTTTATCAAGCTGTTGTACTTGTATTCAATTGTTGTATTTTACTTCCGCTGTGCAAAAGAAAGATGTAATTATGATGTAAACTCTGATGTATGATGCAAAGTTTTAATTTCCCTGTAAAAGTGTGCTAAGAAAGTGAAAAGATCCTGTAGAACATCTCGAATTCAGTGTAATTGGGATTCGGGGCGTTACAAAAACGATTACAAAATGATAGGGAAGGGATTGGAGGCGAGGTGAGCTCTGCGCATGTCTGAGTTTGAGATGGCATAACACTAAGTCATAGAGAGGGCATTGGACTATTGTCGTACTCTTCAACTAGACTCAACGCTATGATCTCATCCCCCATACATGCAACATAGATAGCTCCCCTAAACAAAATAACCACCACCACCCCTAATAACAGCAGTACACAATAAAGTTTGAAATATTACAAGAGTGGGGACATGCATAGTCCCCAAAAAGAATTAAAAAAAGTTACTAAAAGAGTCGCCGAACTTGATGACTATCCTTGGGTACGACACATACTTAGAATCGAGCAGTCTTCCTGTGGCCTCATGAGATCTCGATCTCCAGATCCTCAAGCTCCTGGAGAATCTTGGCTTTTTTCTTTGAATCTCGCAGCTATTTGGCCAATGAGAAAACCAGAATTGATGTTAGATATAAGTTTATCTGCTGTGATAGTCTTGTTGTTAAAAATATTATCATTTTTTGTAACCCCTGTTTTCCCAGAAAGGTATTTTTCGATATTTTCTGTATTTAAAATTTTCACAAATTGTTTTTATTGTTAAAATTAGATTATTTCATAAATTATATTTATAAATTATTGTATTAATTTTCTTATTGGATTATTTTTATTTTATATTATTTTTCTTGCATTTTTGACCTCCGTGTGCTGTTTGTGCGCCGTTCGTCCGTTTTTCGCCATTTTGAATTCTTTTTCGCATTTTCTTGGTCTCATTCATATTTGTTAATTATTTTTGGATCGTGGTGAATTTTTAGAAGTGTTTTGACCAATTTGAGTTTTTTGGCCCTTAAGGAGATTTTTAGGAGCCATAGGATTCATTGCATTTTGTATCCCCATTTGAAATCTACCCAATACCCATTACCCAATTGTATACCCATTTAATCCTATTGATATTCACTACCCATTAACCCACATTTGATCTCCTATATATACCCCCTCATCTAATTAATCACAAACCCTAATCTTTTTCCCTTCTTTAAACAAACCGGCCTCCTCTCCCCTCCTTCTCTTCTCTCCCGGCCTGCACCTAAACCCCCAGGCCGACACCCCCTTGTGGCTCCCAAACCATTGCCGATCACCTATACCATCCATCCATCAATCCATACAACTCCATATACTCGAAACCTCGTCTCTCCTCTCTTTGTGTGGCCGAACTCTACCCAAAACAGCCCCCAACCATCTCATAACAGCCCCTACATCTCCCTTTGCTGATTTGGAGAAGTGGGTATCATCCGGTTGAGTTCGTGCTTCAAGAAGACGATCGTAGGCAAGATTCGGTTCGTGGGTTCGCCTGAAATCGCGCGTGGAAGGACTTTTGTTCGTGGGTTTTCTTTGAAGGCTTGGATTCGTAGCGTTCATCATCACATAAAGGCAAGTAACTTGTACTTAAATTTCTTAGGTTGATACAAGTAGAAAGTTCACACATAGGATAGGTTGAGACTAGAGACGGACCAAGATCATGTTTTTATTTGTGGATTTCGTCTCTATTGTTCAAAACAGGCCATAGATGACTTAGGACATGAAGTTTGATAGGTTTATGCCTTAGGATTCACCCAAACGCAATTTTTATCGCGTATGCGACATATTGTATAACCGATGTATGTTTGAACACCCATATGAGGAATACTAGATTTTGACATGTTAGATACCCTCCATTATGACATTTGGACAGTGGGTAGACAGCGTTTTGAATTTGGAAGAGTTTTGATGATTTTTGAGAAAGTTATGACGTTTTGAAGTTTAGTTGAGAAATCTGGAAATTTGGATTGAACTGGATTGATTGTTGTTTTTACCTGAATTAGAATCCGAATCTCAACATGGCTATTTCTGAGTAATTTGTAGAGAATTGAATCTAATTTCTAATCCCACTGATTTCACCCTGTTTGGAGTTCGTATGGAGTAGTTATGATTATTTTAGTAACTGTATGCCGGTAGTTCCCAGATTCAGTTCGGGGTAATTTTTGTGGACAATTTATTTTCAAGATCTAAGTTAGACATAATTTCATGCCACAAGATTTTGTCCAGTGTTTCACCATGATGTTAGGTAGTTCCCTGATTTTTGTGATAATTAAAAGATGAGTTTTGAGAGATGCCTTACATCCTTTTCTATAGATCACTTTTGCTGTAAACTGCGTGTGGTTGTATGTTGAATGCCGTGTTCAACCTGTTTCTAATTACTGTATGAATATTTTATGTGAGATATGAAAGTTGGGTAATTGTGTATGCTTTCATCCTGTTTTGGCGGAAGTGGATTTTGATACGCTGTGTGCAAGATATGCATGATTTTGTACAGCGGTGTTGAAGAATTCCAGATCCATCAAAACTGTGTTATGTGTTACTTTCCATTTTTGAAAACATATTTATACTTTCTGAAAAAATATGAAAATCTATATTTTGAGACTATACATATAGGGGATTACCCCAGATTTTTCGTGGATTTAATTAATGATTTTACCTGCTGTTTTCATGTGGTTTAAGTTATTCCCCTGTTTTCTGGCTGTACATGAAAACTGTGTTGAATTGTGTTTTGAGTCAAGATGTTGTGAACCAGTATATAGATTTATTATACCCGTTAGAAGCGTGTGGAAGTCTAGTTTTCAGATCCTTTGACGGATTATGATTTGCATGCCTGTGGATCTTTGGATCACTGTTTTAGTACAGATTGGTCTTGCTGTTCTGATTACAAACATACACTATTTTGCTCGTATTTGTGAATGTATAGTATCTATACTTACTGATCTGATGCCCTAAACCTAAACCTGATCATTTGATGTTAGTTTGACACCCTTTAGCTCGCATTCATGTCTGATAAATAACCATAACAAAAGTAATCAAGCCGGGGTTTATGGGACAGATCTAGTAGAGGGAAAGCATAGAAACGTGTACTTGGAGGCGGACCAATGGATTCGAACTGTTCTGTTACTGATTACCTGACTACATGCTTCCCTATAGGAAGATGTACTCGGAGGCGGACCACTATGTTCGAACTGTTACTGTTACTGATTACCTGACTACACACTTCCCTATAGGAAGGTGTACACGGAGGCGGACCACTAGGTTCGAACTGTTCCTGTTACTGTTACTGATACCTAAGTACACTGCCCTATAATATCCCCTACGAAATCTAAAGCGAAACTATTTTATTGTAGCAACCATGTAGTAAAAACTGGGATGCATGTCGTGCTACCTAGCTAGTAATACACACAAGACTATAAGAACATAAAACTGTTACTGTTAGACTGAGACTGATACTGTTAGACTGACACTGTGAGACTGATACTGTTACACTGATACTGACATACTGTTAACCTGGCTCTGATACCACGGAAAATCCTGTCACGCCCCGCTTCCCAAAAATACGGAATGCGAGCACGTAACGAAAGCCCAACGAATGATTATTATCATCCTTAAGCTGTTTCAAGAAATCCTTACAACATGTCACAGTAAAATCAGAGTCGGAAGCCAGGAAAAATCAACCACATGCACATATAAACCAAATACCAACAGGAATACTTGAAATAAAATGTATTAACCTCAAATAATCATGATCTGAAAATACACAAATATTCCTGGGTCATATTTCCAAAATACAAGAATACAAGTAACAGATACAATATTCAAAATGAGCAACTGGATACCGGTGAGGCAAAATGTGCAACCGAATATCCAGATGGTAAGCTGCAACCTGTTGTCGGGATGGCAAACCTGCAACTTGATGTCGAGAAGGCAAGACTACAGATGGATATAAATGAGGCGAAACCACATCAAAGAATTTCTACTATTATTATTATTATTTTCGTTATTACTATTACTATTATTGTATTTTTCTTACTATTTTATTTTTGATGTTGATATTGAATTACTTTCACTAAATTGATGAACCCCAAATTATTTTCTGGCTTGTATTATTATCCTTACCAGTATTGTTAATATTTTATTATTATTATTTTTACCAGTATATTTATGATGATTATTATTTTTATTATTTCTGTTATTATTATTTTATTATGTGTTGATTTTTGTATTTTTAATATTATTTTTGTTAATGCCCATTAGTTTTGACCTAATTATTTCAATTAAATCCCTCATCTCAACCCCAATTGTATTCTGTTATCTCATTCTTTTTTCTTCCTGCTCGGATCGTTGCTGGGTGTCGCGTGTTCTACAACGACTTGTCTACAACTTGGAACGTCACTATCAGAGTGGCGCCGCGGAAGCGTGGTGGGCCCACAATCCACAGGTCCCAGGATCATATTGTTAATTCTTTCTTGCATTGTTTGGATTTTCCCTATCTTTTGCATTTGTTCTTATCCGTTGACTTATTGTTTGATTCAATTCTTTTCTGTTATTCTTCCCAATTTGCTTTTGCCTTGTCCTATGTACCGCCTAAGCAAATTTCGAGGACGAAATTTTATTGTAAGGTGGGTAGGATTGTAATCCCTGTTTTCCCAGAAAGGTATTTTTCGATATTTTCTGTATTTAAAATTTTCACAAATTGTTTTTATTGTTAAAATTAGATTATTTCATAAATTATATTTATAAATTATTGCATTAATTTTCTTATTGGATTATTTTCATTTTATATTATTTTTCTTGCATTTTTGACCTCCGTGTGCTGTTTGTGCGCCGTTCGTCCGTTTTTCGCCATTTTGAATTCTTTTTCGCATTTTCTTGGTCTCATTCATATTTGTTAATTATTTTTGGATCGTGGTGAATTTTTAGAAGTGTTTTGACCAATTTGAGATTTTTGGCCCTTAAGGAGATTTTTAGGAGCCATAGGATTCATTGCATTTTGTATCCCCATTTGAAATCTACCCAATACCCATTACCCAATTGTATACCCATTTAATCCTATTGATATTCACTACCCATTAACCCACATTTGATCTCCTATATATACCCCCTCATCTAATTAATCACAAACCCTAATCTTTTTCCCTTCTTTAAACAAACCGGCCTCCTCTCCCCTCCTTCTCTTCTCTCCCGGCCTGCACCTAAACCCCCAGGCCGACACCCCCTTGTGGCTCCCAAACCATTGCCGATCACCTATACCATCCATCCATCAATCCATACAACTCCATATACTCGAAACCTCGTCTCTCCTCTCTTTGTGTGGCCGAACTCTACCCAAAACAGCCCCCAACCATCTCATAACAGCCCCTACATCTCCCTTTGCTGATTTGGAGAAGTGGGTATCATCCGGTTGAGTTCGTGCTTCAAGAAGACGATCGTAGGCAAGATTCGGTTCGTGGGTTCGCTTGAAATCGCGCGTGGAAGGACTTTTGTTCGTGGGTTTTCTTTGAAGGCTTGGATTCGTCGCGTTCATCATCACATAAAGGCAAGTAACTTGTACTTAAATTTCTTAGGTTGATACAAGTAGAAAGTTCACACATAGGATAGGTTGAGACTAGAGACGGACCAAGATCATGTTTTTATTTGTGGATTTCGTCTCTATTGTTCAAAACAGGCCATAAACGACTTAGAACATGAAGTTTGATAGGTTTATGCCTTAGGATTCACCCAAACGCGATTTTTATCGCGTATGCGACATATTGTATAACCGATGTATGTTTGAACACCCATATGAGGAATACTAGATTTTGACATGTTAGATACCCTCCATTATGACATTTGGACAGTGGGTAGACAGCGTTTTGAATTTGGAAGAGTTTTGATGATTTTTGAGAAAGTTATGACGTTTTGAAGTTTAGTTGAGAAATCTGGAAATTTGGATTGAACTGGATTGATTGTTGATTTTACCTGAATTATAATCCGAATCTCAACATAGCTATTTCTGAGTAATTTGTAGAGAATTGAATCTAATTTCTAATCCCACTGATTTCACCCTGTTTGGAGTTCGTATGGAGTAGTTATGATTATTTTAGTAACTGTATGCCGGTAGTTCCCAGATTCAGTTCGGGGTAATTTTTGTGGACAATTTATTTTCAAGATCTAAGTTAGACATAATTTCATGCCACAAGATTTTGTCCAGTGTTTCACCATGATGTTAGGTAGTTCCCTGATTTTTGTGATAATTAAAAGATGAGTTTTGAGAGATGCCTTACATCCTTTTCTATAGATCACTTTTGCTGTAAACTGCGTGTGGTTGTATGTTGAATGCCGTGTTCAACCTGTTTCTAATTACTGTATGAATATTTTATGTGAGATATGAAAGTTGGGTAATTGTGTATAATTTCATCCTGTTTTGGCGGAAGTGGATTTTGATGCGCTGTGTGCAAGATATGCATGATTTTGTACAGCGGTGTTGAAGAATTCCAGATCCATCAAAACTGTGTTATGTGTTACTTTCCATTTTTGAAAACATATTTATACTTTCTGAAAAAATATGAAAATCTATATTTTGAGACTATACATATAGGGGATTACCCCAGATTTTTCGTGGATGTAATTAATGATTTTACCTACTGTTTTCATGTGGTTTAAGTTATTCCCCTGTTTTCTGGCTGTACATGAAAACTGTGTTGAATTGTGTTTTGAGTCAAGATGTTGTGAACCAGTATATAGATTTATTATACCCGTTAGAAGCGTGTGGAAGTCTAGTTTTCAGATCTTTTGACGGATTATGATTTGCATGCCTGTGGATCTTTGGATCACTGTTTTAGTACAGATTGGTCTTGCTGTTCTGATTACAAACATACACTATTTTGCTCGTATTTGTGAATGTATAGTATCTATACTTACTGATCTGATGCCCTAAACCTAAACCTGATCATTTGATGTTAGTTTGACACCCTTTAGCTCGCATTCATGTCTGATAAATAACCATAACAAAAGTAATCAAGCCGGAGTTTATGGAACAGATCTAGTAGAGGGAAAGCATAGAAACGTGTACTTGGAGGCGGACCAATGGGTTCGAACTGTTCTGTTACTGATTACCTGACTACATGCTTCCCTATAGGAAGATGTAATCGGAGGCGGACCACTATGTTCGAACTGTTACTGTTACTGATTACCTGACTACACACTTCCCTATAGGAAGGTGTACTCGGAGGCGGACCACTAGGTTCGAACTGTTCCTGTTACTGTTACTGATACCTAAGTACACTGCCCTATAATATCCCCTACGAAATCTAAAGCGAAACTGTTCTGTTGTATCAACCATGTAGTAAAAACTGGGATGCATGTCGTGCTACCTAGCTAGTAATACACACAAGACTATAAGAACATAAAACTGTTACTGTTAGACTGAGACTGATACTGTTAGACTGACACTGTGAGACTGATACTGTTACACTGATACTGACATACTGTTAACCTGGAACTGATATACTATTATCCTGATTTACTGAGATACTGAGACACTGTTACTAGAGACTGTTAGATACCTTATGACACTGCCTTAGACATAAAACTACTGTACTGTTAAGATACCATGCTAGATATTACTATTGATGTATATCCTGTGGTTAGATAGTGTCCATGTGCTTGTATCCTATTCTATTTGTGACCCGGACTTGCCATTGACGGGTACTGTGTTTTCTCTTTTCCTTTTTCCTGCATTCGTTGTATTGCAGATTTTGGAGGACAGGATTCCTGAAGGTATTGGCGAGATGAAGTTCTAGTTGGCTGAAGCTTTGCTATCTATATTTATTTCCTGTTGCTCATTTTGAATATTGTATCTGTTACTTGTATTCTTGTATTTGGGCAATATGACCCAGGAATATTTGTGTATTTTCAGATCATGATTATTTGAGGTTAATACATTTTATTTCAAGTATTCCTGTTGGTATTTGGTTTATATGTGCATGTGGTTGATTTTTCCTGGCTTCCGACTCTGATTTTACTGTGACATGTTGTAAGGATTTCTTGAAACAGCTTAAGGATGATAATAATCATTCGCTGGGCTTTCGTTACGTGCTCGCATTCCGTATTTTTGGGAAGCGGGGCGTGACATTTTTAGCATGCCAGATACTCCACATAGGTAGCCAGTGTAACCATGTGCCAAGAGTGAGTGAACATGTGGTTATGGAAATCAAAGCACCAATGTGTGAAACATTTAGCTGTTGATGTAGGTAAATTTGTGATGTTGAAGCTGTGTGTGAAGTGTTGCTAAGCCTGAACAGCCAGTGGGCATTGAAAAAAGATATGGAAGGAGGTTTCGATCGGACATGCACGGGTTGTGCATGTTAGATCGCCATCCCATCCTTTAGAATGTAACCTCTCTTTAGAGTTGAGCACCTGTGCATGTCTGATCGCCATCCCATCCTTTAGAATGTAACCTCTCTTTAGAGCTGAGTATTTCCTAACTCAGCATCCAAATGAAAAATTTGCATTTGAGTGATGCTAAATTCTTCCAGCAGGCACGGTAGAAGGGAGATATTAGGCCTGAGATGCTATAAAAATCATAAGCAGACTTGACGGTGAAGCATCCTGAGCTAGAGTGTCTCCAAATGGCAGTGTCTGCTGTTGTAGATGGTTATAAGTTAGAGATAAGATGCAGGAGCTGGTTCTTCTCGAGGAGGATATGGGTGGACGTAGAAGTATGAAGGTTTGGTCTTCAAATCCATCTGCCCTGATGAATGTGGCCTTGAGAACACAGTGTGGCATTTTTGTTCCAAGCAGCTTCAAATAAGTTCGAAAATAGTTTGGCGATGCTGCTGCCTCCAATCCAATTGGAGGTCCAAAATTTAAGCAGTTGTCCATCTCCCAATTGTCAAGAAATCCCTTGTTCAAATTGCTCTTTCAGCTTGTAGACGTTCTTCCAGAATTCAGAAGCTTGAGCCTTGCATGTGAAAGAGTTGGTCGCTCTGTTGAAGTATAAGGATTTGAGAATTTGGGTGCAAAGGGATTCCTTAGATAAGATTTTCCACCACCATTTCATAAGCAGTGCATTGTTGAACTGGCTGAGATTTAAAATCCCTAGGCCTCCTTGTTGTTTGGGCTGGCAAATTCGCTTCCAGTTGGTACAATAGGCTCCGGTAGCATTTGTATCTCCCCCTACCCAAAAGAATCTGCTCCGTATTTGGTCAATTCTTGCTATAACCCACTGGGGCAGTTTGAAGAATGAAGCAAAGTAAGTCGGCAGGGCATTCAGTACCGAATTGATGAGGATAAGTCTCCCCCCTAGAGAGCAGTCGACCTTTCCAGGTCGATAATCTCCTCTTAATTTTAAGAATAAGAGGTTTCCAGTCTCTCTTGTTTAATTTGCCTTTGGATAATGGCATGCCCAAGTATTTGGTGGGTAGGGAGTCATGCTTGCAATCCAGGATATGAGTAAAATCCTGAAGCTTGGCCTTAGAATGCCCAAAGTAGATAATGGATGATTTGGAAAGGTTAATGTGAAGGCCTGATATGTTCGCAAATAAATGCAGTAGCAACTTTAGATGTATCACATCTTGTTCGTCACCCTTGCAGAATATGAGAGTGTCATCAGCGAATTGTAGTATGGTGATCGAAGCTAAGGAGCCCCTGAGTTGCAGCTGAGAAAAAGTGCCATTGTCTCTTCCACTTCGTAACATTTGTGCTAGCACATCTACAGCCAAGATAAATAACATCGGAGAAAGGGGATTGCCTTGCTTTAATCCTCTCTTTGAGTTAATTGTCTTGCCACCTACCCCATTAACTAGAACAGAGGGTTTGGTAGAGTGAAGAATTGCTTTAATCCAACTGCACCAGCTTAAACTGAAGCCTCTGGAAACTAGCATTTGCTCAATGAAAGTCCAGCTAATGGTATCAAAGGCTTTACAGAAGTCAATCTTTAGCATAAGAGTGTCTGGATTTTTGGTGCAGCATAGATTGATGGCTTCGTAGGCTACAAGGAAACAATCCACTGTTGATTTGCTTTTGAGAAAAGCACTTTGTGAAGAGGAAACCAGAGTGTGCAGTAAGGGGCTTAGTCTATTTGCGAGGATTTTGGTGAAGATCTTCATAGAACAGTTGATGAGACTAATGGGGTGAAAATCAAAGACTGAGTTAGCGCCTTCGCACTTTGGGATTAGGACAATGGTTGAGTAGTTGAGCCTACTAATATCAGCCTTCCCATTCTGTCTGTCCAGCAACATCATCCTGAATGGTCTCCCAATATTGCTGATAGAAATGCATCGAGAAGCCATCCGGCCAGGTGCCTTGTCTCCATTCATGTTGAAGACATCTTTTTTGATCTCTTCCTTACTAAAAGGTGCTTCGAGGTCTGATAGATCAAGAGTAGAATTAGGATAAAGACCTTCCTAGTCGATTCTGAAATTAAGGGATGAACTACTTCCACAGATGTCTCTGAAGTGTTGCTCGAAGCAGGATCGAATTGAACATTGATCTGTGATAAGATATCCATTATGAAGAATGGAATAGATGAAGTTCTTACGCCGCCTCCCATTAGCAATAGAGTGGAAGAATTTTGTATTGGCATCACCCTCCTTGATCCGAGTTACTCTTGATCTCTGCCTCCAGTAGGTGACCTCCGCTTGCACCAAGCTCTGGTAGTGTAACACCCCGTAGTTTTCAAAATAGTATAATATATTTATATAGTGTATATATATAGTTAAGAAATGTGTTAATGTATGTTGAAAATGAAAATGAGATGTGTATGAAAGATGGGGGGGCCCACCGTTGAATGAAGCTTGTGTGCTTGGCTGTTGGAATGCAGCATGTATGCTGTTTGACGTGGCAGACCATGGGGGCCCACCTGTTGATGGATTTTGGCTGTGCAATTCAGAGAGAGAGAGAGGAGATGTGTTGTACTAAAAATGACATATCGGTAAAAACATAGAATAAAATAATATATAAATTGTTGCTGCTGATTTTGGTGTAGGAGCAAACAGATAGAATTTTTGGATTCTTGAGAAAACGAACAAGACAAACCTGTTGACCTGTTGAACTTTCACTGTGTTGACTTGGTCTCTTGCCGCTGCTGCGAACCTGCAAAAAGTGCGAGACACCAGGATGGATCCCGGCGACGCACCCTCCGACGCTCTTGTCAGTAATCTGAATGATTAAGCAAGAACTTAAAACTGGAAAAGTATTGATTACCTCTTAATGATGGTGGATGGGGGGTATTTATAGTCGCCTTAGGGATCCGTTTCAAGATATGAACATATCTCTACTTCCCGGTGTGAATGGATAGAAGCGGTTAAGATCACTTCTTAGGGATAATTATGAATCTGAATTCTTCTTTATCCTTCTGAACTGGATTGTAACGGGTTGGGACCCGTACTCAGTAATGCGGATCCGTTTATGGGTTATTGGGCTTTGAAGAAAGACCTAGTTCCCATTTCAGACCCGTTTGTAGGTGAAATTACCGATTTACCCCTGAGCTTTAAGATTCGTGTCCAATTTGAATGATCTCGATTTAATCTCATTTTTAGCCATATCACGAGCCCCCCACTCCTGGAGACTGAGTTTTACAGTCTTTGAGGAGTAGTTTTGTTGTTCTAATGGCGTATGGGATTTTATCGGTGTTCTTAAGGGAGTTTGGATCTTGCTCGGGGTGTAACGGTGTTATTCTGGGCTTGTAAAATGCCCCCAATTATCCTTAGAATTTTCTAGATTTTTTGTGATTTTTTCAGATTTTTCTGAATTTTTTATTCATTTTCCGAATTAAATAATTAATTATCGAAAATATTAATTAAATTTTCTAATTTAATAATTATTTTTTCAGAATTTTAAAATTATTTTTCTAAATTAATAATTATTTTTAGAATTTTTAATTAATTTTTTTCTATTTTTAAATATTTTTTTTGGATTTTTTAAATAATTAAAACAAATAAATAAATAAATTAAATATTACCTGGACACGTGGCGCGTTTCTGAGCATCGATCATGATCAGATGTGCACGCATCGCAAGGCAGATCACGTTCTGGACACATGGCATGTTTCTGAGCGTCGATCGTGTCGTGGCGCGATTTTTGAGAAGATCGGACGACGCGTGTAGGTCGGTATGGTTTTTTCTCTAATTTCAAGGTTGGTACCTCGGCACCTCGGCAACCAGCTGACCCTTCGAGATGAAGCCACGTGGCATTGCCACATGGCGATTTTTTTTTCGCCTCTGTTCTTTCTTCTCCTTCGTCTGTCTTCTTCTCTTCTTCTTCATGCTATTCTTTTCCCATAATCCCATGGACTTTCGACCTCGACCTCGTCTTCTCGCCCCCGACCTCGCCCCCTCTCCGAACTCATCTGGCGAGGAGCTCGGCGACGAGAGGAATGGAGCTCGGAGTTAGGTTTGACGAGGATGCGAACTTCGTAAGAGAGCTCGGCGAGGAGGAGGTGGAGCTGGAGCTTGGGTTCGGAGCTCAGTTGCGAAGGGAGCTCGTCAAAGGTGGAGCTTGGCATGGCGAGGAGATGGCCAACAATGGTGTCGTTGGCCATGGCGGAGCTCATTGGAGGCAGAGAGGAGCTTGAAGCTCAGTGAAGACTGAGGTTGGAGCTCGGCACCGTGATGGGTTCGGCTCTGTGGAGAGTTGGGTTCGATGAGGAGCTTGGTGTGGCGAGGAGATCTGAGTTGGTGAAGAAGAGGAGTTTGGAGCTTTGGCAAGGGAGCTCGGCACCGTGGAGCTTTGACGTCGGCGTTGCTCGGAGTTCGGGGCTCATCCAGAGGAGAAGCTCGGCGAGTTGACGAAGGGGATGGAGAGGTCGAGCTTAGCACGGAGCTCTTCGGTGAAGGTGGCGAGGAGCGTCGGAGTCGAAGCTCAGACTCTCGCTAGTGAGCCAAGGTCGAGCTTTTGGAGTCGATGAGGATGAGCGGCGAACGCGGGGGGCTTCGCCATTAGGCAGCTCCGACTGTGGCGAGCTTGACGATTTGGGAGCTTGGGTGAGCTCGGAGTTGAAGGAGCTGTCGTTGAAGAAGAAGCTGGGCTCTTTGGGTTGTTGGCGGGAAATCCGAAGGAGAAGAAGAGAGAGAGAGCTGATGTGGGTTGTGGGTTTGGGTCCCATAACGGGTCTGAACCCGACCCTGTAGCCCATCCCTTTTTTTTCCCTCCTCCTTCCTCGCTACTTCTTGTTCGGCAGATCCGAGCACGGATTTTGAGGTGCATTTTTGCCACTTTACAGTTCGGTAGTTCGGTAGCTCGGATTTTAGATCCGAGCAACGTGGCTCAATCTGGATGGTTGATTACGATCATGGTGCAAATCACGAGATAGGAGGCTCAGATTTTGAGAAAACGTTATCTTGTCGTTTTGTGAAAACGTGGCGCGATCTGAGCTGTTCATCATGTTCTAGCATGTTTTTTGAGACAATCTGACGGTGAAACTGGCACGGCAGCATTTTTCTCCATATGTGGAGGTCGGTACCTCGTCACTTCGGCCCGGTGACTCGGTAGCTCACCTTCGGCCCATAGTAGCTCGGTAGCTCGGCATAGTGGAGCCCGACCATGGCGGATCTCATTGAGGTGAGCTAGACGACGGAGGAGGGGTCGGAGCTCGACGAGGAAGAGGGTCGGCATATAGGAGAGGTGAAGAGCTCCGAAGCTTGGTGATGTGCTGTTTGGTTTTGGAGAATTTTGAAGAGGAGCTCCACTCCTAGGGGTGGAGAAGATTTGCTAGGAAGATCCTCGTAAGAGCCATGGGAAGACCCATTCTTTGAAGTGAGTGCAAGGAGCAACTCCATGGGAGAGTTTTGAGCTCCGAACTCGCTTAGAAGAGGCTCGCTTTGGAGGTGAGCGGAGCGAAAAGCTTGGCTCTAGGAGAGAGCCATCTGGAAGACGAGTTTGAGGAGCAACTCTATGAGAGAGTTGTGAGCTCCGAACTCGTTGAGAAGAGGTCCGTCTTGGAGGTGAGCGGAGCGAAGCGGGAGAGAGTTGTGAGCTCCGAACTCGTCGAGAAAAGGTCCGCCTTGGAGGTAAGCAGAGTGAAGAGCTCGGCTCTAGGAGAGAGCCATCTGGAAGACGAGTTTGAGGAGCAACTCTAGGAGAGAGTTGTGAGCTCCGAACTCATCGAGAAGAGGTCCGCCTTGGAGGTAAGCGGAGTGAAGAGCTCGGCTCTAGGAGAGAGCCATCTGGAAGACGAGTTTGAGGAGCAACTCTAGGAGAGAGTTGTGAGCTCCGAACTCGTCGAGAAGAGGTCTGTTTTGGAGGTAAGCGGAGTGAAGAGCTCGGCTCTAGGAGAGAGCCATCTGGAAGAAGAGTTTGAGGAGCAACTCTAGGAGAGATTTGTGAGCTGCAAACTCGTCGAGAAGAGGTCCACCTTCGAGGTAAGCAGAGTGAAGAGCCCGGCTCTAGGAGAGAGCCATCTGGAAGACGTGTTTGAGGAGAAACTCTAGGAGAGAGTTGTGAGCTCCGAACTCGTTGACAAGAGGTCCGCCTTGGAGGTAAGCGGAGTGAAGAGCTCGGCTCTAGGAGAGAGCCATCTGGAAGACGAGTTTGAGGAGCAACTCTAGGAGAGAGTTGTGAGCTCCGAACACGTCGAGAAGAGGTCCGCCTCGGAGGTGAGCGGAGTGAAGAGCTCGGCTCTAGGAGAGAGCCATCTGGAAGACGAGTTTGAGGAGCAACTCTAGGAGAGAGTAGTGAGCTCCGAACTCGTCGAGAAGAGGTCCGCCTTGGAGGTGAACGGAGTGAAGAGCTCGGCTCTAGGAGAGAGCCATCTGGAAGACGAGTTTGAGGAGCAACTCTAGGAGAGAGTTGTGAGCTCCGAACTCGTTGAAAAGAGGTCCGCCTTGGAGGTAAGCGAAGTGAAGAGCTCGGCTCTAGGAGAGAGCCATCTGGAAGATGAGTTTAAGAAGCAACTATAGGAGAGAGTTGTGAGCTCCGAACTCGTCGAGAAGAGGTCCGCTTTGGAGGCGAGCGGAGTGAAGAGCTCGGTTCTAGGACAGAGCCATCTGGGAGACGAGTTTGAGGAGCAACTCTAGGAGAGAGTTGTGAGCTCCGAACTTGTTGTTTAAGTGAGAGAATCAACGGTTGTGGGAGCAGTTCCGAATGGTGAACCACTTCTAACTCGCTTAAGAGCAAGTTATTTGAAGCGGAATCGAGCCAAGTGTTGGACTCCAAACTCGTCGTTTAAGAGAGTATCAACAGTTGTGGGAGCAGTTCCGAATGGCGAACCACTTCTAACTTGCTTAAGAGCAAGTTATTTGAAGCGGAATTGAGCCAAGTGTTGGACTCCGAACTCGTCGTTTAAGAGAGTTGTAATGCCCTGATTTTTCAATTAATGAAAAATTATTTTATTTTTGCACGTAGTGTGCACGTGCAATATTTTGGTTGAATTAAATCTTATAATTATTTTTGTGATGGGTATAAATATTTAAATTTATGCTTTCAAATTATTTTATACAAAAGCCTTCTTTTAAATAGATGAAAAGCCTTTTCTTTTAAAAAGCCCAAAATGTAATTCATTTATTTTATTTAAAATAACTATTTTGGCCCATAAACTAAAGCCCATGGACTATTTTTTATACAACTTGTCATGTAGAATACAATTTAATAGACTATTTTATTTTTATACAAAAATAAAATGTACAATTTTTGGGCCTAGTTGCATGCACGTGCACTACACGTACACGTGCAATATGCATTTTCTCCAAGCATGGCCGGGAATGCTTCTTTTGGAGGGAGAACCCAAATTTTGAGTGGTGATCATGGTGTGGTGGTTGCTTGGTTGTGGGTAGTTATTGCAACTCCTACTTTCATCCTAGCCCTCCATCTTACAACCAACCAATGGATCCTAGCCCTCCATTCTATTTAATTTTTAGTATAAATACCCCCTCCCATGGCTAGTTATTTTGTGCTTAATATTCTTTTCCAAACCTATAGTCTAATAGTATTATCTAGTAGTATTTTGTGAGTTAAAAGATTGAGTTGTGAGTGGGTATTGTGCTTGCTTTCAATCAAGAAGGAGAGGCCGGCTATTCAAAGGAGGAGAGCTCGGGTTTGGTGCTTTTGGAGGCTTGTGCGCGCGTGTACAAGGAGGAGAAGCATTTTGTTGCAAGGACATCCGTCTAGGAGTTGCTAATTGTGTTGTCTCTCCATTTGAGGTGGGTAGATTCTCCATATTTCTAACTTAGAAATGCATGCTAGTTTAATTAGAAAGATTGAAGCATGAAAATGATTAAGAAGAGCACACTTGAATTGGGAAAAATGACTTCTTGAATGATTGAAATGTGAACATACAAACTGATATGTGGTTCTATTATTTGAGTTGTATGTGAATTGATTAGAATCATGGATTAATTGATAGAAAACACATTTATTACCATCAAGAATTACACACAAAAGTTAGTAGGTTGATTATACAATTTCATGTGTTAAATAGATCTTTTGTGTTGATATGGGCATGAATACTTTAAAATATGTGTTGTATGCTAGGTAAATGATTAAAGTCAGAGAATTAAGGTGAAAATTTATTGATAAAAAGATTAGAATGCTACAATGCGAAGAAATGTCGAAAAGAGAAGAAATGTAGTATTATAATGTATAATTTGAATTAGTGTATGAAAATACGTTTTAATTGTTACAAAAATTATTTTGCTCATACTGGTATGTAAATTATGTGAAGTAGTATTAATCTGGAGTTGTACAGTAATTTTTATGAAGACCAAATGAAATGGGGACTAGTTGAACATCGAAATGTTCTAAATAACAGAGAGCACGGGTTAAATGAATATGAAATTATATTAGTGACAACCTGAGCACGTAGCTCAAGTGGTCATAGGGTGCGGTTGGGTTCCCTGTGGTGATCGGTTCGAATCCTCTGGGCAACACATTTTATTCCATGATTTTTTAAATAAAAGAATAGCAGCAGCCGAGAGCTCTTATGGCTCTCAGCACCTTTTTATGACGCCAGTAGCATTCGGCCTAGTGGTTGTGGCTTTCGATTGGGTTCTCTGGGGTGCTGGGTTCAAATCTTGCCCTCGGCAAGATTGAAAAATTATTTTTTGGGGGTTTTTAATTGTCCAAAAATTATGAAAAAAATATGGTTATTCTTCTAAAAATATATGGGACTTTATAAAAACGATTTGGGAATTATTGCACGAAATAAATTGTGATCTGAGAATAAAATGGGTAATGAGAACTATGGTTTATAAGTGTATTTTTGGGAAAATTATAACTTGTAAAAAAAAAATCAAAATGAAGGATTAGAAGATTAATAGAGTAAAGATTGAAATGATATTATGTGATGGATGTGAATTGTGAGTATTCGTCAGTGATGTATAGTATTTCACATTTGAGAATGATGTGACAACTTTGAAATGTGAATTATTCTCGTTGGAGAATAGTGCGACAAATTATGATGCGTGAATATTCATCTTGATTGAATACTAGTGATGTGGGTTTTTAATGTGAATATAATAATTCATGAGTACATGATGAATAGTTGAAATTAATGTATAGTTATGGACTATGTGAATGAATTAAAAATCATGATTTGAAAAGAAAAATACTTTTGAGTATGATGACTCAATATGGAAATTTATGAGTTGGAAATGCTCATTTTAGAAATTGTGAATTTGAAATTGAAACAAAAGAGTAGCTAAGTCTCCCCCGGCATTTGGAAAGAAATGAAATGGAATATTGAAATGAAAAACCAAGGTTGGTCGTGTGTGAAAAAATGAATAAGTCCGGTTTAGTGGAGAGGCTAACTCTAGAGCTTTGATTTTGTTCATGATTTTAATAAAACCTAAGGATTAGTACATAGTGAAGACGTGATGAAAGTAAGAGAAAAATATTGAGTATGAGGGCCATTGGATAGCGGCGAGAGCGTATCCCAGGATGTCCCATGATGAGTCTGGGCGAGGATACTGCTCCAGAGTACTGTCCCGGTGGCGACGCTCGTGGGATGTTTGAAGACTACGGGTGGTGTCATGTCTACGGTAGGAGCTGAATTACCACAGGATGTCTGCATGATGAGTCATGTCGGCAATGGGATTCCCTCCAGGGCGCCTAGACATGAGTTCGTAGGTCAGAAAACATCTAGGATACTTACCGTAGTTACAGTAGTAGATTAAGTCATGACGAGGGATTGAACCCTACAAAGATGAAGAACGATTAAGAGGTTTGCCCTCGGACCTATGTAGTATGGGATGCGTAGAATCCGAACAAGTGCGCATTAATGTCATCTAATATAAATAATTGCATTAAGGACTAAGTGCACAATCACAACACGACATCAATAGGGTAGTCCCTTTAGTTGGAAATGTGACAAGTTTTTGTTTGCTAAATATGGAAAATAAGTTATACTATTTCTGGCATAGAGAGGATGACCGTGTATAATGATCGTCGGTTGAATAAACTAACGTACCCACAGTCTTATATGCAAGTAAATGGCTTGATAAAGATTAAAGAGGAACAAATGATTAAAGATGATACAATGTTGTTATATATTTGTTTCATTGTTGTAAATTTTACTTCCGCTGTGCAATGTAAAGTGTAATATTGATGTAAACTCTGATGTAAAGTAAAAAGTTTAAATTTCCTTGTAAAATTGTACTAAAGGAAGCGAAAAGATCCTGTAGAACATCTCGAATTCAGTGTATTTGGGATTCGGGGCGTTACAAGAGTATCAACGGTTGTGGGAGCAGTTCCGAATGGCAAACCACTTCTAACTTGCTTAAGAGCAAGTTATTTGAAGCGAAATCGAGCCAAAGTGTTGGACTCCAAACTCGTCGTTTTAAGCTTAGCAAGTTGCAGGAGCAGTCATGTAGAAGAAGCTGGACTCCGAACTCACCATTTAACGAGTCGTAGATGTGACTCGAAGAGATAGAGAAGAAGCAAGAGCAATAATTTTCAATGAAAAATGTAAAGTTTTATTGAGATAAACTTAGTGGCCGCTTCAATAGGGCGAGCCATTATTACATGCTATTGTCCGAGTTACAAGCATCGGCCTTATTGAAAATCAAGATCCTACTTCTACAATAAGGTGAAGACCTCTTGGGAGGAGCTGAGTCTTAAAGCTCGGTGGGCCTTTCTGTTCGTTTGTTGGCTCCTCAAGGGGGAAGCTCGGCCCCCTCTTTTTGGACGAACTTGGTCAGGTGCTCCAGCTGTATGAGTTCTTCGATCTCCTCCTTGAGAGCCCGACAATCATCCGTATCGTGGTCGTGGTCCCTGTGAAAGCAGCACCACTTATCCTTGTTCCTCTTCTTGCCAGGGGTATTCATTCTAGGGGGAGCGCGGAGTAGTCCTTCCTTGTCCACCTCCATAAGAACTTCTGATATATTCGCAATGAGGGGGGGTGAACTTCTCAAAACGAGGAGTCGGGCAGCACTGGCTATTGTCGTCCTTCTGGAATTTTTGAGACCCCTCTTTGCTTGTGTTCTTCCGTTTGTTCCCAAAAAATGTCTCCTCAAGAGTAGGGGGTTGAAAGCCTCTTCCGCTCGTATGTACTTCTCCACCCTAAGTAAAAGTTCTGAGAAGTCCCGAGGAGGCTTCTTGACAAGGGATGCCCTGAGGTTAGCATTAGTGACGTTGCGTTCGAATGCGGCAGAGGCTACTGATTGGTTAAGGGAGGGAATGGACCGGGCTTCGGCGGTGAAGCGTCAAACGTAATCTCTTAGGCGTTCACCCTTTTCTTGGTTGAGGGTCACCAGGGATACACTTGTTTTCTCGGCCTGGTGGCTACTCACGAAATAAGTAAGGAAGAGCCCTTCGAACTGATCGAATGAAAAGATGGAGGCCGGGGCGAGTCGAGAGTACCATTCTCTCGCAGACCCCTTCAACGTGGCAAGGAAGACCTTGCAGAGGAGGGCGTCTGAAGCATGGTGGATCATCATGAGAGTTTTGAAACTCTCTATGTGATTCGTGGGGTCCGACTCCCCGGTATATGACTCGAAGTGAGGTGGCTTGAAGTTCTCTGGGATGGGGGCCTCCATGATGGTGCGGGAGAATGGAGGTCTGCTCGGGCGGAGGTTTATCGCCCGTTGCTCTTCTTCCCTGTCAATTCGGTCGAGGCGCCTCTCCATCTCGTGGAGACGGCGGTAGACCGAGTCTTCTCTTTGATCATACCTTGCCGAGCCCCGGGACTCATCTTCGTACGAAGGTGGACTGGGGCTACGGCGATGGTAGCTTGGAGAAGGACGAGGAGTGAGAGTGTGAAGGCGGTGGCTCCTAGCTGACTCATGAGTAGGTGGCTTCTGGTCATTCTTTGGGGCGATATTGAGGGCTCGTAAGACTGTTGCTTGGAATTCTTAAAGATCTTCCCTTGTGACTGGTGCCTCTCCAGCTTGGCGGTCCCTATGTGTGGCTCGGCTTACTGGAGAATGAGTTCTCCGCCGATGACGCTGGGGGGACTCTCTTCGCCTCCTCGGGGGAGGGGATCTTCTAGTCCTTGGTCGGCGGGGGGTCCAGATTCTTGAGGCCCCTGGGTGCTCGGGTTGATGGACTTCACCAATGGCTCGCCATCCATTCAGGCGAGTTCTGAGGTCAACCTCCTTTTGACGGTTGGCAATCACTTGATGAAGATCCCACTTGGGAGGGCTTTGAGAAGCCATAGATTCAACTGAAGGGTTGGGACCCGCGACTTGGTTATAAGGAGGATGTTGCTTCGGAAGACTCTGATGGGAGCCCCCCTGGGCAGCCCCCCGAGACCCTGGAGGGGCCTGTTGAGTAGGAGCACCTTGAACCGGAGGAAGGAGAGCAGGAAGAGAAGTGGTTCTTCGGTTGGAGACCGCTGCCTTCCCCTTCTGTTTTGGATGCATCGCTTGAAACTAGTATCGTTGATGAAGTTAGGTCAGATTGCTTTTTCGGTTCCCACAGACGGCGCCAATCTGTTGTTGCTAATTTTGGTGTGGGAGCAAACAGATAGAATTTGTAGATTCTTGAGAAAACGAACAAGACAAACCTGTTGACCTGTTGACCTTCACCAATGTGTTGACTTGGTCTCTTGCCACTGCTGCGAACCTGCAAAAAGTGCGAGACACCGGGATGGATCCCGGCGACGCACCCTCCACGCTCTTGTCAGTAATCTGAATGATTAAGCAAGAACTTAAAACTAGAAAAGTATTGATTACCTCTTAATGATGGTGGATGGGGGGTATTTATAGTCGCCTTAGGGATCTGTTTCAAGATATGAACATATCTCTACTTCCCGGTGTGAATGGATAGAAGCGGTTAAGATCACTTCTTAGGGATAATTATGAATCTGAATTCTTCTTTATCCTTCTGAATTGGGTTGTAACGGGTTGGGACCCGTACTCAGTAATGCGGATCCGTTTATGGGTTATTGAGCTTTGAAGAAAGACCCAGTTCCCATTTCAGACCCGTTTGTAGGAGAAATTACCGTTTTACCCCTGAGCTTTAAGATTCGTGTCCAATTTGAACGATCTCGATTTAATCCCATTTTTAGCCATATCATAAATAATATAGCCTATGATCAAGAGTCACCTAATCGGTTAACCAACTTTTGAGAGGCAGCCTGTGGTGGGCAGTTGTACTACATAGTATCTAATTTGTCTTATAAATTGTATAAATTGTCTGGGCTAGGGGCAGGGGCAGGGGCATTACAGGTAGTCTCTGTGGGAAATAGAGAGCTCATTCGCAAGAGTATTGTCTAAGGGTTGGTTATCAGCCAAGATGTCAAGTTGGTGAATCTTATCAAGTAGGTCCTTCTTGCGAAGAGGAATATGACCGAACTTCTCATTTCTCCATCGCCTGATTCGTTTCTTAAGCAGCACAAGTTTTTTAGCGAAAACATCAACCGAAGAACCTTTGCAGGAAAAGCTCCTCCACCAGGCAATAATAGAAGGAATGAAATCCTCATGAGAGGCCCAAGCCTTCTCAAATTTAAAATAATGGACTCTGGCCTGAATGGCCTGAGAGTCGAGGATTAATGGGCAGTGACCAGAGGCGATACGCGGAAGGGAGTGCTGGATGCAATTTGGGTAGAGTTGTTCAAATTGACTTGAGATTAAGAACTTGTCCAATCTAGCAAGCGCTGGCTTGGCTCTGAGATTAGATCAAGTGAATTTTCTACATGCAAGAGGGAGGTCGATAAGTTGCAGCTGCTGAATCCAATTCCTGAATTCCTTCATATCTCTGCTCGAACTCTGGCCTCCATTCTTTTCAAAGTTTGAAGTGGTTGCACTGAAATCACCACAAATGACCTAGGCATCAAATAAGAATCTTCTTCTAAGAATGATTTCGCTGAAGTAAAGGGTTCTGTCATCCAATTCAAAAGCGGTATAAACAGAGGTGAGAGACCACTCAGTTCCGGAGGTTCTGTTATGAAAGGAGAGGGAGATTGAAAAAATATCAACTGCACAGTAGTAACAATCAAGGATGTTGTCATCCTATCCAATAAGAATACCGCCGCAACTCTCGATAGCATCAAGAGATCTCAAACTGGTGAGAGAAGTTCTGCCTATGGATGCTAGCTTTCTAGTGGATGGCTTTGTGAGTTTGGATTCTTGTAAGCAGGCCACATTAATTTGAGCATTTCTAATACCATCCTTAATCAGGGCACATTTGTTGGGGTTTCCCAACTCTCGAACATTCCAACTGCCAATCTTCATTGAAACAGAGAAGAACAAGCATCAATAACAATACAAAGAGAAGGCCAATAAATCCAGGCACTCAATTGAGCTGATTCTGTTGATCTGGGGGATAATAGTATCACTCTCAGGGTGCTTAAGTTTATCAACTGAGTGTGGGGATATAGCCTCCATTCCTACAGATTCAGCTATCTCATTTATATCCTCATTAGAAAGTAAAACAAAAGGATTATTGCAGGCATTGGTAACTGAAAACATAGAAGAGGAGGTACCTTCATTCTTGCGGGTGGAAGCTGACTTGAAGGAGGATCTCAGATGCTTCATGAAGGGTCTGGTATAGGTCACTTTAGATGCTAATCTGCACTTTTTGCGCTGCTTGCTAGTTCTTTCTTCAAAGCCTGGTGGAACAGATCCCGAGCTAGAAGAGGAGGTGGTCTTATGGGACCGAGGGATGAGGACTTTGTTTTAAAGCTTAAAGCACGCGCTCCCCTAGCTCCAGAGCTGAATTGCATTCCCTTGGGGGCTATAATTTTTGCCACTCGCTTGGCCACTGACATCTGAAGAGCAGACTCAAACGCAGGCTGGATCTGTTTGAAAAGATATAGAGGGATATTGACCACCTTCCCCTTCCAGATCATCTGCCTAATCTCCTCCTCTGTGGAAATGTCGTGAGAGCTTGCGGAGCTATCGGGGTTGTTATTCGATTCGCTGGAAGCAATTCCCAAATTGCCCTTAGGGGAATCTGAAGGGATCTCAATAATTTGGGGGGGGGGGGGGGGGGAGGGAGGGGGGGCGTTGAAAACAAACTTTTCTCCTGGTTTGGTCTCCACAGGTTCAGCAACATTCTTCATCTTTGGGGGGGAGACCAATTTGGAACCTTCCAAACTAGAATCCGCAAGACCAGGAATATTTAAAAATTATCTGCCAGGATAGTCGGATTTGTTTGTTGCTGAGATTGTGCAACAGAATCCCTAACAGAAGGATTTGCCTCCGAGATTGTTGCCTTGCCTTTAGCATCGCCAATGATTCCCTAATTTGGCGGATAATTGACTCCATCATGTTTCTCAACCGGACATTCTCGATGGTGCCAGAAGGAGGTGGAAGAGCCACTCCCTGAAGTGAACAGTTGGAATTTGCCTTTTGCCAAGCACTGGTACATCATGGATCTGAAGCTCCTGAGTCCATGGCACAGTGTAGTGGATTTGGATATTCTTTGGGATGTGGCTGACATCTTCCACTTCAATGAGGATAAGGGCTTGGTCCCTGGAAACCACATTCTTCATCTCTCCACTCATGGTGATGAACTTGCCGAACGGTTTCACCAGCTGCTCGAGGGAGATCTGATTCCACATATGGAAGGAAAGTAGTGTAACATTGATCCAAATAAAACATGGTTTCGGCTTCAACTTTGCTTCATAGTCCATGGATCATGGCGAGAAGGTTGCGTTAAAACCAGAAAACTGAAAAATGCCATCAGCAATTGCCTTCTTGGCCTCTTCTTCAGAGGGAAACTGGACATGGAAGACCCCATCGCTAACCCTCTTCACAACCCACCACCCCCCATGTCTTCTCCACGCGAAGTTCAGGGCACTTTCAACAGTCGCTGTATCAGGGTGGGTGTGCGGGTTGATCAAATGAAGGAAGGCGCTTGCATGTAGTCCCGGAAGAACTGAGGCGATCTCCGAGTTGTGGGTTACTTCAATGGCCATGGATTCCTTTCGGTTGTGAACAAGGCAGTCTCGAACTCTGTGTCCGAATTTTTGACAGTTAAAGCAGTGGATGCCGCTTTTACGACAGTTTGCCGTCTAGTGGTCGTTCTCCCCGCATCGCATGCAACACCGCTTCATCTTTTTGGAATGGATATTGGTGTTTCTAGGTCTAGGGTTTCGAGGATAAGGTTTGGGAGGGGAAATGGGTTTAGGGCAAGAAGAAGAGTTGCTTTGGGTATGTAGATGATGGGATGGCAAAGTGTGGTAGGGTTTTGGTAGTTTTGAAGAGGGCGTGTGGATTGAAGGGTTGGGTTGGGATGATAATGATGAGATGGAGGGTGTGGAGCCATTAAAACTTGAGCAAAAGATTTGCTCTTGTTCCAAGGCAGCCATGCACGCACGTCTCTCCTCTCTCCTCTCTCTCCTCCCAACATATTTGTTTATTGTTACACAATTCTATGTTATATCAAAGTAACCATTTTTTCAAAATTTAAAAATTAAATTTCCCAATTTTTAATTAATTTTTGGATTTTTAATTAATTATTCTAAGTTTATAACTATTTTTAAGGAAAATTTTCATATTTTTCCGATTTTATGATTATTTTTATTTTAAAATTAGTTAATACAAAATTTTTAATTATTTTTTTGAATTTCTAATTAATAAATCTGAATTAGAAATTGCTAAAAAGAATTAAAAATAATAAATCATACTTTGAAGAGTCTGGATCGTTGATCATAGGTACATGCTTTTCTAGGAGATCCAGCGATCTTGATCAGTGGGCATTTTGGTTCCAGAAAAAGTTATGTGCGCTGCACGTGACATAAAACCTAACGGAAGTTAACACCGTTGCTGTTGATTTTGGAAACCATAGTTGAGTGCGTTTTATTTAAATAAATAAAAAAAGGTGTGGGGATTTTTTAAAACACGCAATACTTTCTGTGAGGTTTTTTTAAAATATATTTAGCCATATAAAGAATTAGCTCTGTTTCGGAAAAGGTTATTAACTTACCTCTTGCAGTTGTGCATTGTTGCCCATAAACATGTATGTGTTATTGGAAGCAGTTGTGCATTGTTGCCCAAAAACATGTATGTGTTATTGGAATAAGGTGGATGATAACTGATAATAGCTAGAATGAAGCACACTAGAATATTGCTAAAATGCTTTCCATGAAGCATTATTCAGCCAATTCTTGTGCAAAGATAACTACCGAAGTGTCCCTAGTGACAACAAGAACGACAGACCGTATGCACCTCACAAATACTAAAACGAACAAGCAATGGTAGGTTTCTGAGACACAAAATTAGACAGCATCACAATAGCTACAGTTACTAAGAATAAAGTTGCAAGACTGCTGGATAGGACGTCTTCACACAGACATGGTTTGTGTGAATGGTTTGATCGAATTGCTCTTTATAATCTGGAATAGGACTCGAGTGCTAGAGTGACTCTCTATTTATATAAATGAAGGCTAGCCCCAAAGTTACACTTAGTTTGATGTATAATTGCAATTGGCCAAGAGAGAAATCTTCATGCGATCCGTGAAACCTGAGCTCCCAAGGGTAACCATTTTTTCAAAAGAGTCAAGTCAGTTTGATATTTGCAATCCGCACCTTGTCCAATGCATCAAATCTGTTCACATCAGATCCAACTTAATTAATTGTGACCCAGGAAGCACGGGTACTTCCGAAAGGCCAACACCCGTATCTGGTGCATATCGGGTGCCGATACTCCTTGAATACTCTAGGGTGTGTACTCAAAGAAAACTAAAATTTTTAATACTCTTTTGCAACTTTTAGGTAAAATGTGTTTAGATATACACTCGCGGCCGTAGTGTAATTTCAAAATTTTGAGGTTTAGAGTTTTGCTCAAACAGAAAACAAGTACACCAAAAATTTTGATACATGGATTATTATTATTTCTTTCTTTGAAAATGCTTATAATCATGATTTATCTTCTTAGTTCTATATAATCTCTACTACTATAATGGGAGAGCCCCTTAGTCAGTAACCCAAGTCAGTAACCCAACCCGTGCAACGCACGGATTGGGTTACTTTGGTAAATATTTTCGAAAGTGGACCTTTTGGGTAAATATTTTCGAAAGTGGATCAGTTTGAAAATTATTTTCTTCTTAACTATTGACTAACTTTGGTAAATGTTTTAGAAAGTGGACCTGTTTTGTAAATATTTTCGAAAGTTATTTTCTTCTTACCCTTTTCATTATCCTTCAATTTTTTTCACGTGCACGTATGCACGTGTCTGATACTAGTTATTTTAAGAGTAAAAGGATCCTAGAGGGACCCTCTAGAAAGGGAAGTTGATGTGGCACGCATTTATTTATTGGCACAACTACATTTTACAAAATTACCCTTATTAAATGGAGGGGGTATTATACAAATATGGTGGTCCCTACCTATAAATGCATGCCATGTAGCTTTTCTTTAAGTAATTTTCCTAGAGGGTCCCTCTAGGATCCTTTTACTCTTACTTTAATGCTTGCATTTTTAAAAGTTACATAGTTTTTTATTTATAGATAATATGAAGTATATTATATTTAACATAACCAACAATTCCCCCGTATCCTATTTTATTGAAAAAACATGTATCCGTGTCGTATCGTACCTGCACCCCATACCTGTGCTTCATAGAGTGACTCTTCAGGAAGCTCGAACGTATCAGCCAGACAGCCACTTCCAACAAGTTCAAATATATCCGAACCTGCAAAGAGGATTAGGGGTGTGACCATGTGCGGAATTGTGCCAAGTGTCAGCTCACTGTCAAATTAAAACTTAGTGCCTCTACCCAATTAGCACAATTCCTGCCTTTGGTTCATGTGCGTATTTGTATTTGTATCCATCTCCGTTGTCCTACGAGACCTACCACCATATTCTACTACTAAGGGATTCATTAGAGAGTAAGGGTGAATTATTGCCTTCAGCAAGAATTGAATCAATGATCTCTTGGTATCAAAACGATTACTTACTGATGTGCTACTTAAGTGTGAGTGTTCTGCGAACTTACAAGTATTATAACATATTGAAATTTAGCCCATGGTTTCGTCAAATCATATACTTCTTCAAACCATTTTATATATCAAAATTTCTAAAATGTAGATTGTGTATGTGTCTGCTTCCATTGCTTTGCATTACCGCTTGCATTTGATCTACAAACTTGGATGATTTTTTTTGTCATAAAAAAAGTGAGTATTATTATGGATAGTGGGCACAGACCTACAAACTCCACCAAGAACGGGGGGCACCATCTCAGTTATCGGTAATATTCGACGACTTACCAGATGGATTAATAGGCAAAATTCCAATATAATACGGCTGGTGTATCTCAATTTGGTTGCCTTCCAAATAGCTATTCTTGCTGCATGTAACGATAATAATCATGCCTGTTTATGGGTTCAAACTTATCGGATACCATCTTTCATGATTTATCCCATTGAGCGTGAGGTATGCTAGGCTCGGAGCAGTAAATTAAGAAAGGTACATAAGGTGATAAGCGACTTGCCACCAGGTAGTAGGTATTACCTGGTCACACACTCTGCATAAGTTAACGAAGTTTGTAAACCTAAGACTCGGTGGTTCTTTTCGTATAAATTAAATGCATGTTTTATTATATAAAGTGCTTGATTTATTAAGTAAGTTCATCAAAATTCTAAAAGAGTATATGTAACGCCTCGAATCCCAAATACAACTGAATTCGAGATGTTCTACAAGATCTTTCCACCTCATTTAGTACAATTTTACAAGGAAATTTGAACTTTTCACTTTACATCAGAGTTTACATAAATTCATTACAATTTACACTGTACAGCGGAAGTAAAATTACAACATTTAAATAAATGTACAACAACATTGAATAACATTTAAGCATCTGTTCCTCTTTAATCTTTATCGTGTCACTTACCTGCATATAAGACTGTGGGTACGTCAGTTTATTCCACCAACGAACATTATACACGGTCATCCTCTCTATGCCGAAAATAGTATAACTTATTTTCCATATTTAGCAAACACAAACTTGTCACATATCAAACTAAAGGGACTACCCTATTGATGTCATGTTGTGATTGTGCACTTAGTCCTTAATGCAATTATTTATATTAGATGACACTAATGCGCACTTGTTCGGATTCTATGCATCCCATACTACATGGGTCTGAGGGCAAGCCCTTAATCGTTCTTCATCTTGGTAGGGTTCAATCCCTCGCTATGACTTAATCTACTACTGTAACTACGGTAAGTATCTTAAATGATTTATGAGTACAAGCACGTGTACAAAAAACCTGGAGGAGAATCCCACGTCATGTCAGACGCATCGTGAAGATAGCCTGTGGCAATTCAGCCTCCTTCATGGAACACGATCCTCATGCAGTCACCAACCATCCCACAAGCGTCACCACCGGGACGGTACTCTGGAGCAGTATCCACGTCATGTCACGACGCATCGTGAAGACAGCCTGTGAAATACTCTCACGCCGCCAATCTGATGGCCCTCAACTCATGTTTTTCTCCTATTTTCATCACGTCTCCACTATGTACTAATCCTTAGTTTTTATTAGAATCATAAACAAAAATCAAAGTTCTAGAGTTAGCCTGTCCACTAAACCGGACTTATTCATTCATTCAAACATGACCAACCTTGGTCTTTCTTTTCAATTTTCATTTCATTTCTTTCCAAATGCCGGGGAAGACTTTGCTACTCTTTTGTTTCAATTTCAATTCACAATTACTAAAAATAATCTGAGCACTTCCAGCTCATGAGTTCATTTTTTCATGATCACCATGGATTTTCTTTTTCATATTCATAGTTTCACAATTATAACCTTCATAAATTCAAATAAATGATTCACTCCATATTAATTCATGCAAAGACAAATAGAGTTTACTGTCACAACCAATATTCGACATAAGATTCACAATCTTTATCATAAAACAATTCATAGAATTTCTGAGATGTCAAAAGTGCTCTGAACAGTCGACTTAGAACTCGTCCAGTCGACTAGTTCAGTCAAACAAAATCCTTCAGTAAACTGCTCGGAAGAGTCGACTGCTGCACATGGCCAGTCAGCTGTTCTGCAGCGTTCAAAATTCCAATATCATTTACATTGCGGTCAACTGTCAATCAACCCAGTCGGCTGTTCAGTAGAGTTACCTTTCAAGTTCAGTACAGTCGACTGTTACATTCATTCGGTCGACTAAGCAGATTAAACTTTCAATTTAAAGAATTCTCTCTTTATTCTGTTCTCACATCATTTTTTGTCACACTACAATGTGCTCATACCAACATAAACATGAAATTCTTATATGTTTATTAACATCACAACATAGTTTTCGATTAAATGTAAATTCCACATAACTAGTGTTTTTTTCTCTCAAAAGGAAATGCTAAACATATAATTTTCCTTTTACTCATCGTCTACTCATAGAGATGAATACTAATCCCAATTTAACATGCTAGAACATCAAATTAATAATTCACATTAAAAAATGCGTCGTTTCATGAAAATCCGAACTGTATATATTTTCTTTCGATATACCAGTCGACTGTTCATACGACCGGTCGACTGTAAAGGACATCCACCTCGTACCAGTCGACTCACTCACATGACCGGTCGACTGTACAGGTCAGTTCCGATCTTTTAGATTTCATTAATTCTGCTCATTCATTCACAAACATAACAATTGCATCCTGATTCATTCGTTACAACGTCATAACAAGTATTCCATCTTCGTTACAACGTCATACCAATTTTTGCACATAATTTTTAATGTTAATAACGAAGGTTTCTTTACACAATTCATAGCCATATTCATATCGCATACACTTGAATTTTAATAATAGAAACACATACAATTTGCATATCAACAATTCAATCAATTTTAGATCATTTTTCCAATTAAATGTGCATTCTTATTAATCATTTTCATGCATCATTTTTCTAATTAAATCCAGCTTGCATTCCTATTTAGAAATAGGAAAAATTTACCCACCTTATTGAAGAAAAGTACAATTAGCAACCTTCTAAACGAATGTCCTTGCAATGAGAGTGCTCCTCCTCCTAGTCGACGCGCACACAAGCCTCCAAGCACACAACCCGTGAGCTCCTTACCTTGGTAGCCGGTCTCTCCTTCTTCTAGTTGATGCAAGCACAACTCCCACACACAACTCAATCTTTTAACTCACTAAAATAACTACTACATAATGTAATTTTAGACTATAGATTTGGAGAAAAATAATAAGCACAAGAATAACTAGCCATGGGGGGGGGGGGGGGGGGGGGGGTGGGGGGGGGTATTTATACTAAAAATGAAGGATAATGGATGGCTAAGATTGAAGTAGGAGTTAGGAACAAATGGCTAAGATCTAAGGAGGAGTTATACTAAACACCCATAATCAAATAACCACCACACCATGATCCCACTCAAATTTTTCCATTCCCTCCAAAAGAAGCAATCCAGCCTACCCCACTTTGTGCACATTGCACGTGTACGTGCAATACACGTGTACGTGCAATACACGTGCATGCAACTAGGTCCAAAAATTGTATAAAAATAATCTTTAAGTTGTATTCTACATTACAAGTTGTATATAAAAATAAATTGACTCATGGGCTTTAGTTTATGGCCAAAATAATAATTTTAAAATAAAATAAATGAATTAAATTTTGGGCTTTAAGAAAAAGGACTTTATGTCTAATTGAAAGAAGGCTTTATAAAAATAATTACAAGCACATATTAAAAATCTATACTGATCATGATGAAAATATTTATCAAAAATATTGCATATGCACACTACGTGCAAAAATAAATAATTTTCATTAAATGAAAAATCGGGGCATTACAGTATATTATTGTACATAGGGTCCTAGAATAGAAAGGAAAAATCTGGACAAAGTAAGAAGATAACTTTTCATTTGAGAATCTGAAACTGGAACCAGATGAGACTATAATATTGAGTTATTATCATAAAATCTAAAACAGAACCTTTCCGAAACAAAGAAGAAAATTGTATGATAGTAATGAATTATTAGACTCACATGTATTATCATACTCAGACATTGCATTTTTCAATTTCCATGGTAATAACGAAATTGTGTACATGTTCTTCACTTAGGCATGTACATAAATGTTTGGTTTACAACACGAACTGTCAAGTACAACTTTTATATCTGTGATACTGGAAAATGGATGTTAATAAAGTTTGAAGTAAATATTCCCTTATTCAATCTAATATAGTAGGCACATACTTAGAAGTTAATTTATCAAAGACCTTTCCATGCTATTTTTTTTCTTCAAAATAAAACTGCAATAGACATTCAGTTATATAAATTCCTGTTAAGTGAATTATTTACTAAAGGAACTAATTGAGAGCCAGAAGATAATTTAAGTAGGCTAATGTGAATAATGTAAGATATAGCTGCAATATATTATGACTCTGGGTGATGACTTCTTTGGTGATAGCTTGAAGCTTTCTTCTATATAATTCATATTTTGTCAGCAATATGTTTTGGTTTAGTTTCTTTTTTTAGGCTGGAGTCCATTTTGGACTCTATCCTATATTGTGGAAAAAAAAACGAAATGTAATGTATACTCTAGTTGTACCCAATATTTTAGTTGAGGTGTTGGCTTCTGATATGAAATCCAATTGGCATAGATTGCTATGATATGTATAATAAAAGGAAATAGTTAATTTTACCAATCTTTGATTAGGTGTAAGTGGATCCACGTAGGAATCCAATAGTGGGTATTTATTCAAAAAAAAAATAGTGGGTACATTGAGAAGTATTTGTGCCACTCCTCAAAACAAAACGGTGGAAATAGCTGCAGCACTGCAATATATAGAAGATTTTGTTTTTTTAATATGTGAATGGAAGTTGATCCTAATTCGGCTTTACTTTGTTTGATTAGTTACTTCCTTATATATGTCGTGTATCAAGTATTTATTCTTCCTTCAATCTGATGGTATATAAGTAGTTTGTGAAATTTCCAATTATCTCTAATCTCTAATATTATAATGGGAGAAGGTCTTAGTATTATTTGTCAATCTATCAACGCGTGTGACGCACGTACATAACTAATATGAATGAGGTTTTAGGTTCGAGTTCTCACTGCGTTAGAGTTTTTATTTTAAAAAAAAAATATTAAGACTTGATTGTCCATGCATAACTAATATAAAAGAGGTTTTGGGTTCGAGGCCAGACTACATCGAAAATTTTACTTTAAAAAATATGTATATTTATTAAGACATGAATCGCATGTGTAAATTACTAGTAATTCTTTATTTATTTGTGGATCGTTTTTTATGCTGTTTGTTTTGGTGATGGGAGCAACAGGTGTGAGTTCTTGTAATTTGTAAAGGAAGAGACATATCTCAGCGGCATATCCGGTCTGAGTGAAGGATCTCCTGGGGAGCTGGAGATGAGGTGCTGCTAGAAGCTGACCAACCGAAACACTTGCAAGAGGCCTAGAAACACCAGGAGTGTTCCCAGCCACAAACCCTCCGACAATCTAGTCTGTCACTTGAAAGTGAAAATGAGAGCTAGGGTTCAGGTGGAGAAAGAGTCATTACCTGCAGAAAGGGGGAGGGGGTTTGGTATTTATAGGTAGAGAGAGTGGGAGCCCTAACCCTAATGGGCTGGGTTGATCTGTTTCTCTGTGGGCCTGAACAAGCAAAAGGCCCACTGGACCCTCTAGCCTGATTATCAACGATGAGTGAATTTTGAGGGGATCAGACGGCTCTGGTCGCACTAGATTATTTGCCCACAGCATAGGCCCCCACTCCTAGACGGTTGTATGCACCAGCTGTCGAGGAGTAGCTTAATCTTGTGAGAATGTCCGCTATCATTATGCTCCAGAATAGAGGAAAAGATTCATTCGTGGGCCGAAAAGGGGTTGAGGTCGAGAAGTGTGGAGCCGAGTCCCGATCCTCCGATCTTCGACGACAGGGGTGGGGCGTTTGAGTCCGAGCGTCAAGCGTCGAGCATCGTAGAATGAGAAAGCCAGTAGCCAGCTCGAAATTCATGCTGAGCATCGAGCGTCATAGGTTGAGAAAGCCAGTAGCCAGCTCGAGGTTCTTGCCAAGCGTCGAGCGTGCTAGGCTTGTAGGAAAGCCAATAGCTAGCTCGAAGTTCATGACGAGCGTCGAGTGTCATAGGCTGAGAAAGCCAACAGTCAGCTCGATGTTCTTGCCGAGCGTCGAGCATCGTAGGCTGAGAAAGCCAGTAGCCAGCTCGAGGTTCTTGCCGAGCGTCGATCGTGCTAGGATTGTGATAAAGCCAGTAGTTGGCTCGAAGTTCATGCCGAGCGTCGAGCATCGTAGGCAGAGAGCCAGCAAGCAGCTCGAGGTTCTTGCTTAGCGTCGAGCATGCTATACTTGTGAGAAAGCTAGTAGCTAGCTCGAAGTTCATCCCAAGCGTCGAGCGCCGAGCGTCTATGCAAATCCTCCACTTCCCGCTCAGTTTCTTTACCATCACTACGTTGGCCAGCCATTCGGGATAACCGACCTCCTGGATAAAATGAGCTGAGAGTAGCTTGTTTACTTCTTCATTGGTCACTTGTTGCCTTTCAGGAACGAAAAGCGGTGCTTCTGCTGGACAGGCTTTGAATCCGGGTGGATGCTTAGCCTATGCATGATGAGGTCCTCTGAGATTCCTGGCATATCAGAGGGCATCCAGGCGAAGAGGTCAACCTTCCGTCTGATGCAGTCAATAACAACCAATTTTAGGTCTGGGGCAAAAGACTTGCTCACTCGGAACCATTTAGAGCTATCCTCCTCAGAGAAGGTGATTTCTTCCAACTTGTCGATGGGCTCCGAGCCCAATGAGTTCTTGTCAGGTGAAATTTTGTTCGCATCGAGAGGGAAAACTCCACTTCCCACTACGGCCATGTAGCAGGACCGAGCTGATTCTTGATTGCCTCGGACCACGCCGACTCCATGGTCGGTAGGAAATTTCATCTTCAAGTGGTACGCGGAGGGCACTGATTGAAAGGAACAGAGGTTGGGCCTACCGACGATCACATTTTAGGCAGCTTTGACATTGACCACCATGAAATCCATGACTTCTATTCGGATGTTTGGGGTTGTTCCGGCTATGGCATCGAGCGTGATGTTTCCCTCGATCTGTATAGGAGTGCCTAAAAACCCGTGTAGCCTGTACCTAGCCGGCTTTAGCCATTCCCGAGAGAGTTTGAGCGCTTTGAATGTGGCCTGGAACAGAATGTTGATCGAGCTTCCGTTATCAACAAGGATGTGGTGGACCTCGTGATTTACCATGCTTAGGCTGATTACCATGGGGTCACAATGAGGTAGTCGGACGCCCTCGAGGTCATCATTGGAGAATGAGACCGCCAGTCCCTGGTCCCGGGGGAGCGTGTGATCATGGACCAAGTTAACCTCCCGTACGAAGGCCTTGCGGGAAGTATTCGAATCTCCCCCATGGGGCCACCGTGAACACAGTGAAGGATGGCCGGCCCCCAGCCTCATTGGGCTTGGGTTTTGCCTCCAAATGCTGACCGACCATTTGAGGAGGGGGCGAAGCCCACTGGTCCCGCAGGTTAGTTCGAGTGAACTCCCTCAGGTACCCCCTCTGGATGAGGGCCTCAATCTCGTCTTTAAGGGACCGAAAGGTATCAGTTTCATGCACGTGGCCCCGGTGGAACCGGCAGTAAAATATCCGATACCTTTTCTTGTTATTGTTGAGTCGAGGAGGATGGCGGACGATCCCCTTATCCTCAATCTCCAAAAGGATGGCCGACACACTATGAGTTAGCGGAGTGAACTTTTTGAAGCAGGGGACCGAAGGTGGTCATTTTTGACCGAGTGGATCTTTCTGAGCCTTCTTCGCAGGTTCGAGACCATCTGCCTTCCTCTTCCCCTTTGCGGGGCTTCTGCCAGACCTTGAGGGTGTAACACCTCTTCAGCTCGGATATACTTCTCGACCCAGTTAAGGAGGTCAGGAGAATCAATTTGAGGTTTCTTCGCTAAGGAGGCTTTTAGCTGGCCGTGGCAAATATTATGCTGGAAGGTCGCAGATGCGAAGCCAACATCAAGAGAAGAGACCGCCCTAGCCTCGGCGGTGAACCTTCGTACAAAGTCCCGAAGGGAATCCCTTACCTTCTATTTAAGGTCCAGGAGGGACGCGTTCGTCTTCTTGACCTTGCGACTGGTCACAAAGTGGAGAGAAAATTCACCTCTAGTTGCTCAAACAAGGATCGAGTTGGGTGCGAGCTTTGAGAACCATTCCTGTGCTGGACCACGCAGAGTGGCAGGGAATGCTCAACAGAGGGGAGGATTCGAAGCACTATGAATAATCATAAGGATTTTAAATCCCTCCATGTGATCAGCTGGATCACTCTCTCCATCGTATGTCTCGAACTGAGGTGGTCTAAAAATTTTTGGAATCAGGGCATCGAGGATTCGAGCTGAAAATGGGGGTTTGGTAGGCTGGTGCCCCCGATCTAGGTGAGGCGATTCTCCATCTCCTGAAGGCGCTTAAGGACAGCGTCATCTCTTCTTGTCGGTCGGGTCGGGCCGTGTGACTCGCTACCCTAGTTTCACCCCTCTTAAAGGGGGTTGTGGCTTTGACCTTCGGCTATGGGGCCTCCTCAGATGGCCTGAAGGACTTTGTTCCTAAACTCCTGGAACTCGGCCCTCGTGATGGACACCTCTGCGAATTGGGTAGTCGGGGGTCGTCGATCACTCGGGAAGCGCCTACGTGGTGCTCCCGACCCTAGGTCGGGTGGTTGGGGGGGGGGGGGGGGGGGGGCAGCTCCACTTATAGAGCGGTTGAGCTGTTTTCGGAGGTCGTCCTTAGGTTTTCGATGATTGATGACGTTCCGAAGATCATTGGCTTCCTGGCGCCCTGGTTGCCTTGCAACTGAGCATGAGGCGCTCGGACCCGGACCCGATGGATCCTCGAGTCGGTGCCTTCGGGAACCCTGGGTGTCCGCATGACTATGAGTCGGGGGATGATGGTCGACATTCCATCCTGTCGTGGCCATCCTCCGAGGTTTGGGTGCCATGGAAGGAAGAAGCTACAGAATGAGACCAGAAGCTGGTGTTGGATCTGTCTAGTTTTCCACAAGCGGCGCCAACCTGATGCTGCTTGTTTTGGTGGTGGGAGCAACATGTGTGAGTTCTTGTAATTTGTAGGGGAAGTGACAAATCTCAGTCGCAGATCCGGTCTGAGTGAAGGATCTCCTATGGAGCTAGAGAGGAGGTGTTGCAGGAAGTTGGCCGACCGAAACACTTGCATGAGACCTAGAAACACCGGGAGAGATCCTGGCGATAAGTCCTCTGACAATCTTGTCAGTCACTTGGAAGTAAAAATGAGAGCTAGGGTTCAGATGGAGAAAGATTCATTACCTACAGAAAAGGGGAGGGAGTCTGGTATTTATAGGCAGAGAGAGTGGGAGCCCTAACTCTAATGGGATGGGTTAACCCGTTTCTTTATGGGCCTGAACAAGTAGAAGGCCCACTAAATCCTCTGGCTTGATGATTAGTGATGAGAGAATTTTGAGGGGATCAGACGGCTCTGATCACGCTAGATTATTTACCCACATCAGTTTTCATAACTGCTAGACCACAAAGTGCATGTCATCTGTCACAGCAGTTTGTTTTGGCTTACTTTCTCACAAACACAAACACTGCACGCACACATGCACATCGCAGTAGGGATTTGTTAGCCGGCCCAAAAATTTTGGGATAAAAGCTTGATGTTGTTGCTGTTGTAGTTGTTTGCTTCTTTTTTGTGTGTTTCTTGGTTGACGTGAATTAAAATTTTTTAGGAAATGTTTGAGGCATTTGGTTGGTCTGCATGTGGATTCTCATGAGTTAGAATTTCAAGGAAGAATAACCACTAGAGGGAAAAGAAGATTTCAGTTTGGTGATGTTGCTTTCTGCTAAACATATGTAAAGAAGAATGCAATCTCTAATTGAAGGTATTTTGCTTAAATTTTATTGTTTATTGTTTGTTGTTTGTTGTTTGTTGTTTGTTGTTTATAGTTTATTGTTTATTGTTTATTTACTGGGGACCATTTAGTCCCATATCGGTTATATGGGTAGCTGATATGGGATTGAAATAAAACTTGGGTTCCCTTCTGTTAACAGTTAGCTTGTAAGAGTAAGTTCTCCTAGGTTCATTTCAATTGGTATCAGCGGGTCTCATGCTCCTGATCTGCGGCCATTGGAAAGGCCTACCTAGAAGCTGGATTAAAATTACTAGTAAATCGGGTTGGATCAGTATCGCTAGAGGCTGGATTAAAATTACTGGTAAACCTGGGTTGGGTCAGTTTCGCTAGAGTGAAAGCTGCCGAGAGTCGGAAAGGGCTACCTAAAGTCTGGATTAAAACTGGATTAAAATTACTGGTAAACTGGGTTGGATCAGTGTCGCTAGAGGCTGGATTAAAATTACTGGTAAACCCGGATTGGGTCAATGTCGCTAGAGAGAAAGCCGCCGAGAGTCGGAAAGTGCTACCTAGAGGCTGGATTAAAACTACTAGTAGTCTCTAGAGTGTGAGCCGCCGAGGATGGCAGGATCAAAAGCGTGGTGGTTTGTTAGGAACCATTTAGTCTCATATCGGTTACATGGATAGCCGATGTAGGTTGGAAATAAAACTTGGGTTCCCTCCCCTTAACAACTAGCTTTTAAGGGTTGAGTTATCTGGGGTTTGTTTCATTATTATTTTTTTTCTGTAACCCTTGTTTTTGCCTATACATATTTTTTGTGTATTTTCTGTATTTCTATTCTATATATAAAAAAATCCACTCCTAAATTCATTTTGGATCTCCTATTAAAGTCCCTTCTAATTATCAATTGTATTTGTAGCTATTTTCAAATGATTATATATTTTAACACAAATCCTATTCCATTCTATAAGTTTAATTCTTTTCTTATTTGATTAATTATTTATATTTTAGCCCAAACCAAGTCCATTCTTATTATTTTGTTTATTTATTTATTTTGCAAGCCTACCCCCCTCCCCCCCTCGTCCATTCTTATTATTTTGTTTATTTACCCCCTCCCCCAAAAAAACCCCCAATTCTCAATTTCTGAACTCACCTAGCCCTGCTACATATCCACTAACTTAATTTCCAAACCCACACACACACACACACACACACACACACACACACACATATATATATATATATATCTTCAGTCGCCACCTTCACACACACACACACACACACACAAACCCAAGCTCGAGCCCTCCTCTCCACCACTTTGCTACCATTACTACCTGAGCGCCACCATCAACTTGCTGCAGCCACCATCCGACTGCCTCCATCTCCGCATCCCCTACTCCCGCAGCAGCCTCCTCACCGATCAACTCCGCCATTGCCGTCACTTGCAGCTTCCACTTTGACAACCAGCTCCCACCATCTCCGGCCTGTCTTCTTCACCCCGCACACCACCACAGTCCCTCCATCCTGCCTCTAACACCTGCAGCCATCATGCAACCTCTACCCTCCCGCTTGCTGCCACCACCGACCAACTCTGCAACCATCACCCGCGGCACCTCCCCTTCTTTCACCTTCTTCGCATCTGCAACCCACTACAGTCCTGAGCTCCTCCTCCTTCACAGCTCCTTTCGACAGCCACTGCCACCACCCAAATCAGTAGCACCACCAGCCGCCAACTCCATAGCCCGATGCGCTGCCGCTTACTGTTCACCGACGTCAACCGTGCTGCTTGCTGTCTCTTCTCCTCATCATCAAACTCCACCTTCTACAGCCTTCAGCACATCCAATCAACTCCATTACAGCCCTTAACCATCCCAAACTCCTCCAATCAGCCACCGAACAACCCCTCTTGCTTTCATCGTCACTATTGTTGATGTGTTTGCTGCCTCATAGTGTTATAGCTACCCTTGCTATTTTTTGCCGCTGTATCTTTGCTGTGTGTTGCTGCATTTGCGGTCGTTCGTTGCTCTCGCCATTGCATTGTCACTCCTGCATTGCCACCAGGATTCTCTTTCTTCCATGGATTTCACATTCGAAATCGTCGCGTAACAGGCAAACATATCTTGAACTTCTTTTATTGTTCATGTTCAAGAAAAAAAATTATTGATTTACGCAAGTAGTTCCTTACTTTAATTATCATATCTCATTGAATTATTGTATTTCAAGAAAAAACTATTTTTGATTCATCAGCGAATCAGAATAATAGTTTTCTTTATCGTGCCATATCACAGTTCAAATATTAAACCGTTAACACACTTCATATCGTGCTATTAAATACTTGAAAGTTCTGTCCTGTCATTTTCCCAAAGTTGTACTAATAATTTGACACAGTTCTCGATACTGAAATCCAAAACTTTATACATGAAAGTTGTAGCCTCTTCGTCTAGAATCCAGATCATCTGACTATTTTGTAATCCGACTTACGGATTGCAAGATATTCAGATTTTAGTACTGTAATATTTTTTAATTCCAGATTACTGATTAGAAGTATGTCGCCATGATTAACTGATTAAAATAATAGGTTATTAGTAGAATCAAGACCCGAGATTAACCAGGATGTTACTGGACATGATTAGGAGCCATTTTATGATTTTTATATGATTTTTAATGAATTTCCCGTCTCGTTATATGCACAAGAACCTGACCCTGATTTGCTGCCTGAACAGTAGACCCATAAAGAAATGAATGGTACACATGGTTTCTGTAATTGAAATCTGATGTGTGAATATGTTTTGGAATCGGCAGAAAGTCTAGTTTCTGGAACCCCTAACGTAACCTGATTCGTTTTCCCATAGTAGTAGGAAAGTCAGTTTTTGTACAACAATATATTGCTGTCCAGAATTGTATTTTCATGTTTTTAAATGTTTATTCTTCGCAATTAATAAATTGAACTAGTACATCATGCATTGAATAACTCTTGCTACCTCATTGATATTGTTCTTGACACCCGTTTCCAACAATTTCTTGTTCATGTTTAATTATAATAAAATAATAACAAGTTGGAGTAATAAGGGTACAACTTAGTAGTGGACAATATAGAAGAGTGTACTCGGAAAGGGGCTTGTATTTCCCATATTGGTCATTGTTATTAGTCATGTTATTGTTTATTGGTCATCGGTTGATTGCTGATTCATGACTACAGTATCCCGATTTATCATATATTGGTCATTGGTCATTGTTATTGCAAAACCCGAGTACATGACCCTGTAGAGTCCATCACTAGAGTCTAAGTATGCACCCGAACCTGTGGTATGGAACATAGGATTGCGTGCATTAGATAGGTTAATAAAAAATTGATAAACCTAAGATTGACATTATTGAATATCAACCATTGATCATCGAATATTGTTTATCGACCACTGACTATCGATTATCGATTATTGATTATTGTTTATTGACCATTGGTTATCGACTATTGACCCTATTATTGATTATTTTTTATTGTTTATCGATCAATGAATTTTTTTTACTATTGTTTATCAACCATTGGACCATTGATTATCGACTATGTTGTTTATCGACCATTGCACCATTCATTATTGACTATTGATCTTGTTATCAACCATCATTTATTGACATCTGATATTGTTCCAGTTCATCATTTATTGTTATATCATACTTTATTTTTTCACTGCTTGTTGTTACTTGCTGTCTGAAGTTTGCTCTAACGGACACTCCCCCCTCCCCCCATTTTATTTAATGCAAGTACAATCAATGAGATACTGAAGGAACTTAGCGAGCTGTTTACTGCATTGCATATTTTCGGACATTTTGTAAGTTCTTGTATCTTAGATATTGGTTATTGTATTATATTCTTATTCATGTGATTATTATTGTATTTTGAGCAACCTAGTATTGTGCAACTTATGAATGATCTAAGTTGTTATACTTATATCATTCGCTGGGCCTTAGTTGCGTGTTCGTACATCCGTATTTTGAGAAGCGGGGCATAATAGTTTTTAGTGGTATCAGAGCCAGTTTCTAACCATGTTAAGCTCAACAAGTATGCACACTGCATTGATCATATGAACATGTAATAACCATTACCTTCCTCTTCTATTTATATTCGGTTCGTCGATCGGCATCACTTGATCTATAACGACATGTCAGCGACTTGGAACATCACCATCATTGTAGCGCAGCGGAAGCGTGGTAGGCTATAACCCACAGGTCCCAGGAACATCACCATCAGAGTAGCGCAGCGGGAACTAACTCTAATCCTTTTAGATGGTGGGACCCGACCTTGACTCCCAAGACTTGACCCTATTGAAGATTGTCCGCTGGCCCCAACTGTTGGTGATCCTGCTATAAGGGTATTGATGTAATCTTCTTCACTAGGGTGCTCTAGGGTTTCTGGGTTTTCCTATAAACTAGTTGAAATTGGTCGTGCACCAAGTGCCCGTGGCATGGTGTACGGGCCAGTTGAATATTTTAACAATGCTTAATGATCACTATATATTAATTATGTACACAAACTTAAAGTTCTAAATATCTATATTAGTATAATGCAAGAGTTGGGGTTGTATAATTTATAGAAAAACTGTAATTTGTAAACAACCAACCATCTCAACCACTTATTTTTAAGTGGGAGTTATATTAACCATTCATTTACTCAAATGTTGTCATTTACCATAATACCCTCAAAGTTCAAATTTTTCATGACATAATTATTTACAAAAGTATCGCTCATATAAAATAAAAATTGGTGCCACTGAGGGTATTTTGTAAAGATTATGGTAATGATTTGAGATGGGTAAAGAGATGTCTCAACTTCGATGTCAAACTACACCGTAGTTTTTATTTTAAAAAAATTAAAATATTAGAACGTGTATCGCACCTGCAGATTTCTAGTTGTGTTTAGTCTTTGAGTAATAAAAAATAACATGTAAATAATTATTTCATCGAAAACATAAAACTATATAGAAAGAACAAATTAGTAAATCCTAAACTCATATAATTTCACCCTTTCTTATTTTTACATTCAGGCAATGTTCATGTAGTTGTTCTTCCATATGTGTGTTGAAGTTCTGAATTGGCTCAATTTTTCCTAGCCTTCAGGGTTTTTTAAATAACATGTAAATAATTATTTCATAGAAAACATAAAACTATATAAAAAGAACAAATTAGTAAATCCTAAACTCATATAATTTCACCCTTTCTTATTTTTACATTCAGTCAATGTTCATGTAGTTGTTCTTCTATACGTGTGTCGAAAGTTCTGAATTGGCTCAATTTGTCCCAGTCTTCAGGGTTTTTTGTTTTTTTGTTTTTTGTTTTTTGTTTTTTGTTTTTTGTTTTTTGTTTTTGTTTTTGTTTTTTTGTTTTTTTTTGAATTAGTCATAAGGAGTTAAGATTTTAGTTCCTATTTCTTAGTTGGTTGTTGCTATTTTATTGTTAAGAGTTGTTGATGTAATGCCTATATATAGGCTGTTAGTGAATGAATAAAATCAGTAAGAAGAATTCCTTAGTTCATCTGCTTTGGGTACTTTCAACTTTTCTTCTGTTCTCTGTTTGTAACAGTGGTATCAGAGCCACTCAATGAGCAAACTGAGAATACATGCCTGTTGCCTTTTTTTTCTCTTCATTTTGAATTGCAGCAACAATAAGTAATAGCATCTGAAAATTTTCTTCAACCTGTAATTCCACGCTTTGATGGTCATTATGACCATTGGAGTATGCTAATGGAGAACTTCAGGAGGTCAAAAAAGTACTGGCAAATTATTGAATCTGGAGTAGCTGAACCAGTAGCTGGCGTGACCTTGACAGATGCGCAAAAGACAGAAATAGAAGGGCAAAAGCTGAAAGACCTCAAGGCAAAGAATTTTCTCTTTCAAGCTATTGGAAGAGATGTTTTGGAGACGATTCTTTGCAAAGACACTTCCAAGCAGATTTGGGACCCCGTGAAAAAAAAAATATGAAGGGATAGCTAAGGTGAAATGGGCACTACTTCAAATGCTTCGTGGTGAATTCGAGACTTTAGGCATGAATCGGGAGAATTAGTTTCAGATTATTTCTCAAGTTCAATGACAATCACAAATACGATGCAGATTAATGGCGAGAAGCTGGAGGACATCACCATCATTAAGGAAATTCTTTGACCAATGACGCCAAAGTTTGGGTATGTTGTTTGTTCTATTGAAGAATCTAAAGACCTTGATTCACTTTTAGTTGATGAATTGCATAGTTCATTACTGGTTCATGAGCAAAAACTTAATCAGTATGATAAAGAGGAGCAAGCACTACAGGCAACAACTAGCTCAAAAGGTACATGCAAAGGCACACAAGCGAATCAAGCCACTGATTCCCAGAGAAAATGGAGGGGTTTTGACAATCACCATTCACCAGACAACAAGTCCGAGTTTATAGACAAAACAAATGTTGAATGCTTCCGATGTCACATGTATGGTCATTATCGCTCAGAATGTCGAACCAATTTAAATAAATATTGTGGACAAAGATCTAACTTTATAGAGGAGGAGGAATAAATCTCTCTTCTGATGGTGTATCATATCAAGGAAGAAAGCCATAAGAATTTGTGGTATCTAGATATGGGCTGCATCAACCATATATGTGGAGACAAGTCTGCATTCTCTGATTTGGATGGACAGTTTCGCGATTTTGTGAAGTTTGGTGATAATTCTGAAGTCTCTATTATGGGAAAAGGAAAGGTAGCAATTCAAACCAAGAGAACTTTTGTACAAACTATCTCTAATGTTCTCTTTGTTACATATTTGAGATCAAATTTACTCAGCATTGGTCAACTTCAAGAAAAAGGGGATGGAATCTCTATAAAAAATTGAGTCTGGAGAATTGAAGATGAAAAATTGGGCTTAGTTGCTCAAGTCCACATGACAGCTAACCGAATGTTTCCATTGTATCTCCACAACACTACTCATTCATGCTTCTCTGCGAGATTGAAGGAGGAGGCATGGCTACGGCATTTTCGCTACGGGCATCTCAATTTTGGGGGACTAAAAATTCTACAAGAGAAGAATATGGTGACGGGTCTTCCTCAAATTACAGCTCCTTCTCAAGTTTGTGAAGAATGTGTAGTTAGAAAACAACACCATAATAAATTTCCACAAAGAAAATCATGGAGAGTGAAGAAGGCATTTGATATTGTTCATTCCGACATTTCTTTTTTTGAAGAAAATGTGGAGTATGACCACCCTGTTTCATTAATAAGGGATTAAAAAAATAAACTCAGGGTACTGAGCCAAATACAAGGTCCTACAAACATAACAACAGAACATAAACTCCACCCCAAACATGGGGGGGTTGGACAAAATAAGACTAGAATGGCTACAACATACATGCAACTAAACAAAATACAACATATCCCTCCAACAAACCCTGGAACGGTGGGTATCTATCAATCGTAACGGTCAAGCCGGCTGTTAGTCAATTTTCGGACCGATCTCGACTTCCTCATCATCAAAATCCTTAACCTGGAATACGCTTGCTATCCTCCCCCTGGGACCTGTTGCAGCCACATTAGCCCAAAATGAAATAAAATATATAATGTGAGTCAAATTACCAGAAATATTATTACAAGTTGTGCAGAAATAAAAATTATTCCCGCCTAGCCAAAGAACCCAGGTCGTTGCGGCGATAACAATGTACCACACTTCTCTTATATTTCTCATCTCAGTAACAAATTTTGAACCTACCCACAGGTTCTCGTACACACTAGGGTACTGATTCGTCCCCACGGCGTTGAGTACCTCAACGAGTATCACTTTGCTCCTAGGACACTGTAGGAAGAGGTGGTCTCTAGTTTCTAGGGTAGCGTGGCAAACCTACAATGAGAGTCCACAATCGGTTGGCATTTAGTGAGATTTTCTATAGTCAAAATCGCGTCGTTCAGCACCAGCCATAAGAAAACTTTGATTTTCTGCGGGCCAATAACTCCATCTTCTAATTGAGGTAAAAGATACATAATTACTTTCTTTGATGATTATAGTAGAAAATATGGGTCTATTTTCTCCAGGAAAAATCTGAAGCCTTTGTAGCCTTTAAAAACTTTAAAGAACTTGTTGAGAAAGAGGTTGGAAACCCAATTAAAGTTCTTCGAATCGTGGTGGTGAATACACATGAATTTGCAAATTATTGTGAGACCCACAGAATCAAGTGGCAACTTACATCAGCTTATACGCCTCAACAAAACGGTGTTTACGAGAGGAAGAATCACACTATTCTGAATATGGTGAGAAGTCTTTTGACATGGAGCAACATTCCAAAGAATTTCTGGCCTGAAGCAGTTAATTGGAACACACATATTTTGAATAGAAGTCCTACGCTCAATGTTCATAATATGACACCAGAGGAAGCATGAAGCAGACAAAGACCGATGGTAGATCATTTTAGAATTTTTGGGTGTGTTTCTTATGCCCATATTCGAGACCAGAAGAGGAAAAAGCTAGATGACAAAGGAGAGAAATGCATTTTTCTTGGTGTTAGTGATCAATCAAAAGCTTATAAGCTTTACAATCCTAGCACTAAGAAAATTCCTATTAATCGAGATGTCATTTTTGATGAAGATCAAACCTAGCCATGGAATAAAAGTGATGTTGCAAATTCCAACAAGTTTTGATGAAGAAGAAAGTTAGCCCCAGCAACAACCTGTTCTAGCAGCTACTGTTCTTGAGAATCCTCAAAATGAATCCCCTACGGCCTCTGAAATAACACCGGCAATAGAAAAACCTGACAAACAGGTTGAAGCAGCACCTGGTTCACGTTACTATCGTGCTCGAAAGAGGCCAACACGGATGTCAGATTATGAGGTAACAGGAATTGATCAATCTGAAGATCCACTCACTCACTTTGGTCTATTTTCCTACAACATTCGAAGCACCGTCAAAGAATCAAAATGGCAGAAGCCTATAGATGCTGAAATTGTAGCCTTCAAAAGATACGATACTTGGCTGCTATTTGATCTTTCAAAGGGCACAAAACAATCGGTATAAAGTGGGTCTACAAAACAAAACTGAAGGAGAATGGAGAAATTCTCAAGTACAAGGTGCGATTAGTGGCTAAGGGATACAAGTAAGAGTTTGGAGTCGACTATAAAAAAGTTTTTGCTCCGGTTGCAAGTCATGATACAATTGGACTTGTGATCGCTTTGGCAACACAGAACTCATGGCCCATCTTCCAGTTGAATGTGAAATCGGCATTCTTACATGGTGATTTGAAAGAACATGTATTTGTTTATCAACCTCCTGGTTATATTATGATTGGAAATGAGCATAATATATATAGATTAAAAACGCTCTTTACGGATTAAAACAAGCCCCACGTGCTTGGTATAGTCACATTGGGGCTTAATTTTTGAAAGAAGTTTTTCAAAAATATCCAAATGAGCACACTTTTGTTAAAATTGGAGATAGAGGGAAAATGCTCATTGTTTTCTTATATGTAAATGATCTTATATTCACTGGAAATGATAGTACCATATTTGAAAAGTTTAAGTAGTCCATGATGGTTGAATTTGAAATGTCTGATCTTGGTAGAATGCATTATTTTCTTGGTATCGAAGTGGTGCAGATAACTACTAGAATCTTCATTTCTCAAAATTAGTATGTGCGAGAAGTTTAGGATAAGTTTTAGATGAAGGATTGCAATCCTGTGCGTACACCAACTGAGTTTGGATTGAAGCTAAACAAGGACAATGAAGGAAAGAAGGTCTAATACCCAGGATAATATAATACTTATATATATATATATATATATATATATATATATATATATATATATGTATATATATATATATATGTATATATATATATATATGTATATATGTATATATGTATATATTGCAGTGTTGTTTGATTATATGCGTATGATGATGGAGTGCATTGATTTGTGGGGTAGTTAGTGTGGATGGTTGCATTCTTGACAATGCGCGAGAATGAGACGGACCGATACTAGTACATGCACTAGTTTTGAGTGCGGTACGTATGTAAATATGCAATTGTATGATACTATAATGGGTATACATTGTATACACTCAATCTAACATCTCATGTCTCATTTGGAGCTTGAGAAAAACCAAATAAGTGCAGCCCAAGCTCCAACTCAAAGGAAAAAGAAAAACCAAGTGCTAAGACATTGTTTTGCAAAACCACCCTAGCCTACCCCTACCCCTACCCTACCCTATGGCCGGCCTACAACCCCCCCCCTTCCTCCCTCTTTCCTCACTCTTTTCTCATTAAAAACCCACTTCATTTTCCCTCCCAAGTTCTGAAATTTCAGAACACAAAAAAGAAAAAGAGTAGGAGAGAAGAAGGAGCAATTTCGAGAGAAATTTTCAAGCTTTGGAGCTAGCATTCTTGGAGGAGAAAAGCTCAAGACCATCACTTTCTCTCAAACCAATTCAGGGTGGGGAGTTTTCCTAAACTTGTCTTGTTTATTCTTGTTGATTCTTTCATGCATGAGTAGTGGTAGGAGTTGAGAATGGTTGTTTAAGAGATTGAATGTTGAATATAAACTAGAACAGAAAATCTCGAATCTGCATGTCATTTTTCTATAATTTCCCGAGAACAAACTACGTGGAATTTAATAATGAAATTTTCACAGATTGTACCCTTATGTTTCTAGATGATGCATGAATTATTTTGGAATTTTCTGAGGTTATTTGGTATTTTAATAAAATCCGTTTTGGAATAGAGCCGTAAGGCAGAACTAAGATTTGTTCAATGTGATACCTGAGATTGAGCGAATTCTTATAATTAATTGGAAGATGATATTATTCTGAAATTTTTACCATGTTTTCTTACATGTATCTTGAATCTAAAGAAAAATCATGAAATTAATTGGATGAAGTTACATGTATGTTCAAAATTAGTCTATCAACAGTAGTTACAACTGTAACTGAAGAACAGTATGATCCTTATGCATGTTTGAAACAGATAGAACTCAGTGAATACTTGGAATTTGAGTATGAATCTTTTTACATGTTGTTTCCAATGAAGTCTAGTTGCTGTACTGAAAATTTGGTGACTATTGGTCCAGTACATGATTTACGCTGAATTTTATAGAATGTACTGTGCTTATTTCAGTCAGTATGGACACCTTGATAAAATGATACATTTGAGGCTCTGTAAGAGAAGATTTTGAGAAAGTGTTCTCTTATGGAATTATAGTAGACAACTAGAGATTTCTAACAAGCCTTATTTGAGGTGATTCCTGTGATTAGATGACTTAATATGATTTTTACAAGACTGGACAGAAACCAGGTGTAGAGCTGAATGCTCTATTTGAGTAAGACTTAGTGTGTGATTCTGTACACCTGAGAGTAATGTATGTTTTAGGGTGATCAAATGTCACATTTTGGATTGGTGATAAACTAGGAAGTTGTAGAGGATATCCACACCTTTTCATAGAACCTGGGTTGGTAGCATTCTGATGAGTAGGTAGTATTTTATGCTACCGATAAGATGCAGCCACTGTACAAGAAGTACACAGGCTGAGGCTTGAGAAGCCAATTTGAGGGACTAGATGATAAAATCTGAGGTGATGATCAACTAGGAAGTTGTAGCCTAGGTCTTTAGCTTTTCAGATTGGGTTTGGACACCCAAATCTGAGTTGTATTGTGGGAGTTATGATCTTTTTAAGTTTCGGACAGAAACACCGTAGTTGCTTAATCTTGGGTTTTGACTAAGTTTTGGGAAAACCCCTCCCCTATGTACATATAGAGTTGATGACTCGCTGTTTGGGGACGATTGGTGCCTATTGCTGATTTTGTTTAACTCCCATGGTGGATTTAGTGACTCGGGTTAGGCACTAGGGTAGGGTGTTGCGCTACGTCTGTCGAACCAAAAAGTCATAATCTTCCACCAAGGCGTAGGACGTCCAAGCTGGTGCTGTGAATTTAAATTTATTGCCCGATTGGAGCTGACCGCAGGCCATGATGCTAGACAATTCCAAGCCACGGGAAGTGGCGTGCCGAACTGTGTCACCAGGATCAGAGGTCGATAGGTAGAATTTTTGAGGCAATTATATTTTTACCTAAGTGATTAGAGTAAGACTGGGATTAGAGTGATGCATTAGGGGTATATAACTTGCATTAGTACTAACAGACTATAGTCGAGTGTTGTACTTTCCTGTCGTAGGGATACAGACTCAGTTCGTCAGGTTTTGGTTCATGGGTCCAATATCTCGATCTGTTAATTCCCAAGGATGCCGTGGAAGGGACGGAGAGTGCACTCCTGTCCGGTAGGGGAATTTGACCCTCAAGTATGGCGGGTCCCTATGTGTGTGGTTTATTTTATATATTATGACGTCAATTTGTTACCGGAGAGGTACATGGTCTTTTTACCGGAAATTGTCACGGCTTTCCGAGGGGGGTCTGTTCGCGGGTACTAAGTTGAAAACACGACCACCACTTAGGAACTGCAGTGGCGGAACTAGACCGATCAACTGCAACCTCATAGGACACAGAAAACCTATTAGGAACAGGTTGAGTACAAGGGTAGGATGCATGGCAAGGGATTGAACCCTACAATCAGGAGAGGCGAACTCTTTAAAAAGTATGTAGTATGGGATGCATACGTTTCCATCGAAGTTGATTTTGGGGACGTATGTAGTATGAGATGCATACGTTCCCAAATGAATTGAATTAGGCTAGGTGCATCGTGTGCATTCTTGGTTTTGTGCATTAGATTAGGCCATGCTTGGGTCTGAAACGCATGTAGTATGGGATGCATGCAAATCCAGAGTCCCAAAGTCTTGCTTGCTTTAGAATAGGCATGTGATTGGTGCATTTAGTTTTTAGATCATGACATACACGAGCACTAGGGAATTAGGATGCACGTTTCTTTTTCCATTCAAGATGGTTTGTGGTTGCCAGTTTGGAGATCGCTGTTATTATCAGCAATGTGTTAGTCGAAGTACTGACGTTCCCCACCTTTTAGGTACCGATCCTACCTTTCGAGAAGGTGCAGAGATATTAGAGTCGCGCAGCAGAAGACTCAAGCCGAGGAGCAAGCCCCAGGGAAACATATTGACCGTTCAGCGGAGTTCGGCAGTGATCCGTCGACTGCCATTTCGAGAGACAGTTTTTAACTTTACTAGAGGAGTTGATATATATTTTGTAATAAGATGTAATGAGTTAATGTAATTTGTATTCTTGTTCAAGAACAAGACATTGGTTGTCATGAATGATGTAATGACCTTATTTGGCAATAAAAAGTTTTTAAATTTTCGTGTTATTACTGTGTTGAGATGCATTTGAAGGCAAAGATTTTGGTTGCGTCACGAATGTCCAGTAACGGGGATCTGGGGCGTTACAAAAGTGGTATTAAAGCTGACTTCAAATTGCAGTCTAACACGATAGGAAATTAGACTTGCAGGCTAGATAAATTGAGTTTAGTTTGGCATATACGATGATCGTAAATCATATGGTAGCGCTTTACAACTTATGATTATGATCTTCCCTATATTTGAACCAGTCTCAGTGTACTTCATTTTACTAACAAGCTTGGTGCAGTCAAGTTCAAATGGCGGCTAGTCTATAACCAAACATCAATGGAGGCAAACCTGCAATTGGATATCGGAGGGCAAGTCTACAACCGAATGTCCAGAAGGCAAACCCGCAACTAGATATCGGAGGGCAAGTCTGCAACCGAATATCTAGAAGGTAAATCTGCAACCGAATGTCGAAAAAGCAAATTCATAACCTGATGTGCAGGTAGCAAGTCAGCAGTCGAACGACAAATGAGGGCGAGTCGCAGCACAAAGCTGAGGAAGAACAACAAGGCCGCACCAAGGCTCAGTATTGAGACTAGAAGAAAAGACAATGGATTATCTGACAACTCATGCAAAAGCAAGTCACTTCGTGAAATATGTTTCATCACATAGTATTCCTCTAGATAAACAGCATGTGTTGAAACAAGTACTTTCTGTTCACTAGGACTATAGAACATGCCTCCACAAGTTCCTTTTGGATACCCAATGAACAAACAAGCTTCTGATATTGTATCCAACTTATCTGGTTGTTGCTTCCGCACATATGCAGTACAACCCCATATACGCAAATGTTGTATACTTGGTTGTCTCCCACTCCATAACTGTGTAGGTGTGCTATCAATAACCTTAGAGGGAACCAAGTTCAAAAGATAAACTGCTGTAAGTAGGGCATATCCCCAAAAGGATATAGGTAATGTAGGGTAACTCATCATAGATCTAACCATATCAAGTAAAGTCCTATTCCTCCGCTCAGCCACACCATTCTATTGGGGAAAGTTAGGTGCAGATAACTGTGGTACAATCTCACACTGCATAAGATAATCCCGAAACTCACTAGAGAGTTACTCTCCTCCTCGATCTGATCGAAGAATCTTCAAGTGTTTACCTAGTTGCTTTTCACTTTCTGTCTTAAACTCCTTGAATTTCTCAAAAGTTTCAAACTTGTGATGCATTAAGTATACATAGCCATATCTTGAGTAATCATCTGTGAAAATCACAAAATACTCATAGCCTCCCCTTGCACTAGTGCTCATAGGTCCGCATACATCTGTGTGTACCAATTCTAAAGGTTCTTTGGCTCTATTTCCTTTTCCAGAATACGGTACTTCTAGTCATTTTTTCCTTGCAAACAAGATTCACAAACTGGCATAGGCTCCTCTACCAAGGGACCCAAAGATTCACTTTTCACCAATTTGTCAATCCTATCAGGTTAATATATCCTAAACGTAAGTGCCAAAAAGCCTTAGAATTACTAGAAGATGTTTTTCTTTTGTTTGATATAGTAGTAGATAAGGCATTAGTTTGATTAATAGGCAGTTTGGAAGAAATTGTATGAAGAAAATATAATCCATCCTTTATTATACCAGAACAAATAAACTTGCCATTCTTACGAACTATGGCTTTGTCCTCAAATAAAGTAGAATATCCATGTTTCCATAAAGATTTAACTGAAATTAAATTTCTCCTTATATCTAGAACATAAAGAACATTATTCAAAACTAAAGATCTTCCATCAGTAAACTACAAATCAATTGATCCTGCTGCTACAACTTTTAACTTGATGTTGCGATCCTAGATAAATGTCAACTTCGCCATCACTTAGTTCCCTTGTTGTCTTGAACCCCTGTATGGAATTACAAACATGGTCAGTGGCTCCTGAGTCAAAACACCAAGTGTATATAGACTTCTCCACAAAACATGTTTCAAAAACTAGTGATTCAGGCATACCTGAGTTGGCATTTTTCTTTGCCGGATATTTCACGCAATTCCCTTTTCATTGCCTTTTGATACCGCAGTGGAAATATTTGTCCTTTGGTTTATTCTCCTGATTCACAAGCTTTGTTGGTTTTCCAAAACCAGATTTATCATTAAAATTTTTGCCTTGCTTCTTCTTTCCTATCTTACCTTTCGGTTTTGTAGCGCCCCGATTTCCGACACTGGGAAACCGTGACACGGGCCAAGACCTTTTCTTCAATTAGTCACAATACACAGAAAAACAGGAGAATTTAAAACTTTTTATTCAATACACAAAGTGTTACAAGTCTGAATATTGTACAACGGTAATACCTTACAATAGAGTTACAATGTTACCTTTACATTTCTAAGTATTACAACCTTCAACATCTTACATCAGAGTACTTCTCAACTAATGCATAATCAATACATATATTGCAGCAGAACTAAACATAACACTGACTCCTTGCTTTCCTTGCCTTGAGTCCTCCTGAATTTCGCCTTTGTACTTTGGCGATCCAGTACCTATGGAAGTGGGGACGTCAGTATTCACTGACGCTTAAAGGCTGATCATATAGCAGCGAATCTCCCAAACAATATACAAAATATAGCAATGGTGTTGGTGTAGTTTAAGTGTTCGTGAGTGCTAGGACTAGACTCTAATGCGATATTCAAATAGAACTAGGACGCTTCCTATTCTAATGTCAGCAAGTTTCCGAAAGCAACATGCAGCCCATACTACATGCGACTCCATCTCAAGCCATTTTCTCCATATATAGGGATTTGAATCCGTGTCATGAACTTCTAATTGTGCTTAACCTGTTCCCGACACCTACACGTGGCTAATGAGGTTGCAGACGTGGTCAGGTCCCACTATTGCATTTCTCCAGTGGTGTCTATGTTCGCCACTGCGACCCGGCCAACCGGACCTCTCTCAAAATAGACGAACCCAATGTATCGGGCGTCATTCCAAAACCAAACTATAGGGTTTCGCAAGCGCAGGGTAGCGCGAAGCCTACCCTGTGGCACCCTCTGGGGTATCGCAAGCGCAGGAATGCACAATGCATCCTGTGGCACCCCCAGCCACGACACCTCAGGAATTAACAGCACGAGATACGCAACCCGTGTCCTCAACTTGTGAGACGGCACCGTACGTATCCCTTTGACGGGAAGGTACAACCCAATACACCACCTATGATCTGCCCCAAGGGACGAGTTAGTGTAAGGGGCCCCCTACAACTGACTCCTCTCTCCCGACAAAAGAGTTTAAGTAAACTGATCCTTGTAAGTCACTATCCTAATGATGTCCCTGACTCGAACAATCCTAGGGGTGACAATATTATAAACACAACATGCTAAGCCTTTAAAGTAGACTTCGCAAGACAACTCTACTAGGCTGCTCAACCTAGACTTACCAGAATCCCTCAGCATCCGGTTCGTGGCTCATCGATCCAAGACTTTGGCCGTGCGAATATACATGCATGTCGTTACCCTAGACTTGGATTTCGTCTATACTCCGGTCCTCGATCAACCTACCCTGGTTAAGATTCGACGGTACACAAGGAGTGACTCCTCCACAGTTCCTTAGGGTGAGAAAACTTATGTCTTGATGGTCGATAGCCCTTAGGGTGGTAACATCACCCTAGACGAGCATAACGAACTGTGTACTAGCTAACAAGCTATACACGAGTAACAACCACATACGAGCCAATTAAGCTACGTATGAAACAATAACTACCTACAAGCCAGGCGGGCCTCGTAGGAGATAACCACGTACATACCAGCCAATTAAGCCGTGTATGAGACCGACAGCTACGCACGGCCCGGTCGGGCCGCGTACGAGACAACAACCTACATACGAGCCAACTAAGCTACGTATGAGACCCACAGCTACATACGGGCCAGTCGAGCCACGTACGAGCATAACCATATGCAAACAACCATACAGGTAATCAATCTTAAAAGCAACCAAACGTGCTTACTAGCAACTTAATCTTCTATTATTAGAAGTAACAGAAGAATCTACTAGTAGTCTATGATCGGTACTCTACTAAGGAAGAACCGAAGGCGGCATAACAGCCTTTATCAACTAACTATTACTAGTGGTCTTCCCGATCTTACTACTTCGACCTATAGCGCCTTAAGTACGACACACAATTGCAAGCATCTTCCTACGACAATCTTAATCATATAACACAACCACCATGATACTCCTATGTATGAATGTGATTAATGCTTATGCTTACATCGAGCTCAAGCATGAAAATCACTTACGACCTAGACATGAAGTCCACTATAGTCAAGCATAGGTTACAAATTGATCATGAAAGCTTACTACTTATCTTGACTAATCAACATAACCCAAGCATGGATAGATAACTAACATAAACATACAACATTCCAAGACATAGTAGGTATTCTAACATTTCTCCTACAACGTTCTAAGCAAGTATTTGAACTTTAGCATGGTATAGAACACAACATAACATCACTACAACTAGCCATGGGTAGTTTCTTTACTCTAAGCATGAACATCATAGTATGGATGTCATTAACTTAACATGATCAATAATTGGCATGATACCTACTTACTTAGCATGAATCATGATCATCTACTAACATGGCATGAACAAACACTTATCTAAGCATGGGTACCATGTAAACATGAGTATTCGTATAACCTAGCATGGTATACAACTTACTCACAATCTAAACTAGCATGACATACAACTTACTTACAATTAAGCTAGCATGGCATACAACTTGTAGTTAAGCTAGCATGGCATATCTATAATTAAACTAACATGGTATATCACATACCTATAATTAAGCTAACATGGTATATCACATACCTACAATTAAACTAGCATGGTATGCAACTTTTCTACTATCATCCAAGCATGAATCTTTATTAAGCATAAATAACTACTAAACATGGGTAACTACTAGTATGAACATTCAACATTCCTAAGTACATATGTATATATACTTCTAACATGGTAAGTAATTTTATCATAGATCCTACAACATTCTAGGCACAATTAATCTAAACATGGTAGGAAACTCTTAGATTGCATCCTACAACATTCTAAGCATAAATGAGTGAATCTAAACATGGTAGGAAACTCTTAGAATTTGTCCTACATCATTCTAACATCATTAAGCATGCTAGATATTTTTAGAATAAATCCTACAACTAACTAAGCATGAAAACATGGTTGGGTATTTTTAGAAATAATCCTACAATATTCTAAACATGATAGGATATTTATAGAAGAAATCCTACAACTAACTAAGCATGAAAACATGGTAGGATATTTTTAGAAGTAATCCTACAACTAACTAAGCATGAAAACATGGTAGGATATTTTTAGAAGTAATCCTACAACTAACTAAGCATGAAAACATGGTAGGATATTTTTAGAAGTAATCCTACAACATTTCAAGTATAAAAGCATGATAGGATATTTTTAGAAACAATCCTACAACATTCTAAACATAAAGCATGATAGGATATTTTTAGAAATAATCCTACAACATTCTAAACATAAAGCATGATAGGATATTTTTAGAAGACATCCTACAACATTCTAAACATAAAGCATGATAGAATATTTTTAGAAGACATCCTACAACTAATTAAGCATGATAGGATATTTTTAGAAACAATCCTACAACATTCTAAACATAAAGCATGATAGGATATTTTTAGAAATAATCCTACAACATTCTAAACATAAAGCATGATAGGATATTTTTAGAAGACATCCTACAACATTCTAAACATAAAGCATGATAGGATATTTTTAGAAGACATCCTACAACTAATTAAGCATGATAGGATATCTTTAGAAAACATCCTACAACAATCTAAGCATACAAACATGAAGGAATATTTTTAGAAGATATCCTACAACTAATTAAGCATGAAAACATGGTAGGATATTTTTAGAAAAAGTCCTACAACATTCTAACATGAAATAGCATGATAGGATATTTTTAGAAAACATCCTACAACTAATTAAGCATGAAAACATGGTAGGATATTTTTATTAGGCATCCTACAACATTTGAAGCATGGGTATTGCTTCTAAGCATTTTTAGAAGTGAGCCTACAACATTTGAAGCATGAATATTGCTTCTAAATATTTTTAGAAGTGATCCTACAACATTTGAAGCATGAATATTGCTTCTAAATATTTTTAGAAGTGATCCTACAACATTTGAAGCATGAATATTGCTTCTAAATATTTTTAGAAGTGATCCTACAACATTTGAAGTATGAATATTGCTTCTAAATATTTTTAGAAGTGATCCTACAACATTTTACTACTACTACTACTCCTATTTTAATCAAAACATAACACACAATTATCTACTACTACTACTACTTCATTCTTATCAAGAACACAACATACAACTTACTACTACTACTACTTTATGGACATAAAACATCTATAATTACTTACTACTACAACATACCATCACTACTTTATTTAATCAACCATACTACTACTACCTTACTTAATCAACATACTACTTTATTTTAACATGCTACTACTTAGTTGCTTACTAGTCTTTATTATTACTAGTGATAAGAGAAAAGATCATTTTTATTTTTCTTTACTCCACAACTAGTAAATATGAAAGAAAAATATCTCTTTTATTATTTCTACAACTAGTGATTAAAACAAAAGATCTTTTTAATCTACAACTAGTGATTAATAAAAAAAAGGAAAGATCTTTTTATTTTCTACAACTAGTGTTTAATAAAAAGAAAAGATCTTTTTAATTTCTACAACTAGTGATTAATAAAAAGAAAAGATCTTTTTATTCAATAAAGAAAATTACTACAAAACATATGCTTATTATGCTTAGTCCAAGTTCAATCAAAGTCCTACAACCCACAATGGTTGTAAAAATGTATTCATATGCTCATGTATGCCAAGTCCTACAAGTCCTACAACCAACAATGGTTGTATGTTCAATGTCATATGCCATATGCCTTTTTAGTCCAATAACAACATAAACAACACTACAATAATAAAGGTGTGATCTTTATGTGTTAGTAGTCACTACTACTACTTTCTCTCTTTTACTTATTACTACATTCACAACACAACAACACACCCAACAAAACCCAAAGAAAACAAAATAAGAAGATGAGAAGAAGAAGTCAAACAACAAAACAAACAAACAAACAAACAAACAATCAAAGAAGCATGAAGAAACCCCCACCTTAGCCTTTTTTTGGAAGGACTAGATTGCTAACCCTTCTCCTTCCCCTAGCTTTTTAGAAAGCTTCTAACAACCTACAAAACAAAACTCTCAAGTTAATCTTTGTTCTCTCTTTCTTTTCCTTTCTTTCTTTCTTTCTTTTTGTTTTCTAAAATGAGAGAAGGAGGAGAATGAGGGGGTGTTTATAGAAGGAAATAGGAGGTGGTAAGTGCACCACATTGGCACAAAAAACCTCAAGGAGGGGGTGGCCAGACATGCTTCTAGGGGGGAGGGGTATGGTGTAGGGTGGTGAGGTGGAGGGATAAGGTTTCTAGAAGGTTTTAACTCTTCTCATGTATACAAGCCCTAGTTCAAACCTCCTAATCAACCTTAACCTTCTAATTAAGTTGCCATGACAAGTAAGAGTACATTGTCCTAAAGTACATACCATATACTAGGTATAATGTACTAAGTACCATACAATTGTATGTATGTGTACATGTATGTGTATACTAAAAATTTCTTATAAAATCCTCATAAATTTCCCATAAAATAGTTTAATTTAGAAAATAATAGTAAAATAAATTTTATTATTAATTCGGAGGATCGCGCTATCAATTTGATGCGCTTCGGATGCGCACCGACCGATAGATGCGCGTAGACACTGTTTGTGGGCAACCCGGCGAAAAATCACCAAAATAATCTGATTTTGGAATTAAAATAAAATAATAATAAAATAGTAATTTATATGAGTTAATATCCGTCCGGGATATTACAGGTTTGATAGAAGAAGTTTCACCAATGAAAACAGTACTTTTTGGATTAACGATACCTTCAGCCGCAATCAACTCATTCATCAGTTCGGAAAGGGACAAATTCATTTTGCTCATATTGTAATTGAGGGTGAACTAATTGAATGAGTTTGGTAGCGTCTGAAGGATCATATCAACTTGGGTTTCCTTATCGATTAATGCACCAAGAATCTGAAGTTTATTAAGGAACCCCATCATTTTTAAGACATGCTCACGAACAGGAGTACCCTCAGCCATCTCAGCATTTGTTATTGCTTTCATCGCAACTTACCTTGTGGCTCGCGATTGACTGGCAAACATTTATTTTAAGCTAGTTATCATATCTAAAGTATGCGGCATTTCATTGTGTTGGTGTTGAAGCACATTTGACATGGACGCCAAAATGTAACATTTAGCCATGTCATCAGCCTAAACCCATGCTTCATGATAATCAAAATCTTCCTGGAATGTTTCATCCGTGGGCTCATCAGGTTTCTTTTCTAGAAGTACAAATTTATAATTCTGAGAGGTAAGGACAATGTCAAGATTGCGTTTCCAGTCAACATAATTAGGTCCTTCTAACTTATTGTCTTAAGAGTCTTTAAGAATCATAAAGAGTGAGTTCATGCCGGAAGACATCTGAAATAAGTTTAAAAATAATATAAAAACTAGAGCAAAAAATGGTTTAAACAAAACTTTGTAAATTCTCATCATAATCATTATGGGGTTCCTCAAACCATGAACTTATAGAGAAAAATTGGATGACTAGTCCTATGGTTACAAATTTCGTTGGAAAAATTTGCTCCCACTAACCAGCGGAAAACCTATTAATTTTCTTAGACTTGATATGTCAAATTAATATCCGATTTCTTTGGCCTCCAATACTTGACGATAAACATCCGTTGGGGAGTTTACCATTATTTATTGATCGAGTTTGTACCATTATCAAGAATCTAAAAGTTATTGCATGAATTAAGTCCTCGATGGGAGAATCTCTTTTCATGCTAACAATTCATATTCTAACTAAAAGAAATTCACACTTATAGTCCACGTTAAGTACCCTCCGTTAGGGGGCTTCACAAAGGAAGACGAGGTACCGTTTCAATATTATTGTGAATAGATAATGGAAGGTCGTAGGTTTCATTAAGAACCCTCTCCCACTCGATATTTTTATATGAAGAAATTAAAAAAAATATATCTGTTTTTGGCTCAATTAACATTCAATGCAATTTAGAACAGAAATATCAACAAAAATAAAACATTCATCCCCCAACCACACACATGGCCAGACCAATATTTAGATATATCCCTGCAACAGAGAACCTAGAGATCTAGTCTTCATGTCCTCCTTCTTTGCTTTGTCTTTGCTCCATCGACATTTACAAAGTTTAAACTACCTCAATATAAGGAGGCTTACATTAAATTACAATAAAACTACATCAACATAAGGAGGTTTACATCAATGAATAACAAAACTATCTCAACATAAGGAGGTTTACATCAATAAATAACAAAACTACCTCAACATAAGGAGGTTTACATCGATGAACAATAAAACTACCTCTAACGTAAGGAAGTTTACATCGATGAACAACAAAATAAAAATAACAAGTTCTGGCCATGGGGGGATTCACACAAACATACACATACAACCACAGGCAGTATAATAATTCTAGGCAGCGAAAAATAAAATTGCAAAATCCTATAATTATAACTGCTTCTACCAATATCATCTAAGATCTCAAAATATCAAGTTAACACCAATAAGTATGAAAGAATTTAAAAATCATGAATAATTATTAAATCGAAACGAAATGAGATGAGATCTAGATTACTGATAAACTTAATAATTTAAAAAGAATTGAGACCAATTTAGATCCAATATATATATATATATATATATATGATGATCAATCATCATCATCCCTTCCGAACAGGAAATAGAACGGGAAAATGGGTTTAAAAAATTTTGGAAACAATTTAGATCAGAATAAAAAAATTAAACAATGATTGATCCATCATTATAGTAGTGCACATGATGAATGTCCTGAATTGTCACCAATCATTTTAGAGGTCATATCTCCCTTATGTTCACAATATAAAATCAACACAATGTGAATATATACTGAACCATTTGCTTAATGCAAAACTTACTGTCGAGTCAATTCGTACTAGATAACCACAACAATTTATATCAGAGTATACTGCTGATGCAAGGACATTCATATGAATCACATTGGTTATACGGGTTTCGACAATCCGCATATTTTTCTTTAGGTTAAAAAAAAAAAAAACTAATAAGAATTAATATGATGGTTGATTAGAATTAGGTCAAAGTTGCTCTGATACCACTGTTGAGATTTTGTTCTTCCCTATTTCCAAGATCACAATGATCTAATATTTAATCTAATCTTAAATAAAATAAAAAGAATAAAAATCAATAAATATTACCTTCAAGTTTTGATTTCTTGTTTCTTTTTCTCCTTCAATTCTAACTCTAGTTCTTCCTCTCCTTTTCTTCTTTATCCTGATGGGAGGCACAAGAGAGACTGCTAAGTTTTACCCTTACTCTCATTTTTATAGAGGAGATAAAAGCCTAGGGTTAGGAACTTTAGAAAATTCTAGTTGGAATAAAATTACAATACTGTCCACTATGCATTTGTATTTTTCTCCCCAACTAAAATCTATATTATTATTAGACCCCTGTCACAATATAGTTCTACAAGAAACCCCTCATTTACCGATATTCACAAATGCACCCTTAGAATTCGTCGGCGACGAGATTGAGCCGATGAAAAAAGCTGCAAGAGACGGGGGCTCCGCAAAGATGGTTCCGCCGATCCCCCGCTTTGAGAGGTACACCCCACTGACGCAGAATGTGTGGACAATCCTTTTAGTGATTGAAGACAGCGACCTCGTCCAGTACCCCCCTCGACCGTCCAACAACACCAGCAAGAAGAGGGATCAACGGTTCTATTGCCGTTTTCACCGGGATTCTAAGGGTGCATTTGTGAATATCGGTAAATGAGGGGTGTCTTGTAGAACTATATTGTGACAGGGGTTTAATAATAATGTAGATTTTAGTTGGGGAGAAAAATACAAATACATAGTGGACAGTATTGTAATTTTATTCCAACTAGAATTTCCTAAAGTTCCTAACCCTAGGCTTTCATCTCCTCTATAAAATTGAGAGTAAGGGTAAAACTAAGCAGTCTCTCCTGTGCCTCCCATCAGAATAAAGAAGAAAAGGAGAGGAAGAACTAGAGTTAGAATTGAAGGAGAAAAAGAAACAAGAAATCAAAACTTGAAGGTAATATTTATTGATTTTTATTCTTTTTATTTTATTTAAGATTAGATTAAATATTAGATCATTGTGATCTTGGAAATAGGGAAGAACAAAATCTCAACAGTGGTATCAGAGAAACTTTGACCTAATTCTAATCAACCATCATATTAATTCTTATTAGTTTTTTTTTTAACCTAAAGAAAAATATGCGGATTGTCGAAACCAGTATAACCAATGTGATTCATATGAATGTCCTTGCATCAGCAGTATAATCTGATATAAATTGTTGTGGTTATCTAGTACGAATTGACTCGACAGTAAGTTTTGCATTAAGCAAATGGTTCAGTATAGATTCACATTGTGTTGATTTTATATTGTGAACATGAGGGAGCTATGACCTCTAAAATGATTGGTGACAATTCAGGACATTCATCATGTGCACTACTATAAGATGGATCAATCATTGTTTAATTTTTTTTTTTCTGATCTAAATTGTTTCCAAAAATTTTTTAACTCATTTTCCTGTTCTATTTCCTGTTCGGAAGGGATGATGACGATTGATCGTCATATATATATATATATATATATATATATATATATATATATATATATATATATATATATATATATTGGATCTAAATTGGTTTCAATTCTTTTTAAATTATTAAGTTTATCAATAATCTAGATCTCATCTCATTTCTTCTTATATAAGTTTTGATTTAATAATTATTCATGATTTTTAAATTCTTTTACACTTATTGGTGTTAACTTGATATTTTGAGATCTTAGATGATATTGGTAGAAGCAGTTATAATTATAGGATTTTGCAATTTTATTTTTCGCTGCCTAGCATTATTATACTGCCTGTGGTTGTATGTGTATGTTTGTGTGAATCCCTCCATGGCCAGAACTTGTTATTTTTATTTTGTTGTTCATCGATGTAAACTTCCTTACGTTAGAGGTAGTTTTATTGTTCATCGATGTAAACCTCCTTATGTTGAGGTAGTTTTGTTATTCATTGATGTAAACCTCCTTATGTTGAGATAGTTTTGTTATTCATTGATGTAAACCTCCTTATGTTGATGTAGTTTTATTGTAATTTAATGTAAGCCTCCTTATATTGAGGTAGTTTAAACTTTGTAAATGTCGATGGAGCAAAGACAAAGCAAAGAAGGAGGACATGAAGACTAGATCTCTAGGTTCTCTGTTGCAGGGATATATCTAAATATTGTTCTGGCCATGTGTGTGGTTGGGGGATGAATGTTTTATTTTTGTTGATATTTCTGTTCTAAATTGCATTGAATGTTAATTGAGCCAAAAACAGATATATTTTTTTTAATTTCCTCATATAAAAATATCGAGTGGGAGAGGGTTCTTAATGAAACCTACGACCTTCCATTATCTATTCACAATAATATTGAAACGGTACCTCGTCTTCCTTTGTGAAGTCCCCTAACGGAGGGTACTTAACGTGGACTATAAGTGTGAATTTCTTTTAGTTAGAATATGAATTGGTAGCATGAAAAGAAATTCTCCCATCGAGGACTTAATTCATGCAATAAATTTTAGATTCTTGATAATGGTACACACTCGACCAATAAATAATGGTAAACTCCCCAACGGATGTTTATCGTGAAGTATTGGAGGCCAAAGAAATCGGATGTTAATTTGACATATCAAGTCTAAGAAAATTAATAGGTTTTCCGCTAGTTAGTGGGAGCAAATTTTCCCAACGAAATTTGTAACCATAGGACTAGTCATCCGATTTTTCTCTATAAGTTTATGGTTTGAGGAACCCCATAATGATTATGATGAGAATTTAAAAAGTTTTGTTTAAACCATTTTTTGCTCTAGTTTTTATATTATTTTTAAACTTATTTCAGATGTCTTCCGGCATGAACTCACTCTTTATGATTCTTAAAGACAATAAGTTAGAAGGACCTAATTATGTTGACTGGAAACACAATCTTGACATTGTCCTTACCTCTCAGAATTATAAATTTGTACTTCTAGAAAAGAAACCTGATGAGCCCACGGATGAAACATTCCAGGAAGATTTTGATTATCATGAAGCATGGATTTAGGCTGATGACATGGCTAAATGTTACATTTTGGCGTCCATGTCAAATGTGCTTCAACACCAACACAATGAAATGCCGCATGCTTTAGATATGATAACTAGCTTAAAACAAATGTTTGCCAGTCAATCGCGAGCCGCAAGGCAAGTTGCGATGAAAGCAATAACAAATGCTGAGATGGCTGAGGGTACTCCTGTTCGTGAGCATGTCTTAAAAATGATGGGGTTCCTTAATAAACTTCAGATTCTTGGTGCATTAATCGATAAGTTAACCCAAGTTGATATGATCCTTCAGACGCTACCAAACTCATTCAGTTAGTTCACCCTCAATTACAATATGAGCAAAATGAATCTGTCCCTTTCCGAACTGATGAATGAGTTGATTGCGGCTGAAGGTATCGTTAAGCCAAAAAGTACTGTTTTCATCGGTGAAACTTCTTCTATCAAACCGAAAGGTAAGATAGGAAAGAAGAAGCAAGGCAAAAATTTTAATGGTAAATCTGGTTTTGGAAAACCAACAAAGCTTGTGAATCAGGAGAATAAACCAAAGAGAAAATGTTTCCACTGCGGTATCAAAGGGCAATGAAAAGGGAATTGCGTGAAATATCCGGCAAAGAAAAATGCCAACTTAGGTATGCCTAAATCACTAGTTTTTGAAACATGTTTTGTGGAGAAGTCTATATACACTTTGTGTTTTGACTCAAGAGCCACTGACCATGTTTGTAATTCCATGCAGGGATTCAAGACAACAAGGGAACTAAGTGATGGCGAAGTTGACATTTATCTAGGATCGCAACATCAAGTTAAAAGTTGTAGCAGTAGGATCAATTGATTTGCAGTTTACTGATGGAAGATCTTTAGTTTTGAATAATGTTCTTTATGTTCCAGATATGAGGAGAAATTTAATTTCAGTTAAATCTTTATGGAAACATGGATATTCTACTTTATTTGAGGACAAAGCCATAGTTCGTAAGAATGGCAAGTTTATTTGTTCTGGTATTATAAAGGGTGGATTATATTTTCTTCATACTATTTCTTCCAAACTGCCTATTAATCAAACTAATGCCTTATCTACTACTATATCAAACAAAAGAAAAACATCTTCTAGTAATTCTAAGGCTTTTTGGCACTTACGTTTAGGACATATTAACCTGATAGGATTGACAAATTGGTGAAAAGTGAATCTTTGGGTCCCTTGGTAGAGGAGCCTATGCCAGTTTGTGAATCTTGTTTGCAAGGAAAAAATGACTAGAAAACCGTATTCTGGAAAAGGAAATAGAGCCAAAGAACCTTTAGAATTGGTACACACAGATGTATGCGGACCTATGAGCACTAGTGCAAGGGGAGGCTACGAGTATTTTGTGATTTTCACAGATGATTACTCAAGATATGGCTATGTATACTTAATGCATCACAAGTCTAAAACTTTTGAGAAATTCAAGGAGTTTAAGACAGAAAGTGAAAAGCAACTAGGTAAACACGTGAAGATTCTTCGATCAGATCGAGGAGGAGAGTACCTCTCTAGTGAGTTTCGGGATTATCTTACGCAGTGTGAGATTATACCACAGTTATCTGCACCTAACTTTCCCCAACAGAATGGTGTGGCTGAGCGGAGGAATAGGACTTTACTTGATATGGTTAGATCTATGATGAGTTACCCTACATTACCTATATCCTTTTGGGGATATGCCCTACTTACAGCAGTTTATCTTTTGAACTTGGTTCCATCTAAGGTTATTGATAGCACACCTACACAGTTATGGAGTGGGAGACAACCAAGTATACAACATTTGCGTATATGGGGTGGTACTGCATATGTGCGGAAGCAACAACCAGATAAGTTGGACACAAGATCAGAAGCTTGTCTGTTCATTGGGTATCCAAAAGGAACTTGTGGAGACATGTTCTATAGTCCTAGTGAACAGAAAGTATTTGTTTCAACACATGCTATTTATCTAGAGGAATACTATGTGATGAAACATATTTCACGAAGTGACTTGCTTTCGCATGAGTTGTCAGATAATCCAACACTAAGTCCTGATAGTATAGATGCAAATTTACCTGATACTACTTTAGTTACCACAGAAAATTTTAATATTGCACTGGTTCTTCGTCGTAGTGGGAGAGAAACCTGACTACCTGGTAGATACATGCTTTTGGGGGAAGCCTTTGGGCCCATCCCTGATGAGCATGACTCAAATCCCAGACACTACAAAGAGGCACTTAAAGATGTTGACTCAGAATCCTGGCAAAAGGCCATGAAATTAGAAATGGAGTCTATGTACTCTAACAAAGTCTGGAATCTTGTAGAACCACCTGCAAATATTAAACCTATTGGATGCAAGTGGGTATACAAGAGAAAGAGAGGAGTAGATAGGAAGGTTGAAACCATCAAGGGACGATTAGTGGCAAAGGGTTTTAATCAAAAGGAAGGCATTGATTATGAAGAAACATTTTGGCCAGTGGCTATGTTGAAATCTATTCGAACTCTCTTATCTATTGCAGCTCATTTCGATTATGAAATTTGAAAAATGGGTATAAAGACCGCACTCTTAAATGGGCATCTTGAAGAAAAGATTTACATGTCTCAACCAGATGGTTTCATAGTTAAGGGCCAAGAGGATAAAGTATGCAAGTTGGATAGATCCATTTATGGACTAAAACAAGCATCTAGGAGTTGGAACATGTGCTTTGATCAAAAGATAAAGTCCTATGGTTTCGATCAAAACGAAGATGAACACTGTGTGTACAAAAAGATTGTGGGCAAAGTGGTGGTATTTTTAATTCTTTATGTTCATGACATTCTGCTCATTGATGTAGGAGTCATGACAACGATCAAGATTTGGTTGTCAAAAAAGTTTGATATGAAGGACTTGAGGGAAGCCAGTTATATTCTTGGCATTAAGCTGTTTTGAGATCGCCAGAAAAAAAAAATGGACTTTTCCAAGCTGCGTATATAGATAAGATACTAGTTCGTTTTGGCATACAAAATTCTAAGAAAGGTCTTTTACCTTTTAGACATGGAATACCTCTTTTCAAAGAACAGTGTCCAAAAACAGATGAAGAAAGAGAGAAAATGAGATCAGTTCCTTATGCATCAGCAGTAGGAAGTCTCATATATGCTATGCATTGTATACGACCAGACATCTGTTACGCAGTTGGCATGGTCAGCAGGTATCAATCAGATTCAAACTTTGAAAATTGGTTAGCTATTAAACACATATTGAAGTATCTCAATGCTACAAAAGATTATGTGTTAGTATACGGCAGTTCCGAATTGTCACCAAAAGGGATTAGATTGATATTTTTTGAATGATTGTTAGTATGCCCTCAAAGTTTATCTTTAAACTGTGAGTGCAAGTGGGAGCTGTAGGGTTATATGATTAGACAGAAATAAATTTATCTATTTGTCATTTTATTAATAGAGCAAAATTTTGGTTTATTTACAAATATTGATATTGTGCATCAATAAGGTCCATGCTGCATAGTAATTATGTCTATGCACAAAGAACATATTCATAGTCTATAATAGAGCTGAGCATTTTATTTGGCAGACTGTAGCATAACAAGTGAGAGGGTTGACTCAAACTTGTTGTGCTAGTTCGTTTAGTACGAATTGATGGAACAAAAAATAATTACACTTGTAAATAACCACAAGACAGTGTTATCGTTAAAGGCAATATAAAGATAACCTCTAAATCCTGAGCATATAGTGAACTCATTTTTTAATATCGCGCATTTTGATTTAATAAATCAAAGAGTGAGGTCTTCTAGACCAATACCTCGATGCATTGGATGTGTCTTATTAGAAATATAAGAACATGTATTTGTAATACGGAATCCTATCTCTAAAAGATAAGATATTCCCTTGTTCATTTAACGAAGGTTATAATCTGACAATAAAATCCCATGGGTCTATTTTACATAAAAATATTTTATTATATACAAAATTTTATTTTGTAAAAAATAAATTTTAAAGTCATTGTCAGATTGTATAAAAAGTTAAATGTGAAAACAAAGTTTAAGTTACAAATTGACCCATGGAGGTGGTATCACGAATTCCAATGGTGCATTTGTGAATATCGGTAAAGGAAGGGTGTCTTGTAGAACTATATTGTGACAGAGGTCTAATAATAATGTAGATTTTAGTTGGGGAGCAAAATACAAATACGTAGTGGACAGTATTGTAATTTTATCCCAACTAGGATTTCCTAAAGTTCCTAACCTTAGGCTTTCATCTCCTCTATAAATATGAGAGCAAGGGTAAAACCTAGCAGTCTCTCTTGTGCCTCCCACCAGGATATGGAAGAAAAGGAGAGGAAGAATTAGAGTTAGAATTGAAGGAGAAAAAGAAACAAGAAATCAAAGCTTGAAGGTAATATTTATTGATTTCTATTCTTTTTATTTTATTTGAGATTAGATTAAATATTAGATCATTATGATCTTGGAAATAGGGAAGAGCCAAATCCTAACAGGACTAACAAAGAGCAATCTAAGTTTATTTCAGACGTGGGACTGATACTAAGACTACTTTAACACTCCCTCTCAAGTTGATGCATAGATATTGTCGAAGCCAAGCTTGCTCAAGAAAGTTTGAAAATTCTTAGGAGTTAGAGCTTTAGTTAGGATATCAAGAAGTTTTTCATCAGACTGGACATATGGAAAAAAAATAACCTTCTTCTCCCACTCATCTTGAACGAAGTGATAGTCAAATTCGATATATTTTGTGCCCTCATGAAACACCGAATTTTCAGAAATATGCATAGCAGCTTAGTTATCACACTAGAAAGAAACTGGAGATAACACTGGAATTGTCAAGTCTTGAAGAAGAGATTTGAGCCATAAAACTTCATAAACCAAATGCCCAAAGGCTCGGTATTCATACTCTGCACTTCATTTGGCTACCACGGGTTGTTTCTTACTTTTCCAAGATATAAGATTTCCTCCGAAGAATACAAAATACCCACTAGTTGAGCGTCTATCATCAACCGATCATGCTCAGTCAGCATCAGAATATGCTCATAATAAAAGAGAATCACCAGGCTGGAAGAGAAGTCCTTGCCCTGAGGCTTTCTTAAGGTAACAAAGAATGTGAACCACTACTTCCAATGAGTGATGGTTGGTGCATGCATAGACTGACTGACTTGACTCACTGCAAAGGAAAAATCTTGCCTACTCATTGAGAGATATATGAAGTTGCCAACCAACCTGCAATATCGTCCTAGAGCAGAGAACAATGTATCATTGGAGAATGAAGACAACTTAATATTGGGATCCATAGGTGTGTCAGTGGGGCGACATCCCAACATTCCTGTCTCAATAAGAATATCAAGGACATACTTTCTTTAAGAAAGAAAGATACCATCCTTTGTGCGTGCAACCTTAATACCAAGGAAATATCGAAGCAGACTAATATCCTTTGTCTGAAAGGTTTGAGCTAACCGTTGCTTGATGTCTGCAATACCTTGCGAATCACTGCATGTGATAATGATATCATCAATATAGACTAACAGAATAATAATGTGTTTGCCTCATTTCTTTGTAAAGAGAGAATGATTTATCATACTTCCTGAGAACCCATAAGAGCACACAGCTTTTCCGAACTTTTCAAACCAAGCACGAGGAGACTGTTTAAGGCTATAAAGAGACTTTTTGAGCGAACATACATGATTCTCCCCATGTTGCTCAAAACCAGGAGGTTGTGGCATATACACCACTTCTTACAAGTCTCCATTCAGAAATGAATTCTTGACATCAAGTTGATGAAGAGGCCAAGAACAATTGGATGCAAGGGAGATAACTACACGAACAGATGTGAGTTTTGCAACTGGCGAAAAAGTCTTAGCATAGTCGACCCCAAATTCCTGGGTATATCTTTTAGCGACAAGTTGAGCTTTGATTCGTTCAACCGTGTCATCATGATTGTGTTTGAGTGTGAATACCCACTTACAACCAACTATCTTATTACCTATAGGGAGGCGAACTAACTTCCAAGTACAATTCTTCTGAAGATCTTGCATTTCCTCTTTCATGTCTGCTATCCAACCAGGGTGCTTAAGGGCTTCTTGAACATTTTAGTAATAGAGATGGAATCCAAGGAAGAGGTAAAGGATCGGAAAGATCTATTCAGTTTAGAAGCAGAAATAAACTGGGCAACAGGATAGTGAGCAAAAGAATTTTTAGCCTTACGTTGAGCAATAGGTAAATCATTTGTGTTATGGATATTATCAATAGAAGTGGTTGCTGGTTGAATAATAGAGCGTACTGCTTGGATGGTCGAGTTTGGACGAGTCTTACGTCTTCTGATATAAACCTGAATTGGCGGAGGCGGTGGTGGAGGCGGTGGTGATGGTAGTGGCGGTGGTGGTGATGGTGGTGGGAAATCAAGACTCAATAACAGCCCTTGGTAAGTAACGAATTTTTGAAGAAGTTTGTTCAAAAAATATTTATGTTAAAAAATGAAACATCTGCCGAGGTAAATATTTTCTTTCATGAAGGGCAATAGTAAAGATAACCTTTATAAAAGTGCGGATATCCAATAAACACACATTTAGTAGCACCTGTGTCAAGTTTATTAGTTTCAAATTGGAGGTTTTGAACAAAACGAGTGCAACAAAAAACACGATGTGGTAGGGGAGATTGATCTTCAGATGGAAATACGAGTTGAAAAGCTAATTGATTTTGAAGAAGAAGAGTAGGCATACGGTTAATAAGAAAACAGGAAATGAGAACCGCAAAACTCTGATAAAACTTTGGGACTTTCATTTCAAATATTAAAGAGCGAGGAATGCTAAGTAAATATTGATTTTTGCGTTCTACCACTCCATTTTGTTGAGGAGTATATGTGCAAGAGGTTTGGTGTATAATTCCATGTTGAGAAAAGAATTTTTGAAAATCAGAACTCACATATTCTTTAGCATTATCAAAACGAAAATATTTAAGAGTAGTGCCAAATTGTATATTTATTTCAAAGAAAAGTTCTTGAAAAACTTTAAACACTTCAGAACGATCTTGTAAGAGAAACAACCAGGTATGCGAGAGAAATCATCAATAAACGTAACAAAATAACGATATTTATTAAACGTGGGAAAACCAATAGATCCCCAAAAATCAGAATGCAATCACATATATGTTCACTATGTTTATTGACGCGTCCTGGGTTGGGAACTCGATGATGTTTACCTAACTCACAGGACTCACAAGAAAACTGAGAAGAAGACTTACAACCAGAAATTAAATTTTTGAGAGTAAGAAGGGAGGGATGCCCCAGTTGCCGGTGCCACAATGCATGATCAGTAAAAGAAAGAAAAGCCAAGACTAAAGATTCCAAGAAGTATTACCCTTGCTGTTTACGACTGGTGCCATTCACCTTCCTCGTAATATCCTGAAACACACAGTGAGAAAGAAAAAATGTTACTGAATAGTTTAAATTCTTAGAAATTTTAGGAACTAATAAGAGGTTGTTAGGAAATGTAGGAACACGCAAAATAGATGTAAGAGAGAGATATGGAGAAATGAAGATATCACCTTTTTTTAGAGAAAGAGGAAGATAAAAATCCAATGCCTCGTGATGCGCACAGTTTGGAATGCGTGCTAGTTTTTTATGCCCTCTTCCCTCATCGTCTATCCTCCTCACCCATTTGCTCCTTCAGTCTAATCTAGATCTGCTCTTATGACGACCTCAGATAATTCAATAGTGACCTCTCCAACTCCTCTTCTCTCACTCCATAGTCGCCGCTCTCCTTCTACTCTGATACCATATAAATTAATAGTACAGAGTTTGAAAGGAATACTCTTTTGGATACTTATAACTGAATACATGGCCTCTTATATATAAGAGAGTACAAAGAGCAATCTAAGTTTATTTCAGATATGGGACTAATACTAAAACTATTTTAACAATTACCATTCCTTGAAGTATTGCACATTGTTAACCGCACCAGCTTATGGTGCATAGCGACTAGTTTACTTTATAATATGTTTGGATGCTTCGAGGCTGATATACTTGTTCACTTGGATGCTTTACAATTATCCCATCTATCCCTCACATGATTTTGGCGATATCGTTGCAGGTAGTTTGAAATCTACTCCCACTAATATGGGTTCAACCTGCTATTTGGGTTTTTAGTTAGTTGAAGTTTATTTTTGATGTTTTCATCTAGTGTTTTCTCAGTGCTTGGCCTTGTCTGGCATGCGTTGTTAGGCTACAACCCTAGTGTCCTTCAAAGCTCCCTTTTTTTTTAGTGGTATTAGGGTACTAATACCTGCTTTTCCCCTGTAGTCTTGTATCATATCACTTGAGAAATAACATCCCATTAAAAATTGTAATTGAATCATGAGTTGTGACCTTTATAATAATGCCCTCTACTTGTCTAGACTGGCGATTGATTATTATTGGCAGGCTTAGACCTCATACAGATTCTGTATCGTGTTGTTTTACATGGTTCCTAGAATTATTAGTTGCATTGAACAATAGAATGTTTGGGAACATTACTTCTTGCATATTGCCTCAATCAAAGGCAGCGATATTCTGATCCTGTGAAACTAACAAACTGATAAAATTTGGGCTAAATATAAAAATACCTTACTAAAGTATTGTCCAGTTTAAAAAATTGCACTCAACTTTAAAATAAAAATAAAAAACTCCCTCAACTATGTTTTGAACACAATTTTCTTTTTAAAAAAATCCTCACTCACCCATGCCTTGAAAACATAGACATAGTTGAGGGAGGTTTTTTATATAAAACAAAATTGAGTGTGGTTTTTTTAAACTGGGCAATACTTTAGTGAGGTTTTTTAATATTTAGCCTAAAATTTAAGCTTATGATCTTATGTTGTTTTTCGTTTATAGCCACTAACAGGTATCCCTTCCTCCTACTTTAAGCTCCCAACTTAATGCAAATCCCTTCTTCCGGGTGTTTCATTCCCTTCCAACCATCTGCCACAACAAGAAGATTAAGTTAACGGTGAATCCCTTTCTTCCCCACAATCTTCTTTGTGGCGGTTGGTGAAGTAGAAGAAAACATGTGGGGGAGGAGAAGCAATTGTCGTGGACCTTCAAGTTTGCTAGCACGAAAGAGCGCTTTAGTCAATACTGTAGCCAGATTCTAGATTGAAGCTAGATGTAATTGTTGGAATCAAAACTGAAACCCGCTCAAATAGTCAAGTTTGGGACCAGAATTCAAATATAGATTGGTGGAATTCAAATGCTGGTTGGATCTTGTCGGAGTAGAATGGAGAAACATTGAAGGGAGATTTGGTGGTAATTTTCTTGGTAGTGACTGTTAGGGTTTGGATTGCGATTTGATCAGGCTCTCAGCATCAAGGAAGGATTAGAGGAATTAGGGTTTTAAGGAAGGAGAATTGGGGAAGTAATTTGTTGATTTTTATTGATATCCAAAAGAAATCATAGCTCATGATTTACAGGGAGGGAATGCGGCGGTATTGCTATAGGACAAAATACAAAGAACCCGTGCTCTGCGCACTATACCCATTCCCGCACAATCCCATTCAACTAAAAAGAAGTGCGCACTGCACGTAAAATCAGATACAAGAATTAAAAACAAATATAATGGAAAACTAGTAATGGCAAGTGTAGCAGCTCAGGAACTCTAACACTCCGACGGCTCTGGTGATGCCCCGATGGTTGCAATTACTCCGGTGTCTCTGAAAACTCCTCCCCCCTTAGAAACGGGCTTGTCCCATGCTCGAAAGTAGGAATTTTGGTGCGTACATAATCAATATCAACCGAGGAAGCATTATCATCTCCTAAGTTTTTCCATTTGATTAGTAGCTGAATACCTACCCTATTATTCTTCTTGAACATTCTATGATTCAACACAAGCTCAGGTTCCTCTTCCTCATGTTCATTCACCCACCAATCAGGAAAGTCAGGGTGAGATATTAGGTAAGTGATCCCCATGACATCGCTTAAGATTGGACACATGGGAGACAGGATGAATAGTTGCATTGGGGGGAAGATCCAAGCGATAAGCAACAGTTCCAATCTTCTCTACTATGCAATATTGGCCAACAAACTTTGAAGAAAGCTTATGAGGTATAGAACTCCTTACAGTAACTTGTTTGTAAGGCTATAACTTCAGCAACACCATATCCCCTACTGCAAATACTCTCTCCGTTCTTCTTTTGACAGCGAAAAACTTCATGCGATGTTGTGCCATTGCCAAATCATCTTTCAGGAGTTGTAAGATTGCATCTCTGGTTAACAACCCTCTTCTACTACTGGAACTACTGAAGTGCCCTATACATAGCGCAGTAGTTTTGGAGGTGGTTGCCCGTACACACCTTCAAAAGGAGTAATGCCCGTTGATACATGCCAATTTGTGTTGTACCAAAATTCTACCTATCCTAAATACTTGCTCCAATCACCAGGCTTTTGACCACTCAAGCATCTCAAGTACATTTCCAATGCCTTGTTTACTATCTCCGTCTGCCCAACGCTTTGGGGATGATACGCTGTGGACTGTTGCAGGTGCAAAGAATTCCTTCCAGAACTTGCTCATGAAAATAGGGTCTAGATCACTAATGATACTAGCGAAGCATCCCATGAAGCCTGTACACTTTGTCGACAAATATTTGCACTATGGTCTGAGCTATATAGGGGTGTGATATGCCAATGAAATAGGGAATATTTAGATAGACGATCAACGACTACCAATATGGCATTCTTCCTACCACTTTTGGGTAATCCTTCGATAAAATCCATGGATATATCTTCCCATACTCGATCGGGGTTTGGAAGCAGATTAAGCAAACCTACAGGCAACAGAGTTTCATATTTGTTTCGCTGACATACCAAACATTCCCTGATCATAAGCTTCACATCTCAAGATCCCCTCCCAAATAAAATCTCTTCTAATCCTATAAAAGTTTTATCGAAACCAGAATGCCCCGCCCAGTACTTGATGCATGGTGATCAAGGAAAATCAACTTCCTTACATCTGCAGTAGGGCTAATGAGGATTTTCCCTTTATAATACCATAAGCCTTACAAAAATTTATACTCAGTTGAATTAAGTAACCCTGCACTCAGTGTATCTGCCAACTTGTGGAAGTATGGGTCTTGCTCCACCATGCTTTTAACTCCGTCTACCCATTGTGGGACTACAAATGTAATCTCACAGCATGTATCTTGATCTCCTTTAATTCTGGAGAGTCCATCAACCACTGAGTTGTTCACCCTCTTTTTATACTCAACTGTAAATGTGAAACCACCACAACCATTTTTCCTAAATCTTCGTATTAATCTTCTAATCCAAAAATGTACTTGATGTTGCGCTAATCAGTTTTGATCACAAAAGTAATCCCCAAGAGTTACTGTCATCATTTCTTAACAGCTTGCAGTATAGCCAAAACCATTTTCTTTATAAGTGAACAACATTAATTTCTACCCTTCAAAACTTTGCTCATATACGTAATGGGATGTAGTTCCTGCATGAATACTGCCCCTATACCCACTCGAGAAGCATTTGTCTCTAATACAAATGCTTTAGAAAAATTAGGGGCTCGTAGCACTATGGTTGAAGTCATGGCCCTTTTTAGGGAATTAAAAGCTTGAGCAGCTTTCGTGACCATTTGAAGGCATTCTTCTTTAATAGTTAAGTAAGGGGAGCAACAATACTACCATAATTCTTGAAAAATCTTCGATAATAATCTGTTAAACCAAGGAACCCCTCAACTCCTTGACTGTATTGGGCTCCGGCCAATTTTCCACTGACTTGATCTTATTTGAATCAACTGCAATTCCCTTCTCACTAATAATATGTCCCAAATAACCCACAGAGACTTGACCAAAACTGCACTTGCTGACTTTGGCTAGTAGCTGGTTGTGGCTTAACAAAGTCAAAACCTGCGTTAAGTGCTGAAGGTGACTCTCCCAAGTGGGACTGTAGATCAAAATATCATCGAAGAAAACAAACACAAACCTTCAGATATATTCACTAAAAATCACATTCATGCGGCTTTGAAATGTAGCAGGTGCATTACTAAGGCTAAAAGGAATCACAACAAACTCAAAATGCCCATGATGAGTTCTAAACGTAGTTTTGGGAATATCTTCTTTGTTAACTCTAATTTGATAGTACCCGAACCTCAAATCAATTTTAGAGAAATACTTGGCTCCATTCAGCTCATCCAATAGCTCATCTATAATAGGGATTGAAAATTTAGCCTTGATGGTTTTGTTATTAAGAGCTCTATAACCTCCCTCCCTCTTCTATTCAAAAAATTAAAAAAATTAAAAAAATTAAAAAATTAAAAAATTAAAAAACTAAAAAAAATTAAAACTTTAAAAACTTTAAAAATAATTCAAAAAAAAATCAAAAAATCATATAATATGTTTTTTGCTCTATGTTTGCTACTTCAATTAATTTGCTGGACCTCCAAAACTATTTTATATAATCAAACAAGGTGCACCGTTCCGAAGACGTGCCGTAGGCACCTGTTAACGGGCAAACCTAGTCCACATACATGATCCAACTTCTATTAGCCTTCTTTACTAAAATTACGGGTGGTGAATATTGGCTACTGCTTGGTCTAATAAACCTTGAGTTTAACATCTCCTTCAGCTTGTTTTTCAATCTCATTCTTATGGAAATGAGGGTGTTTATAGGGTCCTCAAACAAACTGGCTTCTGCCTTCTCTATTAGGGGAATTTTATGGTCTACATCCCTTTTGGGAGGTAAACTCATATTCTCAGTAAACACCTCAGGAAACTTTTGCAAAATGCCTTGGATATCTACAGGAATTTGGATGGGCAAATGGACATTTGCATTCTCATTTTCAACTTCTATCACTACTTGCACTTGGATCATGTAAGCTTGGCACACACAATTTCCCAACCTTCCCAACTCTGAAGCATCCATCATTTGAAGCTGAGGATTCAGTATGCCTTGCACCCTCTTCGTAACTCCTGCCACCCTAAAACCCATAGTAACCGGACCCAATGAACATAGCCAATGGGCTCCCAAAACCTTTTGAGCTGGTCCTAAGGGTAACAACAACAACTCAGCTTGCAAGTTTATCCCTTGAACTGAGAAATGGACATTTTCCACTTTACCTTCAATGTACATAGCCTGGCCATTAGCTACTGTAACTCTATACCTCGGCTCCTTACTGACTTGCAAATTAGCTTGATAGCTGTTTGGGGATCAAGATAATTATGACTGGAACTTGTATCAATCAAAATTTCACTTCATTTCCATTGATTCTTCCCTTCGCTCTCATGGTTTGAGGATAGACTTGTGTTCCTACCAGGGCATGAAAATATATCTCTGGCCATTGTGTGGTCTGGATGGAGGGTTGAGGAATCATTTAGGATTGCAGTGGGATTTGCGGACAGGTTTGTGGAGAGATTTGAGAGGTTTGTGGAGGGATTTAAGAGTGCTCTTCAACAATGACAACATCAAAATAAGCTTCTTCATTCTCTTCTTCTTCCAATCCGTCTAAGAAAAAAAACTTCTGCATTTTGCAAATGTGTCCCTGAGTGTACTTCTCTTTGCAGTTCAGGCATAACCCTCTTGCATTCCTTAACCTCATTTCTTTGATATTCAACCTTTGTGGTACAAACTTTGGGGGATGATTAGTAGGTGTTTAGGGACTATGAGCTCTGGCAGTTGGTACAATAGGGAAATTTGTAGTTGAGGCTGGCTTAGGTCCAAATGGGGGTTTATAATTCTTCTCAATGCATGAAATCTTCTCTTCGAATTCTCTAGCTAATCCCACAGCTTCATTTACATTCTTAGGTCTCTGAGACTTAACATCCCATCGTATTTCATCTCTTATACCACTGATAAAAATGCTCAAATATTGAGATTTGGTCCAATTCTCCAAAAAAATTGAAAGTCTATCAAATTCTTGAATATAAGACTCTAGATCAACCTTTTGGTGCAATTTTGACAGCATTCCATTATAATCCTGAAACTCCGTAGGTCCAAACCTACTAAGCAATTCCTCGAGGAAACGAGACCAGGTTACTTCATGAATTTTGGTTTAATATGTCTACGAAACCATTGAGCCCCCCTACCCCTCAAATTCAACGAAGCATATTTCAATTTCTGTGCATCAGGAATTTCATAGAACTCAAGGAATTGTTCCACACCACATATTCATTCTGTTAGATCTCCTTCTTGGAAGATCAGAAATTCTACTTTAAATGGAGTTCTAAACAAATTCCCACCATCACTATGCCCTGTTGAATTAATGGATGTGAAGTTAGGATTGATTACCTCCCTGTTAAGGCTCTGATGAGAGGGATTCGAAGCATGGGAGGATTGGGAGGCCTGGGATGAGATTGTTGCATCATCGCCATCATCGCATCCATCCTGGCATGCATTCTGGCTTCCATCGTTGAGAATCTCTCTCTTTAATTGTTGCTATCATCTTTACCCTCTTAAGGAGATATCCATTCTGGAGTTGAGCTTCGACTATTTGGCTTTTCAGGTTCGCCACGTCCCTTTCAATCGCTATGCTCCCTTCATCATGGCCATCACTGTTCAAATTGTCCTGCTCTGATACCTTTTTGTCAGGGTTTTGATTGCATTTGATCGGGATCTCGGCATCAATGAAGGATTAAAGGAATTAGGGTTTTAAGGAAGGAGAATTGGGGAAGAAATTTGTTGATTTTTATTGATATCCAAAAGAAATTACATCTCATGATTTATAGAGAGGGAATGTGGTGGTTTTGCTACAGGACATAATACAAACAACCTGTGCTGTGTGCACTATACCCAATCCTTCCACAATCCCATTCAACTAAAAAGAAGTGTGTACTGCACGTAAAAAACAGATACATGAATTAAAAACATATAAAATGGAAAACTAGTAATGGTTGGTGTAGCAGCTCAGGAACTCTGATACTCTGGCGGCTCTGGTGATGCTCCGATGGCTGCAGTTACTCTGGTGTCTCTTTCCTGAAAGTGACGGATCTCTTATAGAAGGTTGCACTGATTTTTTGTGGCAATGGTGGAACTCTGACCAGAAGAGAGTGCTTTTTTCGGTGAGGGTAGAAGAACGGGAGGAAATATGGGTTGATGCTTTTTATCTATCCGGTGGGAAATTAGCTGGGGTTTTGGAAATTCTCATGGCTCTGACGTCATTAAAAGTTTAAGATTTGGAAGAGAACTTCATACCAATGGAACCAAAGGTTTAATCTAGTTACAATAGGGGCTAGGATCCCTCTACATAGACACCTCCTAAATATGGAAATTACTTACAGCTAGGAAACAACAAAAAATTTGTATTGACAAATATGTACAAGGGTTTGAATCTATGTATTAAGGGAACCTCATTACTAGTAGGAAGAAAATTTCCTCATATAGAGTAGTCATAGCCAAATGGTAAAACTTTATATGGACGATTCGTTCCGTTCTTATATTTCTCATGTCAAAAGACGCGTGTGTACAAAAAATTAAGTCGTTTGGAGGCTTCTTCTTACCCATGCATCGCAAAGAAAACAGTTCATTTTGCAGCCGCTTAGAACATGGATAAAAGATCTCCAAATCACTTGAGATCCAAATCACTTGAGAGAGATATTATAGGCATACATATAATGTGACATAAAAATCAAAGTGTGCGGGTCTTCCACAAGAGGTTCCCGCAGTTAGTTACATACAGTCTCTATGAGGAAATCACCTCTTATACTTAAGTGTAAGGATCCATTTTTTTAATATGATATGGGAGATGAGGTAATGAAAACATACGAAATCTGCCACACTAACAAACCTCTAACAATAAGTATTATGTCTAATTTAAAGTATTTTGTGCACCTGCATCCATCATTTTGAAAACCTTGATCCGACCACCACAAGTTTAGGCCCTGAATCTCTTTGCCATTTCCTAAATTATGTTACATTGGTTGGCTCTAATTCCTTTTATTGCAGGAACTGCTCTAACTGTTCTGAGTTGTAACAGCTTGTTGTTCTGTTTTAAGTAATTGTCTAATTGAATATTTTTCATGTTTCATTATTCATTTATTTTATTATAATACACTTTCATACACATGCATGCGCACAAACTTAAACATATGCACAGACAGACAGCAGCCACATCGACATACATGGTTTTACACATAGGTAATACGTATACATAACACATGTACTGATGTACACATGCATACATGTATACGTTATGTTTGATTACTTAAGCATGCAGATCGTCGTGTTATTGTTATATTGTAAGCAACTAGTAGTCTAGATCATTACAGTTAGAAGGTTTAGACCAGAAGAGAGATGCTGCATTTTTCACAAAAAGCAGCATTAGGTAGAATGCTACAATCAATAGGCGAGAACGGGATTCTTGACTGGCTCTGTGGTGTCTGCTCCTGTGAATGCTGAGAAAGAAAGATCGCAGTAGAGAGGGAAAACGAAGATAAGGTTTATGTGTGGCAGGAGCCCAGGTTTTAAGAACTACCAAGACCATAATTTACAAGATACGTTCGTATTAAAAGTGACTGAAATCTATAGAGATGGACGTCTGATTTCAACTCATACCTTCAAGATATTGAGATCCGCTTTATGATGGTCAGAAATATTTGCCCAATATTAACTCTAAACTGAACTTTGATATACACTACAAAATAAAGTCGTTTTGCCGGCACAATTGTCCCTGGTGTTTTTCAAAAAACACCGGAACAGAACCCTACAAAAAAACCAAATTTTTACCAAAATAATCCACTTTTGAAAATATTCACCAAACTGACACACTTTTGAAACTATTTACGAAAACGACCTACTCGCTATCTCACATAGTGAGCACGATCCTCGCGATCTGAGATAGCAAGTGTAGGCTTATTTCTTTCTGCACAACTTGGCAAGAAAACTGGGAAAAAATACAAGGCAAAGACTCGCTGTCTCGGACAGCGAGTGTGTGTATACCACACTCGCTGTTTGAGACAGCGAGTGCCGCTTTGATTTTATTTATTTATTTTTTAATCAGACTCGCTGTCTCATCTCATCTTCACTTCTTTCTCTCTCCATCCACTCTTCCAACTCCGAAACTCAAAACCCTAGCTCCCAAATTGGACCGCTCACCCATAAAATGCATTCAAAATATATTTTGATCCACTTCGTCCTTCATAACCCTCTATACTCTCACTCTAAAAATCCTAAACTCATCACCCAAGATCCCCAATCATGTTGAATTGGGGAAAGTTTAAAGAGGTCTTCTCCATGCTCAAAATTGCTCAATCTTCCTGTTGCCGCTGAATCTGGTGTGGGGCAATAGATAGAATTTGTGAATTCGTAGGAACTCGAATAGGCCCAAACCTGACTTCTTCCCTGGTTGATAGGTTGACTCCTTGGTGCTCCCGTGGAACTGCACAAACGTTCAAAACACTGGGATGGATTCCGGCGACGAACCCTCCGACGCACTTATCAATACACAGAAAATGAAAGGAAAAAAGCTTCAGTAGACAAAGAGTGATCACCTTGTAACTGTATGAGGTAGGGGGGTATTTATAATCGTCATGGGGATCTCTTTCAGGATAAGAACGAATTCCTACTTCCCGGTGTGGCTGGATAGAGGTGGTTAGAACCACCTCCTCAGGATAAGGACGAGCCAGAATTTTCTCATATCCTGTTGAACTGGTCCTTAACGGTTTGTGACCCGTTCTCGGTTGAACAGATCCGTTCACAGGGTCATCGGGTCCCAGAGGAGAGACCCGGTTTCCATTTCGGACCCGTCTGTAGCTGAAATTACCATCCTACCCCTATAACTTCAAGATTTGTGCCCAATTTGAACGGTCCTGATTTAACCCTATTTTTATCCATATCACGAGCCCCCCACTCCCAAAGACTGAATTAATTCAGCCTTTGAGGAGTAGTTTTACTGTTTTAATGGCGTACCAGGTTTTATCAGAGTTCTAAAGAGGGATTTTGGATCTTAAATGAGGCGTGATGATGTTTTCAGGAGCTGGTAGTACTCCCAAGATTATTCTTAGGCTTTCCTGGATTTTTGGTGATTTTTCCCGATTTTAAAATGTTTTTTCGGATCAGTTATTTAATTTTGCGAAGCAACAATCTAATTTTAAGAAGCACCAATTAATTGTTCCAACAAATAATTATTTGCTCAGGAGCTTCAAAATATTTTTCCCGGGTTTATAATTATTTTTTAGAATTTTTAATTAATTTTTTGGAATTTTTAATTATTTTTTTGCAATTTTTAAATAATTAATTCGAATTATAATTAAAATAAAAGGAATAATCAATTAAAATAATGGCGCGGCGCTACCCAGGCTGTCGATCACACCTGGGCGCAAGTTTTGAGGTGATCAGAAGGCGAATCCAAGGCGTAGCTGCATTTTTTCATGTTTGGGGGTCGGTGGCAAGAGCTCTCGGCGCCAGTTGCCAACCCCCTTAACCCTTCGGCACGCAGACATAAGCTTGAGTGGTGTCCGAAGTCTTAGAGGTTCGGCGAGTGTTGCCGAAGTAGAGAGGGACCTCGAGAAGGCAACACGTGTCTACTTAGCATTGACTGGTCAACTCTTTTTCTCACGTTTGGAGCTCGGTGGCAAGAGCTCTCGGATCAGGTTGCCGAGGTCTAGGAGGTTGACATGTGTCCAAGTTGCGATGACTGGTCAACGCATTTTCTTGCGTTTGGAGCTCGGTGGCAAGAGCTCTTGAATCATGCTGCCGAAGTCTAGGAGGCTGACACGTGTCCAAGTTGTGTTGACTGGTCAACACATTTTCTTACGTTTGGAGCTCGATGGCAAGAGCTCTCGGATCACGCTGCCGAAGTCTAGGAGGCTGACACATGTCCAAGTTGCATTGACTGGTCAACGCATTTTCTTGCATTTGGAGCTCGGTGGCAAGAGCTCTCGGATCATGCTACCAAAGTCTAGGAGGCTAACACTTGTCCAAGTTGCGTTGACTGGTCAACACATTTTCTTGCATTTGGAGCTCGATGGCAAGAGCTCTCGGATCACGCTGCCGAAGTCTAGGAGGATGACACGTGTCCAAGTTGCATTGACTAGTCAATGCATTTTCTTGCGTTTGGGGCTCGGTGGCAAGAGCTCTCGGATCACGCTACTGAAGTCTAGGAGGCTGACACATGTCCAAGTTGTGTTGACTGGTCAACGCATTTTCTTGTGTTTGGAGCTCGGTGGCAAGAGCTCTCGGATCATGCTGCCGAAGTCTAGGAGGCTGACACGTGTCCAAGTTGCGTTGACTGGTCAACACGTTTTCTTGCGTTTGGAGCTTGGTGGCAAGAGCTCTCGGATCATGTTGCCAAAGTCTAGGAGGCTGACACGTGTCCAAGTTGCGTTGACTAGTCAATGCATTTTCTTGCGTTTGGAGCTCGGTGGCAGGAGCTCTCGAATCATGCCGCCGAAGTCTGGGAGGATGACACGTGGAATGCTGACGATAGTGACCTGTCAAAGGTTTTTTGGCCTCTTGCGCTTCCTTCATTTATTGTCGTCTTTTGGTTAATGGGCCGGGCCATTTGGCCTTTTGTGGCCCTTTAGTCTCGATTATAGTGCCCTTCTCTATAAAACTCCAACCCCCCCTTCATTTGCTCACTTCTCTCATTTTAGCTGAGGCGATTCTTCTTCACCGCAGGGAACTTGAGGCGAGATCCTGTCTCATTCCGGCGACTATTCCGACCGTGACTTTCCCATCAAGGTATCACTAAATACTTAGTTTATTTTTTAAAGAATGTCCACCGTTCCGCCGAGGCAAGAGACCTTCCCTCCTCTCGCACAAGCGTCTTCTAGTCAGGTCCCTCACATCGACAAGGGCAAAGCCGTAGCAAGTTCAGCTTCAGTAGTGGTGGAGACCAGAGTCGAGGTCGAACGGAGGATGGGGGAGTTCGGAAGACTGCCAGGTGAGTTGACGGGGCTCCATAGAGTTCGGGAGATCCCGGAGGACCAAGCAGAGCGAATTATCTATGGTTTGGGGCGGAGCTTCGATGAGAACGAAGCTAGAGAAACCACGGAGGCGGACGAGACTACGTCTATTCTGACCGAGGCCGATCTTGGGCTGATCCGGGATAGTTTTCAAATACCGAAGGAGTTTGATCTGCTGCTTCCTGGGTCCGGGGTGAGGGCCAACTCGCCACTGCCACAAGACATGTGCTTCTGGCCGGTCGACGCTTTCTTGGTTGGAGTTCGGCTCCCACTTCATCACTTCGTAGTCGAAGTGCTGAGGTGGTTTAGAATATACCCTGTTCAGTTCATGCCGAACGTTTGGAGGCTAATTAACGGGTTTGTCCTCCATTGCCAAGCGGCGGGTTTCGAATCAAAGTTGAGTGTGCTCCGGGTGGTATATCGGGTTCACCAATTGCAGAAGTCGTCTTACCGCTTATATCTAGCTCCGAGGCACGGGGCAAGGCTCGTCAGCTACCCCGACTCAATAAAGCATTAGAAGGACAAGTTCTTCATCATCTAGAGTCGAGGTCCGTGGGGGATCCCCACTACTTGGGTCGAGGTTATCTCGAAGAGAGTCAAAGAGAGTCCGGTCCTCAGCCTCGAAGAAGACGACATGGTCCAGACTCTTCTCGATCGTCCAAAGTTCGACTGGAAGGACCTGACTGAGGAGCTGCTTTACAGGCGGGGTCTTAGCCAAATAAACCCCAGTACAACCCTTTTTTTTATACATAGGCCGGTTCTCTTTGTTTTCGTAAGCGGTTTTGTTCGTATTTGACTATTAACTCTTCTTCCTTGCAGGGAATGGCCAGGACATCATGGCCCATGATGTCTTCGAAGACATCATGGCCGAGCATTGGGTTCTAAACAGCAAGGCTCCAAGAAATAGGAAGAGGGTCGCCACCAAGGTAACTTTGCCCAAGCCGAAGACCCTGGCCGCTATTGTGGATCGGCCCCCGCAGCGGGCCGAGGTTACACAAAGGCCGGTGGCCCATGCGACAGGGTCGGCTTCAACTGATACGACGGTGTTCCTTCTGTTCGCTGCCTTAGGCTTAGAAGCCCCGCCGATGGTCCCGCCGCTGACCATCGACACCGAGGTGCTCCTGACCGAGGAGCACAAAAAGATCTTCGTCCCGGACTGGCAAGTCCGCAAGCATGACGAATTTCTAGGTGACTGTCAACCTACATGCAGGTAGTTCGGTCTCTAGCTACCCCGAAGGACAGGTCAGCTATGGATGCGCATAGCGTTGGGGACGATGCGCTCGAGGTGGCTCAAGCGGTGATGTCGGTGAGTACTGATTCAGCCGTTTTCTTTGTTTGAATAGTTGGTTTTCTTTTAAGGTTAAACATGTGTGCTCCATTTTCTCGCAGATGACTTGTCACTTCAGTCACCTCATGGAGAAGATGGCCGAACAAGAGAAAGAATTGAAGCAGGAGGCCGACAGGGCTCGGGCGGAGAAAGCTCGGATCGCCAAAGAGCTCGAGCTGTCGAAGATAGAGGCCGAAGGGAAGTCTCCAAGGTTGGAGCACATTAAGGCTTTGGTTGCAAAGCTCGAGGCGGACAACGCTAAGTTGCTTCAAGTGGCGGAGCTGTCGGCGAAGGAGAAAGAGGATGCTGTGGCCACGGCGACTACTGCAGCGGCGAAGCAGGCCGAGGAGCAGGCTATGGGGAAGGCGAAGGGTTTCCTCATCGTGAATATGGCAAAGGCTTACGCCCACGCCATTGATCAAATGAAAGAGGCGTATCCGGATGTGGATTGTGCCGGATGGCGTCTCTTTCCGGACCCTATCCCCGGCTTTGACGATGCCTCAGAAGGTGATGACAAAGATGAGGAGGTGGAAGCTCCCGCCGAGGTCAACGAGGCCCGGGGCAACGAGACCGGGGCTGACGCGCCTTCGGAGGTCATGCCTCTAGCGATGGTTGCAGCACCAGGGACTTCTTCTACTGTGGATTGCTCGACAGAGGTCAACCCCTGACTTGTTTGTCTTTTCTTTCATTTTTATGTACTGAAGACAAACTGTGCACTGGCCACCGCTTGTATCTTTTGATTTTAATGAAAAACTTTTTGAACAAGTATTGGAGTTCGGAATTACTTGAGTCTGCCCCACTTCTGAGTTGTCTTGTAGTCGACTTGCTTAGATTTAGCTTTGCAATGTAGGGTTCTTAGTCTTTGATAATTTATTTGCCATTCTGGACTTTTTTTTTACAGCTCGCCAAAGCATTACAACTTGCCGAAGTGCCACGGATAGTGAAAGTAGAACGTCTCAAGGCTAGTCTAGGGGTGACAAGGTTAGGGCTAGCTCGGACTCGAGAGAGGCTAGCTCAGACTCAAGAGAGGCTTTTCAAAACCGAGGCTGAGCTGAACCACTTCAAGCTGACACTGGCTCGTCGTGACTCTGACGTGAAGCACCTCGAAGAGCAGGCTCGGGAGGTACCCCTTGAGGGAGAGGAGATATGCCCCTCGATGGCCTTCAACCAAGGCCTATGGCTTCAGGACCTTCGTCAGCGCTCGTTCAAGTTCAGAACCAAACGAGATGGCTTGAAGAACTTCGTGCTCGAGAAAAGCTTGGAAACAGCGAACCATCGGATGGCTATTACCGAAGCTTCTCATCAGGGTGGCTCTAGCCGACTGCCTCGGCTGAACATCTCTGTGACAGACAACTCGCTGAAGGATCAGGTGGTGAAGCTAGAGGCGGAGAACCATCGGCTATGACGACTGTCCGTGGGTAGCAACATCCGAACCACTTCTTGTCCCTGAGGTGAATACTCCCAACGGAGGTCGTTCCACGAGTTGGCGTTGCACTTGCCCCTGTCTCGAGGCGCCTTGGGGATGCGCAGAGCGCAGTGGCCGGCTCATCGAGCGGAGCATCGATCAGGGTGACACTCAGGCTTCTAGGATCCGAAGACGCGACTCGGCCTGCCGGTCTAGATACCTCAACAGGACAAAGGCCACCGTAGCATGGTGCTCGTTGACCTCGGCTCTCCCTTAAGAGAAGTGTCCCCCTCCCTAGGAGGGGTTAAAGTAGCTTTTTAATTTTGTAATCTTGCCTCCACAAGTTTTGTAACTCGATGTAAGGATGAGTCGTTGGTCTGTAACCAGACTTGTACCTCAAACTTTTAATAAAATAGTACTTGTTTCCTAAACTTGTGTGAGCATTTGCAACTGTCAACAGCTGTAGGAGCAATTCCTAATTGTGATCCGCTTCATACTCGCTTAGAAACAAGTATTTGAAGCAGAGTCAGACCAAGTGTTGGACTCCAAACTTGTCGTTTAGAGATTATCAACAGCTGTAGGAGCAATTTCGAATGGTGATCCGCTTCGTACTCGCTTAAGAGCAAAGTATTTGAAGTAGAGTCGAACCAAGTGTTGGACTCCAAGCATGTCGTTTAGGGATTATCAACAGCTGTAGAAGTAATTCCGAATGGTGATCCGCTTCGTACTCGCTTAGAAGCAAGTATTGGAAGTGGAGTCGAACCAAGTGTTGGACTCCAAGCATGTCGTTTAGGGATTATCAATAGCTGTAGGAGCAAATGGTGACCTGCTTCATACTCTCTTAGAAGTAAGTATTTGAAGCGAAGCCGAACCAAGTGTTGGACTCCAAGCGTGTCGTTTAGGGATTATCAACAGCTGTAGGAGCAATTCCGAATGGTGATCCGCTTCGTACTCGCTTAGAAGCAAGTATTGGAAGTGGATTCGAACCAAGTGTTGGACTCTAAGCATGTCGTTTAGGGATTATCAACAGCTGTAGGAGGAATTCCGAATGGTGACCCGCTTCGTACTCGCTTAGAAGCAAGTATTTGAAGCGGAGCCGAACCAAGTGTTGGACTCCAAGCGTGTTGTTTAGGGATTATCAACAGCTGTAGGAGCAATTCCGAATGGTGATCCGCTTTGTACTCGCTTAGAAGCAAGTATTTGAAGCGGAGTCGGACCAAGTGTTGGACTCCAAGCATGTCATTTTTAAAGTTTTGTGCGTCTCAAACAGGCCAACTAGTTTATTATAAATAAAAGATCCCAGGAAGTATCTTTCCTTTATTAAAGAAGATTTGAGTGGCTGCTTCTGAGTTGCAAGCCACTCTTACATTTTGCAAAGAAAAATACAAGATAATTAAAAGCCTCGAATGGAAACTGCTCGACTCAAGAGATGTCTGAAGTTGCTTGGGGCAGTGTTACGACACCCTCTTGGTACTTCATTAGATGGTCGGCGTTCCAAGTCCTTGGTATCTTCCTGCCCCCTGGGTCTTCAAGTTGATACGCACCAGGGTGAATAACTTTGGAGACCCTATACGGACCTTCCCAATTGGGTGCTAGCTTGCCTTTCTTGCAGGGCACGGAGATCGATAGCTTCCGGAGTACTAGGTCCCCCTCTTTGAGATTGGCGGAGCGGACCTTCTTGTTGTAAGATTGCATGATCCTACAGCGGTAGGTTTCTTTCCGGATAGAAGCTCTTTTTCGAACCTCATCGATGAGATCCAAGCTGTTGCGGAGCTGGCTCGCATTTTGCTCTTCCCGGTAGGCGATCAATCTGGGAGATAGTAGGCCGACCTCCAGGGGGATGATGGCTTCTGAGCCATACATGAGGTTGAAAGGTGACTCTCCTGTTAGGGTTCTCTTCGTGGTTCGGTAGCTCCACAAGATGTTGAGGACCTGCTCAACCCATAACCCCTTGGTGGACTCGTCGAGCCTCTTCTTTAGGCCAGAGAGGATTTGGCGATTAGCATTCTCCACTTGACTGTTGGACTAAGGGTGGGATACTAAAGAGAATCGTTGTTGGGTACCGAGGTCGGTACAGAATTCGCGGAAAGTCGCCCCTGGGAATTGGGTTCCATTGTCGGTCACGAGAATACGAGGTACACCGAATCGACAAACAATGTTCTTCCAAAAGAACTTTTGAACCTTATTCTCTGTGATGGTTGACAGGGGTTCGGCCTCGATCCACTTGGAGAAGTAGTCTATCGCCACAACCAGGAACTTTAGCTGGTCCGGCGCTGGGGGAAACGGTCCGAGCAAGTCCATTCCTCACATGGCGAAAGGGATTAGACTTGATAGGGAGGAGAGTTGGGCTTGAGGCAGGTAACAGATTGGGGCAAATCTCTGGTAGGAGCCGCATTGTCGGACATACTCTTCGGAGTCGCTGAGTAGTGTGGGCCAGAAGTACCCGTAGTTTATGATTTTGCAGGCGAGAGATCTCGCTCCCATGTGCGCACCGCACATACCGTCATGGGCCTCTTTCATGGCGTAGAATGCTTCCTCGGGGGAGAGACACCTCAGATAGGGTCGGTCGTCGATCTGAGTGTAAGAGCGTTTGTACATGACTCCATCAAGAAGTGTGTACCGCTTGGCTCGGGTCTTGATCCTTCTTGCCTCTTTCGGGTCCTCTGGGAGAACTCCATCCCTAAGGTACTCGAGTAAGGTTTTCATCCAGTTCTCCCCAAGTGGGAGGGGCATAGTCTCCATTGGTTCTAAGCCATCTTCCTCGATACTTGGTTTGAGGAGGACCTCTATCAGGACGGTCCATTCCAGACCTTAGAGGGAGGAGGAGGTGAGCTTAGAAATGGCGTTCGCCTGTGCGTTTTCCTCACGAGGAACCCGCTGGAGTTGAACGTCTTCGAAGGAGGCTATTAGCCCCCTAACCTTCACCAGATACTTGGCCATGCACTCGTCCCTTGCTTCGTATTCTCCGGACACCTAGTTAACGACCAACTGCGAGTCGCTGAAGACCCTTACGCGCTTGGCTCCTGCCTTGCGGGCCATAAATAGCCCCACTATGAGGGCCTCATACTTTGCCTCATTGTTTGATGCTGGGAAGTTGAAGCGCAAGGAGTATTGTAGGACAAAGGCATCGGGTCCAGTCAGGATGATGCTGGCCCCACTTCCGTCTGCACATGAGGATCCATCCATATATACGGTCCAGATTAGGGGTTCAGCAACTGACTCGCAAGGGTTGGGATAGTGCTCTTTACAATGAATTCGGCCAGGGCTTGCACCTTGATAGCGGTTCTTGGTTGGTAGCTGATTTCATGTTAGCTCAGCTCTATGGACCACTTCATCAAGCGGCCCGACGTTTCTGGCTTATGGAGCATCTGCTTCAGCGATTGGTCGGTAAGAACGACCTGTAACACCCCGAATTCCAAAACAGCTGAATTCGAGATTTCCACAGGATCTTTACACTTCTTTCGTACAATTTTACAAGGAATTTAAAACTTTTATTTCAACAATGATTACATCAGAGTCTTTTACATCAATACGCAGCGGAATCAATAAAATAATGAATGTACAATTTTTACAACTTTAACATTTAAATAATCAACAGCATCAATTCTCTTTATATCTTCATGTAACTCCAAACCCTGCATATAAAACTGTGGGCGCGTCAGTTGCTTACAACTGACGAAATATTATACACGGCCATCCTCTCTATGCCGGAAACAGTATAACAATTCTTAAATACTTTAGCAAACACAAACTTGATCACAAACAAAGCTACAAATGGACAATCCTGTTGATGTCGTGTTATGCGGTGCACTTAGTCCTTAATGCATTTATTTATATTACATGACACTAATGCGCACTTGTTCGGATTTTATGCATCCCATACTACATAGGTTCGAGGGCAAGCCCTTAATCGTTCTTCATCTTTGTAGGGTTCAATCCCTCGCCATGACTTAATCTACTACTGTAATTACGGTAGGTATCTTAGATGATCTATGAGTACAAGCACGTGTACAGAAAATTCTGGAGGGGAATCCCACGTCATGTCACGACGCATCGTGAAGACAGCCTGTGGCAATTCAGCCTCACTTCATGGCACACGATCCTCTTGCAGTCACCAAACATCCAACAAGCGTCACCACTGGGACAATAATTCTGGAGTAGTGCCCACGCCATGTCTTGACGCATCAAGCAGGCAGCCTGTGGATCACTCTCACACCGCCAATCCGATGGCCCTCATACTCGTGTTTTTCTCCTACTTTCATCACGTTTTCACTATACATCTCTCTGTAATTTCGGTAAGTATCATAGATGTTCTATGATTACAAGCACGTGTACAGAAAACCTGGAGGGGAATCCCACGTCATGTCACGACGCATCGTGAAGACAGCCTGTGGCAATTCAGCCTCCTTCATGGCACACGATCCTCTTGCAACCACCAAACATCCCACAAGCATTGCTACCGGATGGTACTCTGGAGTAGTATCCACATCATGTCACGACGCATCTTGAAGACAGCCTGTGCATACCCTCACAACACCCATCCAATGGCCCTCATACTCATGTTTTTCTCTTACTTCCATCACAGCCTTACAAAATTTTTTTTAAAAGAAAATCATCACAACCTAGAGCTAGCTTACCCTACTGGATTTAAATCAAAACAACAGAGACAGTCAGCCTACCTGGCTACTTCTCAAGAGACGCTCAACCCTCAATGGTTAGCTCTCAAAATCATAAATAAAACTGCCGGTCACTAGGGTCTCGCCTAGCCTCTAGATTTCAACAACTATCTCTTTCTAGTGATCAACAATATTTCATAATTAGTCTCAAATAACATTTCCACTTCTTTTGTTCACAAACTCTTTCTCAAAACATTTCTTTTATAATCTCATAACATGAGAACCTTTCAATTCGATCTCTTTATCAATTTCATCATTCATATCCTTGTATGTATTTCAAAATAAACTTTAATCAAGTATTAATAATCATAAAATCTCTCATTTAACTCTTTTCAAAATCATATCCAAACTCAAGAACCAAAAACCAGTTCAGTTCAGTCGACCGGTGTCAGTGCCAGTCGACTGTTCAGCGAACATCAAAACCTCTCAGTCAGTATCAGTCGACTGTTCTGCTAACATCAAATCATCACAGTCGGTTCAGTCGACTGGTGACAGTATTAGTCGACTGTTCCGCGAATACTTTGAAAACTCAAACACTAAAATTCAGGACAGCAGCAGTCGACTGTGAAAGTAGTAAGTCGACTGTCCTGCCGACGAAAACCCAATTTCTTATACTTTCCAGTCGACTGTAGAAGGTAAACAGTCGACTGTCAATTACACCAATTATAGTCTACATATACTTTTCGACCTTTTAATTGATTTGTACTCCCATATAAAAATATAAATCATTTCCAGAATGTATTTCTTTTAAAAACAATATTGTATGTGTTTTCAAATTCACCAGTTTCTCGTCTTTCAATAAAAATCCTTTAAAATGCATAAAAACATATACAATCAATTTCCCAAATAGAATATTATCTTTTATCAAAAATTACTTTATAAAAATCTCTATACTCAAAAATAGATATTTTGAAGTTAGAACCACACTTCTTTGCCACATTCTCAACAAACAACATATTTGCATTATTCTAATCATGTCTCAACATGCATTAATTTCATATAAATCATTTCAATTCTAGCATCTCAACTAACAATCATAATCATTTAGAAAATGGAATAGCAATTTGCATATACCACACCAATCAAGATTTAACTATTCATTTCGACATTAATTTGCATGTAATCTCATGATACCAATTCAATTTCAACCAAATGAATTATATATCATCTATCATGCATTTTCTACTCCTAAATTAGAAAGCATTTAAGAAACACCCACCTAAAGTTGAAGAAATACGAATAGAAAGCTCCTAGAAAAATCCCTTAGAATGCACGAATAGATCCTTCTCCTCCTAGCTCCTTGCCAAAACCGAAAGCTTCAAATTGGGTTGTATAGCCGACCTCCAATGGGAAAAACTCAAAACTACTCAATCTTTTTCTTACTCAAATCTTTTCTCTCTTTAATAAATTTTTCTAATGTACTGTTGTGCAATCCAGCTATCTAAATAAATAGATAAACTAGACACAAATTAAAATCTCGCAAGTGTACGAATCGTTTATAGAAGCGTAGTGACAAGCAAGGGTCGATCCCACAGAGATTGTAGAAATTAACTTACTAACCAATAAAACAGAAATAAGAATCTTAAAGTGTTGTTCTAAAAGAAATGACAAGATTAAAACTAGATCAAGTAGTTCTGAATCACAAATATCTATTAAGTAGTTGGGCTTTGATTTCCACCTGTAGTCAATAATGCTAAGTCACCTTCTACACTACTCTAATCACTCATGTTTGTTCCTTTAAGGGCATGGTATCTACTCCTTAAAGTTAATGTTTCCCTAGGCCAAGAATTAGGCATGGTATCTACTCTAATTCGTTTCTTTCCTTAAGTATTTAGCATGGTATCTACTAAGTTACACTTAAAGAAAACATAGGAACAATGGAAACGAACAAACACTCGAAGTTCTAGAAATTGGTATCAGATCTAGATCCTTCAAGTTGATTAAACCAAGAACCCCTAAAGATTCCTGTGTTACAAGTTATGAGCACGAGATACGGGTCGTCTCTATGCTCATATAACAGATTCAGATTTATAATACGCAAACTTGATAATCTCAGGTTCTGCATGGCAGTCGACTTGCTGTCACTCTCAGTCGACTGCTCTTAGAACTTCTGAAAAAGTATGATTCATATTATAATTCTATACCAATACAATCAGGTTTAATCAATAAGTAATAGAGTAGCATTGAGAAGAATATAAGCATTACATGACTACGGTTTCAATCTACCCAACTATGAAATTAGTTCCTTATAATAAGACTTTTATTGACTAACATTGTCGAATACATGATTAAAATAAAAACTAGAAAGAGAAGAAATAAACTGATGATGTTCGGCCCGAGAAGTCGACTTGCTGTCACTCAGTCGACTGGATCGCTCCTTTCAGTGTACTTGATCTCCTTCTTTCTTCGATGCTGATAGAATAATGCCTGTTGGTTGACGATTGATGATTCAGAGATTAAGTCCCCCTCTCAACTCCTTATTCCAGCCTTTTTATAATTTCTTTTGCCCACATCTGCAGATTTCAATTCTATCTCTTTACACATCAGATATAGATCTGAGTCGATCTTGTCACTTGCCAATCCTGGTTCTCTATCTTGATTAATGAAGAGTTGTTGTCCGCAGACGACCTGGGTTTGGATAACTTAATCTTGCTTCGGATTTGGATGAGGATGAATCTTCAACTGTTCTTATCTTCTAACTCTGTTGAATGCCAGTTGACTGGATTTGTAATCAGTCGACTGTGCCGAGACATCTGTAGATTCGTAATTCATCAGTCAAGTCGACTGTCTTTGGAGTAAGTCGACTGTACCGAGTAGCTTCAACCTCTCTGTCCAGTCGCCTATTTGAAGAACCAGTCGACTTATGCTCTGCAGTCTCTGTGTATCATCCTCAAAATTCTGAATCTGCTTCGTTTTACTGTTTTAGGCTGTTTCCTATGGAAAAGAAAAAATAAGAGTAAAATACCACATATAGAGCATTTAAATGTCCAATTACAGTAAGATTATTGCTCCTAAATGTGAATATTATTGGGTTCATCATGTACTAAGATAAGAAGAAACTATGGGGTATTTATACATAATTTTGGGTGGATTGAATGGCTAGGATTAGATCAACTAGTTAGAGATTAAGGGCTAGGATGAATTAGGGAGTTGTAGCAACTACCCATGATGAGATAACTACCTCCACACTACTCTCATTTTCTAAAATTTAAACTTGCTTTCCCTCCTACTTTAAAATCCAAATTTTAGTTTTTCCCTCTTTTATGAACAGCCCGGCCCCCAACAATGTGTGCACATCGCACGTGTACACGTGCACGTGCTTTTTGTACAAAATAATTTATTTATTTAATCTCTTTAATACTATTTATTTATATATGTAATAAATATAAAAAATTAACTTTAAAATTATACTTTTCGTGCACAATTAAAATAGACACACACAATTTCATGAAATTCATTTTGAAAGAATAATACGACTAAAACACGTGCACCGAAACACGTGCGTCGCCCGTAAAATCTAAAAAATACAAAAATTGACTTTATCGACCGAAAAATATTTATAGTTAATTGGGATGCAACATAAAGTATATTTAGTATACATTTTCTATGATATACTCTAACATACAGAAAACACGTGTATTGCACGTAAAAATTTATTTTAATTTTAATAGACAAAAATTGAATTCTATTTACAAAAATGAATTTAAACATGTTTATAAAAATAAATAATTGAACCCGTCGAAAACTTTGCACGTAACGGTGGAATGTCTAGAATCGACATGTGCATCGATTAATACGTAAAAAGCACGTAAAACTCAAAGATTGAAATTTAGCATTTGAGTTGTCTCAAATGGAATTTTAAGAATACGGAATTGCATAAATAATCGGAGTTCAAAATACATATCAAAATGCATTATGGATATCATTAATAGCAGTACAAAATGTACGTGCGTAACACCCGAGGGCAAAATTGTCAATTAAATTTTGCGGGGTGTTACACGACCACCGAATGAGACTGGAAGTACGGGCAGAGTTTCGTCGTCGCCATAACCAGCGTAAGGGCCATCTTCTCCAGCTTCGGGTAACGGAGCTCGGCATCCCGGAGGACCTTGCTGACATAGTAGATGGGCCTCTGTGCCCTATCTTCTTCTCTTACTAAGACCGCACTGAGGGTCTGCTCTGAAGCGGCGAGGTACAGGTAGAGGACCTCCCCGGGCTTTGGCTTACTCAAGAGTGGGGGGTTGGCTAAGTACGCCTTGAGCTGGTCAAATGACTCCTGTTGTGCTTGCCCCCATTCAAAGCCTTTAGCCCTCCTCAGGGCCTTGAAGAACGGGAGGCACTTCTCTCCAGACTTGGAGAGGAATCGCCCGATCGCCGCGAGGTGCCCCGTGAGCCTCTGTACTTCTTTAACGCTGGAGGGGGAGCCATTTTGAGAATAGCCTGGATCTTCTCGAGGTTGGCCTCTATGCCCCTCTGGCTGACCATGAACCCTAAGAACTTGCCGGATGAGACTCCGAACGCACACTTATTTGGGTTCAGTCTCATATTGTGCCTCCTGAGCACCCCGAAAGCTTCTTGAAGGTCGAGAATGTGCTCCTGCCCTCGGGTGCTCTTGACCAATATGTCGTCTACGTAGACTTCCATGTTTCGGCCAATCTGGTCTTGGAAGACCCTGTTTACGAGGCGTTGATATGTAGCTCTGGCATTATTCAAGCCAACGGCATAACTGGTAGCAATACAGACACTGGTCCATCACGAATGAGGTCTTTGGGATGTCGGGAGGGAACATCCGGATTTGGTTGTACCCCGAGAAGGTGTCCATGAAACTGAGGAGCCCGTGCCCGGAGGTTGCATCGATCAGGGAGTCGATGCTGGGAAAGAGAAAAGGGTCTTTCGGGCATGCCTTATTGAGATCGGTGAAGTCGATGCATATCCTCCAGCTCCTGTTGGCCTTCTTGACCATCACCACATTGGACAGCCACTCGGGGTAGTTTACCTCTTGGATAAATCGGGCGTTGAGGAGCTTTTCGACCTCCTCTTTGATCGCCTGTTGTCGCTTGGGTGCGAACTTTTGCCTCTTCTGTTAGACAGGGGTGACGCTCAGGTGGTGCATTAAGATCTCCTCCGAGATCCCGGGCATGTCTGCCGTAGTCAAAGCGAAGAGGTCGTGGTTCTCCCGTATGCACCGGGAGATGTCCTGCTTAATGGAAGGGGAGAGAGCCTTACTGATGCAGAACGTCTTAGTGGCATCTTCTTTAGAGAAGACCACCTCCTCCAGTTCGTCTACTGGCTCGGAGATAGTCTGACTACCTTCCTTGGGAAGTTCGAGGGCTTCCAGGGAGAGAACTGGACCCCCTATCGAGGTCATATAGCACTTCTGAGCCGCTTCTTGGCTTCCTCTCACTTCCCCCACTCCTGAGGGGATGGGAAACTTCATCTTCATGTGGTAGGCCGAAGGGATAGCTTGGAGTATGCCAAACTTGGTCAACCCAGGATAACATTATAGGCGGCCTTGACGTCCACCACCATGAACTTCATCGGCTCTGTGCGAGTTACCTGGGCCTTTCCAGCAGTTACGTCGAGGGTTATAACTCCCTTGATCATCACGGGACCCCAGTGAACCCGTGAAGAGTGTAGCCTGCGAGCTTGAGCCGGTCTCTCGATAGCTGGAGGCCCTTAAAGGCCTCTAAGAAATAGATGTTGACGGAGCTGCCGTTGTCCACCAAGACCCGGCAGACGTCAAAGTTTGCCATTTGGAGATTGATGACGAGGGCATCGCAATGGGGCGTGCAGATGCCCTCCAGGTCCCTATCGGAGAACGTGACTGGGACCCCAAGGCTCTTCAGAGGGGGATGGCTCTTTACAGCGTTCACTTCCCGGACGAAGGCTTTTCTGGAGGAGTTAGAGTCTCCCCCCATTGGACTTTCGTGTATCAAGTGTAGGACAGCCACTGCTTCTTCCTCCTGAGTCTCCACCTGTTGCTCTACTTATCTATTAGCCCCCCTGGGGGGTAGGGTCTGATCAGCCCTGTCCCTCCTTACAAAGCAAGCGAGCTGTCCTCTCTGGATGAGGGCTTCAATCTCGTCTTTTAGGGCCCAAAATTCGTCTGTGTCGTGCCCATGGTCCCGGTGGAAACGGCACCACTTATTCCGGTCTCTCCTCTTTCCTGGAGTATTCATCTTAGGGGGTGGCGGTAGGAGACCCTCGTTCCCGATCTCCATCAGGATGGTGGATACACTCGCATTAAGCGGAGTGAATTTCTCGAAACGAGGGGGAGGGCAATGCTGACCCCCATTGTCTTTTTAGAGCTTCTTAGCTCCTTCTTCTTCAGTAGTCTTCCATTTGTTCCCGGAAGATGACCCCTCCAGAGTGGGGCAATTGAGAAACTCTTCAGCTCGGATATACTTCTCACTCCTGAGAAGGAGCTCGGAGAAGTCCCAAGGAGGCTTCTTGGCCAAGGAGGCCCTGAGTTCAGGGTTGGTGACATTGGATTGAAATGCGGCCGAAGCCACTGACTGATCCAATGAAGCAATAGACTGGGCCTCCGCGATGAATCGCTTGACATAGTCTCTCAGCCGTTCACCCTTGTTTTGGCTGAGGAAGAGTAGAGAGGTGCTGTTCTTCTCGAAACGGCGACTGCTCACGAAATGGTTGAGGAAGAGGCCTTCGAACTGGTCGAATGAGAAGATGGAGGCTGGAGCGAGCCTCGAATACCACTCCCGAGCAGGACCTTTGAGGGTGGCCAGGAAGGTCTTGCAGAGGAGAGCGTCGGAAGCATGATGGATCATCATGAGAGTTTTGAAACTCTCAATATGATATGTGGGGTCCGACTCCCCGGTGTAAGACTCGAAGTATGGAGGCTTGAAGTTGTCCGGGACAGGGGCCTCCATGATAGTGCGGGAGAATGGGGGCCTACTCGGGCGGAGGTTCCTCGCTCGTTGCTCCTCATCTCGGTCGAGCTGGCCGAGCGCCTCTCCATCTCGTGGAGACAACGGTAGACGGAGTCCTACCTCTGGTCCTGCCTGGTCGAACCTCGAGACTCTTCTTCGTGCCGAAGAGGACTGGGGCTACGGTAGTAGCTTTAAGTTGATCGAGGACTGGGAGATGGGCGATGATGGCTCGGAGCCAGCCTAGGAATTGGGGAACGGCGGCGATGGCTTGGAGCTAGTCGAGGACGGGGAAGCGGCGATGGCTCGAAGCCGGTCGAGGACTGGGGGAGCGGGGATGGTGACGAGGAGCTGGCTGAGGGCTAGGAGCCCTGTAACCATTGTTGGGGGCAGCATTGAGCACCCGAAAGACTACCTCCTGGAATTGTTGGAATTTTGCCCTCGTGACGGAGGCCTCCTGCTCCCGATGGGCTCGAGCCACAGGATGGCTTGCCGGGGAGTGACTTTGCCTTAATCGATGCTTGGGTGACTCTCTCTGCCTCCTAGGAGAGTTGGACCCCCTGCGATCTGTTCGGCGGGGTGACCGATCTCTCGGGTGCTCCCGGCGGGGGTTCGCCTCACGGGTCCGCCTCTCGTCTAGACGGATCGGAAGGTCAGGCCCGGGCTTGTTCTATCGGATGTTGAGCACATCCAGCCGATCCTTCGGTGTAGGAGGACTATGGGAGGCCATAGAATCTGTGGAGGCATTGTGAATGGAAACTCGCACTTGATGCGTAGGCTGCTTCTGGCAGCTCCGCTGAGAGGGCTCCCCAACAGTCACTTGGGGCCCTAGAGGCTGCAGAATAAATTGAGGGGCTTGCTGTTCGAGCTGTAGGGCCGGTTGGACGGGAGGATGGAGATCCTCCTCCAGAGGATGAGGAGGATGAGAAGAGGTTGTTCTCCGGTTAGAGTGTGTGGACTTCCTCTTGGGAGGCATTGCTGGGAGTAGCTTTGGTTTAAGGAGGAAGGTCAGATAGCTATTTGAGATTTCCCATAAATGGCATCAATCTGTTGCCGCTGAATCTGGTGTGGGGGCAATAGATAGAATTTGTGGATTCGTAGGAACTCGAATAGGCCAAAACCTGACTTCTTCCCTGGTTGATAGGTTGACTTCTTGGTGCTCCCGTGGACCTGCACAAACATTCGAAACACCGGGATGGATCCCGGTGACGAACCCTCCGATGCTCTTGTCAATACATAGAAAAGGAAAGGGAAAAAGATTTAGTAGACAAAGAGTGATCACCTTGTAACGGTAGGAGATAGGGGTATTTATAGTCGTCGTGGGGATCTCTTTCAGGATAAGAACGAATCCCTACTTCCCGGTGTGGCTGGATAGAGGTGGTTAGAACCACCTCCTCAGGATAAGAACGAGCCAGGATTTCCTCGTATCCTGTTGAACTGGTCCTTAACGGGTTATGACCCATTCTTGGTTGAACAAATCCGTTCGTGGGTCATCGGGTCCCAGAGGAGAAACCCGGTTTCCATTTTGGACCCGTCTGTAGCTGAAATTACCATCCTGCCCCTGTAACTTCAAGATTCGTGCCCAATTTGAACGGTCCTAATTTAACCCTATTTTTAGCCATATCACTTCCCGATCATTGATTTGAAGGTATGATTTGTATTACCTTTTATTATGTACACTTGGGTAGATTTAGTTTGTGATTAGATAATGACTCTCATTTTTTGTATAAATATGTATATGTGTGGATTACGATATTCTTATTTGGTTTTATTTTGGTGGTGAAATTATTCGTGACGCAAAGCTAGGTTGTTGTTATAGTGTCGTTGATCCTGAAATAATTTGGGCCCTTGTACAATTGCAATGGCAGAACTAGTCGATAAAATTTATGAGGTTACTAATTGGGATAGAGATCAAAGGAATGGTAAAATTTCAGCTTTTTATGCAGCGAAAAAATGTGAAGATCAATATTTTATGACTGCGCCCGTAGCAAATGATAACGCTCTAAAGTCCATGATTGTTAGGACAATTGATCCGAATTATAGTTGGTCTGTATTGGAGTTATATATTCAAAAAATACAAATTATTAATGCCTACATGCTAATCCTAGTTCAAGCTTCGTACGAGAAGTACCGGCACATGAGATGAGTTCTAACCCAGTTCAAACATCCTGTGCAATCCCACCGTCCCCACAAGAAGACACGTTCACAAATACAACAAGTCCAGATCCTACTGAATTTGAGTTGCCACGTCAACCTAGTTTAGTTCATGATTATGTTCAAAATGACAATGTATTTGAAATATTTGAAAATGCTACCTTAACAACGAATTATTAGAGGATGACGAAGATGATGAAGAAAGTGACGATGATGTTGCTGAGAGTTTAGAAAATGATGACAAAGTGGAAGAAGATGAATATGCAAATATTAATATAAATGAGGGGAACGATAATTATGTGAACGTTAATGATGTCTATAATAATGTTAATGTTCATATTACCGAGGAGATGACACAAAGTGCGAGAGTAAATCAAGTTTCACAAGAGTCGTCTGGTTCATCCAATATAGATGAATTTTACATTGGGCAAGAGTTTCAAAGTAAAGAATTGATCCAGTAGGCAGTGAAGCTATACTCCATCAAAAAACATTGGGAATTTGTCACATTGAAACCTACACCGACCCTATATACCGTGAAATGCAAATTGGCACCTAGGAAACGTACCCTTGAGGAGATGGTGCAAATCCCCGCAGTCATAAGTGAAGGCAGTTTCCCGTGGAGATTACGTGCAATCGTTTCAAAAGGTGGGACAAATTTTGTGGTGAAGAAAATAGTAGAGCCGCATACAGGTATGAATCCCACGTTGAATCAAGATCACCGTAAAGTTGACGCTAAACTTGTATGCAATTTGATTGTGAATGTTGTGAGGCTGAGATAGGAATAACACCGCTGGTCATTATTGAGATAGTCAAACTATAATTCAATTATCAGATTTCGTATAGGAAGACTTGGATTGCAAAACAAAAAGCTATTGAGAGGTTGTCTGATTCCTTTGAAGAAGCATATACTAAGTTGTCTTATCTTCTATCAGCAATACAAGCAGCAAATCTAGGAGCCGCTATCCATTAGGATAAGTATGAGTCTGGTCCCGGTGAGAAAACATTCAAAGGAGTATTTTGGGCATTTGATTCTTCGATTGAAGGGTTCAAGTTATGCAGACCTGTTATTAGTGTTGATAGAACACACTTGTATGGAAAATACAAGGGTTGTTTGTTAATTACCGTTTCACCGGACGCGGACGATATCTTATTTCCATTTGCCATTGCAATAGTTGATGGAGAGAGTGTATATACTTGGACATGGTTCATGAGCTGCATTTATTTTTTGTCACCGATCGATTTGGGTTATGTATTATCTCCGTTCATCATGCAAGTATTTTGGCTGCCATGGAATCACAAAACAGAGCATGGAACGAACCAAATGCGTAGTATCATTATTGTATGCGACATTTTGCTTCAAATTTCTTTAGCAATTTGGTAGCAAGGCTATGAGGGAAAAAGCTAAGTAGCATGTCAAAACCAACCCAAAAAGTTCCATAGCAAACTCGCTAAGCTGGAAACTGTCAATGTGGAGGCGGCTACTTGGTTGAAAGAGAAACTAGCTGAGAAATAGGCTCTTTATGCAAATGGAGGTCGACGATATGGCATAATGACTACGAATCTATCAAAATTTTTCAACTCAGTCTTGAAAGGTGTACGTAGTTTACCCGTAACTGCAACTGTGGAAATGATCTTTGATCATTTTAATTCTTTGCTACCCGTCGTCAACTAGCCAACACACTTATAAGTGAAGAGAATATTTTCGCTCAAAGAGTTTAGGATTTGATAGATATTCGGCGTGAGAAGGTCAACTTGTATGCGGTTATAATGTTTCATCATCAACCTGGAATTTTTTCCAGTCAAAATAGGTATACGAACAGTAGGTGGCAACCTAAATGGTGGAAACTTGCACAGCGTCAACTTGGGTAGTAAACATGTACTTATCAGAAATTCCAGCTGTAACATATTCCATGTTCCCATGTGTTGGTGGCTCGTGCATATCATGCAATTGATTATAAGCCGTATGCTGATACATTTTATTCTATTAGTGCCTTAGCACAAACATGAGCTCCCACCTTTTATCCTACACTAGATCCAGCATATTGGCATGTTCATAGTGGACCACGACTCTTAGCTGATGCGAGCCTGCAACGTTCTAGGAAAGGGCGTCCGAAGACTTCGAGAATTCGTAATGACAGGGATGTAAGAAATGGATTGAGCACCAGTAGAGGGATGACTTGTTCCAAAAGTGATTTGAAAGGTCACAATATGGGCCGATGCCGGAAAAACTCAAGGCAAACTCCTTAAAGCCATAAAACTATGTAAATTTATCATTTATGTCAAATCATGTTTCGTATTCATGTATGTTTGGACTTATGTTAAAATTGTGGACTTTTGTTATATATTATTTTGATTGATTATGTTGTGTGGATGAGTTTGAGATACTTATACTTTATTTGTATTTGAGATATTATATGCCAATTGTATGTGTGTTTTGAGATTATATGTATACAGGTCAAAATTAAGATTGTGACTGTACTCTGGAAAATAACATACAAATGCTCGCTATCTTAAATAGCGAGCTGGTTTAACGAGACTCGCTATCTGAGATAGTGAGTATATCATTTGGATTTTTCCAGAGACTTCAAAGTCTTTGCGAGTATATAATTTGGATTTTCCAGAGACTTCAAAGTCTCTAGAAAACTCTCAAATCTCACAGTCGCTATCTCAAATAGCGAGCTTGGTTTAACGAGTATCATTTGGATTTTTCCATAGACTTCAAATCTCTGGAAAACTCTCAAATTTCACAGTCGCTATCTTAGATAGCGAGCTTGGTTTAACGAGAATCACTATCTGACATAGCGAGTGTATCCTTTGGACTTTTCCAGAGACTTGAAGTCTCTGGAATACTCTCAAATCTCATAGTCGCTATCTCAGATAACAAGCTTGGTTTAACGAGACTCGCTATCTATATCATTTGGATATTTCCAGAGACTTCAAGTTTCTGGAAAATTTTCCAATCTCACAGATCGCTATCTCGGATAGCGAGATCCTTTGAACCAGACTCGCTATCTCGGATAGCGACTGTGAAAATTGAAGTCTCCAGATACAGGCAAATGGCAGGCGCACTATCTCAGATAGCGATTCTGTAACGCCCTGGGCCCCGCCTAAACAAATTCTAACTGCCCACCACAGGCTGCCTCACAAAAGGTGTCCGGACTATTTGGTGCCTTTTGATTATAGGCAATGCTATATATACACACACAATCCTAACTCACCTTCCATGTGGGACTAAGTCACCACCACCTACCATGAACACCATGGTCCCATAGTAATTAATTCATTCTTTCTATAGGCACTAATTACTAAGCCCACCATGAAGGACCATCTTGTACGGGGTATTACATACACCCCACCTTAAGAACTCAACGTCCTCGCTGAGCCCGGGACTTGCAAACTGATACAGGATCGCCTTTCTAGCCGATGTGGAGTGGAGTACCTTGATAGAGTAAAGCCCCTGATCTCTCTACCAGTGTACTGTCCTCAGCCAGGCATACATCTCACCCACTCTTACCCACAATCGGTGTCGAAAGTCAGCTCTGATACCACTCTGTAATGCCCCGTGCCCCGCGCCCCGCGCCCCGCCCAAACAAATTCTAACAATTGCCCACCACAGGCTTCCTCACTAACGGTGTCCAGACTATTTGGTGCCTTTTGATCATAGGCAATCCTATATATACACACACAATCCTAACTCACCTTCCATGTGGGACTAAGTCACCACTACCTACCATGAACACCATGGCCCATAGTAATTAATTCATTCTTTCTATAGGCTCTATACACATACTACAAAGTCTATAGGCTCATCTAACCATAAATTAATTACTAAGCCCACCATGAGGTCCACCATGAAGGCCCATCTCATACGGGGTATTACAGATTCTCTTTGAGCCAAATTCGCTATCTGTGATAGCGAGCCTAGTTATTCCAAATTCAAAGTATACATCAATCTCAAATATTCCATGTATACTTATAACCAAGCATCCCATAACACAATCAGCCATCTCAAATCTCCATCAAACACATATCTCATATCCCAAATCCTCATCAAACACATAGTTCTTTCAAAAGAGCTTATGACAAAGGGGAAGACCTTAATCACATTCACCATACTACGAACCCATATCTCGTAGCATTAAACACATAATTATAATCTCCAACTTAACCAAATTATAATGAAACAATAGGACATTAAAGAACTAACACCAAAACAAACAAACAAACTGAAACAATGAAAACCAAATTTAAACAATGAAAACTAAAACAATGAAGCTCTTCCTCTCCTCGTTGTTCCTGCAAAAACTGAAAAACTGAAACATAAGAGCAACTGAAACAAACTAAAAAACAGCAACTGAAACAAACTAAAAAACAGGAACTGAAACAAAATTTAACTTTCAGTCCACTTATACAAATTGAAACATAAAAGATAGTATTAAAAAAATATAACTTTCAAATTCACTAAACAATAAAGATAAGAGTTCAAGGATCCGGGGTAAATAAGTTTGTGGGTTTCCTCGTCCGTTTCGGATGCTTTGGAGTTGCTAGAGTTAATACCGAAAGGGGAATGTCATCGTCCTCATCTTCTTGTGCCTCATTGATGTGCTCCTCCTCTCCTCGTTCTTCTTCTAATACTCTCTGACAATATGGAGCTGTTGTGGCCATTTTTTTTTGAAGACATGTTCGATGCATTGGACTTGACAATATAGCATCCAAATTAGCTCCTTTTCCATTGAGGTCAGCTTGTGCCCGACATGACTGAACCATTTTCCGTGCAAACATTTCTCTTTAACGCACAAGCACATTCTTTCGCCTGAATCCATGTTTGGGCCATCTACACTCAAATAGAAACCATATTATATTAAAATTCATAACATAGTTGAGATTTATGTTTGTAAATGACGTAAGGATGTATATGTAAAATAAATAGATAAAAAATAAAACTTGCGAAAGAACGAATCAATATTGACTTCGGTTGGAACATTTGTAAATGAACAAAATGGTCATCAGCTGGATCCGTGACTTATCGCTGAACTGGTACTTGTACACCCGCTGGCATTTGGAATGTTGGAGATATATAAAGCTGAGTCATTCTCCGGTACCACATTATATACGGTCCATGTAAGATGGCATCGAATGGGGGAATATTGACAATAACGTGATCAAAACGATGCGCATTCCATGTGTCGACGTGGATTCGTCAACAAGCGGCCCAATCATGACCCGACTGTCGACCTATACCGGTAACACCATGCATATCTGCATTAAATGGTTCTAACACCGGAATATTCTGAATGACGCCAAACTGTCGAAGCAATCTATAAGCATAATAGAACTCCACTATCCCAAAGTTGGTAAGAGGTGTGATGAGTGTAATTTATACTTGGTTTTATTACTCGTTTTACGTATGAAAATTGTGAGTCGCACCTATTTTTGTTGAATTTCATCTTCTTTCTACTTAATTTCATTTATTTTTTTGTTTTTGAAGGAATGAAATGGATTTTATGATTATGGGCTCAAATTCACGAAGTTATGGAGCTTGGAGTTGGAGAAACAAAGCAATGCGAAAAACCAGCAAGAACATCACCTAGAACTTGTATGGCTATTTTTAACCTGGAGATGGACGAATCTAAATTTGTGCTCTTAATGAAAGATGTCAGTCGTCGAGTCTTCTTCGAAAAGAGTACTCATTCGTCACAAACGAAGTTCTGTGGCTCCGGGAAAATCAATTTTTCTATAGCCTGCGCGCAGAAAATAGCAAGTGGACAGTTGATCACACACCCGACCGAATGACCAGTCGACCGCCCCTCTCTCTGTCTAAACCCTATACACGTGAAAGGCATGAAAGACCATCTGAATTTGTGGTCGACCGCATCAGCGCTGATGTTATATTTTGAATGCGGGTATCGGGTCCAATGGGCTGTATTTTTATATCTCTTTTTAGGGTTTCTTTGGGGGCTACATATAGATGCGAATGTGAACTCTAGGGGGAGATATCTTGGAGGCTAGAGGAAGAAAAGAATATCTTGAAGAGAAAGAGATTGAAGAAGAGGGATCTTAACGGCTTCAAGCAAATACAACAACAAAAACGAGTTTTTCTTCTTCTCTTCTAATTTTTATTATACAATCAAAGAACATATTTATTAGTTGCAAACCCATTATGAACTAAATTTATTTTTCTAGGGCTTCGATGTAGTCTAATTTTGATAACACAATTCTAGTTTTATATTATTTTATTAAACTACTTTTCCATGGTTGTGTGTTTAATTTTTGTTCTTAATGCTTACAATTATTTGGCCAACTTTTGTATGATTTATTGGATTATGGAGAAACTGAGAGGTAATTTGTGATTTAGAACTATAGAATTAAACACCTTTATTTGAGCGAAATTAGAGATGATTTATCGTGATTTGTTTGACTATAAAAAAATCCATAGAGCTTAATGAATCTTCAATTAATTAAATTTGCATAGGGATATGACAAACTGTTAGTTGGAGATATTTTTGGTGTTGTTCGAGAGAAAACATTGAATAATTAGGGGATTTTGTTCTACAACTTGAAAAAGTAGAATTTCTTGTTACATGGAATTATGAATTGTGTGGGATTAACTATATGAAATCAAAAGCCCTATAACCAGTTTTGCTATTAACAAATCACAAAATTTCATATTTTCGTTCTCTTAATTAGTTTAGTTCTTTTCTTAGTCAAATTTAGTTTAGTTTCTATTTTTTATCATATTTTTGGTTTTCCAAATATTAGTTCATGTAGTAAATTTTGGTACTTAATAAAATAATTAGTCATTGTGGGTTCGACACTCTTTTCACTTAAACTATACTATTGTTGCGATTTTGTACATTTACAAAATTATCCCATCAAGGTGCTCTCGTCAACCAGAGCTCACGACTAGCCGTGAAAATAGGTGGCAGTCTTGCTAACCATAGCTCCGTAAAAGGCTCCCACTTGACATAGTCAACCGTCAGTGTATCCAACTCGTCCCTGTAGTATGTCAAACATCGATTTGGGTTGGCCTTCCATGTGAGTGACCCAGTCCAGTATGATATACACCTTGTGGAGGTAACATGTGACTATATCCATGTGAATTATGTCCCCTATTTCGATGAAGGAATTTGGGTCATCGGGAACATGCAACCACTGAGAAGATTGCCTATTGGTACATGGTCTACCAAAGTGTATGTGTTCCCAACTCTATACTTGTAGCAAAAGCATCGGCTAATTCATCTGAACCGCGCCAAAAGCGAAGTTGCAAAAACTCCTATATAGTGTAGCCAATGCCGCACTACCCCAACTGTACGTCCCAACATTCTGAAGATCTACGATTAGAGGCAAGTACATTAGAGGAATGGATGTACCAATCTAGTTCGGGAACATGAATCCTCCAAACAATGACATTATGTATGCCCTATAGTAGCACTCAACTTCAAAGTCTTTGGAATCAACGTTCAACTAGTCTATGAAAGTTTCCTTCAACCATTTCAACTGAAGCGACTTTCCGATAATTGCAGAGACGCCAAGATATTCTGGGATTAAAAATTCTGGATCGAAGTCCATCGTCCCAGTGACGGCCTTTCCATTGATGGGAAGACCTGTGATCACTCTAACATCTTGTAGCGTAACAAACATCTCCCCTACCGGCAACTAAAAACTGTGCATTTCCGGATGCCATCTCTCAAGAAGAGCTGTTAGAAGAGGACGATCGACCTTGACTGAACTCATCAAACCGATGTCGTACAACCCGCAATCCCGTAACAACTCGTGAATACGTGGATGCATGGGCAAGGTGGTGTGCCCCCGAAAAGTACACTTCTTCGATTATCCCTCTCACGCGGCTTTTGAACGATGTTGCGATTTCAAGGTCAAGAGTCGTGGGTCAAGAGTACCGGGAACTACAGGTGGAACATAAGATGATGAAGACAGACCCGGCTCATTTGCCGAAGATAACAGGCCCGGCTCACTTGGCGAAGAAGACAGATTAGGTAAGACCTACACAACAATAAACAATAAACATCAACTTAACAATATATCATTTTGTTGTAGCAAAATCAAAATGATCAAAAAGAGAAAACTTCATCTTAGATTTGTATGTCTTTCTCCACCACCACCACCACTACTAACCGGAGTTCATCTGTAACAAGTTCATGCCCCCCTGTCTCAGTTACTTGGGGGTCTACTCCTCATTCCTTCTTCAAGATTACTTTACGTCTGTGCCATAGTATTAGCGAAGAGTACACTACAAGTGTGATTGTATTTCATGTACAGTATAATTCAATACTTTAAAAATGAAATATAACAATTCCTTATCAACACATACAATTTATCAATGAAGAATTCAACATTGATGTGGACTAATATATATAAAACAATCCTATTTATATCAAAAGCTAAATAAAATGATTTAAAAGACTAATTTAAAAATACATATTCTATAGCAGGGTAATATATATTTAACTCTAAGACAATAAGCAAATATGTTTCTTTTATATAAAAGTAAATGAAAAACTAAAATAGGAATGTAATCAATAGATATACATTCAATATGTGATATGATATTTTGATCTTTTTGTGTGTTAGAAAATACTGAGTATCTAAACTTGCATATCACAAATTATCGTCCAAGACTGCATATCAATCTGCACCATTTGAAGTGGTGTATGGGCATAAGACTCCTGCTATAACTGCATATTTGGATGGTATTTCTACTAACTAGGAGGTGAATGCAGAGCTTGTGTGACGTCAACAAGTTATTCAGCTGCTCAAAGTTAATTTGAACAGAGCTCAGGCGAGAATGAAAAATTTGGCTGATAAGCACAGAACTGATAGGGAATTTTTGTTAGGGGATTGGTATTTGTAAAGCTACAACCATATAGACAACACTCAGTAGCACAACATAGTTCCCACAAGCTATCCAAGAAGTTTTATGGACCCTTTTTAATAAGCAAGAGGGTCGGGGCAGTAGCTTATAAGTTGGAATTGCCTTTGAGACCCGATTACATGCGGCTTGTGTGTGTCGGCACGTCCTGCGGACACGGATGCTGGACCGACGTGAACCCACCCCATGCAGAGCCAACTTTTTGCTATAGTTTTGATTTTGTTATTTTTATTTTCCTTTTTATTGTGTCTCTAGATCAAACTTGGTTTTATTGCAAAGAATTTTGTAACCAAATTTTGTAACAAACTTAAAACAGATTTCTTGATCTTATTTCTCTGATTTTGAGGCACTCATTTTGTTTTATTTTTCAATCTGAAGATTTACACTTGTGTTGTGTATTTTCAGAATCGAATTGACAACTGCATCGGAAAATGTTTTTGTGGTCGGACCGGTCCAAGTGCTGGCTGCATATGCGACACAAGTTTCGACAATTGCAGTAGCACGAGTGCTAATGCCAACTGTTGTACCTGTCTCAGTCTCCTATAGGGAAAAACCTGAGAAGTTCAACGGGCAGAATTTTAAGAGGTGACAACAGAAAATGATGTTCTACTTGACCACCTTGAATCTCGCAAGATTCTTGAACGAAGAAGCTCCAAATCTTAAAAAAGATGAGCAAGATTACCAAGTCATCGCCGCTGTGGATGCTTGGAAAGGTTCTGATTACCTATTTAGGAACTACATAATGAAAGGATTAGCATATTCCTTGTACAATATATATATTGACAAAAGAACAACTAAAGAACTTTGGAAATCTCTAGATCATAAATATAAAACTAAGGATGCCGGCACCAAGAAATTCATTGTGGGTCGCTTCATAGATTACAAAATGGTGGCTTCCAAAACGGTAATCAGTCAAGTTCAAGAAATTCAACCGATCTTACATGAGTTACATGCTGAAGGTATGAACTTAAGTGAAAATTTTCAAGTTGCTTGTATTATTGAAAAATTGTGAGCATGCTGGAAAGACTTCAAAAACAACATGAAGCTTAAGCGAAAGAAAATGGGCATTGCAGATCTCATTGTCAGGCTTCGCATTGAAGAAGACAATAAAGGATTTGAAAAAATCAGAGCCATCAGTCATGCGGCCAAGGCTAATGTGGTGGAACATAGTCAACGTTCCAAAAAGCACAGCAACAAAGGGTCCAAATTGGGGCATAAGGGAGGAATCTCCAAGAAACCAAAGCTTCAGGACAAGTGCTTCAACTGTGATAAGCTGGGTCACAAGTCTACTGATTGCAGACTATCCAAGAAGAACAAGAACAAAGAAGGAAATATTGTTGAAGGCATTGCTCAAGACATTTCTGATATCAACCTCTCAGTTATAGTCTCGGAGGTGAACTTGATGGGTTCAAACCCCATGGAATGATGGATTGACACTGGAGCTACTCAACACGTGTGCTCCAACAGAACTATGTTCTCCACTTTCGAACCATTAGAGAATGGGGAGAAGATGTTTATAGGGAACTAAGTTACTTAAAAAATCAAGGGCCAAGGCAAGGTGATCAGATGACTTCTGGAAAGGAATTGACTCTGAACAATGTTGCATATATTCTTGAAATCCGTAAGAACTTGGTATCTGGTTCGTTGCTTAATAATCACGAATTTCGTTTAGTTTTTGAGTCAAACAAATTTGTTTTGTTGAAGAGTGGAGTGTATGTTGGTAGATGATATATGAGTGGTGAAATATTTAAACTCAATGTAATGACCATGGTCAAGAATATCAATAAAGCTAGCTCTTCTACACATATGCTTGAGTCTTCCAATTTATGGCAAGGTAGACTATGATATGTTAATTCTGATATTTTGCGTAGACTAATTAACTTGAATCATATAAAAACATTCCAAATTTATTCTAAATGTAAGAATGAAACTTGTGTTGAGACAAAACTAACAAGATCATCCTTTAAAAGTGTTGAAAGAAATACTGAACCTCTTGATTTAATTCATAGTGATATTTGTATTCTAAAAATGACACAAACAAGAGCTGGTAATAAGTATTTTATTACCTTCTGATATGGCTCGAAATAGAACCAAATTGGGACCGTTCAAATTGGGCACAAATCTCAAATCTCTCAGAGGGCAAAATGGTAATTTTCCCTACAAACGGGTCCAAAATGGAGAACAGGGTCTTTTCCAAGACTCAATAACCCAAAATAGATATGCATTACTGGGTCATGATGGCAGCCCATTATAAATAAACCCTGATCAGTTAAAGAGTTATTAAATTCATGATTATCCCTAAGAGACGGTTAAAATTAAATCTCTTATCATGAAGGAATTTAAACTCTATTTCTTATCCAAAAACACCAGAAAGTAGAGATAAATGATTATCTTAAAATTGATTCCAAAGGTGACTATAAATACCCCTCCACCCCCACAATAAAAAAGGTAATCAGTATTTTTCTCCACAAAAACTCTTTCATAATCTTTCCTATTACTAACTTGAGCTTCGGAGGGTTCATCACCAGGATCAATTCTGGTGTTTCGAACTTTTTGTAGGTCAACAACAGTAATGAGAACGGTCAACATCAGCAAGTAGTAAAAATATAAGCTTTTATTGATTCTAGAAGAATTCACAAATCATCTGTTTGCTCTCACAGCAAAATTAGCACCAACAAATTGGCACCGTCTGTGGGAATCAGAAAAAGCACTCCGACCATACTTGTCGGTAAAAGAGTTTTCAGCCATGCCTCCAAAAGAAAAAGGGCGGCGGCGTCAAGCTGAAGACACACCCCTCTTCCTCCACCTCCTCCACTTGAGGATGAAACCCCTCAACAAAATCAACAAGTTTAGCAGCCTCAACCTGAATAGCTGCCTCCCCAACAGACTCGCCTCACGTCCAGAGGAGCTGCGCCGAGGGGCTCCCGTTGAAGCCGTCAAGAACAGCATCCTCTCCATGACCATGTCTCGGTCCACAATCCTTCCACCAACACGATGACCTCGCAAGGCCCTCATGGGTCAAGAGATCTCCGTCAAATCATTGTCAACCGCTAACAAGGGATTAACCTCCAAACCCGCATGAATGAGAAATGAGCCCGTGATGAGGTCTCTCATCCAGAACACTGGAGAAGTCAGAAGAGTCATTCTCCCCAAAGGCCGAGATCCAGACGGCCTGCCTCCCCAAGGGGATGAAGGGGGTCTCCTCCCAGTCGACAGTGAAGAAGCCACACCGCTGTGCACCGATCAGCACCAAGAGTTCACCAGGATGGAGGTACACCGGTCACCCAGGCAGAATTCCAAAATTTCAAAGATGACATCATGCAAGCCCTTAACATCGCTCCAAATCACGACCGACAAGCACACAGCCCTCGCCATGCCAACACTCATGAAGGAGAGTCCCGAGGGTCAACTAGATCTGGCCAGAGGGACGACTCGATTCATCGTCGCCTTCGAGAGATGGAGTGTAACATCCCATAATTCTTGGAGGTATATTATACTAGTATAATATAGTATATTATATATATATATATATATATATATATATATATATATATATATATATATATATATATATATATATATATAATGACATAATGGTAATAATGGTAATAATGTTGAATGGTAATATGGTAATAATAGGGATTTAATTAATATGAGAAGTGGTTGTTGGGCTGTTTGTGCTTGATGACGTGGGGGATTGGTTGGCTGCCATTTGGGGCCCTTCCCCCGGGTTGTGCTACTCACGTGAGCAAGACAGAAAAGAGAATGATTTGTTGTGCATGGAGTGTGGGATTGATTTGCCCCACATCGGGGATTCTGAGATTAATTGAGTATATAAATATAATTTCCTATGATCAAGAGTCACCAAATTGGTTAACCACCTTTTTGAGAAGCAGCCTGTGGTGGGTAGTTGTACTAATATATAAATAAATTGTCTGGGTTGGGGTCGAGGTCTTACATGGAGAGGCACCTCAGCAAGATCAGCCTCGAAGAAGGTCAATAGACCAAGAACCTCTGCCCGAGTAGACCCCCCTTTTCCAGGACCATCATGGAAGCCCATGTCCCCGAGACCTTCAAGCCGCCTCATTTTGAATCCTACAATGGGGAATCTAACCCAGCTGAACATATTGAGAGTTTTAAAACTCTTATGATGATCCATCAAACCTCAGATGCGCTCCTCTGCAAAACCTTCTCATCCATGTTGCCAGTGAAAGAATGGTACTCCCGTTTATCCCCAACCTCCATCTTCTCATTTGTCCAGTTTGAGGAGCTCTTCCTCACCCACTTTGTTAGTAGCTGCCGATCCGAGAAAACAAGTGCATCATTGCTGGCCCTCAGTTAAAGGGAAGGTGAACGCCTAGGAGATTATGTTCAGTGCTTTACCGCTGAAGCTCGGTTTATTACCTCTCTCGACCAATCAATAGCCTCTGCAATACTCAGAAACAACATCAAGCATGCCAACCTAAACACGTCTCTCACTAAGAAGCCTCCTCGGACTTCTCAGAACTCCTGCTAAGGAGTGAGAAGTACATCCAGGCTGAAGAGGCTTTATAAGCCCATGATCAGAAGGGCCCCTATTCGGGAACAAACAAAAGGGTGCGAATGAAGAAGGTTCCAAGATCTCCAGAAAGACAATAACGGCCAGTGCCGCCCTCCTCATTTTGAAAAATTCATCCCCTTTAATGCTAGCATCTCGGCTATCCTCATGGAAGTATACAAGGAAGGACTGCTCCATCCACCCCCGAGGATAAATACTTCTGGTAAGAGAAGGAACATAGACAAGTGGTGCCGCTTTCACAGGGACCACGACCACAACACACATAATTGTTGGGCCCTCAAGGAGGAGATTGAAGCCATCATTCAGTGTGGACACTTAGCCAAGTTTGTCAGGTTGGACGGAGCCGATCCTCACTCAAAGCCGGGGGCAGGCCTCTACCCTATCGACGGAGGACCTATGGGGGTAGAATCGAACTCCTCCCGAAAGGCCTTCATTCGGAAAGTCAATTTGGTACGGAGCCTCTCTCCATCCAAAAGCTTCGGAGTTCCCATGAACTTCTCAGACAAAGACCTAGAAGGTGTCCGAACGCCTCACTGCAATGCTCTCATAATTAATCTCCACATGGCCAATAACGAGGTACGTCGAATCATGGTCGACAATGGTAAATATGTCAACATACTCTTCCGAGATGCATTCGAAAAGCTTAAGCTCTCTCAAAATTGCCTTAAGCCCGCAGGATATAATCTACATGGCTTCTCCGAAGTCCCAGTTCAGATAGATGGAATAGTCACTCTAGATGTAACAATGGATAAGGTCCCAAAAACTCGCATCGAGGCCATGGACTTCATGGTCTTCAACATGAAGGCTGCCTACAATGCCATCCTCGATCGTCCTGACCTCGAAGCTCTCCATGCTATACTTTCAGCTTTCCACATGAAGTTGAAATTTTCAACATCCTCCGGGGTAGGGGAAGTTAAAGGAAGTCAAGCAGCAGACCGAGCATGTTACACTGCTACAGTGAGGGGCTTGGTCCTGCACCTCGACGCTATGGAATCTCCCCCAGTGAAAAGCCACTATGCCCCCAAGCCAGTTGACGACCTCGAAGACACCCCATGCTTCAAACATGATGAGACTAAGAGCTTGTGTGTGAGTAAGAGACTCTCCCCCCAACTCGAAGAACCAATTGTCAAATATATCAGTGAGAACAAGGGCCATACAAAGTCTCAAAAAGTTGTCTGTCCAAGTGCTTACCAACTTGAAGGCTTTGGCGGGGCGGGGTGGGGGGGGGGGGGGAGATATCAAGAACTCAGTGAAAGAGCTTAATGCTCTCCTCCAGGTCCCCTTAATTCAAACATGTAATAACGGCCGATACTTATAACGGTCACATCATGTAATAAAGGCTGCCGATTGTAATAACGGTCACATCATGTAATAAAAACAACCATGTAGTTTAGAATTTGTAATAAAGGCGTGCAACCATAGCAGCCGACTAGTTTGTCATCTTAAGAAATAATTCAGCATTTTCTTTCAAAAATTGTTGTATTACTCTCCCAATTCAATCAATGGGTTCAGTGCTCAGCCCCTCCTCCAAGCTACACCAATAACTCATCTACCCTAAGCAATGAGTTTGGTGCTCAGCTCCTCTTCTAAGCTACACCAACAACTCATCCACTTCAAGCAATAAGTTCAGTGCTCAGCACCTCCTCCAAGCTACACTAATAACTCATCCACTTCAAACAATGAGTTCAGTGCTCAGATCCTCCTTCGAGCTACACCAACAACTTGACCTCCCTAAGCAATGAGTTCGATGCTCATCTCCTTCTACCTAACTTCACCGGAGACTCATCAGATTCTAGAATAAACCCCCTCGATGCCAGGTCAAGAGTCTAACCACTCCTATCACTTGAGTAAACGAGGGACAGCTTGTGTGGAGTCCACGCTCTTAGGCCGAAATCTCACTACCTACTTACCAAGTAAGGAGAGAGGTATAGCTCGCCTTGCGGCATGCTCCTAAGATAAGCTGACACTTAAAACATGTTTAGAGTCCCTAACCATGGATCGCATGCCTACTCTAGCAATCTGCACCTAAGAGCATGAATCACCATTCAATCTGCTCCCACAACATGTTACCCCCGGAGTCAACTTGTTTGGAGTTCGTAATCACGATTGAAACTCACTCTAAAAAAACTCAGACTTCGAGAGTGGGGGGCTTATAATATAGCTAGAAATAGAACCAAATTGGGAATGTCCAATTCGGCATGAATCTCAAATCTTTAGGGACAAAATGGTAATTTTCCCTGCAAATGGGTCCAAAAATGGAAACTGGGTCTTTTCTAAAGCCCAATAACCCAAAACGAATATGCATTACTTGGTTATGATGGCAGCCTATTATAAATAAACCTCGATCAGTTAAAGAGTTATTTAAATTCATGATTATCCCTAAGAGACGGTAAAAACCAAATCTCTTATTATGAAGGAATTTAAATTCTATTTCTTATCCAAAAACACTAGAAAGTAGAGATAAATAATTATCTCAAAATTGGTTCCAAAGGCTTTTATAAATACCCCTCCACCCCCACCATAAAAAAAGGTAATCAGTATTTTTCTCCACAAAAAACTCTTTCATAATCTTTCATATTACTGACTCGAGCGTCAGAGGGTTCATCGCCGAGATCAATCCTGGTGTTTCGAACTTTTTGCAGGTTAACAAGTAGCGTTGGGAGCGGTCAACATTGGCAAGTAGTAAAAATGTTAGTTTTTATTGGTTCTAGAAGAATTCAAAAATCAACTGTTTGCTCCCTACACCAAAATTACCAGCAACACCTTTGTTGATGATAGCACAAAATATTGTTATGTATATTTCCTTAAAGCAAGGAAGAAACTATAGAGAAATTTGTTCTCTATAAAAATGAAGTTGAGAATCAACTTAACAAGAAAATTAATGTGCTAAAAAGTGACCGAGATGGAGAGTATCAATCGCCATTTACTGACACTTGTGCTAAGTATGGGATTACACATGAAATTACAACACCTTATTCTCCTCAGTCCAACGGTGCTGCTGAGCGAAAGAATCATACCTTTAAAGAAATGATGAATGCAATGATAATAAGTTGTGATTTGCCACCAAACTTGTGGGACAAGCTATTCTTTCAGCTAACTACCTTTTGAATAAGGTACCCAAAAAGAAAGAAGAGAAAACTCTATATGAATTATGGAAAGAATAAATTCATCCTACAATTACTTGTAAATGTGGGGATGTCTTGCCAAGGTAGCACTACCTCTACTTTAGAAACTGAAAATAGGACACAAAATGGTTGATTGCATTTTCATTGACTATGCACATAGTAGTAGTGCTTATCGGTTCTTGGTATACCAAAGAACACGATAATTGAGTCAAGAAATGCATCGTTCTTTGAAGATGTATTTCTAATGAAGTCTAAGGAAGAAACGAGTTCTTCCAAACGAACACATGAGACTATCAGAAGATAGTGGAAACCAAGATGAATAAGTTGAGGAGGAACCTAGACGTAGTAAAAGAAAATGAACAGAAAAATCTTTTGGTCCAGATTTCTTGACTTTTATACTTGAAGGTGAACCCCAAACTTTCAAAGAAGCGGTGAGCTCTAGTGATGGTTCTCTATGGAAAAAAGCCATTAAGAGCGAAATTGATTCTATCTTGCAAATTCATACTTGGGAACTAGTGAATCTTCCACCAGGTAGTAAATCTTTAGGTTCCAAGTGGATTTTCAAGAGAAAAATGAAAGCTGGTGTGTTAATTGATAAACATAAGGCAAGTCTTGTTATCAAAGGATATAGACGAAAGGAAGGTCTGGATTACTTTGATACATATTCTCTTGTGACGAGAATAAATTTATTAAGATGGTACTTGCAATAGCAGCCTTGTGCAGTCTCGAAGTACATCAAATGGATGTCTTTTCTTAATGGAGATTTAGATGAAGAAATCTACATAGAACAACCTGAGGATTTTTCAGCTCCAGGAGAAGAAAAGAAAGTATGTAAACTGGTGAAGTCATTATATAGCTTAAAACAAGTACCAAAGCAATGACATGAGAAATTTGACAATGTCATGCTGACAAATGGTTTCAAAATCAATGAATGTAATAAATGTGTGTGTCAAAGACACTGAAAGCGGATATGTCATAATATGCTTGTATGTAGATGGCATGCTTATTGTTGAAAGCAATGATAAGATGATTAAATCTACTAAAAACATGTTGAACCTGAGGTTTGACATGAAAGGCAGAAGACAAGCTGGTGTTATATTGGGAAGTAAAATCACAAGAACATCAGACGAGTTTAAGCCAGTCACATTATATAGACAATATTCTTGAAATTTTTGATAAAGATAATTCTGAATTGTCAGAACTCCAATAGATCTAACTTTACATTTATCCAAGAATAAAAGAGTATTTCTCAAGTAGAATACTCTAGAATCAAAAGTACTCTAATGTACTTGATGAGTTGTATAAGACCAGACATAGCCTATGCAGTTAGTAAACTAAGAAGATATACGAGTAATCCTGGAACCGAGCATTAGGAAACAGTTATAAGAGTACTGAAATACTAGCATTTTACTTAAAATCATGGGCTGCATTATACTAGATATCTGGCTGTACTTGAAGGATACAGTGATGGAACTGAATATCTAGTGATAATTCAAAATCTACTAGTGGCTATATATTTACACTAGGTGGTGCGGCAGTTTCGTGGAAATCCTCGAAACAAACAGTGATCGATAAATGCATGATGAAATCTAAATTTATCACATTGGACAATGTGGGGAAGAGGCTGAATGTTTATGCCACTTCCTTGAGGATACTCCAAGGTGGACAAAGCCTGTGCCTCCAATCTGCATATATTCAGATGGTCAATCTGCAATTTATAGAGCTCAGAGCAGTATGTATAATGATAAATTCAGACATATTTGTCGAAGACAAAATACCATTAGATAACTACTCTCTACTGGGATTATCTCTGTGGACTATGTAAAGTCAAAGGATAATATTGCAGATCTGCTAACCAAAGGGTTAAACAGAGAGTTAGTTGATAAATCATTGAGGAGAATGAGACTAAAGCCCATGAAAGAATAAGTCGATATAATGGACACCCAACCTAGTTGACTGGAGATCCCTAGATCTAGGTTCAAAGGGACAACTAAATTGTAAAGACCATGTTAGATCACTGTAGGGATTTCTCCATGTCCATTCCTATGATGAAACAGTGATACCCGTAAGGTAAGAGGTTAAGCTAGGCTTTTAATGATTCTTATCCGTCGGAAATCCGAGCAGAGTAATGCGGGTTACTCTTAACTAAGAAATTACCTATGCGAGAGAGAAGAATGGCCGCTTCCAAGGAAATAGAGTAGGGCAATATTCCTGTTAAACTCTTGAAGAACCAGGCATATGTTCATGGCCAAAATATGTAGCTTGTGTGTGCTCGCACGTCCTGTGGACAGGAATGCCAGACTAGATTACATGCAGCTTGTGTGCACTCGCACGTCCTGCGGACACGAATGTCGGACTTGATTAAATCTCAAACCAGATTACATGCAGCTTGTGTGCGCTCGCACGTCCTGCGGACACGAATGCCGGATCGACGTGAACTCACCCCGTGCAGAGCTAATTTTTTGCTACAGTTTTGATTTTCTAATCTGTAACGGCCGAAATAAATGCAGAAAATGGTTTTGTCTGCTATTTATTTTTTTTGTCTACCGTTACAGTAGAACCATTCACTCACCTGTCTGCCGTTGCATCCTGAGTGCATTCATTCACATGGTTTCCCCCTGCCCCTATAAATAGAGGCTCATTCTCCCCTCCGAAGACACCAGAAACTCTCTTCCCTTCCTCTCAGTTCTGTTGTTTCGTCCCTGTTCCTGTCTAGTCGTTCGGTAATAGAATTCAGATGCTGCTTAGTTTAGGGAGTGTGACGGGGTGCCTTCGTCAGCACTCTTTTATCGTTGCATCCTGGGAGATGGACGCCTCTACAAATTCCAGCACCCAGACGAGGCAAATCTATTTTAAGGAGATTGTATAATACACAAGCCTCGACACAAATTAGTTTGGTTTTGTAATTTTGTTATTCTCATCTTCCTTTTTAATTTGTTCGTTTTTCTTCTTCTTCTTCTCTGATTTTGTGCCTCTAGATCAAACTTAGTTTTATTGCAAATAATTTTGTATCCAAATTTTGTAACAATATGTTTTCTCTTTTTCTTTTTCATATTCACATTGTACGGTACCACAACCTATTTTCAAGTTTTTCATTATGCTTCTTCCTCTTTGCTCCTTATTCACTTTCATAATATTTTCAATTAAGATTGCAGCAGACCTTTCTAGGATTGCAATAGGTTGTTGAGTTGTATTTGTACAAAACATATGACCATTAGCTAAACTTACAAGGTAATGTACCAATTTTTTCCTACATTCTAAAAGCTTCACCTCATAGCATTTCTCTTGTAACTAAATATACACAAATAAATTTCAAATTACTCTTTTAACTAATCATCTCACAAATCATGAGCTTTCAACATTACGTTCTAACAAACCTACAATCAAAATTAACCCAAAATCTAAATGCAAACGTATGAAGAATTACCGTACGATAGATGAGTTCTTTAGGAGGTACAGAATGAGGATGAGATGAATGTACCCGCTTCCGCCGCTGTTATCTTTACCCTTCACAAAAATCAACCAAGTTCGGGATCTTCGATGATGGGTTTAGGGTTTTAAGAGTGGGAGTATAGAGGGTTGTGAGGGATGAAGTGGATCCCTTGAGATTTTAGAGGGTTTTGGTTGGTGAGAGCACAAATTTAGGAGCTAGGGTTTTAGAGATGGGTTTCGGATTTGGGAGAGAGAATGGAGAGAGAAGTGAAGAGGTATCTGAGATAGCGAGTTTGAGATAGCGAGTTTGATTTTAAAAAAATTCAAAGTGACACTCGCTGGTATAAATGCATTCAATGCCTTAGACAGCGAGTCTTTTCCTTGTATTTTCCCCCAGTTTTCCTACCAAGTTGGGCAGCAAGCAATAAGCTTACGTTCGTTATCTCAGATGGCGAGCATCGTTTCACCAAGCTCGCTATCTGAGATAGCTAGTCAGTCATTTTGGTAAATACTTTCAAAAAGTGGGTCATTTTGTTAAAAAATTTCAAAAACCAACAGATCTATTCCGGTGTTGTTTAACGGCGCTCCATAAAGGCACCGGAAATTTATCCTTTAGAGCATCCACAGTGGTTTGCTAACGCTATTCTAACTTTAGAAATGAAAATTTAGCTTTTAGCGAATGTCGCTGCAGTCGTTATTGCTAAATTTTAAAAAAGCATAGTATGAAATGGATGTTGTTCATCCGTCTAATAATTTTTATTTTTTTTTAATTAAAAAATGGAGCAGACGGCACTTCTTCATCCGTCTTTTGTAATGGACGGCACTTCTTCATCCGTCTTCTTCATTCGTTTAAAAACTTTAAAAAAAAAATTAATAATGGTTGGAAGGATGATGTTCATCCGTTCAATGCTTAAAACCTTTAAAAAAAAATTTAATAATGGATTAGAAGGATGATGTTCATCCGTTCAATGCTTTTGAGTTTTTTTTTTTTTTTTAAATAAAGTAAAAAAATGTGAATTTACGAAAAAACCACTATCACTTCTTCCTATAAATAAATCGGCAAGGGCAAAATGGTAAAATCTATCTTATCCAAAGTGGGGACGGATGAAGAACATCCGTTTGTGACTTTTGGGAATTTTTTTTTTTTAATTAGCTATATCTATTTAATTAATTAATTTTATATAATAAATTACAAATTAAGAACGGACGGAACAACTTCATCCGTTTAAACCATTTTTTTTTTAATTATCGAATTGAGACGGATGACCTTCCTCCGTCTCAATACTCAAACGGATTATGTTCATCCGTCTTCTATATTTAGCAATCGACTATCCGGCTTCCTAACTTTAGCAAAGTACTGTACATTGCTATTCTAAGTTTTGAGTATTTAGCAAACCACTGCACGTCGATTTTCTAAATAGATTTCTAAATTTTGAGTATTTAGCAAACCACTGTGGATGCTCTTATACCAATTTTTTTTAAAGAAACGTTGGGCTAGACCTGGTTAAACTCTAAATCCCAATCCTGTACAATTTCCTCTATCTCAATTCCCAAATCCCCAACCCTGTCTCGACTCAAAATCCCAAATCCAAACCAGCACCAACCCTAGCTCTGCCGCCGTCTCCAGCCTGACAACAACACCCGTCTTCGGTTCTGAAGCCCGACGTGCACGACCGCCGTCTCCTCTCCTCTCCATTCAAACCCGCCGTCGTCGCCGTTGTCGTCACCGTTGCCGTTGCCTTCGCCGTCGCTGTCGCCTTCTCCTCCCTCTCAACTTGCCATCTTCCTTCTCAACCTCCAAGCTTTGGCCTCATTCTCCCCCTCTCAACCTCCCATACCCAAACCCTAACCACAATCTCCAAGCTTCGGCCTCCTCCTCCTCCCTCACAGCAGCAGCGACAGCAACACCCGACGCAAGTCTCCCCCTGCCTCCTGATAACTATTATTTCCTTCTTTAATGAATCATGAATCTATAAATAATGTATATATCGACTATATATTTTAGTTGTTTCAAATTTCAATAATTACCTGATCGAAGCAATTGGGCAATCAGAGTCATCGCCTCAACCTTCTTCTCGATCCTGCACCCCCAAGTGGAATTTCACTACATGTTCAAGAGATCTGATAGTGCAATGGACTGAATAAACGTAAAATTACTACCTTAAATAAAGTGGTATTAGAGATCCATTGAAACAAAAGATTTGGTCAGTGGTTGGAAATACAGTGAAAAGTTTTACTTAAATTAGCCTCAAAAGTTAAACCATTTGATGATAAGTAGATCTCTAATTTCATTAGCTTATACTTAACAATTAATACTCGACTGAAGATAACTCTAAAAGAAGGAAACATCAACAGCTATTTATTAAAGAAGTAGGGGTTCAAAACCCCATCTTTGACACCCAAAATACGTGTACACTACTCTAACAAACAATAGAATTTCAAATGAAATATACAAGTCAATATTAGTTCTTTGCAACGGTGAACTTTCTTAAGAAGATATAAATATGAATCTCAAACGAATATGCTATATAGATGAATAAAAATTCTCGCAAGAATACAAAAACGAAACAAACTAAGCCATATTCAATAATCAATGAGCAAGAAACTTATTGTCCAGGACCAAGAACTTGCATTGTCAATGAATAATTGGTTAGTTTTCTGTTTGATATTTGTTGGATGTGTTGCATTTGACTAAAAATATATACATTTTAGTCAGTTCCACTAAGCCCCCTGGTAGATGAAGTTGTCAAAATTGGTCTTGTTGCTCGTTTTGTTGAGTTTATTGCTAAGGAGGATTCGTTATAACTTCATATGCGTACATGTTATATTCTGTAACGAGTCTGTTTCATCGATCTTTCTTTTAGTTTATATTGTTACTGTTAAAGTAGTCTTAAGTTTAGTCTTACATCTAAAATAAAATCAGATTAGTCTTTGTACTATCCTATATATATGAGACAGTGTATTCAATTATAATAATCCAATAAAGTATTCTTTTCATACTCTATACTATCAATCAGTTGTTGGTGTATGCCCTATAGGCCAGTTGTGTATTGACATTACTAGTTTACATTGCATTATGACATTTATTTCATATATGAGGCATTTTATTTATTGTGATTAAATGAACATAATAAAGTCCTTAGAATAGTAGGTTCAATACCATGGGACATCAAGTGCATGACTTGATTATGAGATCCTATTGGTTGTAATCAGAACACTACTCTTAAATGTCTCTAGTCAAGTATTAGTGTGAATTATGACGACAATAATACATAGAGACTAGTATGTGCACAGACTGATGACCATATCTCACGGGTCATGGATATGAGATATCAAGTCTTCACATGGGTACATATTAGAGTAATAATGTATTAGACTGACCCACCATGAGAACGCTGCATAGATCGTTACGTGAGTGTCATAAACGGTTCTCACAGTGACCATGGTGTACGTAGTCCTTTGACTTGAAGTCTCTACGGTTCCCTAAATGAGAAGTTATATGTTTTAATGTCGTCAAACATTACCTGTAATAAGGTGATTATAAAGTCGACTATTGGATATACTACAAATCATGCGGAGGGATGTAAGTGACTTAGATAGGATTTATCCCTCTTACATAACAAGAGCGATATCTACGGGTCCCTTGATTGAATGAGACTGCAAAATGCATGGTCGTGCTCAAATGAGTCAATATGAGATATTGAGCTCATTTGTTTAGTAAGTCTACTCGGACATCAAGAAACCAAAGATTGAACTATACAAGGGTGACACGCTCAATGCCTTCTGGTCAATTAAGATATCTGGACAAAGGGACTAGACTACATGGTAACATCGATCACGGTTAGGTTATGTCAAATCACTGACATTCTCATTACTTGAGTAGCAGTGATGTATTGCTAGATACCGCTCACTGTTTGTAATACTAGAATTTTTTTTTTTATTACTATTAACATAATGGGAACCTACAGGGTCATACACTTAGAATGGATCGAAATTGGGATTTAAATTCATAAGATGAATTTAATTGGGAACCCAAGTAAGACTTGGACTCTTAGAATTGGTTGGACATTTAATTATATTAAATGGGCCTACTAAATTTCAAAGCCCACACACGAATCTGACCCATGTCAGATTGCGAGCCCAACATCCTCATTACTCTCTTAGGGTTGATTTTATGCACCTATATATATGATATGTATCTATGGAAAAAAGATATATGAGAAAACCCTAGCCGTCACAGAAATTGTGAGAGAGAGAGATCGTGAGGAACAGGCTCATCCTGCAGCTAGCACAGTGGCGTGAGGAAAGCTTGGTTTTGATCCGTTCGTGTGGATACCGTAGAGGCATCGCAATATTGCAGTCTATGATCGACATATCTTGGGGACAGTAGATCCATCCTTAAGGTATAATTCCTAAATGCGATTTATGGTTTTCGCATGGATCCATGGATACGTTTTAATATTTTTGTAATTTTTCCGCTATGTATTCAATCTGTATTTGCCATTGAAACCTAACATCAATATGGTATTAGAGTTGAAAAAGTATACACAAAAAAATTTCACAAAAATTAGGGTTTCTTTCTCTCTCACCCCCCCCCCCCCCCGGGGGGGCAAAAAAGGAAGAAAAACCCAAAAAAGAAGTTGATGCCTCGTGTGCATGCTGTTCTATAATGTGTGTCAGTTTTTTATGCCCACTCCAATCACCATCTCTCATTCTCACTTGTTTTCTCCTTCAGATATAATCAAAATATGCTCTGTGACGACCTCCAATACTTCCACGAATCCCTCTCCTCCTCCAATGGCGACTCCCTCTCCATAAATGATGACTGATTCTCCTTCTCTATTGAAGTCTGAACACATGACCACCGAGAATCTCTCTTGTCGCAGCAACTTTATAACAGTGAGATGTACCATCACCTCATTGAGCCAGCTCCACTTGACTAAAGATCCCACATTCAAAGTATGGGATCGCGATGATAACTTTATTGTCAATATGATGACCAATTGCATGGACCAGGACGTCTACAACTCCATCACTTTCCTCGATACAACCAAAGAGATCTGGGATACCCTTCATCACATGTACTCCAACAACATGTAGCACTTGTATGACATCTTTCGCGATGTGATCGAGACTAAGCAAGGTAATAACATTCATACTAATCTCTCCCATTTTAATTAGTTCTAAAAAAGAATGGAAGACCTATTACTCATATTCCTTCTCTATGTGATCGTGGTCATGGCCGTGGTGACAGTCATCACAACACAAAGTATTGTACCAATTGTCAAGGACCGGTCTCATGAGTATACGATATGTTGGAAATGCATTGGTTGTCCTTCTGCTGCTCATCGGTCTTTCACTGCTACTCCTACCGATGTGCCTGCCTCCTCCCAGTATACCCTCACTGCTGAAGAGTATCAGGCATTCCGCAATTTACTGTCTCCTCCTCCTTGTAATTTTGTTCACTCAGGTACTGATTGTCATGTTTCTTCACATCAATAGATTATTGATTCAGGTGCTTCTGAACAAATATCTTCTGACTGCTTTCTTCTTTTTCTTTGCTTTCCAATTATCATGAACGTATTGCTGATGGATCGCTATCACTGTTGAAGAGAAGGGTGATATCTCCCTTTCTCCAAATCTCTCTTACATTTGTTTTACGTGTTTCTACAGTTCCTGACAGACTGTTTTCGGTTCCTAAAATTTCTAAGGATTTAAACTGTTCAGTAACATTTTTTCATTCTCAATGTATTTTCCAGGATATTACGATGAGGAAGTTGATTGGCACTGGTCGTAAACAACATGGGTTATACATCTTGGATTCTCTAGTCTCGGCTTTCATTCTTCTACTGATCCCGTATTGTGGCACCGGTGACTGGGGCATCCCAAATTTATGACTCTCAAGCACTTAGTTTTCGGTTATGAGTCTTTTTTTCAGTTATCTTGTGAGTCTTGTGAGTTAGGTATACATCATTGAGTTCCCCACCCAGAATGTGTCAATAAATGTAATGAACATCTATTTGATTTAGTGCATTTTGATATTTGGGGTCAAATTGGTTTTTCTATGTTTAATAAATATTGTTATTTTGTTACGATTATTGATGATTTTTTTCGTATGACATGGCTGTTTCGCTTGAAAGTTCGTTCCGAAGTGTTTAAAGTTTTTAAGAATTTTCTTTGAGATAGGAAGACAATTTGACACTACTGTAACCTCTGTTCCCGAATATATGTATTTTTCCTTGTATAATCTGTATTTAAAATATTTATAACTTTCTTCTCGCTTTTAAATTCTTTTTTTAAACAATTACATTTTCAATTGATCGAATTTTAACAAAATATTATACTAGTTTCTAAGAAAATTTCTATCTCATTTCATTACTCGAAAATTATATTTATTTCAAATAACGGTGTATTTTAATTTTATTTTATATTCCTAATAGATCGACTATTTACATTTTATCCCAAACCAATTATATTATTGCTATTTGGATTTTAATAAAATCTGTCAAACTCGAATTGCATTTTGATATATATGTATCATTATTATCATTACTATTATTACTATTATTGTTATTTTAATACATACAACCCAAGAAAATTATTATATATGACTATACTAACTATTTGTGAAAATTTAAATGTTAATCTAAATGTATTCTTTCAATTTATTTTTATTTTCAATTAAACCGTGTAAAAAAAATTGGTGCAACCTATGAAAAATTTGTGCATTGTATAGTGTATGATTAATCCTATTTTTATTACCTATTTATTCTATTTTCCCTCATATTGGATCTAAACCTGTAACCCAAACCTGCTTACCCATTACCCTGTACCCTATTCAACCCTATACTATTTAAACCCTAGCTAACCCTAACCCTAGACCTACTGTGCAAACCTACCTACAGCCGTCATCTCCTCTACCCCTTCGCCTCCTTCCTCCCGCTCATCTCCTTTCCAAACCCATCAGCAGCCTCTGCCATCGTCGAGCACCCCCAGTATTCCGCCATTGCTCCCTCACCTCACTCACCCCGAAGGCCAACACCACTGCCATCATCGGTATCCCGCACACCTGTCACGACCTTCGCCCCCGCCATTGCCAACATCTCCTCATCATCATCTTCCACCTCGTCGACTACAAAAGCTCTACCCTCCGAACACCCCCCAGTCGCCGCCCTCTGCCATCTCAGCCCTGAGCCCCGCAACCGCTCGAGCCTCCCTGCTCCCTCGCGTCTTTCGCCCTGAGCCCCGCAACTGCTCGAGCCAGCCTACTCCCTCACGTCTTCCCGTTTATCTCCCTTGCCTAGTCATCACGCCTTCAACCTCTGCCCAAGCCCTCGTCGACGCTCCTCTTTTCCCCTATTTCTCGCTGAAGCAGAGCTCTGCCTATGCCTCATTATCATCGAGCTACCCTCGACCGCACCACCTCCGGCCACCTCCCTCTTCGCCCCTGTGCACCACCGCAGCTCCGACGACCCCCCACAGTCGCCTCCCTCGCTGTCACACACACTACATGAAGATCTCTTGATAAATCTTAATTTCGTTCATTGATCCATTCGTAGTCTTGATCCATCATCCTAAGTTGTCACACACACTACATGAAAATAAACTAGATCTAGATAGATTCATGATGCATGTGTATGTATGTTCTTCGTGATCTATAATAGGTTGTGTATTTGTTGCATGCTTGGTATCTTAGATGTGTTATCACATTGGAGACTTGTTATTACACGTGCCATATTAATTTGAATATTTAATATATCATGTCTTGCATTATATTCTAATTTGAATCTATTATAGATGAATTGTTTGATTAAATGCATGGAAGAAAATTCGTTTTGCTGTTGCCCTGATTTGGTTCAACGTTTTAGACCCTATTAAGTTCAGTAAAATAAATTATTTTATGAATATGATTCTTAGGCCTCCTTGTCTATTTTCAAGAACTTTTGACAAATCTCAGTTTTGATTTTTGATGTGTGAGCTATTGCTATTTTAATGCAGCTGTGTCGAAAATTTCAGATTCTGTTTTATGAGATTGTTCTATGTTTATTCATTTTAAAACTGGTGTTAAAAGTAAAAATTGGATTCAATATTTTTCTGGGTATATCTAGAGAAGACTGCGATCAACCCCTAATTTATGTAGATTTATTTAATGACCTTTATAATTTATTCCATGCTTGTGAACAAACTAATATATTTCCAAACTGCATGCTATTCAGTAAAGAACTCTATTTTCAACCTGGTTCCAGTTGCTTTTGATTAAAACTTTATGAATATGAAATGTATCCTATTTGTCTATTTTACTAACCTTTTGACGGATTTGGATTTCGAGTTATACTTTGTGATCTATCACTGTTTTAGTACTGTTGTGCCTAAAATTTCAGATTCGTAAACTAGCTATATCTTTCTGTTTTCCCGAATTTATTTGACTATGCTATCTGTAATGGAATATTATGAAATTTTATTTGCTGATACTAGACATGCTACGGAATCTTCCATATTGTTCTTAGATTTAACAAGTAATTTTTTATGCTATTTTCATGCTTATAAATAAAACTTGCAAATTCTGGCTGAACATGAATTTTGTGTGAAATGTTGTTTTGAATCTTATTACTGTGGTTGTTATATAACTTGTGTATATGTGCTAGATTCGGCTGGAAGTCTACTTTCTAGATTTTCTGACGGGCCAGTTTTGCATTCCTTGTGTCAACGAGAATCTTGGTTTTGGTGCAGTACTGTCTTGCTGTCCAGAATTGAAAGTCCTGTTGTCCTTGCCTGTTATGAGAGGTTTCGTCACCTATTCATGTCTTCTACCCAACTGGAACTTTTTCCCTTATTTCTTGCCACGTTATCTTGCCTTGTTTTTGCACGTCCATGTTTGTTTTAATAATAATAACAGTAATCAAGCCGGAGTTAAAGGGAAAGATCTAGTAGTGAAAATATAGAAATGTGTACTTGGAAGGGGGCCCGTGTTTCCCACTTGCTTACCCGACTACATGTTTTCCCACCTGAGAGGTGTACTCGGAGGAGATCCACAGATCCTACTTGATACTTGATACATGACATGTGATTACTTGACACTTGATACTTGACACGTGAATACTTGATACTTGATACTTGACACGTGATTACTTGATACTTGATACTTGTACCTGAGTACACTGCTCTATATAATCCACTACGAAATCTAAACATAACTTGTTTGAATGTAGCAACCATGTTGTAAAATTTTGGATGCATGAAGTGCTACCTAGATAGGACTAGATACAAGACTTGAAAATAACATGATCACTTACTCATACTTGTTACTTGAACATGCCACTTGACACTTGTTACTTAATACTTGATACTTGTCACATGCTACTTGCACTCTATTATCTTGTCATGCTACTTGATTCCATTTCTTGATTAAGAGTTAGTTATTCTAGCTTGCCGTCACATTCCCTCCATGCTTACTTCGATACTTGCTTCTTGTTGCCATTCTGTATATTCTTTATCTATTTTAGTACTTGTTACCTACACTACATGCGGCCCGTAACTTGCATTGACGGGCGTTTTGTTTCTCTTTCCTTTTCCTGCAATTTGTTAAACTTGCAGACTTTGGTGACCAGCTGCCCGAGGGAGTAAGTGACCAAGTATTTTAGGCTGGCCGGAGTTTCTTGCATGACTTTATTTCTTGTTTTAAATAAATTGTAATTGCCACTTAAATCTTGTATTGGACGTTTTGTCCAAGAACATGTGACTTGTTTGTTCCAGATCTGAATATTTCAGGATCTTGTATTTATTTCAAGTATTTCTGTTGATCACATTAATTTGTTTCATGCATGCATCGATGATTCTTTCTTGTTTACTTCTTGCTATTTCTTGTGACTTGTTGTAAAGATCCTGACAAGCTTATGAATGGTGAAAGCCATTCGCTGGACTTATGTCGCGTATCCGTATTCTGTATTCCTTTTTGGGAAGAGGGCTGTGGTAGGGTTTTTAGTGGTATCAGAGCCCAGTTGGCTAATGTATTAGTTTGACTAATATGTTATACTGGTTTAGCTCAATCATGATTGGCTCAACAGTAAACAAACCATGCAGTACATGAACAATTGATAATCAACATGATCTGGATACTAGCCTTTTTCGATTCATTTTGTTCTCTTCTTATTCAATTCCTTGATTCCTTGATTCCTTGTTTCCTTTCGTCTTTTCAGTCGCCCTCTTTGATTGATTTCTTTTGGGTATGAATTTATTCTTTTGTACCCATATTCTTTTGATTCTGGTGCTATCCTTTCTTTTTATTTCTGCTTGGTCCGTCGATCGGCATTACTTGATCTGCTATGACTTGTTAGCTGCTTGGATCATCACTAGGAGAGGAAGTGTCATCGTTGCTCCAGGATGTGCAGGCAGAGTCCCGGGATCTTAGTAAGTGTTCAGAATCTGAAGTTACCAAGAGTGCGAACTTCACGCTAAGAGGGATGTCATTTGGACGTGTCAAGGATACAGAGAGCCACGAAGCATATTGGTGGAGCGAATGGATGCTATTGTCAGAGTCGTCCCGATCAGAGTGACGCAGTGGAAGCATGGTGGGCCCATAACCCATAGGTCCCAGGTTCCTCTTGTTACCTTCTTTGTATTGTTTGCTTCTCTCTGTCCCTTACATTCGTCCTCATCCGTTGACTCATTAATTGATTCCATTCTTCCTTGTCTTTCCTCTCTTTGATTCCAGTTCTACCTACTCCCTATCTTGCTTTGTTATCTTGTGTTGTTTCTTTCCTTTAGATACTGTTTATTCTCTTTCAGTCATTCCATTTGACATCATTGTTATCCACTTCCTCCTCATTTTGGTATTGCCACCACTTGTTACTTCCCCTTTAATTCTCTGTTTTGTTACCTCAAGTTTGCTTTTTGCCCTGTCCTATGTACCGCCTAAGCAAATTTCGAGGACGAAATTCTGTTGTAAGATGGGTAGGATTGTAACCCCTGTTCTCATATATATATATTTTCCGTGAATTTTCTGTATTTAGAATTTTTATAACTTTCTTCTCGCTTTTAAATTCTTTTTCTCAACAATTACATTTTCGATTGAGCGAATTTTAACAAAATATTATTCTGGTTTTTAAGAAATTTTCTATCTCTATTCGAAAATTATATTTATTTCGAATAACGGTGTATTTTAATTTTATTTTATATTCCTAATTGGTCGAATATTTATATTTTAGCCCAAACCAATTATATTATTGCTATTTGGATTTTAATAAAATCTGTCAAACTCGAATTGCATTTTGATATATATATGTATCATTACTATTATTACTATTATTGTTATTTTAATACATACAAACCAAGCATATTATTATATATGAATACTAATTATTTGTGAAAAATTAAATGTTAATCTAAATGTATTCTTTCAATTTATTTTTATTTTCAACTTAACTGTGTAAAAAATTTTGGTGCAACCTATGACAAATTTGTGCATTGTTTAGTGTATCATTAATCCTATTTTTATTACCTATTTATTCTATTTTCCCTCTTATTGGATCTAGACCCATAACCCAAACCCGCCTACCCATTACCCTATACCCTATTCAACCCTATACTATTTAAACCCTAGATAACCCTAACTCTAGACCTACTGTGCAAACCTACCTACAGCCGTCATCTCCTCTACCCCTTCTCCTCCTTCCTCCTGCTCATCTCTTTTCCAAACCCATCAGCCGCCTCTGCCATCGTCGAGCACCTCCAGTCCTCCGCCATTGCTCGCTCACCTCGCTCACCCCAAAGGCCAACACCACTGCCATCTTCATCAGCATCCTGCACACCTGCCATGACCTTCGCCCTCGCCATTGCCAACATCTCCTCGTCATCTTCTTCCACCTCATCGACTACCGAAGCTCCACCCTTCGAACACCCCCCAGTCGCCGCCCTCCGCAATCTCAGCCCTGAGCCCCGCAACCGCTCGAGCCTCCCTGCTCCCTCGCGTCTTCCCCTGCATCTCCGTCGCCCAGTTGTCATGCCTTCAACCTTTGCCCAAGCCCTCATCGAAATTCCTCTTTTCCCCTGTTTCCCGCCGAAGTTGAGCTCCGCCTTCGCCTCCCTGCCGTCGAGCTACCCTCGACAGCACCACCTTCGGCCACCTCCCTCTTTGCCCCTGTGCACAAATGCAGCTTTGACGACCCCCCGCAGTCGCCTCTCTCACTGTCGTCGGCCTTCCCCAGTGCAGCATCACCTCCATCCGACCATTTGAATCTGAGCCGTTCGATCGACCCGATCTTGATCATCATCTTGATCATCGCTCGCAATCTCAGCCGTCGATCATCTTGATCTTCATCATCATCAAGATCCGTGCCATCGTCGCTGTGTGTCGAGATCCGTTCTCGTTATTCTTTCGTCAGATTCGCCATCTTCACCCTAAGGCAAGTAACTTGTATAATATTTTTGTTTGTATACAAGTACAAAATACTGCATGTAGTATGGCTTTCTTTTTGTGTTCATCTCATGAAGATCTCTTGATAAATCTTGATTTCGTTGATCCATTTGTAGTCTTGATCCATCATCCTAAGTTGTCACACACACTACATGAAAATAAACTAGATCCAGATAGACTCTTGATGCATCTGTACATATGTTCTTCGTGATCTATGATAGGTTGTGTATTTGTTGCATGCTTGGTGTATTAGATGTGTTATCTCATTATAGACTTGTTATTACCCGTGCCATGTTGATTTGAATATTTAATATATGCATGTCTTGCAATATATTCTAATTTGAATCTATTATAGATGAATTGTTTGATTAAATGCATGAAAGAAATTTCGTTTTGCTGCTGCCCTGATTTGGTTCAGCGTTTTAGACCCAGTTAAGTTCAGTAAAATAAATTATTTTAAGAATATGATTCTTAGGCCTCCTTGTCTATTTTTCAGAACTTTTGACAGATCTCAGTTTTGATTTTTGATGTGTGAGCTATTGCTATTTTACTGCAGCTGTGTCGAAAATTCCAGATTCTGTTTTATAAGATTGTTCTATATTTATTCATTTTAAAACTGGTGTTAAAAGTAAAAATTGGATTCAATATTTTTTTGGGTATATCTTGACATGACTGAGATCAACCCCTAAATTTTATAGATTTATTTAATGACCTTTATAATTAATTTCATGCTTGTGAACAAACCAATATATTTCCAAACTGTATGCTGTTCAGTAAAGAACTCTATTTTCAACCTGATTCTAGTCGCTGTTGATTAAAACTTTGTGAATATGAAATGTAGCCTGATTTGTCTATTTTACTAAACTTTTGACGAATTTGGATTTTGAGTTATATTTTGTGATCCTATCTCTGTTTTAGTACTGTTGTGCCTAGAATTTCAGATTCGTAAACTTGTTGTACCTTTCAGTTTTTCGAATTTATTTGACTATGCTATCTGTAATGGAATATTATGAAATTTTATTTGTTGATACTAGACATGCTACGGAATCTTCCATATTTTTCTTAGATTTAACAAGTAATTTTTTATGCTTTTTTCATGCTTAAAAATAAAACTTGCAATTTCTGGCTGAACATGCATTTTGTGTGAAATGCTGTTTTGAATCTTGTTGATGTGGTTGTTACATGACTTGTGTATATGTGCTAGATTCGACTGGAAGCCTAGTTTCTAGATTTTCTGACAGACCAGTTTTGCATTCTTGTGTCAACGGAATCTTGGTTTTGGTGCAATACTGTCATGCTGTCTAGAATTGAAAGTCTCGTTGTCCTAGCCTGTTATGAGTTGTTTCATCACTCATTCATGTCTTCTACCCAACTGAACTTATTCCTTGTTTCTTGCCATGTTATCTTGCCTTGTTTGTGCATGTCCATGTTTGCTTTAATAATAATAAGTAATCAAGCCGAGGTTAAAGGGAAAGATCTAGTAGTGAAAATATAGAAATGTGTACTTGAAAGGGGGCTCGTGTTTCCCACTTGCTTACCCGACTACATGCTTTCCCACATGATAGGTGTACTCGGAGGGGATCCACAGATCCTACTTGATACTTGACACGTGATTACTTGATAATTGATACTTGACACGTGATTACTTGACACATGATACTTGATACTTAATACTTGACACGTGGTTACTTGATACTTGATACTTGATACTTGTACCTGAGTACACTGCCCTATATAATCCGTTACGAAATCTAAATGTAACTTGTTTGAATGTAGCAACCATGTGGTAAAATTTAGGACGCATGAAGTGCTACCTAGATAGAACTAGATCTAAGACTTGAAAATAACATGATCACTTACTCATGCTTGTTACTTGAACATGTTACTTGACACTTGTTACTTGATACTTGCTTGCATGCTTCTTGATACTTGATAATTGTCACATGCTAATTGCACTCTATTATCTTGCCATGCTACTTGAGTCCATTTCTTGATTAAGCGTTAGTTATTCTACCTTGCTGTCACATTCCCTCCATGCTTACTTCGATACTTACTTCTTGTTGCCACTCTATATATTCTTTATTTGTTTTAGTACTTGTTGCCTGCATTACATGCGACCCGTAACTTGCATTGACAGGATATTTTGTTTCTCTTTCCTTTTCTTGCAATTTGTTAAACTTGCAGACTTTGGTGACCAACTGCCCGAGGGAGTAAGTGACCAAGTATTTTAGGCTGGCTAGAGTTTCTTGCATGAGTTTATTTCTTGTTTTAAGTAAATTGTAATTGCCACTTAAATTTTGTATTGGGCATTTTTGTCCCAGAACATGTGACTTGTTTGTTCAAGATCTAAATATTTGAGAATCTCTATTTATTTCAAGTATTTCTGTTGATCACATTAATTTCTTTCATACATGCGTGAATAATTCTTTCTTGTTTACTTCTTGCTATTTCTTGTGACTTCTTGTAAAGATCCTGACAGCTTATGAATGGTGAAAGCCATTTGCTGGACTTATGTCGCGTATACATATTTCGTATTCCTTTTTGGGAAGCGGGACGTGACAACTACTCTTAAATGTTTTCGTTCTGATAATACTAAATAATATATGAGTTCTAATTTTCAACAATTCTTTTCTCCACATGGAATATTACACCAAACCTCTTGCGCATATACTCTTCAACAAAATGGAGTAACATAATGCAAAAATTAACATTTACTTAGCACTGCTCTCTCTGTGATGTTTGAAATTAATGCCCCAAAGTTTTATTGGATTTTTGTTGTTCTCACTACCTTTTTTCTTATTAACTGTATGTCTGCTCCTATTCTTCAAAATTAATCACCTTTTAACCTAATATTTCCATCTAAAGATCCATTTTCACTACCACCTCGTGTTTTTTGTTGCCCGTATTTTGTTATTTTGTTAGTCTACGTTGATGACATCATTATCACAAACACTGACTCGCAAGGTATTGTATATATCAAGCAGCAGTTAGCTCAAACCTTTCAAATAAAGGATCTTGGTCATTCAAATGCCGTTATTCAGGATAACGGCATTATTTATTAGTTTTTTTTACACTTAGAATTTTTTTAAGTTAGAAGATTCACACTTGTAAGATAAATATACTGATGACATTATTTCAAATAACGGCATGAAAAAAAATGTAAAATAGATGCCGTTATTGAAAATAACGGCACGTAAATAATCTATGCCGTTATTTTCAATAACAGTTTATGCTGACGTTTCTTAAATAAGGACAGATCGCTAATTATTTTAGGAAGTAGAGCAGACAGTCAAATATTTTTAAAAAGTTGGGCAGTACGGCAAAATTTTCTTTTATGATCGACCAGGTAAAACAAGCTCTTGGTGCACTTAAAGTATCTTATTACATTAGCTGATGAGAAAGTAGTCTGCTATGCATGTATGATACTTGTTGACTTGTCTGAAAGCTCAGAGTACTTCTGCAAAATATCTGTCAAACATGTTTTTTGTCCTCGCCTGGTGAAGTTTCTTGCTTATGTATTATTTACTCTAAATTACAGTTATTTTTCCCTATAGAAAAATGTTTTTTGTATTTCTTGCATAAATCCTATGCTTTTGATGTTGGTGATCTTAGGCGGCCTCCTTCACATTTTGTGCTTTCTGAAGTGCTTTATACGGTTGGGCTTATTCTGATTTCGGGTAAAGTACAAACACAGGTATGGAACATGTCAAAGCTAAAAATTTATACAGAGACAGTAGCGTTTGCAACCGAAGAAGGCCCAGCATATATACTAGTAATTTACACGTGCGATGCACGTCTTAATAAATATATTTTTTAAAATAAAAATTTAGACATAATCTAGATTTGAACTTAGAACCTTCTTTATAATAACTATGCACGTGTATTGCACGGGTTGGTGGATTGACAAAACATTTACAAATGACACTAAGACCTTCTCCCATTATAATATTAGAGATTAGAGATTAGAGATAGGGGTATTTCTTAGTTTTTAAAAATAGTGGGGGTATATGCTAGTTTTCACATTTTAAATGAGGGCATTTGCTAAAATATCCCTTTCTTAGGGGCTGCACGTGCATCACACGGGTATATTTGGTAGATTTAGTTTGGTCGTATATTGCACGGGTTTGCTCAGTTACAAAATTAGGGTTTGTTTGTTTACAACCCCAACTCTCCCATTAAAATAATATATATATATATATAATGGGAAGTCTTCCGTTGTGCACCACTTATGGTGCACATGGCGTGTGCACTCGGCCTTCCCACCTTCGTATCGACGATCCGAACCGTTTACCAGGGCCGGCCCAGCCCAGAGGCAGGCGATGCAAAGCATCAGGCGCCCAAAAAATCCAAAAATAGGGGGGCCCATTTTTAAAAAAAATAATAAAAAACAAATTCCAGCAAAGGGCCTGAAAGGGAAGTCCCCCGTTTCCTCTCATCCCTCTTCTTTCCCTTTCTTTTCAGCAAAGGCCAAAGGGGAAGAAATAAAAAAGAGAAAAAAAGAGAGGGAATTTTCCAGCAATAAAACCCTAGAATTGACAGCAACTGCATGAAAAGGAACACCGACTGCCGGACTGCGTCTACTTCTTGGCTTCGCCGTTGAGTCGTTGACTTGTAAAAAGGTAATCTTTTGCTTTGAGATTCGTCATTCGTGTTCTGTTGATATTGGAATTATTGACAGATCCGTCCTTTTTAGGGTTGGATTATGTGCTGTGATTGTTCTTGTCTAATTTTGGGGGTAATTTTTTGTTTTTTTAAATTTAGGAAGGATTTTTTGGATTTGGGGAATTAGAAAAAAGTTTTTTTTTTGTTTTTTTATAAAAAGATTGTACTGGTTGTATTAATCTATGAGATTCGTGGGATAAAAAAAAATATTTTAAAATTTAAATGTGAAATTATCATTTCTGTAAGAAAATTAGGTCTAGTTAGTTATTTTTCTTGTTGTTTGATCTTTGATGAAATAATTATTCTTTTATGTAGGAAATTCTAATGGAAAACTTGATTGAGTATGAAGCATCTGTTTATAGTTTAATAGTTGGTTGTTGTAAAATCATTTCATACGGTTTGATTTACGTGAGTTCATGTTTTTCCTATTTGGCAAAAGGTTTTTTTTATAAAAATTATAAAAGTTCTATAGCTATAATTAGCTAGATTCATTGAATATCAATCTAGTGAGCTACTTGTCATTGTGTGGGTAGTACGAAATATTGAATTTGGTAACCAATTGACAAATTCTTAAGTGATACTTGCTGTGCTGTTAGCATATATGTTTGGCCTAGATTTTAGCTTGGATTGGAGTTAATGCTCAAATCCTGCTAAGAGTTGAATGCTCAGTGAGACTGTCTGCTAACTATTGCTGATGTTGAATGCCTATCCATTTACTTGCTTAAATTCCTCATAGCTGTTGATGACTGAAGGAAAATGACTACTGTAAAAACTTCAACAGCTAAAAAACACTTAGATACAATGACAATTGCAATATCTGAAGTTTAGTTCATTCTAGATTTGGTTATTGTAGCTTGTTGACTATGCTAGCATCTCGAAATTTGGGGGTCAACTTCCAATTTTGATGTTCTGGATTGTTTTAGTATGATTGAAGTGTCATGTTGAATCCATCAACTTAGAATCTATCAATATTCTAAGTTTACCTTTTACGTTTTGGTAGTTGCAATATGGATAGTGCTCCCCCCAAAAAGAAGCTACCGTCAAAGAGAAAAACAAAGTGTGCATCGGGAGCCTCAAAAAAAATAAAAATAAAAGACACCAAAAATATGTAGAAGCACAAAGAGGTGTTCTTGAGAACTTATTTTTCAAAAAAACTTTTGTTGTTGAAGAAGATACAAGCGAGGAGGACCAAGATGCAATTGAAGAAGACCAATCTATTGAAGAAGATGCAATTGGAGAAGAAGAGCAAGATATTGAACAAGATGCAACTGAAGAAGGCGAAGTTAAGGTGAATGTCAATGATGTTGAAGAACAAGTTGTGGCGAAAGCGAACAATGTTGAAGAACAAGTTATGGACGAGGTGGAAGAGGGGACTGTAAACATTTATGATCCCGGGAATTGGGGTACCATTTCTCAAAAATTTAGAGATCATATTGTAGAGAAAGGTCCACAAAGAGAAGATGTGAAGTTCAATTTTCCGAGTAGTGGTGGTAGGCGTTTTGCTCGTTCTTATTACACCCGCTTGTTGAGCAATGGAGAGACACAAGAGAGGAAATGGCTAGTTTATTCGATAAGAAAAGACGTGGTGTTTTGCTTTTGTTGTAGATTGTTCAAGGAACGAGACAACAATACTCAATTGGCTAATGAAGGATGCAAAGATTGGGGAAATGTAGGTAGGTCACTCAAACTCCATGAAAGTATTGATGTTCACGTGAAGTGCATGAGGAGTTGGGTTGAATTGGAAAAAAGGTTTCGAACGAATACAACAATTGATCGTGGTTTACAAGAAAAAATGATCGAAGAGAGGGAGCGGTGGAGTGAAGTGTTAACAAGAATATTGGCGGTTGTGAAAACACTTGCAAGATGTAATTTGGCATTCCATGAAAGTAGTGAGAAGATTGACGAAGAGAACAATGGTAATTTTTTGTGTTTTATTTAAATGATTGCCGAATTTGATCCAATAATGAGGGAGCACCTTCGTCGCATTCGGGAGAAAGAAACAAGAAAGCACTATCTTAGCCACAAGATTCAAAATGAAATGATCCTTTTGTTGGCGGATGAAGTGAAAAGTGTGATTCTCAAGAAAATCAAGAAAGCAAAATACTATTCCATCATTCTTGATTGTACTCCGGATATTAGTCACCAAAAGCAAATGTCCCTTGTGATACGGTGTGTGGACGTCTCGGAAACTTCATCTAAGGTGGAGGAATTCTTTATTGAGTTTATAAAGGTGGATGATACATCGGGAGAGGGACTTTTTGAGACTCTCGAAAGTATTTTGGCTAAACTCGAACTTGATGTTGATGATATAAGAGGGAAAGGATATGACAATGGGTCGAATATGAAGGAGAAAAATAAAGGTGTGCAAAGAAGATTGCTTGACATCAATCCTAGAGCATCTTACACTCCTTGTGGTTGTCATTCTCTTAACCTTACCCTTTGTGATATGGCTCATTGTAGTACTCCAGCTATTTCTTTCTTTGGAGTAATACAACGTATTTATACGTTGTTTTCATCTTCAACCAAGAGATGGAGTATTTTTAAGGAAACGGTTAAAGGTCTTACGCTTAAATCATTGTCGCAAACTCGTTGGGAAAGCCACCTCGAAAGTGTGAAAGTTATAAGGTTTCAAGCTCCTCAAATAAGAAATGCCCTAATTAACTTAGCCGATAATAGTGATGATCCTAAGGCAAAAAGTGAAGCCGAGTCTCTTGCAACCGAGCAAATGGAGAATTTTGAGTTCTTGCTTCGAATGGTTATTTGGCACAAGTTTTTGTCTCGAGTTAATGCGGTGAGTAAAACCTTGCAAACCGAGGACATGCACCTTGAGGATGCATTGACTCAATTGAAAGAACTTCTTTCTTTTTTTTCAATTATATAGGGAAACGGGATATGAGGAGGCCTTGATTGAAGCTAATTTTCTTGCTATTGAGATGGGTATTGAACCAAAATTTCCTAATAAGCGTCCTCATGTTAGAAAGAAGCAATATGGTGAAAGCACTAGCAAAAATGTGATCATGTCACGCGAAGAATCATTTAGAGTTTGTTACTTCATAGATGTGATGGATAATGCTTTGGCTTCATTCCGAAGTAGATTTGAGCAATTTGAAATGTACCAAAAAACGTTTGGGTTCTTGTTTGATATGAGGAAGTCAAAGGTATTGAGTGACGAGTGTTTAAAGTCATCTTGCTATAATTTGGAAATGTATCTGAAAAAAGATATGGTTTCAGATATAGACGGAGGAGACTTGTTTGTGGAATTAAAACAGTTGAGGGAGATGTTACCACAAAGAGAAATGAAGACAATCGAAATGTTGAACTATTTGAAGGAGATGGATGGTTGTTATCCGAATGTATTGATTGCTTATAGGATATTACTCACTATACCCGTGACCGTTGCTTCTGCAGAAAGAAGCTTCTCCAAGTTGAAGTTGATCAAGTCGTACCTTCGGTCTACCATGTTGCAAGATAGATTGAGCGAGCTAGTTATGCTATCTATTGAGCGTGGTTTGGTGCAAGAGCTTGATTATAAGAAATTGATTGGTGAATTTGCTTCTAAGAAAGCAAGTAGAGTACTATTAAAGAAGTGAAGATATTGTATTTTTCTTGGAGTTTGACATATTGTCATATTTACAGCATTATAAAAGAACCCTATTGTTTTGAACTTTTGTAGAATGAAGCAAATCAACTATGTTTGGAAATGAAAATATATTTATTAGACTTTTCTCTTTGTTTCATAGCCTATGCGAAGCGAATACTAATATATTTATTAATTTTTTGTTTAACTTTTTCTATTAATATCTAATTTACAGGAAACAATAAGGACATCCAGATTTGAGATAGAGGCGTTTCATATATTCAAGGTGAGCAACAATACATGTATACTTTTTATTTTTTTTCTAATGCATGAATCGTTTTTTTTTTTGGTATATGTGGGGCCCCTTTTTGAGAGTTTGCTTCAGGCCCCTAAAATCCTAGGGCCGCCCCTGCCATTTACATTGATCTACACATCTAAATTAGTCTAAATATGTAAAATCAAATCATTTGAAATTCATTTGCCCATCCATTGAAGTGTTACAAAATTGTATGGCTGAAAATTATTGTTTTTTATAGTCACATGATGGATGGGCAAATAAATTTCAAATGATTTGATTTTATATATTTAGACTAATTTAGTTGTGTAGATCAATGTGAACAGTTCAGATCGTCGATACGAAGGTGGGAAGGTCGACTGCACACGAGTGCACACGGAGGGGTGGTGCACAATGGAAAATTTTCATATATATATATATATATATATATATATAGGGAAAGCTTTGGTTGTGCACTCCTCTAGTGCACACGGCGTGTGCACTAGGCCTTCGGGCGTTCATATCGACGATCCGAATTGTTCACATTGATCTACACATCTAAATTAGTCTAAATATATAAAATCAAATCATTTGAAATTCATTTACCCATCTATCATGTGACTATAAAAAAACAATGATTTTCAGCCATAAAATTTTGTAACACTTCAATGAATGGATAAATGAATTTCAAATAATTTAATTTTACATATTTAGACTAATTTAGATGTGTAGATCAACGTGAACGGTTCGGATCGTCGATATGAACGCCCGAAGGCCTAGTGCACACGCCATGTGCACTAGAGGTAGTGCACAACCGAAGCTTTCCCTATATATAATGTAAAATCAAATCATTTGAAATTCATTGTTTTTTATAGTCACATGATGGATGGGTAAATGAATTTCAAATGATTTGATTTTACATTATATATAGGGAAAGCTTCGGTTGTGCACTACCTCTAGTGTGCACTAGGCCTTCGGGCGTTCATATCGACGATCCGAACTGTTCACATTGATCTACACATCTAAATTAGTCTAAATATGTAAAATCAAATCATTTGAAATTCATTTGCCCATTCATTGAAGTGTTGCAAAATTGTATGGCTGAAAATCATTGTTTCTCGGATCGTCGATATGAACTCCCGAAGGCCTAGTGCACACGCCGTGTGCACTAGAGGAGTGCACAACCGAAGCTTTCCCTATATATATACTAGTATTTTCAAGTGCGATGCACGTTTTGATAAAAAATTGGAGTTAAACATACGATACATGTAAGTCAACAGTAAATAGCATATGCAATGAATGCCTTAATTTTAAAAAAAATAGAGTTGAATGGGCGATACACGTATTTTTTAAGAATTAAGAAGGAAAACCGAAAAACTTTGATGTGTACGTACGATGCACGTGTTGAAAAATAGATTTGGAATTGCACGTGCGATGCACATGTTTGTTTAGTGACATAGTTATGCACGTACGATGCACGTATTGGTAGATTGACAAATGACACTAAGGTCTTCTCCCATTATAATATTATTATAGTAATTTACACATGCGATGCACGTTCTAATAATTTCAAAAAATAAAAATAAAACTCTGACGTAGGGAGGATTAGAATCGGAAATCTCCTTTATATTAGTTATGTACATGCGTTGCACATGTTGGTAGAATGACAAAATGACAAATGACACTAAGGCCTTCTCCCATTATAATATTAGTTATATATATATATATATATATATATATTCTTTGTTTAATTTGCGTAAAAAGCATGATTAATTATGTCTTTGACATGTTCTGCCTTCCAATGCACAGATGATTGAACATACACCACAAAACTTGGATTTTAATTAGTGCTTGACTCAGTTTTCGTAACTCTTGTGATATATTTACTTCTAGCTGGTGTCGTTGATATTTTAACGTCGACCGCCATTTAGTTTGTACTGACTTTACTCTTGTATAGGTTCTTGAATTGTTTTTTTAGGTTATAATCAGGTGTGGCGTGCTTGATTATCTTCTGCCACTTTTGACTGAGAAACACGAGAAAGATTTCAAGTTGCAAGTTTGTTGGATTATCGCAGAAATGACTGGGGGTCGAAAGAAAGAACATATAGAGGTATGCATTAAATGGAAATGCCCAACAAGGACAACCCTAATGTTTTCTTGAGATTGTGAACAATGTAATTAGCAACTGAAGGAAAATAGTGTTACGTCATAAAATGGATCAGAATAACATTTGTGGTCAATAAAAAATACGAACAGTTTGAATCCGCTGACCATGTTTTCATGTTAAGTGTGCTTATAGGTCACAAACAAATGCAAACATATTCTTGAGCTATCTTATTACAAGCTGTTGTCCGTGCTGGCTTTATTGACCCTCTACTCGACATGCTGCAAAATCCTGATTATTGACCTGGGTACCATGTGCTACCAATCGTTGCATCAAGTACATGCAAGGCAAAGTACATGCATGTGCTACCAATCGTTGCATCAAGTACATCCATGTGCTACCAATCGTTGCATCAAGTAGGGATGGCAACTGGGCCGGGTCAACCGGCGACCCACCCGCGACCCGGCCCACGAATCCGGTCCGTTTAGATACTTAGTGGGTTCGGGTCGAACCCGGTGAACAGTACCAGGTCGACCTGGGTCGCAATTAACGTAAATTAAACCCCCGAAACCCGGCCCACGAACCCGGCCCAATTCACGAATTCAACCCGCCAACCCGCGGGTCGACCCGCGGGTTCCGACCCGTTCGACCCGTTACGGGTCGACCATTGACCCGTGGGTCGAACGGTCGAAAATGGCAGCGATCGAAACAGAGCCGTTCCGAACGACTCTATAGCCGTTAGTTTGGTTTTTTTTTTTTTTTCCCCACATATTTAGCCTATAAATATCTCCAAAAATTTCATAAAAAATCACACCTCACTCTCTTACTCTCTCTACTATTATACATCATTTGTAAAGAATTTTTCAACAATTGTAGTATTCATCAAACAAGTCTACAGGGAGGCATATACACGATCAAATTTCGGTCGTATCGGAATCAAAATTCAACGTCTTCAACTCTCTTCAATCGTCTTCAAATCTACTTCAACCTCTCCTCAACTCTTCAATTGCGGAATCGGCAAAGCGCTCCTCCATCTTTTCTATTCTATTCTTATTTTCACGGTTTTTTTTACATACGCGTATTCCACGGTGAACGGTATCAAAATTTCATACCTCTCTCGTTATATTTTTTTTTGCGTTATAGTTAAAATTATTGTTCGTTTTTTGAACTTCTCTATCTCAACCTTCTTGTTTTTTAGATTTTTTTTGTATAATTCACCGCTCCTACATTGTATATTTTTTTTACATACTTTAGCACATTACTACATTATGTCTAGATCACGCGGTAGCGGTCGTAGCGGACAAGATTCCTCCTCCTCTTCACGTAGGCCACCAATTGTCCCAACTATTGAGCTCGTCCCAGATTACATTGATCCTACTATGGAACAATGGGGTACACACGACGAGGTTGTAGGTGACATACAATTAGAAGAAGAAGAACAACAACAACCAACCGAAACCGCACAACCCCGTAGTAGTAGGAAAAGTAGAGGATAAACTAGCGATTGGCATAAGTTTTATGATTATATCCCGGATGAACATACTCCGGGTATAGGTTTGAAAGTTTGTAAAACATGTTCTAAAACATACAAATTCAAGAGGGGTGACGGCACCGGTACAATTAGTAGACACATCCAACATAACCATAAAGAACTTTTTGATCAAATACAAGGCCAACAAAAAATCAACCCTAGGACCAGTCAAGTTGATAGCCACCCTTATGATCCCGAACTTGTTCGTCGGGAAATGGCCCGACTCGTCATTAAGGAAGAGTTACCATTTTCCTATCCCGAGAGTAGGAACTTGGAAAATTTTAATCAAACGGCCTTAAACCCTCATTTTAAAAGAATTCCGAGAAATACTTGCAAATCAGATTGTTTTAAAATATACATTGAAATGAAGGACGCTTTGATTGCAATTTTATGGAGTTTAACTTGTAGGGTTAGTTTAACTTCGGATTGTTGGACGGGTGTCAACAATATTCCAACGATGGGAATAACCTGTCATTGGATCGACAATGATTGGATTCTTCAAAAAAGAATCATATCACTTGCGGCGTTGCCGTATCCCCATAGTGGCGCTGAAATAGCAAACCGTATTATAGAAATTTGTGATGTTTTTCATATTCGCGATAAAATTATGGCTATTAGTTTTGATAATGCATCTAACAATAATGTAGCAATTACTACTTTAAAATCTGTATTAAACCCTCCATCTGACAATATTTTTCATGTTAGATGTGCATGTCATATTATAAATTTATGTGTTCAAGATGCATTAAGAATAGCTGATCCATATATAGTTAAAATTAGAAATTATGTACATTTCATTGCATTAAGTCCAAGCATTTTATAAGAATGGAAAGCTTGGTGTAGGGTTAGAAATGTTCTTTTTAGAAAATTTTCAAAGGATGTTAGACACCGATGGAATTCTACTTTTGATTTACTGAATGTTGTCATCGAATATAAAGTAGTTGTAAATGATTTTTGTATCGCAAAAAATATGCAGAATTTTGAAATGACTCCCCCCGATTGGTTTTTTGCCGAATCTTTGTTGAAATTTTTAGAAGGTTTTAAAACCGCAACTTTAAAATTTTCAAAAATATATGAATCTACTTCTAGTAGCATTTTTATTGAATTAGTTAGCATGATGCAAATATTTAACGAAATGTTAAATGATCCCTATATTAGTGACATTGTAAAACCTGCATTTCAAAAGTTTTTGAAGTATTATTTTCCTCCTCCTATGTTGATTTGTGTTGCTACTGTTATGGATCCTCGTATCAAATTAGAAGGTACGAAAAATTTGATAGAAATGTTTTTTTGGATATTTAGAGGTAAATGTAGAATTAACAATTGATTGCGCTACTTTTTTAGTTCAGTTTGAATCTACGTTAAATAACTTGTATGATTATTATGATAGACGTTTTGCTTCTAGTAGTACAACTTCTGTAGTTAGTTCTTCTTCTGGTAGTTCTAAAGATAAGGGTAAAAGTAGAATTGGTGATAGAACATTTAGTTTACTTGAACAAATTCAATCTAAAAAACCTAGGACTAATCAACCAAATGAATTAAATTGTTATAACCAACAAGATTCTGAGCCTACTATTTCTCCACTAGATATTTTACAATGGTGGAAAGAACATGAACACACTTTTAGTATTCTGTCAATTATGGCTAAAGATTTACTAACTCCTCCTGTCTCTACAATTGCTTCTGAGAGTGCATTTTCTACAAGTGGCAGGGTTCTATCTGATTACAGGAATCGCTTGAAGCCCAAGGTGTTAGAGATACTCGTTTGCACAGAAGACTGGCTGAAGGCTGAAGATAGGACGCAAGGGAAAGCACTATCAAGTTCCACAAGTGGGAGCAACTCGCCCGAAGAAGAAGAACAACAACAACAATAGCTTTGCTTGTTATGTCAAATTAGAAAACTTGTACTCAATTAAAATTGTATATAAGAAATATGTTATTGTATAAAACTTACTTGTGAATTGAATTCTTCATTTCATTATAAATTGTTAAAATTGTATAACTTAAATTCATATGAATAATATTTCAAAATTTGTTGTTAATTTCACTCTTTTAATCTTATTATTATTATTACGATTTTTATTGTTTATTAGTATTATTACTTACTTAGTATTATAATTATTATTATTATTATTTTAATTTAAGCAAAAAAAAAAAATTATTAAACGGGCCAACCCGCGGGTCGACCCGGCCCAGTCCGGGTTGAACCCTAAAGGGTTCACGGGTTGGGCGGGCCACCCAAACGAAACCTCAGCCCGACCCGACCCGCCCCGGATAAGAGTGCAACCCGGCCCGGCCCGGCGAAGTATACGTGCCAACCCGTACGGGTTGGGCCCGGCCCGGCCCACTCGACCCGTTCGCCATCCCTAGCATCAAGTACATGCAAAAGCTTAATTGACCTTGTGATTTCATGCCAATTTTGCTCCGTGATTATTTTTTTTTTTTTTATTCGCTATATCTTTTATTATAGGGACATGGTGAGCATATTGTGCATCCATGGTTTGTGTAATCGCCTCACATGTAGTGACCGAGACACTGAGATAGCTTGTCTGGGGATTAATTGAAAGCATTCTAAAGATAGTTTGTTTTATTATGTATTTTCGGTTTAATTTCTTCTTTTCTCATATTACCTCTTGTTGTTGTTGTTGAGTTGTTATTGTTGTTCTGCTGTTTTGAAAAAAAAAAAAAAAAGCCTATCCCGGCATTTTTCCAAAAACACCGGGATAGCTAATTAATAAAAAAGTTTAGAAATCAGCCACTTCGGTGTTATTGAAACGCCGGGGTAGCTAGGAGCTATAACGGCGGCTTCAAAAAATGTCGGGATAGATTCCTAATCTATCCCGACGCGCACTACAGCGGTGGTGGCATTTCCAAAAATGCCGCTATGGGCTATCACAGTGTAGCCCAAAAAAACACCGTTATAGGCTTTAAGTTTTGTAGTGATAGGAAAACTTGAAGATTACATGCAAACTGAGGCTGAAAACTGACAGCAGTCAAGTACGAGATCTATGAATGAAATAACTCTCTGCTAAAGGATTTAATTCAAAAGAGAAAACCCCTTTAGAGTATTGAATTCAAAGTCGAAACTCGTTTAAGCATATAATAAATCATCCTCCAATTAGAGATGAAATAAAATCCTACTCCTATATCCCTTTTGCCTTGTTTGTCAATAACCTGACTTCAGCTAGGTTGCCGAGCCTGCTTTTTCTTATATAGCTCGACACATCGTAAGCATGAAAGGTTTTCCATCAATATTTATGGCCTTGCACACTGTCATTCCCCTTTTTAATAACCTTAAGAACATAAATATCATTATTGTTTTTTTTTTTTTTTTTTTGGAAAAAGGTGAAATAAGGCTAACCTGTTTCATTAATAAGAAGTTAACAAAACAACCCCAGCATACTGGGATAAGTTATATTTATATATTTTTTTTGGGAGGGGAAATGTGAAATAAGGCCAACATGTTTCATTAATAAGAAGTTAACAAAACAATCCTAGCATACTAGGATAAGTTACAACCTACAGACAAAAAAAAAAACATGAAGCGACCTGACCAGTACATATAATCAGCTCTCACTCTAAATTACGAGGACCAACTAATTGTATGTTCGTTAAGCAAGCTTTGAGCGCTCACCTCTACAGCACGCGCCCACCCGGATGAAGAGAATCAAGCGGGATTTAAAAATTTGCCGCTCCCATCCTTCTACCTCACCAAAGCAACTTCACATATGGCCCAATCGGAGTCGCACCGAAAAGGAGAGCCGTGGAGAGGGTACATTCGGTCACCCTAACCACGAATATCGACAAGGAGAGAGCAGTGAAGAGGATACCTTCACCTCTCACACGCATCTACTCTCTCTAGCGATATCTCACAAACACTAACAGACACCAGCACAGAGTAGTGGGAAGCAATATCTTTACTCTCTCACTCTCTCACTCTCTCTCTCTCACGCAAAACCCAAAACAATCACAACTAACAGAAGCATCACCTTCCCCTCTCGCTCCTACGGACGGTGGACGTTGTAGATTGCAGGTTTCTTGATGAGGGTGTAGTGGTGGCGTTGTTGCGAAACCTGTGGCCGTTGATTAACGGTTGTCGAATTCAGGGTGCGACTACCCCACTATCGATCAGATACATCTCCACCTCAACAATTTCTATAGGACACCTAATGGGGGGACCCCATCTACGGGCCCAAGCCCCACTTAGTGCTATAAAGGTGCGCACCTATGGGGAGACCCGTCTTCGGGCCCTAGCCCCGTAACCGTGCAACACCGATCCTAGGCACCTCCTCCACTCCCCCCTCACAAACTCAATCTGCTGTCGTCTCTAACGCCGGTACTACCATCACACTTACTCTCTCTTTTTTGCATACACAAGTGAGTGCACATCACGGAGGGACCCCATCTTTGGGCCCAAGCTCCACAATCGTGCAAGACAATTTAACGCTCCGACAGATCTGAGAGAGGGTGCGGGGGCGGTGGAGTTAAATATCAATGTGGATCACTGGCGCTACGGCGGCGTTGCTTTGGCTGGGGTTGAACAAGTGAGTGCACATCATGGAGGGATCCCATCTCGGGCCCAAACCCCACAATCGTGCAATACAACACACTCCACACCTCTCACGCAAGACCAACACCAACACCAACACCGCGCCAGCTACTCCAGTCGCCGTCGGGGGGAGGGGGGATCACAACACTCCCACCATCCAAAAAACACCACCTCCTTCTCCTTCTTCCCCACTCCCCAAACCGACTACCGCAGCGAAACAAACAACCACCCCGAAAACACAAGACCCCAAATCCAAAACCTACCAATGGGTCATCATAACCCCCATTCCCTTATACCAAGCATAGTCCACAACAAGGAATGAACAAGACACAAACAAGAAGAGAGCCCACCATACCCTAACTGGCGCGAATTCCATAGAGAAGACCAGACGACCAGAAGGAGTCGCCGTCGGGAGGGGGCACACCAGTCGACCAGCTCCGATCCTGGGGTTGTGTGCACCGCTCGCCGTCGCCCAGATCCGACGATCTGGGTCTTCTACCCCTAGCTTGGGCACGGCATCGGCGCGAGGAGCTCGTAGGCCCCATCTTCTTCCCTGTGCTCAAGGGTGGATGCGGCATCGGCGAAAGCAATCGCAGACATCTGCGACATCCAGCGCTGGATGGAAGCTTCGAAGCGTCGCGGAACTTCACCCGTCGTGGAGGACGTCGTGAAGGGAGGAGAGGGCCGGGAGGGGACGTCGTGAAGGGAGGAAAGGGCCGGGAGGGGCGACGGGTGGGGCGGCGGCGTGGAGGGTGGCCGCCGCCGCTAGGGTTTTTTAGAATTAGGGTTTTTTTTGGGCCTGTCGTGAAGGGAGGAGAGGGCCGGGAGGGGACGATGGGTGGGGCGGCGGCGTGGAGGGTGGCCACTGCCGCCCCTAGGTTTTTTTTTTTTTTTAAGAACGGGAGTTGGTGGGAGAGAGAACGGGTGCTGTTTTCTTTAGTTTTCTTGCTCTTGGCCTAAATATCATTATTGTTACAAATTATATCATGCTATGCGTTGATATATATTGTGATCTGTGTTTTGCTGAAGTGGATTGATGCTCTAAGGTTTTGTCCACTTTGTTCTATATAGAAAGTATTAGGGTTTGCAAGAAGCTCTAATTACACCCCCCCAAATCTCTAATTTTATTTTAAACCCTAACCCTAATCCCCCCTCTTTCTTTCTCACAGCCGCCACCTCCACCCTCTTTCATCTTCTTCCTCTTCCCCTTCCCCTTCTTCCCGAAACTAACACCTCACCGAACTCCATCGCCAGCACCACCAAGCCCGACCGCCCTCCTGCCTCATTCAACCCCGCGCGCCACCATCCCCTCCCTTGCCGTCGCCTCGACCCCGCACCCCTGCCAGCGCCACACCTCCTCCAAACCCCTTTTCACCTTTCTTACCCCACTGCCTCTCCTTTGTCGACTCAAAACCACCCATGTCGTCACCCCCTCTTTTCACCATCGCCGTCATCTCAGCCACTGCAGGCCACCAGCGCACCCTCCTCTACACGCAGCCGCCGACGTCGATCCTCGTCTCCATCCTCCCAAGCACACAACAACAATAAGAACATATCAGATCAGATTTTGTACTGATTGGGTCGTTATTCGCTTATTGGTGTCTGGAGAAAAGAATTGGATCTTTGTGTAAGAAGCAGAACACGTGGCAACACGTTCATCGAACCTGATAACTTCTTTCCACTCTCTTTTATTTGTAGTACTGCATATAATCTATAGAATATTATCTGAATTTACTGTCGTCCACAAATATTGAGTGTGAGTGCTTCTACTTACCAATTAGCGTATGAATCATAATTGAATAACTTGCTAATAACATTTAAGTATGTTTATTGATTGGTAGGCTTGAATCTTTAATTGGGCTTGTTAACTTATTTCAATTCTTCAAAATCCATGAAACTCATTATTAGTTTTAATTTGTAACTTAATCAGCGTTACATGTTGATAAACTTAATCTTTTAATATTCTTGGAGAATTCTCTACTTAGGGTTAAGTTTACATCAGACTGAAGCCAATTTCGTGTGAATCACTCCCTTTTTGATAAAAACTGTGTTGCTGTCTCGGTCCATAACTCCTAAAATTTAAAAGGTGTTGTTGTTATTTTAAGTATATTGGTACCAGGTATGATATCTTGTTATTTAAAGTGGAAGGAAAGATTTGAGAAAGATCTTAGCCACAGGTCTGGATCTGAGATAAGGATTTGGTGAGGAGCAGGAGAAGGGGGCGCTGCCGATAGTTGGCCACCCCGGGTACCTGCAAAATGCCTAGAAACACCAGGGGTCATCACAGTGGCAGCCCTTTCGACGATCTAGTCAGTCACGGGAAGAAATGAAAGCTAGGGTTCAGGTGGGAAAAAATTCATTACCTTTAAAGAGAATGAGAGGCATGGTATTTATAGACAAAGAAAGTGGGTGCTTTAACCCTAATAGGCCGAGTTGACCCGTTTCTCTGTGGGCCTAAGCTAATGGAAGGCCCGTTGGATCCACAGGCCTGATCATCAGGGATAAGAAGATTTAAAGGGGATCAGAAGGCTATGCATGTACTGGATTATTTACCAACATCATAGGCCCCCCACACCTGGAGGGAGGTATGTGCCAGCCGTCAGGGAGTAGTCCAGAGTAATAAGCTGGGGTATAAGGGTAAAGATCTAGTAGTGGGCAATATAGAAGAGCGTACTCGAACGGGAGCTCATGGTTTTCCGATGCAAGTTGCAAGTTACAAGTTGCAAGTTGCAAATTACAAGTTTACATGTTCATGATACAAGTTTACACTCTACATGTTTCACATTGCACGTGTCTCGATACAAGATTGAATGTACATGTTTTTTCCGAGTACGTGGCCTATAGAATCCACCACTAAGTGTAAACGTTCACTTGATTGCGTGTATCAAATATGTGGTATGGGACGCATGATTGCTGCACTAGTTAGGTCAATAAAAGACTTGAGATTAACACATGTACTTGCATAATTCAATTACATATATATGTTCCGTTGACTTGTTTATTTGCTTATTTGTTTACATGCCACTTGTTTCATGATGTCTTGTTCATGATCATGTTTATATATTGTATTTCTCCTATTACATGATTCTTGGTTCCTTACTCTTTTCCTACTTTTGTTTCGTTTTATACTTGTTCCCTTGGCTTGTACCACTTGCGGCCCGTGACTTGTATTAACGGGCGCCTTCTTGTTTCTTTTTTTTGTAATAATGTACTTGCCGGCCTAGAAGGAGAATTACCCGAAGGTGTTGCTGATCAAGTATTTTAGTCTTGTTAATTATCATGTTATCTTTAGTTCATATTTTATTCATGCTACTCTTTATTGTATTCCGGGCATGTTTGACCCGTAATTACTTTGTATTTTTCAGCTGTTGGTTATGTTATGGACTATATCATGTACTTTTGTTATCCTGTTGTGATTTTATATGCCTGCGTGGTTTTGTTATTATCTTGTTGTATAGTTAACTATATAACTTATGAATGGTGTATTCGCATCATTCGCTGGGCCTCAGTCATGGACTCGTATTCCCGTATTTTGGGAAGCAAGGCGTGACAGTGTTTTTAGTGGTATCAGAGCCAGGTTAGACTCTAATTATGATTGGATTTTAGCCAGGTTAGCTCAACAACACGTGCACCACGTTGATCACATGGATAATGAATAACCAACATATAATCTGGATGTTAACCGTTTGATTTTATTGCAAGCCATGGCTAGAAAGGGTACCTCTCCTCCCCGTACTGGGGATGATCAGTCTAATAAGCCCACTATTACACAGATTATGCGAATGCTTAGGGGAGGTGCTTCTTCTTCCGGTCAGCCGAAAGAGCCTACTATTGCTCAAGTGATGCAGATGCAGCGTAAGCAGAATGAGCTGTTGATGCAACAGATGATGCAAATGCAGCGGGAGCATAGTGATTTGATGAGGGTGGCTTTGGGAGCTGCCAACAGGGAGGCCATCGTATCTGCACCCGAGGTGCTTCCACCGAGACCTGGCAATGTAGCAGACTTCATGAGGCTACACCCAGACAAGTTCTCAGGCACTGAAGGTCCGCTTGAAGCCGAGAATTGGCTTATCCGGACTGAGCAGCTATTAACTGAAGCACGGGTGGCGGATGCTGATCGTGTGGATTTCATGAGCATCCAGGTGGTTGACCTCGCCCACATCTGGTGGCGAGCTGAGCTGGAACGGCTAGGGCACCCCATCGCCTGAGCCATTTTCAGAGAGCGCTTTCTCACGAAGTTCTTTCCCGATGTCACCAGGAATGAAATGGAGCGGTAATTTGTCACACTAACTCAGGGAAGTCAGACCGTAGATGAGTATGCTGCGGAGTTCACCCGACTGAGTCGTTTTGCCACTTCCATGGTGGCGAATGATGAAGATAGGGGTCGCAGTTTCTTGTTGGGCTTGGATATTGAGATTCAGGATCGCCTAGCCGCCTTGCGACTCCGATCCTATGCTGACATCCTGGAGGCTGCCAGAAGCAAGAAACAGACTAGTACGAGAAAGCGTGCTATTCAGCGTTCTATCTCGCACCCTATTGCTGCTAGATCTATTGGTGGGCCAATTCGGAGGCCAACCCCCACTACTGCTGCAAGGCCAATGCCTTACCAACCTGCTACTCCGAAGAGGGATGTGATCTATGACTATTGCCTGAAAGTCGGTCACGTACGTCAAGACTGCCGGTTGGCAAATCGCCAATGCTTCGCTTATGGATCTCGTGACCATGTACTTCGAGAATGTCCACAGGCAAGAATTAGTCCAGCCGCCGGAGGGTCGATCTAGCAGAGAGCACCAATTCGAGGACCACCGCTCCCACCACAGCAGCAAGTCTATGGTCAGAGGTCCGCAGCTCCTAGGAGAGGCCAGGCCTACAACTTGATTACAGAGGAAGCAGAGACAGCTGAAGGCGTTGCAGGTATATTGTAATTTGTTATTTTGGCATCTTCCTGCCTTTTTCCTTGCCTCACTTATTTCTGCATACTTTTTTGTACATGCACAATTTCAGTTATGTTCTTAGACTTAACCTTAGGTATTATCTTAGTTAACTCATTCCCTGCTCATGTCCTATCTGATCCCAATGTCATCACCACTCGTTTCTCTTCATTGTTTCCTACTTCTCAATCTTTTGTGTGTTACACATACTCTGTCCTATGTACCTCCTAAGCAAATTTCAAGAACGAAATTTTGTTGTAAGGTGGGTAGGATTGTAACCCCTGTTCCCGTTAATACGTATTTTTTTATGTATTTTTCCATATTTCAATTTCTTGGTATCTTGTAACTAATTATTCTCAAATGATTATCGATTTTCAACTTGAATTGTATTTCATTCTATGATTTTTGGATATGATACCCAAATACTAAATCTTTTATTTTGATTAATTATTTAAACCAATTTATTTATTCGATTACTTGTTACATTCTACAATTTTATTTATTCTTTTCCTTTAATTATTACTTGAAGCCGAGGCCCAGTCTAATATTAATATTATTCAACTATTTAATTTGAAGCTCAAGCCCAATTGTTTAATTATTTATCATAAGCCCAATCCTATAACTAATTTATTTTGAGCACATAAATCCAAACCTAGTACTCATATATATTTCTATAGGCTCAATCCTATATGATTGTATTCAAGCCCCATATTTACTATTCACCCGCTTACTTGGTCTCACGTTCTCAACTCTTCACCTTCTGTAACCCCATAACCCCCACTATACCTCATAACTACCCCACGTTCTCACCCCCATTACTTTATTCTTTATTTTTTATTTTATATAAACCCCCCCTCTCCCCCTGTTCACTCACTCTCTCCCGTACTCTCTCTCCCGTCTCCTTCTTTCTCCCGCTCTCTCACTTTCTCTGTTTCCCAAACCCAACACAGAGCTCCCTCTCTCTCTCCCTTCCCCGTTCGCCTCCGAAAACCAAAACAACCCTCCGCTTATCTTCCATATCAAGCGTCTTCTCCGCAACACCCTCGCCCATCGCTTCGCCTGCCTCCGCTCGAGCCTTCCGCTTGACTGCGACCCGTCGTCATCCCCAGTCACTGTCCTCCACCTTCCAATGATGCCATAGCAGCACCGAGCGTCTCCCTCGTCTCCACCCGTCGAGCCTTCTCCGCTTGCCATTGCCGAACTTCGCAACCGCTTGTCTTCCCAACCGAAGCTCCGCCAGTCTCTATCACTGTGCCATGCCGCGGTCGAAGACCCCATTCACCATCGTCTTCCTCCTCGCGCTCCGTCGTCTTCCTCCTCCTGCTCGAGCACCGCAAGTCCCCTGAAGTCTTCCACCTTTCCTCTGCCTTGTGCTGCCCTCCTTGTCCTCGTACCTCGCCTCTATCGACGCGCTGCTCACCGCTCGAGCCTTCCGCTCGACTCAACCGCCCTGTCTCCCTATCCCGAAGCATTGCCCCACCTCCTCGGGGTCTCGACCTCCTCTGCCATCCCCTGTACACCTCCTTTGTTCCCACGCCAGCACCATCCAGTCATCGTCGCGCGTCGCCGTCCACTCTCCCGCCATCGCTCTCTCTCTCTCTCTATTGACATTGAAGAAGGAGAACCGCGTGTGGTGTTGTGCGGGGATCTGATCGGAGTTTTAGAGTTGCTGCCACGTATCTTACATGTACTTCACTGTCCGGAATTCTGATCGCGTTATTCTTGTATTCGGTATCATCATCGTCGGTTAACAGGCAAGTATCCTCTTGTACAACTCGTTTGTTCTCGTACAAGCTTCCTCTAAAAAATATCGCAAGTATATTCTTTGACTCTATTTTGTATTCTTCGGTCGAATTGAAATATGTTGCCACATCGATCCCGTATTTACATATGATCGTGAATACTTTGTTGCCCTATGCATTACATGAACACGATTGATACACACATATATACTCTTAGGATTATACATGATTATGTGCATGATTTTTTTACCCGTGATAGTAGTTTAAATATGATATCTTGTTATTGTTGATTAAAATTAATAAAAGTAACAAGTCGGGGTATAAGGGTAAAGATCTAGTATTGGGAAAATAGAAGAACATACTCGGACGGGAGCTCGTGGTTTCCCGATGCAAGTTGCAAGTTACAAATTACAAGTTTACATGTTCATGCTACAAGTTTACACTCTACATGTTTCACATTGCACATATCTCGATACATGATTGAATGTACATGTTTTTTTTGAGTACGTGACCTATAGAATCCACCACTAAGTCTAAACGTTCACTTGATTGCATGTATCAAACATGTGGTATGGAACGCATGATTGTTGTACTAGTTAGGTCAATAAAAGACTTGAGATTAACACGTGCACTTGCATAATTCAATTATATGTATATGTTCTGTTGACTTATTTATTTACTTACTTGTTTACATGCCACTTGTTTCATGATGTCTTGTTCATGATCATGTTTATATATTGTATTTCTCCTATTACATGATTCTTGGTTCCTTGCTCTTTCCCTGCTTTTGTTTCATTTTATACTTGTCTTGTTAGCTTGTACCACTTGCGACCCGTGACTTGCATTAATGGACGCCTTCTTATTTCTTTTTTTTTGTAATAATGTACTTGCAGGCCTGGAAGAAGAATTATCCGAAGGTGTTGCTGATCAAGTGTTTTAGTCTTATTAATTATTATGTTATATTTAGTTCATGTTTTATTCATGCTACTCTTTATTGTATTTCGAGCATGTTTGACCCGTAACTACTCTGTATTTTCCAGTTGTTGGTTATGTTATGGACTATGTCATTTACTTTTGTTATTCTATTGTGATTTGACATGCCTGCGTGGTTTTGTTGTTATCTTGTTGTTGAGTTAACTGTACAACTTATGAATGGTGTATTCGCATCATTCGTAGGGCCTCAGTCATGGACTCGTATTCCCGTATTTTGGGAAGCAGGGCGTGACATCTAGTTTTTTGGAAAAAGGGTCCTGCCAAAGAGTGCTCCCAATCACCTCTGATGTGCCGAGTCGAGCGTCAAGGTACCGTGCGTCAAGCTCTGCGCTGAAACTGAGGGTTGGACCGAGGTTAAGGCCGAGTGTCGAGCCTTGAGCATCGAGCGAGGCGAGTTTGTATGATAGCTAGGGGTTGGCTCAAGGTTAATGTCGAGCGTCGAGCAAGGAAAACTTGTAGGGAAGCAGTAGGTGGCTCCACCCGGGTCATGCCGAGCATCGAGAAAGATGAACTTGAGAGGAAGGCAGTAGGTGGCTCGCGGTTCATACCGAGCGTTGAGCAAGGTGAACTTTGAGAGGAAGCTAGTTGGTAGCTCGCGGTTCATGTTGAGCATCAAGAGAGGTGAACTTTGCGAGGAAGCCAGTAGGTGGCTAGCGATTCATGCCGAGCGTCGAGTGAGGTGAACTTGAGGAGAGTCCAGTACGTGGCTTGCGTTTCATACTGAGCATCGAGCAAGGTTGACTTGAGAGGAAGCCAGTAAGTGGTTCACGGTTCATGCCGAGCGTTGAGCGAGGTGAACTTCAGAGCATGCCATTAGGTGGCTCGCAGTTCATACCAAGCGTTGAGGAGGTGAACTTGAGAGGAAGCCAGTAGGTGCCTTGAGGTTCATGCCGAGCGTCGAGTGAGGTGAACTTGAGAGGAAGCAAGTAGGTGGCTCGTAGTTCATGTCGAGCATCGAGCAAAGATAACTTGAGAGGAAGCCAGTAGGTGGCTCGCGGTTCATGTCGAGTGTCGAGCAAGGTGAACTTCAGAGGAAGCCAGTTGGTGGCTCGAGGTTCATGCCGAGCGTCGAGCGAGTTGAACATTAGAGGAAGCCAGTAGGTGGCTCGCGGTTCATGCCGAGCGTCGAGCGAGGTGAACTTCAGAGGAAGCCAGTAGGTGGCTTGCGGTTCATGCCGAGTGTCGAGCGAGGTGAACTTAAGAGGAAGCTAGTAGATGGCTCGAGGTTCATGCCGAGCGTCGAGCGAGGTGAACTTGAGAGGAAGCCATTAGGTGGCTCGCGGTTCATGCCGAGTGTCGAGCAAGGTGAACTTGAGAGGAAGCCAATAGGTGGCTCACGGTTCATGCTGAGCGTCGAGCGAGGTGAACTTGAGAGAAAGCCAGTAGGTGGCTCGAGGTTCATATTGAGCGTCAAACAAGGTGAACTTGAGGGGAAGCCATTAGGTGGCTCGCGGTTTATGTCGAGCGTCGAGTGAGGCGAGCTTGAAAGGAGGCCTGTAGGCGGCTCACAGCTCATGCCGAGTGTCGAGCAAGGTGAACTTGAGAGGAGGCTAGTAGGTGGCTTGCAGTTTATGTTGAGCATAGAGCGAGGTGAACTTGAGAGGAAACCAATAGGTGGTTCGAGGTTCATGCCGAGTTTCGAGTGAGGTGAACTTGAGGGGAAGCCGGTAGGTGGCTCGGGGTTCATGCTGAGCATCGAGCGAGGTGAACTTGAGAGGAAGCCAGAAGGTAGTTCGAGGTTAATGCCGAGTGTCGAGCGATGTGAACTTGAAGGGAAGCCAGTAAGTGGCTCAAGGTTCATTCCGATCGTCGAGCAAGGCTATCTTGAGAGGAGGCCAGTAGGTGGCTCTCGGCTCATGCCAGGCGTCGAGTGAGATAAACATGAAATGAGGCCAGTAGGTGGCTCGCGGCTCATGTCGAGCGTCGAGCGAAGTGAACATGAGAGGATGCTAGTAGATGGATCACGGTTCATACCGAGCGTCAGGGGCTTGTGTGCTATGCGTGCGATGCTGATGTCACGATTGTGGAAATCGAGGCATCGGGAAATTAATTTATCTTCTGGTGGGCCACTGTTTGCACGTGCGCAGCACATGGGCTTGTGACATCACATGTTATGAGAATCAAGGCGTCTGAATCTCATCCACCGTTGGATCAAGATTTGAGGGTTGAGATGGTTTCGTGGATTTTGAGGCATTTTCTTTTGCCTATATGTGCCTCCACCCCCATCCCATTTCTAACTTTGCCTTGTAACTTCCAGAGCTTCTCTCTCTAGACATTGTTCTGTAATCGGCAGTAGGTTTTTCGGCGTACTCTCCGACTTTGGCAAAAATAGGTTAGTGATTTTTTTTCATTATGTCGAGGGCTCGGTCCAATTCTTCGGTCTCTACGTCTGGTCCGAGCGGCACCGATCATGCCAGTGATTCCTCAAGTTTAGAGGAACTTGAAGACAGTACAAGAGTATACAATCCTGTGCCACTCTGCAATTGCAAACCCTTCGTGGTGGAGTCAAGCGACTCTGATGAGGACGTGGTAGAAGTGTAAGTGGTTGGTGGAGGGGATGTGGATGATGAGGACAAAGGAGAAGGGGGAGAATACTAGGACGTTGAGGAGGTAGACGGTGCTTCTCCAGGGCCTTAGACCGAGCCGTTTTCCCCGAAGGTGGTTCAGAAGAAGAAGTTGAAGTGGACCGTGCCAGGCAGCCCTGGGGAGTCATATGAATTCCTCCCGAAGCATGGATTAGATGTTCCCCACCTGCCGCAACCAATTTCAATCAAGACGTACCCAGACGATCTCGAGGACAAAATTCAGTATGGGGTGCAGCCCTCTTCTCCGAGGCGGCCAAGGCTAAAGATTGACGAGGAGTTATTCTCGGTGGCGAGCACCGACCTTCCTGTGATAAAGGCGAGGCACTTCATTCCTTTCGAGTTTGAATTGATGGTACCAAACCCCGGAATCCGACCTCCCGACACCTAGTCCGAATGGATCTATGTGTTCCCTGTTGATGCCTTTGACTCAGGGTTGAGGCTACCTTTACATCCATTCGTAAAGGAGGTCTTGAACTGGGTCGGTCTATGCCCCTTGCAGTTTGGGCCCAATTCCTGAAAACAGTTGGTGTGCTACATCCTGCTCAGTGAGAAAAGAGGGGTGCCGCTTAAGCTAAAGTACTTTCGACCGAAGTGTGGCTGGTGCTGAGTCTGGGTGGTCGAGATCTCTGGCTTCCCTTCAGCGCTCCTCTTCAGAGTCACTCCTTCGCGAGGTTATTGTGGAGAAGGAGTCGGAAATTTAAAGATTGAAGACGATGCTCGGAGTAAGAGGATCCCGCATTCGTTCTCCGACCTTGAATCTGGTGGCGCCACCGAGGCTAGGTAATGCTCAGAGTTCGGTGGCTGGAGCCTCCCCCTTAGCATCTCCTAGGGATTCTGTGGGGATTTTTCGGAGAGCAAACGCGCTCGGTTGGGCTCGAGTTGGTTTGCGTCAGTCCTAAGGCTCCCTAAGAGGAAGGGTAGGCCAAAATTGTAATAGTTGTAATCATTTCGTCGAGATTTTAACAGTTGTAATGTGGCCTCGCCTGTAACACCCTGAATTCCAAAATAGACTGAATTCGAAGTTCCACAGGATCTTTTCTCTTCTCTTCGTACAATTTTACAAGGAAATTAAAACTGTTATTACAACGAAGTTACATCTTGAATTACATTTAAACAGCGGAATCAATTTACAATAATTACATGAATAAAATGTACAACACTTGAAACATTCTTTAAGTAGCATGCATACTTTAATCTTGTCAATCTCTTTATCCTGCATAGAAACTGTGGGCTTGTCAATTCATTCAACTGACGCAAGGATATAATACATCAATTTTCTCTTACTTAGAAAGCACACACTTGTCACAAGCAAAACTACGGGGACTATCCTATAGATGTCGTGTTGTGTTGTGCGCTTAGTCCTTAATGCAGTTGTTTAAATTATATGACACTAATGCGCACTTGTTCGGATTCTATGCATCTCATACTACATAGGTCCGAGAGCAAGCCCTTAATCGTTCTTCATCTTGTAGGGTTCAGTCCCTCGCCATGATTTAAACTACTACGGTAACTACGGTAAATATCCTAAATGTTCTATGAATTACGAGCCCATGTCCAGACAATCTAGAGGGGAATCCCACGCACTGACATGATGCATCATGCAGGCAATCTATGGACAATTCAGCCTCCGTCATGGAACGATGGCACCACCCGTAGTCACCAAACACCCTACAAGCGTTGCCACCAGGACGATAATTTTGGAGTAATGCTCACGCCGTGTCATGACGCATCAAGCAGGCAATCTGTGAATCACTCTCACATTGTGAATCACATAGTGAATCACAATGTGAATCACTATGTGTCTAGTCCTTAATTATTTGAATCACGAATAAAATCAATCCCTAGAGTTAGCTCTTTCGTCTATACCGCTCTTAAACATCAATCAACAATATGACTAAACTTGGTCTTTTCTATTCAATATCTCATCTCAAAAATATCTTTCAATGCCGGTATAAGGCTTAGCTACCCTCTAGCTTTCAATTCCATTTCATATTCATAGCATTTGTGTATTCATATTCATAAGACCTTTCATAATTCATCATGATATTTGATTTCACTTTCATGTACAATTTCATCCATAGAATAAATTTCATTGTCATATTCATAATTCATTCTTTCCACATAATTCTCTTATCGATACTAAATCTAAAATTCACACTTTCGATTTTCCCATTATCAAGAATCTCTTTCCAAACTCTTTTAAACAATACATTTATTTTTCTTTATCTAAATATATTTAAAACTTGAAAATTCAAATAGTAAGGGCAGTCGACTGTTAAGGCATATTCGGTCGACTATTCTGTGAGGATTTAAAGCTCGGAAATTAAATAGTCAGGACAGTCGACTGTTAACGCATATTCGGTCAACTGTTCTGCGAGGAATTAAAACTCGAAAATTAAATAGTCAGGACAGTCGACTATTAACGCATATTCGGTCGACTGTTCTGCGAGGATTTAAAACTCGGAAATTAAATAGTCAGGACAGTCGACTGTTAACGCATAGTCGTTCGACTGTTCTGTAAGGATTTAAAACTCGGAAATTAAATAGTCAGGACAGTCGATTGTTAACGCATATTCGGTCGACTGTTCTGCGAGGATTTAAACTCGAAAATAAACATTCAAGGTAGTCGACTGTTAACGCATATTCGGTCGACTGTTCTGCGACTAAAATCCGAAATTTGGAATTTATACAGTAACTCATGATTTTAAAAACATTTAACTCTCATTTTTCATATAAAAGACTATTCTTTTATTGTACGAAAATGGTCACAAAGCTTTATGTCCTCTTAATTTGTCTCTTTTCAAAGAGAAAATTCTAATTTGGCAATTCTCAAATGGGTTACTCTTTATTAAACTAATAATTTCCTCCTTTTCTTCTTTTATCAATAAAAATCCAATCTTTCTCTTAACTTAGCCCTAACTACAAAATATTCATTTCTCCAACAAAATAGCATGCAACTTTAGGGTTCTTTAATATCAATCTTACTAACAACAACATACATAATTATTTAATCAATCTAACTTCATGGCATGGAGATTTCTCATTATTCACACTTTTCACATAAACACATTTCTTCATATTGCATTTTTCCACATACATGAACATTTCAATAAAGCGATTTTATTCTTTCTTAATTAACATGCTAGTGTAATATCAAATTACCACAACAATATTTCTAATCGCATCATTCAATTCAATTTTTACTAGTCATTTCATGCAATTTCACAAGGATCCATTTTTTTCTCCTTAATCATGCCACTAACATAAAGCAATATTTTCTCTTGTTTATTCTAGCATGATCAAAACACAAACCTAGCATGGTATCTATTTAGAAGTTGGAGAAAATTGCCCACCTTATTTGGAGAGAAAACAAAAGAAACTCCTAAGAACTCCTAGAATGATCAAAATATGCATTCTTCTCCCAGTTTGAGCCACCAATTTGTCGTCTCCTCCTTGCTTGATGGTGCTTGTCCTTCTTCCTGATCCTTGGGATGTAAGCCGGACAATATAGGGGAAAGAACACACAAATTTAAAACCCTCAATCTTTTGAACTCACTATTCTCTCAATCTTTTACTCACTAGTTATATTTCTTTCTCTTTTGATATAGATTAGGTGCAAGGATAACTAATGTAGGGGGGGGGTATTTATACAAATTCTTAGTGAGAATAGAAGGCTAGGATTAGATCAATGGTTAAGGATCAAGGGCCTAGATGAATTAGGGAGTTGCCATAACTTCCCATGATAGAGTAACCACCTTTCCACCTCATCCAGTCTCCCTCTCCTCTTGAATACCACCCGGCCATACCTCAAAAGGTGTGCAATGCATGTGCTAGTGCATGCATGTGCCAGCCTAGTGTCCCCCATTTACAAGTTGTTCATGTTAATTTAATTAATTGTCTATTAATTGAGTCTACACTACAAGTTAGGCTAAATAAAAAGGGAATTAAATTGAATGGGCTTACTAATGGGCCAAAAGACCACGGGCTCTATTAATTTAATTAATTAATTAATTGATGTCGGCTACAAAAATTAGGCTTTCTAAATAAATAAATAAATTTTTAAAAAAAGAATTAGGATTACTAGTTTATGAAATATTTTTAGAGAAATATGTGCATAAATTTGCACATGCACAACACGTAAAATCAAATAACTCTAATTTAAATAAGATTTGAAAATCCAGGATGTTACATCGTCGATTATCTTAATAAAATAACCTTTATATGTTCTTTCGTTCTCTGTTTGATGTGGGTTTTGACCGATGCTGAGGGGAGACTGAGGAACGTACACCGCGCGGTAAGGATGAGGGATCGAGAATTCTTTCGTTGTCGCTCAAAGTACAAGCCGAGAGTTGAGGACTTAAGAGATTGGGATTCACTCATTGTCTCCTGAAGTACAAGTTGAGTGGCTGAGATTGAGAAATCTCGTTGTGGCTGGAGGTTCAAGCCAAGAGTCAAGGACTTGAGAGATTGAGGATTCTCTCGTTGTCTCTCGAAGTACAAGCCGAGCGGCAAGGACATGAGACTGAGAAGTCCTGTTGTGGCTCGAGGTTCAAGCCTAGAATCGAGGACTTGAGAGATTGAGGATTCTCTCATTGTCTCTCGAAGTACAAGCCGAGCGGCGAGGACATGAGACTGAGAAGTTCTGTAGTGGCTCGAGGTTCAAGCCGAGAGTCGAGGACTTGAGAGATTAGGGATTTTCTCGTTGTCTCTCGAAGTATAAGCCGAGCGGCGAGGACGTGAGACTGAGAAGTCCCATTGTGAATCGAGGTTCGACTTGAGAGATTGAGGATTCTCTCGTTGTCTCTGGAAGTAAAAGCTGAGCGGTGAGGACGTGAGACAGAGAAGTCCCGTTGTGGCTCGAGGTTCAAGCAATGAGTCGAGGACTTGAGAGATTAAGGATTCTCTCGTTGTCTCTCGAAGTACAAGCCGAGCGGCGAGGACATGAGACTGAGAAGTTCCGTTGTGGCTCAAGGTTCAAGCCGAGAGTCAAGGACTTGAGAGATTGAGGATTCTCTCATTGTCTCTTGAAGTTCAAGCTGAGCGCCGAGTACGTGAAATTGAGAAGTCCCGTTGTGGCTCGAGGCACAAGCCGAGAGTCGATGACTTAAGAGATTGAGGATTATCTCATAGTCTCTCGAAGTACAAGTCAACCGGTAAGGAAGTGAGACTAAGAAGTCCAATTTTGGCTCGAGGTTCAAGCCAAGAGTCGAGGACTTGAGAGATTGAGAATTCTCTCATTGTTTCTCGAAGTACAAGCCTAGCAAAGAGTACGTGTGATTGAGAAGTCTCGTTGTGGCCCGAGGTTCAAGCTGGGAGTTGAGGACTTGAGAGATTGAGGATTCTCTCGTTGTCGCTCGAAGTACAAGCCGAGCGGCGAGGACGTGAGACTGAAAAGCCTCGTTGTGGAAAGGTAAAATTAACAAAACAAACAAAATAAAAGGAAATTCATTGTTTTTACTTGCTAGGTTACAAATGAATAGTGGTGCATAGCGCCGATTACAACCAGAGGGGTCTACTCTGGCCCTTCATGAAACTTGATATGGTGCTCTACGACTAGAAGGGCATGCTCTGACCCCTCATGAAACTTGATAAGGTGCTCTACATTCTAGGGTCTCTTGGTCATCTTGCCCCCCAGATCTTCGAGTCGGTACATGCCAGGGCATATCACTTGGAAGAACTTATATGAGCCCTCCCAGTTCAGGGCGAGTTTTCCCTTCTTACCGGGGTCTAAAATAGTGATCCTCCTGAGAGCGAGGTCACCTTCTTTGATGTAGGCCGGGAGAACCTTCTTGTTATAGTATCTCTCGACCCGCTGCTGGTAGATATTTTTCCTGATGGTGGATCTCTCACGGATTTCATCGACGAGGTCCAGATTGGCCCTGCGGTCGTTCGTGTTCGATTCCTCATTGAAACTCAAGATCCTGGATGAAGGAATCCCAATTTCTATTAGGATGACCGCCTCCATTCCATATGTCAGGTTGAAAGGAGACTTGCTCATAGGGGTCCTCTTGGTTGTTCGATATGACCAAAGGACACTAGGTAATTCGTTGACCCATAGCCCCTTGAGGGATGTGTCCAACCATTTCTTGAGACCTCCCAGAATCTGTCGGTTGGCATTTTTGGCTTGGCCGTTCGACTAAGGATGTGTGATATCGACGAGAACCACTGTTGGATCCCGAGGTCTTCGCAGAACTTGCAAAAATTTTTGCCAGCAAACTGAGTCCTGTTGTGGGAGATAAGCACATATTGTATCCTGAACCGACAAACAATGTGCTCCCAGAAGAATTATCAGGATTGATGTTCAGTGATCATGGCAAGTGGTTCTGCCTCTATCTACTTAGTGAAGTAGTCGATGACCACTATGAGGAAGCGCCTTTTGGCACGTAGCCTTCAGAAACGGGCTGACCAGGTCCGTCCCTCACATGGAAAAGGGGGTCGGGCTGGAGAATGGCTTGAGTTCATCTTAGGGGATGCACCTAACCGAGGATAACCTCCGGCAAGGGGCGCACCTCTTCACAAGATCGTGAGCGTCTTGCAGTATGGTTGGCCAATAGTAGCCATCATTAAGTACCTTTCTTGCGAGCAACCTGTTACCCATATGGATCCCCTAATTCCTTCATGCAGCTCCTGAAGCACATACTTGGCTTCATCGGGGCCCAGACATCGAAGATATGGTCTTCCGTCCACCTTTGCGTACGAGCGCTTGAAGAGTACATTATCGATAAGGGTGAATCTCTCCGATCGAATTATTGTCTTTCGTGCTTCAGCTGAGTCTAGAAGGAGCTCGCCATCTGGCAGAAATTTCTAGACGGGATCCATCGATGTGCCCATCTGAACACCTGAGTTGATATAGAGAAACTCATTGTTCTCGATGCCAGGCTTGAGGATGATCTCAGTGAGTACTATGTGATTGAGGCCCTCGAAGGACGATGAGGCGAGCTTGGAAAAGGCATCGGCCTGGGCATTGTGCTCCCTCGAGATGCGCTCAACAGCAGCCTCCCTGAAGACTGATAAGAGTTCTCTGATGTGTGCCAAGACAGGATCATTCAGGTGTCACAGACCTCGTACTCCCCGGTGATCTGGTTGACCACAAGCTAGGAGTCATTGAAGGCCCTTATCCGTCTTGCCCCTGCTTTGTGTGCTAGCATGAGCTCGGTGATCATTACTTCGTATTCAGCCTCATTGTTGGATGCATGAAAATTTAGACGTAGGGAATATTGGAGAGCGAAGTTGTCGAGGCCCCTAAGTATGACACTAGCTCCGCTTCCACCTTCGCATGATGACCCGTCGACATAGACTTCTCATTGATTCGTCCTCTTGGACTTCTGAGGCTTCTGAAATGGTGCATTCTATGATAAATTTTATGAGGGCATGCCCTTTGATGGTTGTCCAAGGTTGATAGCTGATGTCATGTTGGCTTAGCTCGATCGACCACTTGATCAGGTAGCCTAAGTTTTCCGGTTTTTGTAGGACTTTCTTGAGAGGTTGGGTTATTAGGACTTGGATGGGATGCGCCTGAAAGTACGGTCAGAGTTTCCGAGCGGCGATTACCAAGGCATAAGCGATCTTTTCCATTCTGGTGTATCGGAGTCCAGCGTCGTGCAGAACTTTGCTGACGTAGTATATGGACTTCTGGACCGGTTTTCCTCCATGAATAATACGGCACTGAGCACGTGCTCTAATGCAGCCAAGTAAAGAAAGAGGCATCGCCCGACCCTGGTTTTCTGAGCAGGGGGTTGGCCAGGTATGACTTCAGCTGATCGAAGGCCTGTTGTTGAGGGTTCCCCCACTCGAAGCTTTTCGCCCCCCCCCCCCCCCCGAAGGGCTTTGAAGAAAGGGAGCGAATTTTCTCCAGACTTGGAGAGAAAATGGCCGATAGCCGCCAGTCGACTCTTAAGCCGTTGGACCTCTTTGACTTTTCTTAGAGGAGCCATGGCTAGTATGGCCTGGATCTTCTCGGGTTTCGCTTCGATGCCTCGCTGGCTGACAATGAATATGAGAAATTTCTTTGAAGTGACGCCGAAGGAGCATTTAGAGGCTTGAGCCGCATATTGTGGGATCGTATGACCCCGAAAGCCTCATTTAGATCGTTGACATGATATTGCCCTCTCCGGCTCTTGATGAGCATATCGTCGATATATACCTCCATATTTCGTCCTATCTGTTTCTTGAAGACCCGGTTGACGAGCCTTTGGTACGTGGCACTGACGTTCTTCAGTCCGAAGGGCATGGCCTTGCAACAATAGAGACCTTGGTCTGTTATGAAGGTGGTCTTAGGAATTTCTGGGGGAAACATTCTAATATGGTTGTAACCAGAGAAGGCATCCATGAAACTTAGTAGCTCGTGACCCGAGGTCGCACCTACCAGGGCATCGATGCTAAGTAGCGGAAACGGATCTGTGGGATAGGTCTTGTTGAGGTCTGTGAAGTCTATGCAGATCCTCCACTTGCCATTTGATTTATTTACCATTACAATATTTGCCAGCCACTGCGGGTAGCTTACTTCTTGTATGAAGCACGCTGAGAGGAGCTTGTCCACTTCTTCCTTTACGACCTGTTGCCTGTCGGGAGTGAACTTATGTCGCTTCTGCTGAACCAGTTTGGAGTCCGGGTGGCTGCCCAGTTTTGGCATAATGAATTATTCTGAAATCCCTGGCATGTCTGAGGATGTCCAGGCGAAGAGGTCGGCATTCCGACGGATGCAGTCGATAATATCGAGCTTTTGGCCCGAAGCGATAGACTAGCTTACTCGGAACCCTTTGGATTCGTCCCCTTGTAGAAGGGGATTTCTTTCAACTTTTCGACGGGCTCTGCGTGTAAATGGCTTCTGTAATATAGGAGTTTCACCGCGTTAAGGGGGAAGACCCCGCCCCACACGGCAGCCATATAGCATGCACGAGCGGACCCCTGATTACCTCGGACACTGTCGACCCCACGGTCAGTAGGAAACTTAAGCTTCAGGTGAACAGCGGAGGGTACCGCCTGTAGGGATCAGAGGTCGGGTCTACCCAGGATAGCGTTATAGGCGTCCTTGAAGTTGACCACCATGAAGTCCATTGACTCAGTTCAGATGGTCATGGTCGTTCCGGCTATCACGTCGAGAGTAAAAATTCCCTCAATTTGAACAGGGACGCTCGCAAACCCGTGAAGTGTGTACCCGGCTGGCTTCATTTGCTATTTCAGACCCGAGAGAGTTTGAGATTTTTGAATGCCTCCTAGAATAGGATATTGACGGAACTTCTGCTGTCAACTAGGATTCGACGGACCTCGTGATTCGCCATGCCGAGGCTGATTACTAGAGCATCGCAGTAAGGGAGTCGGACACCTTCCAGATCTTCGTTAGAGAATGAGATCGGCACAGCTTGGTCCTGGGGGGGCGTATGTAGTTGTGAATGGAGTTAACCTCACGTACAAAGGGCTTGTGTGAGGTGCTGGATTCTTCCCCCATGGATCATCCGTGGACACAGTGAAGAATGGCTGACCCCCTGGCCCCTTCTGGTTCAGGCTCCGCTTCCGGACACTTGCTAAGTGCCCGAGGAGGGGGCGAAGTTCAAAGGTCCCTCGGGTCAGTTACCCCTTCTATATGAGTGCTTCAATCTCGTCTTTGAGAGCGTGGCAACTATCAGTTTTGTACCCATGGTCCCGATGGAAACGACAATAGAACCTTTTGTCCCTCTTCTTGTTGTTGTTCGCTCGGAAAGGATGGCAGACCATTATCTTGTCCTTAATCTCCATAAGGATGGAAGATACGCTCTGAGTTGGGGGAGTGAATCTATCAAAGCGGGGGATAGGTGGAGGTCGTTTCTGACTGAAGGCATCTTTCTGGGCCATCTTCAGTGGCTCGGAATCATCGGCTTTTCTCTTCTCTTTGGCGGAGACTTCTTTCTGTCCTCCTGGGTGTAGAGCCTCCTCGGCTTGGATGTATTTTTTGACCCTGTTGAGGATGCCGAGAAAGTAAAGCAGTGGCTTCTTTTCCAGGGATGCCTTCAGCTGGCCATGGCGAACATTGTGTCGGAAGGCTACGGATGCAACGCTAGCATCGAGAGAATTAAAATTTTTTAAAATTTAAAATTTAAAATTTTGAAATTTTGAAATTTTCAAAGAAAACCCAAATTCAAATCCAATGTCGAATCCCAATCAAGAGGTCGTCGCCGATAACTGATCCGCTGCTGATTCTGTATCTGTGACTCCCCTCCACCAAATCGAGCGCGAATATCAAGCGACTCCGTATCGACGACTCCCCTTCACTGAATCGAGAGCCTATATATGTGATGCGACAACTCTAATTTAATCTCATCAACCGAATTCTCATTCTAATTTTTAATTCGGTGTGTGCAGGAGATTACTCAGTTTTTTGTTGACTCGAATTTTGTGTGTGCATGAGATCTAAGTTCAGAGAGGTATGATTGTTTTATTTTTGGGTTTAAAAATTTTAATTTGGTGATTTATTTAATGAGTTTTTTTGTTGGTTTTGATTTAAGGTGTACGCAAGTGAGAGATGGATTATTTGGTGGCCTCAATTTGGGCTTCCAAACCATAGCAGGACAGGTAAGCTGACCAGTAACCTAAAATAACTTGGCAAATATGCAACATTAATTTCTTTACTACAAGAGAAAATACTATCGTGAAGTGTTCCCTTCACTGATTGAACCATGGATAACATAGCATATAAGAACTTTTAGTGTATGTTTGGATATATAGGATTAGGATGAATGGAGTTTACCGGTGAATGGTGCAAACTCTCTACTCAAGAAAGACAGCTAAAGTAAATCTGTTATTTATCCATTTTGAATTTTTTTTTATAAAGGTGCAGTGGTGAGACAAAGTGGAGATAAAAGAAATGATTAGCTTGGTTTAGAGTTTTGAGAAATTCATGTATTTCATTTTGGTTAAAATAATAATAAGAGGTATTTCAATTGCAAACTGAGTCACAGACAAACAAATGTTTAGATTATTGGTATTGTAAATACCTTCACACCTGCACTTGCGTTACTATTGTATTTAGATATGCTCATAGTGGTTATGGGATTAGAGTAAGATCTATAGAACACCTATGATCATGTCCCATAACTATTACAAGCATCTAAAAGTGATGCTGAAGTAAAAAAAAACTTTATGCAGTGTTGCTAACAAACTATATGCATTCCAGGTAAGTTCAAGCTAATGATCAAAAAGGCGATGATTGAGTTTAAAGGTGGATATACTGCTTCCTCATAAAATATGTTTGCTACTTCAATTAATTTGCTGGACCTCGAAAACTATTTTATATAATTAAACCAGGTGCACCGTTCCGAAGACGTGTCGTAGGTACGTGTCAACGGGCAAACCTAGTAATTCCATATAACTCACTTACAATATGAAATCAATCCCAAATAACCACTTTTGTTACTAAAATTTAATTCCATATAACTCACTCAAAAGTAATTTTATGGAATTAAATATTTGTAAGTAAGGTATATGAAATTAAAATATTTGTTAGTGACCCATGTGAAAAAAACCCTAAAAAAGCTGTTATTTTCTAATTTTTAAAAATTCTGTGCAATATTACACAGGGTTATCTCTGCTATATTAATGGGAGGCTTGGGGTTCAAACAAACAAACAACTTTTTATTATTTTTTTGTCACCAAACAAACCCGTGCCTTGCACGCAAACCTCCATATCCATTTATTAACACGTGTATCACACGTGCAAATCAAACTTTTCAAAGTTTTTAAACAAACAAACATTTTTTAAATAATTTTTTCACCAATCAAACCTGTGCATCGCACGCGCACCTCCATATCCATTTATCTCTATTTATTAACATGTACATCGCACATGCAAATTAAAGTTTTCGAAGTTTTTATTTATTTTTTTGGGAATTATGTGCATTACCCGTTTAACTCCAACATTTTCAAATGAAACACCACTTTCTCATCAAACAAACCCGGATACCACACGTACAACTCCAACTATATTTATTAACACGTGCATCGCACGTGCAAATCAAAGTTTTTTTTTCCTTTCAACATCCTTTAAAACTTAAGAGTATCACCTGTTCAACTCTAATTTTTTAAAGAAATTAAGACATTCATCGCACGTGCTAATTACTAGTAATCTATAAAATAAAACACAAAGAAAACTATCAAGTGGCTCTCCTTCAATCCCCCCAAAATCTAAGGCCCAGATCTAACCTCACAAAACACATTTTCCTTCCAAAAGTTCCCCCCAAAAACTCAAATTCAAATCCCCCCACTCAAACAACTCCTTTATTTATTTAATTTTCTCTCCCTCTCCCTCTCTCTCTCTCTCTCCTATTCAACAAATTAAGAAAATAAAAATTTTAAAAAATTAAAGAATTAAAAAACTTAAAAACTTAAAAACTAAAAAAATTAAAACTTTTTAAAAAAAATCAAAAAAATCAAAAACTTATAATTTTTTTTAAAAATTAATTTAAAAAATTAAAATAAATGGGCCTTTCACTCTCTCTCTCTCTCTGTTTGTGAAGGAGAAAGTGGGAAGGTGAAGTTGGTGATTGATTCAATATGGGCCCTTCGATCTGATCAAGATCGTGATCATCAATCAGATCGCTCCTAGACCGCCCGATCCCCTTCCGATCGTGACTTGATCTTCATCATCATCATTAGATCTGATCTCTTCAGCCAGATCAGATCTCAGCCATCCATCCGATCGTGATCATCAGCTCAGATCAAAGCAGATCCAGCCGTCCGATCGTTTTGATCTTGATCTTCCATTAAGATCCGCTCCGATCCGATCCATCCGATCTCGATCGTCTTCTACTTGGTGAGTTAAACTTTTGATCCACTTTTTGTTCTTATTCACCAATTGTTAATCATGGTATAGTTATTTTTTGGTACTCTTCTAATTCTTATATGATCTATTTTCGGTCTCGACTGTTGGATTGCTTGATCTTCATCTGGATCTTGATCAACGAGATCCGTACCCGATCGTGAACATCGTGATCGTTTGCTCATCGTCGTGTCGCCGGGATTTCGATCCCATTATTCTCAAATTATCGGATCTATTCATCTTCCTAAAGGCAAGTATTCATCTTGTACAAATTTTTGTTCTAATACAAGCGTTTAATTTGAAAATACCGCAAATAGTTAGTAGTTGTGACTCCTCCTTGAATCGTCGTTGTTGATCAAATATTAATCCTCATCAATCCCATAATCTTAAGAGTCACAACAATTTCATTGTTATATTACAACTACTTGGGCTCATTTTATCTCCTAAGACACATGAACACATGAAATTAAGAAACCCTAGATTTGTAGATGTGTGTTATATCTTGGATGTGATGATCTTGCACCCATTTGAGTTGAGAAATAAATGTTGCTTACTGTTTTGATAACCATTACCCCGTATATGTATCACACATTAATCTAGACGCCTAACAACCAATTATCATGCAAATTATACATGAAAGACATTCACACTTGTTGCTGTCCTAAACTTTACTTGCATTTCTGACCCCTTTAAAATCAGAATCTGAACCTAATCCCTGAACAGTAAATGTAGCTCTAGATGTCTAGATGTCGATAGCATCCAGAATTTTCTAATTCCAAGTTACGGTCTAGGAGATATCGCAGTTTTACTGCAGCTGTGTCGGTAGTCACAGATTCACAAAACTGCCGCACATCTTTAGTTTGCAAATTAATTTAACTATGTTAACAGTAAGCGTTTGACTTGAAATTTTACATGCTATTGCTGGAAACCTTAGAGAACATCCCCAAATTATCTCAGAATTAATTAGTAATGTTTCAACCCTGTTTCACATGTATAAACTTAGATTCACAAATTCTGCCTGAACACAATAGCAGTATAGTTTGCTGTTTTGACATATGTTAGCATAACTTTCATGTACCTTAATTATATGCGATGGGACCGAGTAGGAGTCTAGTTTCTAGATCTTCTGACGGTTCCACTTTTGCTATCTTGTAGCAACGGAAATTGCAGTTTTGGTATAGCAACGTCGTGCTGTCTAGAGTTGAGATTTTCGTTGTTCTTGGTATTTTGATTCGTGTTGATCCCTCGAATATGTTATATAAATATCTCAAACTTGTTCCATGTTCATGATTATGATTTCTTGACTTGTTTCGCACACTTTCATGTTTGCTTGATAAAAATTAATAAAATTAACAAGCCGGGGTTTAAAGGAAAACCATAGTAGTGGACAATATAGGTAAGTGCACTTGGAAGGGGGCCCATGTTTCCCAGTACTCGGTTCGTGAACCTGTTGCACCTTGATGTATTCATGGAGCCAGTTACTTGGCTCATGAACCTGTTGTATTCATGAACCCACTGTGTGGGTCTTGAACCTGTTAGTATTCACGAACTTGCTTCGTGAACCTGTTATTTATTTTCGTATTCATGAACCAGGCCTGCTTGATACTTGATACCTGAGTACACTGCCCTATAGACTCCATTACTAGGCCTAAACGAAATTGCATTGACTGTAGTAACCATGTAGTAAAAAGATGGATGCATGAAGTGCTACCTAGATAGTAATAACCACAAGACTTGAATATGAAACTTAAACTTGATACATGCTTACTCGATACTTGACTACTTGATACACGAAACCTGAACTTGATACATGTTCACTTGATACTGGAAGACTTGATACATGAAACTTGATACTTGTACTTGACAACTTGACACTAGACTTGAGACTTGTTACCTGACACTTGTACTTGATACTTGTCACTTGTTGTTGGATACCCTTACATGTTCACTTGCCACTTACTCCACTATTAGTATTTGTTACCCAACATGATCTCTTGAGTTGTCCTTCTTGCTAGTTAGTTTCTTGACTTTCCACTACTTATTGCATCCCTATTATATTCTTGATTCCAAATCTTGTTCCATGTTTCTTGTACTTGTTTTTACTATTTGTGGTCCTAACTTGCACTAAGGGCATTTTCTCTTGTTTTCTCTATTTTTTTCCTTTTTATAATTATTAAACAGACGTTGGAGATGTGTTGCCTGCTGAAATTGGTGAGCAGACATTCTAGGCTTCACTTGGAGCAAGGACTTATTTAAATATTTGTTTTCCTTAAGTTATTTATTTCTTCTGCTGTATGAACCTTGTAACGGGCTTATAGTCCCGAGTTTTATCTTTTGTTCCAGACATTGAAAACTATTTGGATATTATTAATGTTTCAATTGTTTTCTGTTGCTTAATAAATTATTCATGCATGTGTGGTTATGTATACTTGTTATATTCTTGTTGTGATGTTGAGTCGATCCTACAGCTTATAGATGGTGTTAAAATCATTCGCTGGGCTTCGTCACGCACTCGTATTCCGTGTTTTTGGGAAGCGGGGCGTGACAACAACCCACCATAAACAGTAAATCAATCGAACCAATAAACACTTACGTTCAAACGGATCGTAGAGAGATTGAGCACAAGAACGAAGAAAGAACGAAAAAAAGTGAGAGGAGGAAAGAGATCAAGGGAGATCTCAAAATAAAACGAATCTGAGCGCGCTCAGAAACGCGAACGAAAAAAACCAAAAGACGAATAACAAAAGCACAACTACTTACAGTGATAGGCTAGCAAATGGAATGCTGCTAGGATCCGAAAAGAACGGGGGCTGCTGGGATCTAGACTGGGAAGCAGCACCAACCACAAAAGACCGGAGACGCGAGAGGGATGCCTGCGCAGCTCCGAACGAAACGCCTTCAAGCCCCGGGGCACACGTCCTTGACGGACACCAACTGGGAGGAGCAAAAAGGAGAGGCACTACACTCTGCCTTGTCGAGGACACCGAAGCTAAACGGGAATGCACGCGGACGCAAAAGGCCAGGCTACCAGAGAGAGCAGAGGGAGGACACGGGGAGGCAAAAGGGGAAACTCTAGCTAGCGACCAGAACGAAGGGGAAAAGCTAGAGACAAGGAGGGATGACGGAATCTGAGAGGAAGAGACGTCGCAGGGGGTAGGGGAGAAGAGATCTGGGGGATTTGAATCGCACTTTGAATCACCTTTTTTTAAAAAAATTTAAAAAATAAATTTTTAAGAAAATAATTTTGTTAAAAAATTTTAAAAAATTTTAAAAAATTAAAATTTTAAAATTAAAATTTTAAAATTAAAATTTTAAAATTAAAATTTTAAAATTAAAATTTTAAAATTAAAATTTTGGAAATTTGAAAATATCAAAGAAAATCCAAATCCAATGTCGAACCCCAATCAAGAGGTCATCGCCAATATCTAATCCGATGCTGATTCCGTATCGGTGATTCCCCTCCACCAAATCAAGCGCGAATATCAAGCGACTCCGTATCGACGACTCTACCACCAAATCGAGAGCCTCTATATGCGATGCGATAACTCTAATTTCATCTCATTAACCGAATTCTCATTCTAATTTTTAATTCTGTGTGTGCAGGGGATTACTTAGTTTTTTGTTGACTCGAATTTTGTGTGTGTATGAGATCTAAGTTCAGAGAGGTATGATTGTTTTATTTTTTGGTTTAAAAAATTTTAATTTGGTGATTTATTTAATGAGTTTTTTATTGGTTTTGATCTAAGGTGTACGCAAATGAAAGATGGATTCTTTGGTGGCCTCAATTTGAGCTTCCAAACCATAGTAGGACAGGTAAGCTGACCAGTAACCTAAATAACTAGGCAAATATGCAACAATAATTTCTTTACTGCAAGAGAAAATACTATCGTGAAGTGTTCCCTTCACTGGTTGAACCATGGATAACATAATATATAAGAACTTTTAGTGTATGTTTGGATATATAGGATTGGGATGAATGGAGTATTTAGACATGCTCATAGTGGTTATGGAATTAGAGTAAGCTCTATAAAACCTATATGATAATGTCCATAACTATTACAAGCATCTAAAAGTGATGTTGAAGTTTAAAAAAAATTTATACAGTGTTTCTAATAAACTATATGCATTGCAGGTAAGTTCAAATTAATGACCAAGAAGGCAATGATTGAGTTTAAAGGTAGATATACTGCTTCCTCATATAATATGTTTGTTACTTTAATTAATTTGCTGGATCTCCAAAACTATTTTATATAATCAAACAGGTACACCGTTCCGAAAAGCGGCACGTGTCAACGGGCAAACATAGTTTACATAAATCACACATTTAACTTCAAGTCTTTATTAAAACGTGCGCCGTGAAATTTAGCAGTACTAGTACAGTGTTCGCTTGCTGCAAGACTTTTCTGCAATGTTATTGAGGCCCCCCCCCCCCCCCCCCCCCCGAATTTTTTCCCAAAACGCCCCATTTTTGCAAAGTTTTTCCCAAACCGCCCTACTTTTTTTTTTAATTCCCAAAGCGCCCCACTCGGTCTCTCAAAGACCGAGTCTACTGTAAATAGACTCGGTCTTTGAAAGACCAAGTCTTGCGCTTTGATTTTTCAAAGCGCAAGACTCGGGTCTATTTGCACTAGACTCGGTCTTTGAGAGACCGAGTCTTGACTCTGCGTTTTTATAAGCGCAGATCCCCTTTCTTTCTTCTTCTTCTTCTCGACTTTAACCTATTCTATTTCTCTAACCCATCTTCCTAAATCTAGGGCGACCTCCTACCCACAAAATCTAATCTTAATCTAAATATATATACCAATATCTTCCTAACCCTCTAACCATCTCCACTATAACAACCCAAAACCCTTATTTTGAAAGATCCATTTTTCTGATTTTTGCTAAATTTGGAGCGGATCGCAACTTCAACTCTTTTAACGAAATCTATACGGCTCTGTTCTTGACGCTTGTGAAGGTATGATGAATATTGGCCTTTAATTTTCTGAAATTTGGTATAGATTTTGTTTGCGTTTAGATAATAACTCGCATATTTTAATAAATATACCTAGGTATGGATCTTGAGATTCCTATTTGGTTATACTTTGGTGGTGAAATTATTCTTGATCCAAAGATTGGTTGTTGTTATAGTCATTTGGAACCGGAAATAGTTTGGGTACCCCGTACCATTACATTTGAAGAACTAGTTGAGAAAATCTATGAAGTTACTAATTGGGATAGGAATGAATGGAATGCGAAAATTTTAGCTCGATACGCAGCAGGAAGAGGAGGTGTTCAGTATTTTATGACAGTGCCCGTACCTACTGATAATGCGCTGAAGTCATTGATTGCTAGGACATTTGATCCGAATTGTGCTTGGTCTGTATTAGAGTTATATATTCAGCAAATTCGAGTTGTAAATGCTCAGCCCCATGATATCCCCAGTGCAAGCTTCATACGGGTAGTACCTACACAGCAGTCGAGGCCTAACCCCGATCAATCTTCACAACCAAATCCGGTATCCTCACAAGAGAACACCTTCACAAATACAACAATTCCGGATTCTGTAAATGTTGAGCTGCCACGCCAACCAAGCCCGGTTCCTGACTCTGTTCCAAATGACAGTATGTTTGAACTCTTTCAAAATGCAGTGATTAACAACAGCTTATTAGATGATGATGAAGAAGAGGAAGAAACAGACGATGATGAAAGTCTAGAAAGTGATGATGGAGAAGAAGATGATGATGTAGCTAATGTAAATCCTTCGAACAATAGTTCTAATGAAGTGAGAGCTACTGATAGGTATGCTAATGTTAACGCTCATGTTACGGAGGAGATGGCTGAAGCTGCTAGAGTACCCCCATTTCCACAAGAGTCTTCTGGTTCATCCAATGTAGACGAATTTTACGTTGGACAGGAGTTTGTTAGTAAAGACTCCCTTCTACATGCTGTGAAGGTGTATTCTATCAAGAAACATCGTGAATTTGTCACATTGAAAACATCACCATCACTATACACTGTTAAATGTAAAATGGCACCTAGAAAACGTACAATAGAGGAGATCGTACAAGGTCCCCCAGGAGTAAGTGATGGTGGATGCCCTTGGAGATTACGAGCTATTGTTCCAAAAGGAGGGAGAAATTTTGTGGTGAAGAAGATAGTTGGCCCGCATACTTGTACGAATCCCACGTTGAATCAAGACCACTGCAAAATTGATGCTAACCTTGTTAGTAATTTGATTATGGGTGTGGTGAAGAAGGATATTGCTGTATCACCGGGGGCAATTATTGAGATTGTGAAAATAGAATATAATTATCAGATTTCATATAAGAAAGCTTGGAAAGCAAAACAAAAGGCAATTGAGAGGTTGTACGGTACCTTCGAAGAAGCATACACGAAGTTGCCTTTTCTACTAACAGCAATTCAAGCAGCAAATCCAGGTACCGTTGTCCACTGGGATAAATTTGAGTCTAGCCCCAGCGAGGAAACATTCAAGGGAGTATTTTGGGCATTTGGTCCTTCGATTGAAGGTTTCAAGTCTTGCAGACCGGTTATTAGTGTAGATGGAACTCACTTGTACGGTAAGTACAAGGGTTGTTTGCTAATTGCTGTTTCCCCGGATGCGAATGGTTGCTTATTTCCTTTTGCATTTGCATTGGTTGATGGAGAGAGTATAAATACGTGGACTTGGTTTATGACTTGCGTCCGGCATTATGTCACCGATCGCACTGAGTTGTGTGTTATCTCGGATCGTCATGCTGGTATATTGTCTGCTATGGATTTGCAAAACGGTGCTTGGAACGAACCGAATGGATTTCATCGTTATTGCATGCGTCATTTTTCCACAAATTTTTTTAGTAAATTTGGTAGCAATGCATTGCGCAAGAAGGCCAAAAGTATAGCTTGTCAACACCAACCCAAAAAGTTCATGGCCAAACTCGCCGAACTTGAAACCGTCAATGTCGAGGCGGCTAACTGGTTGAAAGAGAAACCGGTTCAGAAATGGGCACTTTATGCAGATGAAGGTCGACGATATGGAATGATGACTACAAACCTGTCAGAATGCTTCAATTCAGTACTGAAAGGAGTCCGTAGTTTACCAGTAACTGCGATTGTTGAGACGATTTTTTTACGTCTCAACTCTTACTTTACTACTCGTCGACAGGAAGCTAATAAGCTTTTATGTGAAGGGAAAATTTTTGCTAAACGTGTACAAGATTTAATTGATAGTCGCCGTGAAAGAGCAAATCAACATGTGGTTACAATGTTTCATCATCAGCCTGGAATTTTTTCCGTCAAAACTGGTATACGCATGGTAAATGGAGAACGGAAGGGTGGGAACTTGCACACCGTGAATTTGGGTACGAAAACATGCACATGTATGAAGTTTCATCTATATCATATTCCCTGTTCTCATGTATTAGCAACCTGTGCATATCGTGCAATCGATCACAAGCCTTATGTTGATAAATTTTACCTTATCACGTCATTAGCACAAACTTGGGCTCCTGTGTTCAGTCCTATTCTAGATGAAGCATATTGGCCTACTATCGACGGTCCACGACTTGTACCAGATTCTAGTTTGCGACGTTCACGGAAAGGCCGGCCTAAATCCACGAGAATACGCAACGATATGGATGTGAGAGATAGTTCTAGTAGGGGTACAAGAATGAAATGTTCAAGGTGCGGCTTGGAAGGACACAACAAGCGTCGATGTACTAACAGAGCATCCCAAAACAATTAAAATTTGAATTTGTGCTTCCTATTGTGTTTGTAATATTTATTTCGAACTGAGCACTGTTGTTGAGAAGATAGTTGTTTGTGAAGATAGTTGTTTGTGTGTGAAGATGTGTTTGTCTGTTTGTGCTTCTTACAAGCGTGGATGTGTTTGTTTGTGAAGATTGTTGTTGAGAAGTTCAAGTTGCGATGTTTATTTGTGTTTTTTTTGTGAAGTTTGGATGTGTTTATTTGCCAAGTTTGGATGTGTTTATTTGTGAAGTTTGGATGTGTTTATATGAGAAGTTGAGAAAGATTGAAAGTTGTGAAGATAGTTGGTGTGGCTTTATTTTGTGATTAAGATTGTTTCAAAGTTATTTGGCTGTGAAGATAGTTGTTGAGAAAGCAAGTTGTGAAGTTGGATGTGTTTATTTGTGAAGTTCGGATGTGTTGATTTATGAAGTTTGGATGTTGAGTTTGGATGTGGTGTGGCTTTATGTTGAGTTTTTTTGTGAAGTTGGATGTGGTGTGGCTGTTTGTTGAGTTTCTTTGTGAAGTTGGATGTGTTCATATGGCTGTTTGAAAGAAGCTTGTGAAATTTGTTTGAAAGAAGTTGGATGTGTTCATATGGCTGTTTGAAAGAAATTTGTTTGAAAGAAATTGGATGTGTTCATATGGCTGTTTGAAAGAAGCTTCTGAAGCTTGTTTGAAAGAAGCTTGTGAAATTTGTTGAGAAGAATAGACTCAACATATGGCTGATTCAAAAAAAAATACACAGCTTGAAGAGTCGGTCTTTCAAAGACCGAGCTCAATATTATTAGACTCGGTCTTTGAAAGACCGAGTCTTGAAGCTGATAGCAAAGTTTTGCAATCAGCTTCAAGACTCGGTCTTCCAAAGACCGAGTCTAGTAATATTGAGCTCGGTCTTTGGAAGACCGACTGTTGAGTACAATCTCTTCCAGAAACCAAGCGAGCCTCTGTAAGTGATTGAACACAACAGTCGGTCTTTCAAAGACCGAGTTCAATATTACTAGACTCAGTCTTTGAAAGACCGAGTCTTCAGTCTGTGAAATTTTTGCTGAAGACTCGGTCTTCCAAAGACCGAGTCTACTTATATTGAACTCGGTCTTCGAAAGACCGACTGTTGTGTTCAATCACTTACAGAGACTCGTTTGGTTTCTGGAAGTGAGAGATAGTCAACAGTCGGTCTTTCAAAGACCGAGCTCAATATTACTAGACTCGGTCTTTGGAAGACCGAGTCTTGAAGCTGATTGCAAAACTTTGCTATCAGCTTCAAGACTCGGTCTTCCAAAGACCGAGTCTAATAATATTGAGCTCGGTCTTTGAAAGACCGACTCTTCAAGCTGTGTATTTTTTTTTGAATCAGCCATATGTTGAGTCTATTCTTCTCAACAAATTTCACAAGCTTCTTTCAAACAAGCTTCAGAAGCTTCTTTCAAACAGCCATATGAACACATCCAATTTCTTTCAAACAAATTTCTTTCAAACAGCCATATGAACACATCCAACTTCTTTCAAACAAGCTTCTTTCAAACAAATTTCACAAGCTTCTTTCAAACAGCCATATGAACACATCCAACTTCACAAAGAAACTCAACAAATAGCCACACCACATCCAACTTCACAAAAAAACTCAACATAAAGCCACACCACATCCAAACTCAACATCCAAACTTCATAAATCAACACATCCGAACTTCACAAATAAACACATCCAACTTCACAACTTGCTTTCTCAACAACTATCTTCACAGCCAAATAACTTTGAAACAATCTTAATCACAAAATAAAGCCACACCACACCAATATCACCACTCCAACAAAATCACCACTCCAACTACCAATATCACCACTCCAACTAATTCCCAAAACTGAGCAATTTTAATAACTTCATCAACTACCAATATCACCACTCCAACAATCTCAACCACATCAACAATTTTAATAACTTCATCTCAAACAGAAGAACATTTTAAAAATACTACATTAAAAAAACTACAAGATCAGCTACCAAGTTAAAAAAATAAAAAAACTACATTAAAAAAACTACATTAAAAAATACTACATTAAGAATACTACATTAAAAATACTACATTAAAAAAACTACAAAATCAAAATAATTAAAAATATTACATCAACTACCAAGTTAAAAAATTATTACAACAAACTAACGATATTAATAACATCACAAGTCAAGGGTCCGGTGTGAAGTAGTTTGGGGGTCTTCTGTGTCGTCTACGACGATGGGGAGTTGCCTGTGTCAGTACAGACAACGGGATCTCCGGCTCTTCTTCAATCTCATCCCCAACGAGTTGTTCTTCATCATCCCTTTCAATATCAGGCTCTGCTTCTTGTTCGTGTTCCGAATCACTTCGAGGTTGAGGTGGCGGCCTATGAACAGTTCTCTTTCGTCGTTGACCAGTACGACCGCTGGTTCGATGTGTGGGGGTCCTAAGTATCGCATCTAATGTTGCGCCCTCCCCCACAAGATCAGCTTGTGCACGGCAACACGATAACATCTCCCGTACAGTAACCTTCGTCTGATCGGCGATGTTGCTATTTAGCATAGAAGCACATTTCTTGGCAAGGGACCAAGTCTGGGTCAACTGAGAAACATGAAAGGTTGAATTAGATGCACATAAATATATAAAAACATATTGATATATAAATTTTGAAAATTTAAAACAAAACATTAAAACTTACAAAGCCACGAATAGCGGATCCCTTTGGTTGGTACATCGGCAACCTCACGGAATGCTCATCTACTGGTTCGGTCCCTGGTCGACGTATCGGTACAACGACTCCAGCAGGAGCCTGCAACGGTGGGGAAATGAACCGTCTAGTGACTCTCTCGTACCAAGACAAGTACACACCATGCAAGGAGAGGTCAAAAGGTGGAGTGTCAACGATGATTTCTTCGAAACGGTTAATGTTCCATCTCTGAACGTAATCGAAGAAGCAAGTGGCCCAGTTGTGTCCCGGTGTACGGCCCATTCCAGTGATGTTATGCATCTCGGCATTGAATGGCACGGTAACTGGAATCCCCTGGTGCAGACCAAACTGCCGTAAGACCCTATCGGGGTAGTAGAACTCAACAACCCCAAAGTTGATTAGAGGTGCTTTCGTGAGCCACAAATTACGCCTGAACGTACAGATAGGTGGCAGTCGAATCAGTCGCTCCTCTGTGTACGGGGTCCACACCACACAGTCAGCGGCCAACCTGTCCAACTCGTCGCGGTAGTATGTCAAGCACCTGTTGGGGTTGGCTGTCCATGTCAGTTTTCCTGTCCAATACACACCAATCGGAGGTAGCATGTCCATATCTTCAGGAAGAACTCTCCAATGTTGGGACTGGATCCGTACTACGGGCCGACCTACGTGAATCCGTTCCCAACTCCATATCTGCAGTAAAATTAAAGGTCCATTCATCTGGTTCGAACCTATACTGCATAGACATAGACTCCGATACAGTGCCAATAGTATTGCACTGCCCCAACTGAAACGGCCGATCCTACCTATATCGGCGATTAAGGGCAAGAACATCAGTGCTACGGTATTCCCGGTCGAGTTTGGAAACAAGACCGTGCCGAATAGCGTTAGAATATATGCCCTAAAGTAGCACTCCACCTCCGCTGCAGTTGAAGCGTCATTCAATCTGTCTTTAAACGTATCTTTCAACCACTTTAGGCGGATAAATTTTCCATTTATCGCGCCAGCTTCCACTTCAACCCCTAAGTACTCCTCCACTATATACACGGGATCGAAGTCCATCGATCCTGTCACTGCCTCTCCATCGATTGGAAGCCCGGTTAGTATAGCAACGTCTTGTAAAGTCACCGTCATCTCCCCGACTGGCAGGTGAAATGAGTGTGTCTCGGGCCTCCATCGTTCAAGCAGTGCTTCGAGAAGTGGACGATCGCACTTGATGGATGTCATCATGGAAATACCGTAGAACCCACAATCTCTAAGCATCTCGTGTATGCGTGGGTGCACAGGTAGCGGATGCCCAGTCCTAAAACGGCACTCCGTAGCCTCGCCGTTCCAAACATACTGCGATCGATGCATCGGCTGGAGAGTGAGAAGTGAAGGGTCGAGTGGTCCGGGGCCTACAGGAGGGATGTATGACGACGAAGGGCCCGCCTCATTTGGATTGAATTCAACCTACATAACAATAACATTTACATCAGTAGACCGAAATATAATACAATTCTATTAGAATCAACATTTAATTACTTACATTAGTAGCATCGGTAGAAGCACGACCACGACCACGACCACGACCACGATCACGTCCACCGCGATTACGTGGAGGTCTACTACTTTCTCCTACCTCCATGTTACCCCTTGTGCGTGCCATTTACAATAGACTACAAATCCTACAAGTTCAACAAAAATGTTATTAACTACACAAAAGCTAGATATAAAAACAAATTATATATAACAAAGCCGTTCATTCTCTAATTTTAGCAAAAAACTAGAGTATAACAAATTCAACAAATTCTATAGAAAACCTAGACTCTATAAAATTCTAAAAAACTAGATTCAACACATACTATATGGAATTCTATACAAAATTGATTCAACAACAAAATTCTATTCAACAAGGTTTCAATAACTCTATCAACTCTTTCAACAAAATTCTATACAAAATTGAACTCTTTCAACTCAATATTTCTTTCAACTCTTTCAACAGAATTCTATTCATTCCAACTTTAACTCTTTCAACTCTTTCTTTTTTAAAATCAATAACTCAACAAAATTTGGGTATTAATACTAAAATTAACTCAACTATTTCTTCAACATATACCATCATCGTCAAAGTCTTTCCATTTAATATTATGCTTATATCATTATAAACACCATAATATTTCAGTTTTTTCCGACAGAATTAACACACCCAATGCATCCATCACCATCATCATTGAAACTCTAAATTTCTTCGCACTGGTGAAGATATACCTTCAACTTCCTTGGGTCACTTGTCATATAAGGGTTTTATTTTATTTTGAATCATTGTTTCAATTTTAAAAGGAGCAGGAAGATATTATTTGGAGTATCAGTCTTACCAAATGCCTAGTGTGTCTGAATACTTTCCCTTGTTGGCCTCCAATTAAGTATCAGTCTGGTATATACCTTTTTTTTTGTTTTTGTAAAAAGGCCTTAGCCCTGTGTGGCACATACTGATACTTCAAATATCAGGAAGTGCTCACTATTTCTTTTTGAACATCAATAACTCAACTCTTTCATTTGGAACATCAATGCTAAGCAAAATTAACAGTGAAAATAACATCAATAAACTAATCTACTTTGTCAACAACAAATCAAATTCAACTAATGAACTTCACAATAGCATCAACACTAACACAAATTTTGCTTACGAAAAGCTTCAGAAATATACCTAACAAGTAGGAGAATCCGAACACGAAGACGAAATTGGCGAGAAGAGCAAGATCCTACAACCGAAATCTTCCGATTATGGGTATTCGGGGTTTAGGGTTTAAAGAAAGAATCGATTTTGGGGAATAGGATTTGGTAAAATCGAAAATGAATTAAAGAGTAATTGGTTTTGGGAAGTTCAACATTCGATTAAGAGAGTAATCGAACGAAAAAGTAGGGATTGCGACGGATTCGTTGAGGGAAAGAGCGAAAAGAAATAACAATCGAAAGTGAAGAAGAAGAAGAAAGAAAGGGGATCTGCGCTTATAAAAACGCAGAGTCAAGACTCGGTCTCTCAAAGACCGAGTCTAGTGCAAATAGACTCGGTCTTTGAAAGACCGAGTCTTGCGCTTTGAAAAATCAAAGCGCAAGACTCGGTCTTTCAAAGACCGAGTCTATTTGCACTAGACTCGGTCTTTGAGAGACCGAGTGGGGCGCTTTGGGAATTAAAAAAAAAAAAGTAGGACGGTTTGGGAAAAACTTTGCAAAAATGGGGCGTTTTGGAAAAAAATCCCCCCCCCCCCCCCCCCCCCCCCTTATTTTCCCCACCACAAAATAAACCCAACCCAAAATTTTCATGGCTTTGCCATTACCAAACCTCACCTCACTCTCATCTTCATCTTCAATCTCCCCTTCTTCATCAACCCTCGTCAATTCCAAACCCACCAACCCCACTTTTCAGAAAATCTCTTCTCCTTTCAGAGCTTCATGGCAAGAGGTATTCATTTTGACCCATAATTTCTCTTTATTTAAAAGAAAATGACAAATAAAGTTCATTTTGGTCCATTTTCTGTCTTGTTTTTTTTTTTTTTTTTTTTTGTAGCTTGCTGGAGTTCTGGTGTTCTCTGCAATTCCGTTTACGGCAGTGAAGGTGTTGGCCAACAGCTCGGTGGGGGAGAGGCTCAGGATGAGAATGGAGGAGACGAAGAGAGACGCGGTTGAGAGGTCGGGGAGGTTTAAGGAGATGGCGAAGAAGGCGAGAAAAGAAAGGTAGTTTTTTTCGTTAGTTTGTTTAGTTATTTTGTCTTTGAATTTTGTAGCTTGAGGATGTTATAATATAGTACTGTCTAACTTAAGGATGAGTAGATGTGGTTAATGGTGTGTTGGGGGGGGGGTCTTACTCTTCCCTTAGTCTAACGGTATCTGGAAAATTAGAATTAGGGTATAAGTGATGAAAAAATAGATATCCTTTTAGTAAGGGTATCGCTAGTGGAAGTGGAGGCGGATTGTCCTGATAATCATAACTTGCAAAGGAATAATGGAGGAAATGCTAGCAAAAGAGACTATTCACTGATCTTTAGCTGCTTAAGTACAAACAAGGGTTACTCCGCACGAAAGCAAGTGGATGAATTTCGCTGTAAATAGGAAGAAGAGTACAATATGAAGACAATAGCTTCCTCATAAATTCGCCAACGATACTCTCTCAAGGCCTCCCAATGAGAGGATTATATACGAGAAATGGAAGCTCTTACCTGAAACCTTATAATCCCCATTGATCGGATATGTAAGAGAGATGGAAGCTTTTGCCGGAATCCTTAAAATCCTCATTGATCAAACTCTCATTCTACACAAAGATGAGTCTTTTTTATAGTTTTCTAAAAGAAGGTGTTCATTACGCAATTATCTGCAAGGAAATTCCCAGATTTCCATCTAGATCACGTCTTTGTATCTAACTCAAGCATAGTTTTGGAAGGAAATTCCCAGATTCTCTCAATTATTGTGATTGGTATAACAAAGATTTGCATGATTCATGGAAATCATGTAATTTGCTGAGCGAATTTTCAAATAGGGCAAGAAAGCCTGTTACTGTCCAAAATAGGGAGAAAACACGCCTACAGTTACAAATGAAAATGGGTTTTAAGTTCCACCAGGATTGATCCTTTGATCTAGTTAGGACTTACAATTGGGCAGTGTACCAGTTAGACCCTTGTGGCTGACAGTCTGATTTGGCGCTCTTCTCCCTCCTTTTTCATCAGTGCAAGACACAAGAACAGCAAACTCCTGTTCCATGTAGGGTGAGACTTTATACATTGAAGGGTTTATAACCTCCTTACATATGCATAGTATAAATGTTATTAAGATATTTTGTTTATCAATTCTGTCATTTTTATGAAGTAGAATCTTCAACCTTAGCTTGAAATAAATCTATTCAACAACATACTATGTACTCGACATGCTAAACAATGTATGAAAGGACTACTTTAGGATGAGATCAATAAGAATGCTCTCTTCAGTATAAAGTTATGCAGGTTAATGTTTGATCATTTGATGAAGTTAATAGGTTTGGGGTTGAATCCTGCTAATGGATTTTTTGTAATACTAAGATACTACTAAAATTGTATCAACACTCTTACTATCGATTATCAAATAACCAGAGAAGAAGCATATGTGTATGTGGCGCAACCCACACTTTGCATATTACTACGAGTAGGTAGGCCCTACACCCTTATTGTCAATATGACACTGAACAAGACACTAAGAGTTGAAGAGTAGGTTGTGCTTCCACTTTTTAGCACATTTAATGCACATGTGGGGGCAGACAATGATACACAATCAACTTTATAGTCTTCTGCCAGTTTTAGTAGCATAACCTTCTGAAGATTATTTGCATTGATTTGAGATTAATTCCTCCTATATATGTTATATCATGTACCAATCTGTGACAATAATAATCTGGACTCATGCTGTTTGTTTGGAGTGGGAGCAACCGATGTGAGTTCTTGTTATTTGGATAGGGAGAAACACATCTAAAGGTACAGATCTGGTCTAGATTCGTAGTTGAGCGAGTGGCTGATGAGGTGGATTTGGTGGTGTTTGACGGCTGCCGAATACCTGCAAAACGCCTAGAAACACCGGGAGAGATCCCGACGACAGTCCCTCCAACGATCCAGTCAGTCACTGATAAAAGTGGATTATGGTTTGAGTGACAAAAAATGCATTACCTTCTAACAGTGGTGGAGATCTGGTATTTATAGGCAGAGAGAGGGAACCCTAGTAGGCCGGGTTGACCCTCTTCTATGGGCCTGATTGGTGTGCTGGATTAGAAGGCGGCCCATATAGTATATGAGCCTGATTTAAGGAGATTTGCGGATCCTGAGGGGATCTGTAGGCTCAGGTGGAGCTGGATTATTTACCCCAGGTGGAGCTGGATTATTTACCCTCATCATAGTCCCCCACTCTTTGAGGGTTGGCTATTCTAGCCGTCAAGGAGTAGTCCAATCTCGTGGGTGAGAAGATCTGTCAACAATGTGCATAAGGGTAGGACGGAAGATTTCACGAAGAGTGATATGGGGTCAAGACCAAGCTTCGTGACGTCGAGCTCTGACCTGCGAGCTTTGTACCGTGACAGTGGAGGGCAAAAGCCAGCAGGTTGGTCGAAGTAAGTGCCGAGTGTCGAGCAAAGCGTGCTTGATGAGAAAGCTTGCAACTAGCTTGAGGAGCATACCGAGCATCGAGGGAAACACACTTGGTGAGAAAGCTTGCAGCTAGCTCGAGGGATATGTCGAGCGTTGAGCGAAGTGAACTTGGTAAGAAAGCTTGCAGCTAACTCGAGAAAATTTACCAAGCGCCGAGCTAAACGTACTTGGTGAGAAAGCTTATAGCTAGCTCAGGAGCATGCCAAGCGTCGAGCGAAGCGTACTTGTGAGAAAGCTTGCAACTATCTCGAGGAGCACGCGAGCATTGAGCGAAGCGTACTTAGTGAGAAAGCTTGCAGCTAGCTCGAGGAGTATGCCGAACATCGAAGAAGCGAACATGGCGAGAAAGCTTGAAGCTACCTCGAGGAGCATGCCAATCGTCGAGCGAAGCATACTTGGTGAGAAAGCTTGCAGCTATCTCGAGGAGCATGCCGAGCGTCGAGCGAAGCGTACTTGGTGAGAAAACTTGCAGCTATCTCGAGGAGCATGCCGAGCATCGAGCGAAGCGTACTTGGTGAGAAAGCTTGCAGCTATCTCGAGGAGCATGCCGAACATCGAACGAAGCGAACTTGGTGAGAAAGCTTGTAGCTAGCTCGAGGAGCATGCCGATCGTCGAGCAAAGCGTACTTGGTGAGAAAGCTTGTAACTCGTTGAGTGAAGCGTACTTGGTGAGAAAGCTTGTAGCTAGCTTGAGGGGCATGCCGAGCTTTGAACGAAGAGAACTTGGTGAGAAAGCTTGTAGCTAGCTCGAGGAGCATGCCGAGCGTTGAGCAAAGCGTACTTGGTGAGAATTCTTGCAGCTAGCTCGAGGAGCATGCCAAGCGTCGAGCGAAATGTAATTGGTGAGAATGCTTGTAGCCAGCTTGAGGGGTATGCTGAGCATCGAGCAAAGCGAACTTGGTGAGAATGTTTATAGCTAGCTCTATGAGCATGCCGATCGTCGAGCAAAGTATACTTTGTGAGATTTTGATAGATCAGTTTATGCTTACTGTGGCTATAGTGGGCATGTGTATTGTGCATGGGTTGTTAACGTCACGGTTGTAAAAATCGAGGCATCGAAATCTTGTCCACTGTTGGATCTAGATTGTGTGGTTGAGATTGTTTGTGGATATCGAGGCACCATGGAGCTGCCTATATATCCCCCACTCTCCCTCTTATTTTCTACTTTGCTCTCTAATTCTCAGAGCTTCACTCTTTCGGCACTGTTCAGTAACCGGCGATTAGCTTTCAGATGAACTTTTCGGCACCAATAACAGGTTAGTATTTTTATATTATGTCGAGGGCTCGGTCCAACTCAGCTTCTACATCTGGCCAAGGCGGCGACGATCGTCTTTCCGACTCTTCAGACTGGGAAGAATTCGAGCAGAATGAGAAGGTATGCAATCTCAAGCCACTTCGAACTTGTAAGCCCTTCGTGGGAGTCGAATGACTCAGATGAACATGCCGAAGAGATGGAGGTGGTCGACGAGGGTGGACCAGTTGGCGAAGGCGAGGTGGAGGTGGAAGAAGTCGGAGATGACGAAGGAAAGGTGGAGGACGAGGGTGAAGGTGAGGACCTCGAGGTCGATCCTTCAGGCGAGACTCCTCTATTGAGGCTCCTAACCGAGCCGTACGTTGCGAAGGCCCCTCGGATCTGAGGGAGGAGATTGAGATGGACTCTTCCAGACAGCCCCGAGGAACTGCTCGAATTCTTCCCGAAGCACGGCCTCAAAATCCCTTATCTCCAACAACCGGGTTCGATTAGGATGTACTCGGACGACCTCGAAGACTTAGCTTGATTCGGGATGCAACCTTCTTCTCCGAGCTCTCCTAAGCTTAAAATAGATGGCGAGCAGAGCGTGTTGACGGGCAGTGACCTCCTGGTCATACAGACATCGTACTTCATCCCTCTGGAGTACGAGCTGATGTTGCCGAACCCTGGACTCCGGCCCACGGCTAATTTAGCCAAATGGTATTGTATGTTTTCGGTCGATGCATTTAGCTCAGGGTTGAGATTGCCCTTACATCCTTTTGTGAATGAAGTATTAAACTGGGCCGGTCTGAGTTCGATGCAGTATGGTCCGAATTTCTGTAAGCAGCTGGTGTGCTTCATACTGCTCAACGAGGAGTGGGGGGTGACAGTGAAGTTGAAATATTTTCGAGCTGTTTTTGGCTCAGCTCATCCGGGGCGCACGAGGAGATATATTACATCTCTCCCCAGCCCCATAAACGGGTAGTTCATGGACACTCGGATTCCATTAAGGAATGGAAGAGCAAGTACTTTATCATCTGAAGTCAGACTCTTTGAGATATTCTGATCGAATGGGCCTTCTATAAGCCGAACAACAAACCCCTGAAGGGGAAGGAACCGACGATAGAGGAGTGGGGCGATGTGAAACGGGTCGCCGAGGGCCGGAGTATCCGCTGGCAGAACGTGTGAGAGGCATTTAGCCTGGATTTGACTGAGCCCTGTCGACCCATGTATGTTTTTCGTTTCCTTTTTTCGTCCATCTCTTTTCCTCCGTTCTTACAGCTTTGATTTTCTCTCGTAGCAATGGATGACGCTGCTATCAACGCAAGGAGGGCCCAATTGGACAAGCAGAAGGCTGCCGTTTAGTCGAAGTTGCGGAAGAGGCCCCCTTCAGGCCGGCTCCGAATGGACTTATGATCTGAAGTCCAAGAAGCAGAGAGCCCTCGATTCCAGGGACCCTAAGCTCGACGAAGGTGGCCCCGAGCTCAAGTAACCTTGAGGTTACTGAAATGTTGAAAGGCGGTATCCTGCCCGTCCACCCCGCGGTTCAGGAGATTGTGGGCGAAGAAGGGCTTAGGCCGTGAGCTCCTAATTGGGCTGTGAAGATGTCCGATTCGATGATCGAGGGGCCAATAACCATTGAGGTGGTGGAACATCTGGCCACACCTCGCGATAGGGAGGCTCTTGTGACCAAGACCCTCGATTCGTGCTTCATGAGGTTGCTCAGGCCGACATGCTGGTAAGTATTTCCTAACTCCGTAACTTCAAAAAATCAAAAAAAAAATTCTTTTAATTTTCTAAGTCTTAGCCCTTCATTCGCAGTCGACACTGGCTGGAGTCGAGTTGAGGAGGCTGTACACCCGTAATTTGGCCAAGTTTGTGAGATTCAGAATGACATGCCCTTTCCTTCTTTGTGTCAGATAAACGAGTTTTTCGTGGTCGACCCTCGTGATATCGAGATTGAGCGCCTTAGGGATAAGCTAAAATCCGTGGAGTCTATCTTAGCGCGTTATCGCAAAGATGCCCGGGAATGACAAGCAGTTGTTTCTTATTTTATGAATAGGTCAAAGGAACTAAACTTAAAATTGGCTCGTCTGAAGAAGACGATTGCTGACCATGACTTGGGGAGCGTCGAGACTAGATGGTTGATTTTCTGGTACTTTCGCCCGACGATCGACCTCAGAATCGTTCCTTCACGAGGTAATAGTGGAGAAGGAATTGGAAATACAAAGATTGAAGGCTGCGCTCGGGGTGGGTCGTTTCTGAACTGTTTCTCTAGGAAGTGGCTGGCCATCCGTGGGTGGCCCATCTCTGACTTTCAGATTGGAGGCGTCGAAGCCGGGAGATGCCCAAAGCTCGGTGGCTGGGACATCTACTTTGGCCGTCCTTAGGGTTGAGGTCGATAGGCCTGTTGGCGACCAAACACGATCGATAGGACTCGAGTTGGCTTGCATCAGTCCCAGGCCCCCCAGGCGGAGGGGTAGGTCGTTCGAACGACCTTCGCCACTTGTTGTAACGTGTATACTTTTTGTAATCTTGTAATCTTGTAATCTTGTAGGAATCTTATCAATAAAATTTGGCTGCTCCGTGGTGCTTAAGAGATCGTTGGAAACCTCTTGTTAAGGAAGTCTTGTTAAAGTTTTGGGTTGACGCTGAGCGGTGAGGACCTGGGAGATTGAGAAATCTCTTGTTAGCATTTGGGGTCGACGCCGAGCGACGAGAATTTGAGAGATTGAGAAGTCTTTCGTTAGCATTTGGGGTCGATATCGAGCGGTGAGGACTTGAGAGATTGAGAAATCTCTCGTTAGCATTTAGGGTCAACACCGAGTAGCTAGGACTTGAGAGATTGAGGAATCTCTTGTTAACGTTCGGGGTCAACATCAAGCAGCGAGAACCTGAAATCTCTCGTTACCGTTTGGGGTCGACGCCGAGCAGCGAGGATCTGAAAGATTGATAAATCTCTCGTTAGCATTTGGGGTCGATGCCGAGCGGCAAGAACTTGAGAGATTGAGAAATCTCTCATTTGGAAATGCAAAGTTGAGGCATCTCGACTTGATTTGAAGAGAAATCTCATTGCTTTTAGTCAATGTTTGGCTACCAAAAAAAGGGGTAGCGCTTATTACAATCATTGACGCCTACGTTGGCCCTTATGGCCCTTCATGGAATTTGATAAGATGCTCTGCGTTCTAGGGTCTCTTGACTACCCTGCACCCTAGGTCTTCGAGTTGGTACTTGCTTGGGCGTACTGCTTGGGAGACCTTATACGGGTCCTCGCAGTTCGGGGCCAGTTTGCTTTTCTTGGTAGGATCGGAAATAGCAAGCTTCCTGAGCATGAGGTCACCTTCCTTGATGTCGGTTGGACGGACATTTCAATCCGCTGCTGATAGATATTTCTTATGATGGTAAATTTTTCACGGATTTCGTCGATTAGGTCTAAGTTAGCCCTGAGATCGCTCAAATTTGATTCCTCATTGAAACCCATGATCCTAGGCGAAAGGAGTTCAATTTCCAGGAGATGACATCCTCCTCTGTCTATGTAGGTTGAATGGTTACTCGGCGTAGGGATTCTCTTTGTTGTTCGGAATGACCAAATGACTGGGTAATTCGTTGATCCATGGTCCCTTGGGAGATTTGTCCAACCGTTTTTTGAGACCTTCAAGAATTTGGTGGTTGGCATTTTCAGCTTGGCCGTTCGATTGGGGGTGTGATATCGATGAGAACCGTTGCTGGACCTCGAGCTTTTCGCAGAACTTTCAGAAAGTTTTGTTGGCAAATTGAATTCCATTATCGGTGATGAGTACGTGCAGGACCCCAAATCGACAAATGATGTTTTCAAAAGAATTGTTGGGTTTGATGCTCGGTTATTGTGGCCAAGGGTTATGTCTTGACCCACTTGGTGAAATAATTGATGGCCACAATGAGGATGCGCCTTTGGCCCATGGCCTTCGGGAAGGGGCCGACTAGATCCATCCCCCACATGGCAAAGGAGGCCAGACTGGCAAGTGACTTGAGTTTGGCCTGTGGCATGCACCTGATCCCTGATCGAAGAGAATCTCTAGCAGGGGCTGCATTTTTTCACAAGATCGTGGGCATCTTGTAGTATGGTCGGCCAATAGTACCCGCAGTTGAGTACTTTTTGCATGAGCGACCTGTTACCCATATGGCACCCTCCAATCCCCTCGTGCAATTCCTTCAGCGCATACTTGGCTTGATCAGAACTCAGGCATCGGAGATATGATCTCCCATTCACTTTGGTGTACGAGCGTTTGAAGAGTACATTGTCAATCAATGTGAATCTCTCCGATTGGACTCTTCTCTTCCTGGCTTCGGTCAGGTCTTGTGGGAGTTCGTCATCTGTCAAGAACTTCCGGATGAGATCCATCCAAGTTTCCATTTGTATGCTCGGGTTGAGGCAAAGGACCCCAGGGTTCTCGATAATAGGCTTGAGGACCTCGACTAAGATAGTGTGAGCTAGGCCCTCGAAAGACGACGAGGCGAGCTTGGACAAGGCATCAGCCTAGCTATTTTGTTCTCTCAGAATATGTTCGACAGCGGCACCCTCGAAGACTGTTAAGAGGAGTCTGATGCACGCCAAGTATTGAATTATCCGAGTGCCACAGGCTTCATAATCCCCAGAGATCTGGTTGACCACTAGCTAAGAGTCGTTGAAGGCCCTCACTCGTCTTGCCCCTGCCTTGTGGGCTAGCATGAGCCCGACGATAATCACCGTATTTTGCCTCGTTGTTGGAGGTCTGAAAATTGAGACATAGGGAATACTGAGACATAGGTTGATACCCCTGATTGGATTGTCCTCCGCCATCGCCGATTCAGGCGAGGTGATCCTCCATCTCTTGGAGGGGCTTAAGGACGGCATCATCCCGTCTCGCCGACTGGGTTGAGCCGTGAGACTCACTACCCTAGTCTTTCTCCTCTAGGTGAGGGTTGTCATTTTGGCGCTCGGTTCTGGGACCGCCTAGGAGGGCCTGAAGGACCTTGTTTCTGAACTCCTGGAACTTGGCTCTCATGACCGGGACCTCTTCACCTTGATTGTTCGGGGGTGGATGATCTCTCTGGGAGTGGCTGCGTCGCTGCTCCCTACCGTGGGAAAGTTGAGTGCTGGGGTCGGAGCCTGGTTAGAGGGGGCAACTCCGCCCCTCGGTCGGTTGAGCTGGTGCCGGAGGTCATTCACAGTCTGCCGATTATTGATGACGTTCCAAGGGTCATCGGCTGTCGGGCGCTCGGGTTGCCTTGCGATTGAGCATGAAGCGCTCGAACCCGGTCCTAACGAACCCTCGGCTCGCTGCCTTCGAAACCCTTGTGTGTTCACATGACTGCGAGACGAATGAGGAGGGCCGGCATGACGTCCTGCCGTGGCCGCTCTCCTGCCTTTGGGTGCCATGGAAGGGAACAGTAGTGAAATGGGATCAGAGTCTAGTCCTGGATATGTCGGGTTTTCCACAGATTGCATCAATCCGATGCTGCTATTTTGGAGTGGGAGCAACACATGTGAGTTCTTGTTATTTGGAGAGGGAGAAATAGATTTATGGCACAGATCTGGTCTAAATTCGTGGCTGAGCGAGTGGCTGGTGAGGTGGATCTGGTGGTGATTGACGACCACCGGATACCTGCAAAATGCCTAGAAACACCGGGAGAGATTCCGGTGACAGACCCTCCGACAATTTAATCAGTCACCATAAAAGTGGATTAGGGTTTGAGTGGCAAAAAATACATTACCTTCTAACAGTGATGGATACCTGGTATTTATAGGCAGAGAGAGAATCCTAGTCGGCCGGGTTGACCCTCTTTTGTAAGCCTGATTGGTGTACTGGATCAGCAGGCGGCCCGCGGCCCATAGAGCATATGGGCCTGATTTAAGGGAATTTGCAGATCCTGAGGAGATCTGACTCAGGTGGAGCTAGATTATTTACCCACATCATGGACCATGTTTAACCGAGAATTTTACAGAAGTAAGTATTATAAAATTGTTAGCTATATCTTTCTTTTCTTTTCTTTTTATGTTGTCTTGAGCTCATTAGATACCATACCAGTTGCTTTCTTTTCCTTTTATGTTGTTTCTCTTATTAATTTATCGGGCAACATTGTAATAGATTTTTTACCGCATTTTCCTTCCTTTGCTTCAAGTACTTCTGAGTATAGAAAATAGACACGTATATTCCTTTACAACTGTTGGCATAATGACGGAAGTTCATGGTCTTTAACTGTGAAGATGAGGTGCGTATGGACTATGGAGCACAAACTCTATATTGAGAAGGATATTTAGAAAATTAGATTACTAAATTTGCAACCTCCTACAGAGTTGTTTAGACTTTAATCCAACGAGCTGGCCAAAAATCCAAATCCAAATTCAAAAGTATTCCCGTACAATAATAATGATACATATAGTTGTCTATATTTTTAGTGAATTATGATATATGTTTACATATTAATGGCATCTCTTTGTTATTTTTGTTCTTTCAAATGGCAGACTGAATTTAGAAAGGTTCACATTTTCTTTAAAGCATATGACTGGAAGGCATATGCTAGACTTGTTCCTGCCTTAGTCCTTATGGCATAGTACTATCACACTTTACAATGGGGTTCTAAATTAGGTCTGTAAAACAGGCTGGATAGATATATGATGTAATGCTAAACTTCTTATACTATTGAGGTTCAGGTTCAGGTTCAGATCAAATATTTTTCTTAGAGAAGTTATTTAACTAGTTGGGAAATACTTCGACTAAGACTTACTTTCAAATGAGGCAACCTTGTGTTATAAGAAATCAAAGTTACAGACTGATAGTGATATAAGTGTGAGGTTCTTATCTAAAATATTCATATTTCTCCTCATCCTCCTGTCCCTCTCTACAACATGATTGTGCAAGATTTGGAGTTAGTATCGACTTGATATGAATGTCAGTTTTAGTTGTCTAGACTAAAATAGTTTCAATTTCAAGTTCAAATCCAATTGAAAGTATTTATTACTTATTAGAAACATGTCCTCCGGTTTTCTAATTTGTATGTTGTATGTTTATTATGTGATTCCATAATTTACCTTTACATGTATGCTCAAACTAACTGATCTTGAACTGTAAAACCCAAGCCAGAATAAACATCAGTTATACCTGTTAGGTTTTGTGAGAAATTAACAATTGGGAATTAGGATTTATCTCTAGATCTAAGTTGCTTGAGATATTCACCCTAGGTATCAATATTGGAATACCTAGACTGCTATCACAAGCCAGTATTTATCTCAAAATACTGGTTTGGGTATCGGGTTATAAGCCCACAAATCCGCGTTCCAATATCCATTCAATTGTATGTTCAATACACGTGTTACTCATATGCACATGCAATATTTATATAAAGAGAATATACCAATATATTCAACAATCTCCTCCTATATTCTCAATATATAAAGTACAGGATTATCTCATCAGTTCAGTATAAAACTGACTGGCTGATAGCAGTCCATAAAAGAAAAGCATCATAAAGGTATAGTTTCATAAGATTCAGTAGAATTATAAAACTGAATAGTTCAATCAAGACTAAACCAATATAATTAAATAGTTCCAAACCATATCCAATTCAGAATAGTTCACATAGACTAAACCAACTAGAATAATCTGTCATAGTTTCAAAATCAAACGAAGCAAATAAACTTCAAGAACAAAATATGAGTTTTAAGCTCATGAACACAAGAGTCTTAAACTCAACAGAAGTTTTACCAAGCAAGTGACTAATTTATTCTCGAAAGAAATAAACTGAAATTCTATCCTTGCATACTGCTTTATGTTTACTCCATTTTGAGCAAATCATTATTTTTGAAATCTATGTTGACAAATTCAACTTCTCCATCTTTGCTAGCTTATAGAAAACAAGAATATCAAGAGACATCTCTAAGAATTCCAACGAATTTCACAAAGTATCTAGTTCCACAAAAGAACTTAGTACAATTTATAATTAGCTTAGCAAAAATATAACGCAAGCATCACAATCAAGTATCTTTAATAAGTAAAGTACATGAACTTTATAGTTTCTACACAAGAACTATATTATGTTTCATATTGGAATGAAAAGACTGCCGTTTCAATCATGGTTTAACATTGAATCATCAAAATTGGAATGAAACATGTATCCATAAAAGACATATAATCAAAATTGGAATGAAACATGTATCCATAAAAGACATATAATCAAAATTGGAATGATATTTAGGACAATTTAATCATCGGAAACACATCGACAAGTTTTCATGTTTCGTATTTGAATAATATGATTATTCTAAGTAAATTCCCTAGATATATAATACCATCAAAATTGGAATGACATTATATATTTGTGAAATTTATGTGGAATCATCAAAATTATCTAAAACATGTCAACTGCCTAAAATTGATGCTTAAGTTTGAACTTCTCTATGGCTCCAATAGGATTCTAAATTTCAAAACAATTAGGATGTTAAGCTTTGACTCAATAGCTTTCAACTCCATTTTCCCCACAGTTTTGATAATTAGATCACTTTCAAGTCTCTTAGCAAGAGCATTAGCCATACTTGTCGCAATTGCACTTTATCTATGAGAAAGTTCAACTAGGCTTCTTTTAGCCGTAATGTACTCCTCTTACTATTATAGAGAGTTATGAGCTACAGTGCATTGTAGCTTGATAGTCACATAACAGAATTAGAGAGTTACTTAGACTTCTTAATGGATAACTAGCAACAATTTTTTCAATCCACTCAGCCTTTTCCCCTGCAGAGGATAATACAAAGGTCTGATTTTATGGATGATAGCACAGTGCCTGTTTGCCTTTTATTTCCATAACATTTCTGTTCCTCCTAGTGTAAACACATCTACTAGTTATCGATTTTCATTAAATTTCGAGCATCATAATGCATCAAATCAGCCACTCATACGAAGAATGACTAGAGTAGCACAAAGCAAACTCTTGAATACCACTCAGGTATCTCATTAGCCTTTTAAGGACACTCAAATGTGTATGGGATTATTAGTGAATCTACAGATCATACCTACCTCAAAAGCCATGTCTATTCTAGTACAGATCTTTGTATACATGAGACTGTCAATTCCTTTAGAATGATCTACCTGTCTCATAGTTGCACCATCATTAGGTGTCATCCTTTTATCATAATCATAAGGTGTTTCAAAACACACTTTCAATCACTATATCTCCACTTTTGAAACACATTTTGATTTGATGAGTTTGACTAAGAGTTATCCCTTGCCAACTGAAAACTCACCCTTATACCTATGGTGTCCACAGTACCTAGGTTTTCATGTTGAATTCTTTGGATAGCATAATTTTTAACTTCATTTGTAATAGAGAGGTCACTTCCAAGAATATGCATATCAACCGAACAAGTAAATAATAACCACTATATTTGACACACCACAAAGTTGTAGGCACTGATCTGAATTACTTGATTCATATACTAGGCTCTTTCAAGAATTTGTCAAATTATTTATTCGTTGGCTATACATGTTTTAAGAACATACAATGATTTTACTAAATTGTAAATCTTGTTCACTAAACATATTAGTTCAAAACTTTCCAGTACAAAACTGTTCAGTCCAAAGCCTTTTAAATATCCTTTATGAATGACAAAATTTTCAATAGATGTAAGGGTAAGAAGAATACTTATTGTAGCAATATGGAAAACATGTGAGTAGACATCAAATAAATCTACCCCATTTTTCTATCAATCTGTTAGCTACTAAAAAGCATTAAAATTGCTACTGAACAATCAAAATTAAGTTTCTGCTACAAAATCCCACTTACTATAGTTTTAGCCCCTGTCGGCAGATCAACTAAATTAAAGTATTATTATATGACACAAAATTATCTCATTGTCTACTAAAGACTCTTCTTAGCTCATTTATCATTCAGGTTTTTAAGTGTCAGTAAGGCTGGTTCTTGATTGCAACTGTGAATTATTGAACGTGTCTGTAAGACTAGATTATTTCATACATTTATCTTTGATGAAAACATCCTCAAAGAACTCTGCAAGTCTAGATTCTTCTAACACAAATTAGATAGATCCAACATCTGTCCATAGAAACTACATTATGCACTTTCTAAACACACAAATATTTGTTGTAGGTCATACTTTAGGTCTTCTAGGGTCATGTACTCTAACAGATGTATCATAACACAAATTTTCACTTTAACAAAATTATTGTGTTTTCATACCATGATCTACAAGGTGTATTCAATTTAGAGTGTAGTAACACATTAGAGATATGATTAACAATACAACATCACACATAATTACACAAGACAAACAACAGTCAATAATATAGAATTCAACATTTCACTAAGTGTTTGATTCTACCTTTTATCAATACCGTTTGACTATTGTAAGTAGAGTGCAGTAGAGATTATACCCAATGCAAACTTCTCTAAAGTTGTTAAAACATATTCACCACCTCTATCAAATCTGAACCCTTGATTTTTAGCATTTAACTATAATTTTTAGTTCATTAAGAATAACAAGTGCTTTATTCTTCATATATATGACAGACTTATATTAATCATCTACAAAAGCGATTAAATACTTTTGACCAACAATCGTCTCATCTAGTCACAAAGTTACTGAGATCACAAATATCAGAATATATTGACTCAAGAAGTTGTGTGCTCCTAGAGACCATACTAAATGATTTTCTAGTGATCATAATCTAAGCACAACTTTCATATTTGTCATATTTAATGGAGTGTCATTTAGCAGTTATGAGTTTTAACAAGAACAAACAATTTAATATATATAGTTCATAGTGATTCTAAATTTCAAAACAACTTGGATGTTAAAGCTTTTTACTCAATAGCTTTTAACTCCATTTTTCCCACAGTTTTGATAATTAGATTACATTTCCTCACAAACAACTGAGTATATAGTTCTCAAATCCTAGCTAATTATGCTATATTCAAGAACACAATTAGAACTATTATTATTAATTGTCTCATTTGTTAAACTTAACTTATACATGCGATTGACAATATATGCACTTTATAAGAGTAAATACAAAATTACTCTATCACATTTTACAAAATTATTTGCTTTCTCTAATGGTTCTAACAATGTCCACTTGCTCAAATACATTGAGCGAAGAGTTCTTTCCTTTATTCGTTCTTCATCATCTTCATAACGCTAAATGAGATAATGATTAACATATTATAATTTAACTTTGTACACACAGTACAATGAACGAGAAAGAACAAAACGTAACTAATATAGTCATATCCTACATTAAGAGATGCTCTCTCCTAAGTTACAGACATTTGTTATACATTTTATACACTTTTTATTTTATTTTAAATTTTAGAGAAGCAAAAATGTAATCTCACACAAACTGCAAACAATAGATTTGTCAAAATATCTATACACATAGTATGATAAAACACTTAACAGTCCTAAACATGCTAGTTTTCCAAAGCGAGAATAACTATGATCTAAAACTCTCAATCATATGATCAAACGCACAAAACGTTAACACATTCATTACATGAAAGTACTAAGCAAGATTATAGTAGATTATACTGACACTTCAAGTTAGAAGCGTTTTCCAAATTCGATGGAGAAGCCTGCGTGGTGCAGACTTATTCAACCGTGAATGCATATCTATCGTCTCCAACATACATAATTTGTATGCAACATTAAAGTTCCTACATTCATCAAATTGTTAAAGATTAGCCAATTAAACAAATTATTAGCACTATCTAATTCTAGCAACAATTTAATTGGAGATCCGAATTTTATAGTCAACATACAGTTTAACTTATCAAAAAAAATATATTTGGTTTTAGCACATACCCAAAACAACTGTATAACTTGTATTTAATTAAACAAATGATTAATACAGTGTTGAACTTAACCACTTAGCATCACAGTAATTCTATAATTCAAAATAAACTTAAAACCAATGTTTTGAATTTCCAGCACATAACAAAATATTTAACAGAAATTTTAATACGAGGAAAGTAAAGAACTTATCTTTCACTCTCTCTTCCCCTTCAATTGATTAAGGTCAAATCTGTTTCGAAACACATCCGATCTATCCCGTATTGCACCCTCCAGAGTATCTCAATCTGTGCCAAACCCAATAAGGGACAAATCCACCGCTGCTCTCTTTGAGCAAATCCCACCCATTTCTAATCAAACCAATCTCAATTTCAAGGATTGATCTCGGTGGGGGGATTTCAACAAACAGGTTGTGGGCAGTTCTGAATCGAACTCAAACCTCTGTCACTCAAATGAGAGAGAACCCAACTGTCTTCTTCTTCATAATCCAAAAGCCAGAAATCAGATTCTCAATTAATCGGGTTTGGATCTGACTATCACAAGAACAAATCTTGCAACTCTCAACTGTAGATCAAAATCAAAATGGATTCGGGTTCAACTTCGAGATCAGATCTATACCCAAATACATAGCAGATGGATCGGGAGGAGGAGGTGACTGAGCACGGCGTTTGTTGGAGGGCAGCGCCGTCGATCAGCGACCACGGCGACTGAGGGGAAGCAGCGCCGTCGGAGTTTTGGCGGGATCTGACGCCTCGACGGATCGACGGCTTGTCGATGGCTTCACACGAAAGAAGACGACGACTGGCGCGTTCGGCGTTCGTCTGTGAGAGCGACGGCGAAGTTCGGCGTTCGTCTGTGGGAGCGACGACGCCGGAGACGATCGTCGGTGACGATGCCCTCGAACGGCTTCTAGGGTTTCGACGAGAACGACGGGATCCAACAGTGCTCTCTTTTTCCCTCTTAATTAATCTCACAAAATGATTAATAATATCTCAAGATTGTTAGCTTTTGTGAGAAATTAACAATTGGGAATTAGGGTTTATCTCTAGATCTAAGTTGTTTCAGATATTCACCCTAGGTATCAATATTGGAATACCTAGACTGCTATCACAAGCCAGTATTTATCTCTAAATACTGGTTTGGGTATCAGGTTATAAGCCCACAAACCCGCGTTCCAATATCCATTCAATTGTACGTTCAATACACGTGTTACTCATATGCACATGCAATATTTATATAGAGAGAATATACCAATATATCCAACAATACCATCTCTTTTCCTTTTGGCTTTTTTCCCTCCTAAAAAATTTTGTGGATGGCGGTGATTATTTTGTGTTTCCTGTTCCCCTAGACCTTAAGGAGACGATAGTCCCAGGCTTCATCTAGTTGACAGGTAAATAGATGTATTTTCATGATATGCCATATCTCGTCCGATAAAAAATGAAGGAAATCATGTGATTTTTCTTCATGTGTTCCCTGTTTCCCTAGAGCTGAAGGATACAATTGCTAGGCTGCATCAGGTTGTGTGTGTGTCTGTTCGATGTATTCTCATGATCTATCATAAGTAGTCCCATATGAAAATTCAGAAAAGCTTGATTCGAGTAAGCAGTTGAAACCTATCCTTCCTCTATCATAACCTCGAGCCGTATCATGTGATTTTTCTTTGTGTTTCCTGTTTCCCTGGATCTGAAGGATACAGCTGTACTAGGCTTCATCAGATATGACAGGTAGTAATATGTATTTTCTTGATCTGTCATAAGCAGTCCCATATGAAAATGGTTAAAATGTATCATGAAGGATTCAGGTTGCTTTTGTTCTTTAGACCTTGTACTTTACATACTGTGACAAAATAATGTGAACTTTTTTATGTAACAGATAAATATTGGACAGGTTATTAAAAGTAAACAGACTAGCCTTATGAGTACTGTTGATAATGCATTGAAGAAAAATGACGTTTTTTTCTTGTTATTGTTAATATAAGGATATGCTGCTATTCATAGTTCGTAATTGTGATATCAGAGTGCATTGGCTTTCAAACGTGTACTAAACATTCTGTTTCCTGGTTATAAGAGTATGTACAATATTAAATCAAAGCCACCTCCAAAGCCACATTTTAAACAAATTTCTTATTATCAAATGTAATTGTTTTTTGAATATGGAAACACAAAAGGTTGAACGAACATGTCTTTTACGTATGCTTAAAAGAATTCATTCAGCATATGTCACCTTAGTTTCTGATGTAAATTTAACCACAAGTAGAGAATTTCCAAAAATTTTAAAAGATTAAGTCAGATATTAAATGACTAATTGGTTTGATGGATTTTCAAGTTATGAAATAGTTTAACAAGTCCAATTAAAGATTCAATCATAACAATCAATAATTATATAGCTAATTAGCAAGTAAAATATGCAATAATGAATTGTACTCTAATTAGCAAGTAGAAGCACACTCTCTCAATATGTGTGGACGACAGTAAATTGAGAAAATATTCTAGAGATGATGTGGTACCACAAATAAAGGAGAATTGAAAGAAATTACTGGGTTCGAAGAGAACGTCGTCGGATTTGAATTGAAACATTGTGATGATCCCCTCTTCACACCCAAACATGAGACACCAGAAGTGGTAGTGGGAGTGCGCTGTTGGCCTACGATGGCGTCAGGAACAGCGGTGGTGTGGATGGAGGCTGTGATCGATCGACGATGGGTTCAAGATGGTCGGGTGAAAAGAGAGAGAGAGAGAAGAGAGGGGTAGATCTGGTGAAGTTGAGGGTCGGCGTGGGGCGGTCGGGTTGTGAGGGAGGTGGCGAGGGTAGAGGCGGCGCTAGAGTTGATGAGGATCGGTTGATGGGGAGGGTGAAGAGGTAGGAAGGGGGCGACGAGTATGTGGGGGTGAGAGTGGGATGGAGGTGAGAGTGGGGTGAGGGTGCTGCTGTGGAGGTGGGTTCGGAGTCGAGGCGATGGCAAGGCGAGGTCGGGATGGGAGGGAGGAGAGTTGAAGGGTGTGAGAGTGTGTTTTAATGGCGGCTATAAAGATGAAGGTGAGATTTAGGATTTCTCACAAACCTTAAATTTCTTTGAATTTCTCAAACTTTAATAATTTTTTATGGTATCACACACACAAGAAAAGAATGCAGAGCAATAACTCAACATAGTAATTTTTTTAATCAATAATAGCATAATGTTTTCATTAATCTAGAGGCCTGTATATAGGCTCAAAACAAATCTCAATACAAATCTCCAGAATATCCTAATGCATAAAATAATGGGTGCAAATCGCACAACTACTACATATAGCAAAAAATGCAAAAAATAAATATAAATGCCGAAATAAAAAATACTAGACTAATAGAACAACTTTGCTAGACGATGTCTTCATCAAGTTCATAATACATATTTCCTTTAAGAATGAAATTAAGCGACTCAGTCCCAATTGTCTATTGTTTATAGGTAGAAAACTCTGTGCATTGTTCATTACCTAACAGAATTTTTGTAGTAATGCAGTTTATGGTATGGGGAAGACCGGCCTCGGTGGCTTGGGCCAATTCCGTATGATTACCCACCTCATCTTACTGGAGAGCTTCCTGGTGATTATGGCTTTGATCTTGCAGGTCTGGGCAAGGACCCAGTTTCTTTCCAAAAGTATTTTAAGTATGTAGACATAAAAAATTTCCCTTAATGAGTATATTTGTCAGTCTTCCATTATATTTTTGAAATGTACGAAGTTTTTGTAGTAATTTAAATTTTTTGTTCAGCTCTTGCTTATGCATACACACACTTACACTCCAAGAGAGAAAAAATTACAATTTTCATTATCACAGCAAATTAATGATGCTATATAATTATAAACAATTTTCCTTGGGGTGTGTTTGGCAAGTGGCATTTGGAAGGGGAAGTAGGGAACTCATGGAATCTTGAATCAGATTCTTATGTAATCTTAGGTTTGAGATTCCATCTACTTCCCTTCCCAATTGCCACTTGTTACACACACATTATTAGAGAATCCATACTATGAGACATGACATATAATTTTCTATATCTACTAAACTTGAAGTCGACTGTTTTTTAAATACCCATGTGTCTTCTATTTGAGGACATTTTCTCCAATTATGCTACTGGTAGAAAATAAACTGTGAAAATGATTGAATAAATTTACCGTATGTTAAATTTCTTTCATTGTTCACTTCTGCAGCTTTGAAATTCTACATGCAAGATGGGCAATGCTTGCATCTCTTGGTGTTATCATTCCTGAGTTGTTGGATCAAATGGATCTGGTGCATTTTGTTGAGCCTGTTTGGTGGAAGGTTGGATATGCGAAGCTTCAGGTGAGAACTCTTATCTAAAATCTTTCATTATTAAACAATTCCAGTATCGGAACAAAGCAACTGAAAGCCTTTTCCTTTTGGCTCTCTATAACGTAATGTGTGGTCAAACCTTGTACCATTTGGGTAAATTTGAGATCAAAATCTCAAAGAATTTTACCTCAATGTAGAGTTTCTTATATTATGATCCCTTAAAACTCAGTAGTACAGCTAGATTAAATATTGTAAACGTTCTTTTCAAGGTAAAGCCTCACTTAGCAATGAACTGCAGCTTTCTATCTGTTTTAGTTTTCTATAGGTTTTTCAGTTCCTGCAACCTTACCATCTTTAATTATGGAGAAGACTGGACTTTTTTGTCTTTTATACAGCGAAAAGGAAAAAGAAAAAAGATAAAGTTAATTTTTACTAGTATCAGGTGTGTTTGTAATGTTATTGAAGGAAATTCTTTGTAATTTTGTGTGAATTATTATTCAATTAGATTTGTATGTCAATATAAACTTTTTTGTGTCGAATTAGATCTGTGTAATTTGATTTTAGCCGTTTCATTAATGCTCACTTGCAATTTCATGTTTAAGTAAGTTTTCAGTCAAATACCAATTTTTCCTAGGGTCCTTTGCCTGGGTAACAATCTTATTGGTGTGAGGAGGAAAACTTTAACTTGAACTAAAATCCTAAACGTTTTCTAGAAAAGCATGATACCTTGATGATCACTCAAGTCTATCTGGAAATGATTCTGATTTTACGGATGTCCAATTCCCAAAAGCAAATGGCATTAAAAGAAAATATCTTAAGTGGATTGCTATAGCAGAACTAGTATGCTAAAACACGTTTCGTGGTTGCATTTTGACTACTTGTACAGTTATTGTTACACATGGTTAGCTACTACCCTTTTGTGGGATTTAACTAAAACTGGTTTTTTTTCTTTTTTTCTTTTCAGGGTGATACACTTGATTACCTTGGCATTCCAGGATTTCATATAGCGGGCAGTCAAGGGGTCATTGTCATAGCTATTTGCCAGGCTCTACTTATGGTAATGGTGTGCTTTATTTTGAACTTTCACAGCTTAATATCTTGTAGTTCCACCTCTCAGGGTGTACTGGATTGATGTGGAGGTTATCTTCAAGTCTGAAAGCAAGCTGAACCCCTTTTTTTTTCACCCCTTTTTTGAATGCTTAGCTGGATTTTCTAGATTTTCACTTGGAAACTGTGTTTGATTTATTACATATTCTCAATAGCCAAGTAAAATTCAAGATTCAAGATACTATAGTTCCTAAATTGACCTGTCTGCAGTTAACATGCACTATTTTGGGGGATATTGTGTTCGATTAATTATAAATCCTCAGATTTATGATTTTATCGTTTCCAAACTGATTGTCAGCGGTTAACTTGTACTGTAGGCACTTATTCTTGGGGAAGTGATGAACTTCATTATTTTATAAAACAAATGTTGATACAGTTATTATTGTTTTATAAGAATGTGATTCCATCTCGATAGAGTAAGAAAAATTATTGTCCCAATTTTTTGTTGAAAAGTATTATGAATCTCGTCTTCAGCTCACTAGTAGTTTTCTTCTCTCTTTGATAGATGGGATAAGGCTAAAAACCTCGGCCAAAATAGATCTTAACACAATTCGCCTCTCTATTAGTAAGGCTTGATACATTCGGCATCGTAACCAACCATATCACCACTGATAAGTTTTATAACCTTTGTCTTACCGTCGATGTCTCCTTCTTAAGGCATCACTATCCATGAGAACGACCCTGCCAACAAAGATTCACTACCCTGTGGCAAACTCAAGATTCCAACTGACTGCAATAAGGGAGACTTCTTATTTTTAGCATCTACTACTTATCACCTCTACCCCTTTATCTTTACCTTCTTATTGTTTCCAAAGAGTTTTTTCGTGTCCCTTTTAGGCCCTTCAGAAATCAAACTCTTGAGACAAAATCTTGAGTTCATCATAATGTGTGAGTACTCATTCACTATTATTAACCAATTTGTGTTTATGAAATCCATGAGGAGCCTCTAACCTCCTTAAAATTTGCACAACATTAACATCAAGAATGCCATTATTTGTTTGTATAAGAAAGAGGGGAAAAAAATATCTAGGTATTTTGAATCCATTTAAGCCCGTATCAGTTTTACTGTGTGTTGACATGGTCAGCACAGGGTTATATAGCTCTTACATGTTTTATTGATGAACACTGAAAATACAAAGGAGAAATCAATTTCTTGTCATGACATTCTTATTATACTTGATGCACTACTACAAATTATAGCCTCTGTTTTATTGATTATTTTTATCATTTTTACCAATTTTGCAGCCGAGAAGGTATATGAAATATTTTTCCCTAATCTATAATTCTTAAATACCCATTAGGGTAAGGTTAAAACATATCTGTTATTTAGGTAAGGTAAGGGTAAAACCCCTACTCTTCTGTTACGATACCTGTTGCCACCCTGAAGCACCATCATCATTCATCACTATACAAATTTCTCTGACATCAAAATCACCACCATTCCATAACCTCACAGCAACAAGAAAATGACTATCGTCACTGATAACACTACCACCATTACTCATAAGTGATGATTCGTCATCCTCACCATCCCCCGAGAATCCGAACTGTGATGACACACTCTGACTGGAGGGCTTCCCCACCAAGCCAATGCCTCCCATGCATGCGCATGTATGGAATGAGAAGCTAGGGATTAGGAGACCAATCAGAAACCACCTCTAGGTATGAGAGATTGAGTTGACAGTGAGCAGGTAGTGGAGATTTAGAGAGAGGAATAAAGAAATTTGTTGGGTTATCTCTCAGGTTTGCAATTTTTGGTTGAAAACTAGGAGGTAGGAACGGGAAAAGGAGTTTACAGAGGACCTTACCAGTCTCCTCTTTATTCTCTTTTCCATATTATGGACATGGTTGGCATTATTTGTGTGGCATCAGGGTGTGAGATTAATTCTTGAACAAACTCCAGCATGTCCCTTAATTTCAGTATCCACTTTGAGTTTTAATTATTAATTTCTTGCATAAGTGCGCGGAAACTTAAAATTGTTCCTTTCTCATATATGTTCCATGGATTCCGAGGTAGATTTTTCTGCATTATTTCCTGCTTTGGGGTATGGATGTTGGATAGTATGCCTTCGGTATATCTTTTGTCTTCTGTCAACTCTATCATTGATTTGGCTTTCTGCCACACCTTATTACCTTCTAATTTATTGCTTAAACAACCTATAAATTCTGCCCTTTCAGTGAAGTTGCAATATCCATATATGATGTGTTCTGGTTCTGGAATATTCCCGTCCCAATCATTTTGGATATCAAACAGTGAACCTTTTTGTTATCGAAATGGAGTTGTTCACATTTTTACATTTTTCCATTTTCTCGTATAGATACGTTTATGGTTTATGTTGTGCTTTGGCTGTCAACGATAACGAAAGCCTTTTCCTTCAAGATCGTGAATGATAAGTCTCTTTGATTGTGTTTGACAGGTGGGTCCAGAGTACGCGAGGTATTGTGGAATAGCAGCTTTGGAGCCACTGGGCATCTACCTACCTGGCGATATAAACTACCCTGGAGGTCTACTCTTCGACCCTCTTGGTCTCTCCAAAGACCCAGTCGCTTTTGAGGATCTCAAAGTGAAAGAGATCAAGAACGGGCGGCTGGCAATGGTTGCTTGGATAGGATTCTACCTTCAGGCAGCTCTAACCGGTAAAGGTCCTCTTCAAAACCTTATCGAACATGTTTCAGACCCTCTTCATAACAATATCATCTCTTATATAAATATAAATTCCATGTAAATATTTCACATATAAGCTGATCTGTAAAATGTTACATGTAAAGGGCTAATAGATTTTGTTTGAAATGTACAGTTTAAAATTGTTACACTACTGACTACTACAACTTGTATATGTTAAAATGCCTGTCGATATGTTTGTGCTCATGCTATCCAAGGAAATCAGAAATCAGTTTTACATGGAAAAGAGCCATTTCATATTAGATGGAGTTATGTTTTTTTTCCTATACTTGACATGAGCTTATAGGATCTTATGAGTTGAAACTGGTTTACTTGGATGTTGGAAATGAGATATTTCTTTGTGGGTAAACATTATAGTTTTTTTTATATATGAGTTCAATGTTAGATTTGGAAGCAACTTAACATTGACCTATCAAATTGTATATCATTTTCATGACTTCACATCAGCAAGTGAAACTTCAGATAACTACTACTACTAATTTGACAAACTTCCGAAAGTTTGTGGGCAGGAATGAATGAAATTTTGCAACGCCAGTGTGTTTGGAAAACTTGTTGCTTGGTGTGCTGATGCAGAAATCCAAGGTAGGGCTATGAAACATGAATATGATGGACACTGTCTGTATATAGAGAAAGTTTGTATAGTAGTGCAAGTACTTTTTCAGCTGTTCATAAAGGCATACGCATTGATGGAGATAACCTGAATCTCCATGTATGTGCTGATAGATGACTGAATCATTTGCACCATTTTTTAAAATAAAAAATTGGATGAGATTGCGACCCTTTGGTTCGGATTATCCGTTTGTCTTTAATGCATTTCCATGCCTGTTTTCTCTACTTTTCCATGGTTTATATGCAGCTAAAAATGGCCAACCATGCCTAGTTGAATTACAAGTCCAGAACAGCTCTCTTTAAAATCCAGTCAGACAATAACAATTCTTTGGTGCTGCACTTTCATGTGTCAAATGTTGAATTTAACTTTGGTGTGCACGAAATGTATCACTTACAATAAATATCTTTAGTTGAGATTTACAGGATTTACAGAAAAATAAAATTAAAATAATGATCCAAAATGATTTGCAATCAAGTAAAAGAGGCATGTATCAAAGAAGATTGCAATCATCAAAGAAAAGAAGCATGTGTCTCAGATCTCAAAAAAGCAAGAAAAATAGTTTATTTATTTCTATTTAAGAGAGGATGCTATGTAAAGAGTCGTTGATTGATTCATTAGTATTTGGAAAGAATATGAAGTAGATTTGCCAAATAAATATTGAATCTGCACGATAGCAGCCGACCGTATAATATGTCGGTCGATCATCGCAACAGTTGACTGCTCATCATAGTGAAAAAGATGAGTCAGTCGAGCAGTTATTGCTCGACTTTCGAGTTAAAAGATGAATGGTACTGCTCAACAAAGTGATCAACCGTTCGCGTGCAGTTTTGACTATTACGGAAATATCCTTTCGTTTTTGGAAAGATACATTTTCTCGGTCTATAAATAGAGGCGAATTCACTGAGTATTATTCTTCACCCATTGCAATTATAATTCTTCTGAACTAATCATTCAATTAACGATCCGAGCATGAGAACTTTTATTGTTTTCTTACCAAAACCAGGTTACCTACCAAAACAAAAAAACCCTAGCTAGATCTAGAGAGTTTGGAGGGGGTGGCGGCCGGGATCGCGCCGCCCCCTCCCCGATCGCCATTCGTCGCCGCGTCCCTCTCCAGCAGGTCGACGGGATCGCAATGCCCCTTCCCTGATCTCTGTTCGACGCCCCATCCCTTCTCCCAACTCCATCTCCGGCCTTAATCGCCTTCCCCTCGATGCCTTCCCCCTCCCCGAGTGGCAGCGGTGATTCGAGTAGCTCCAGTGGGCTGTTGAAGGGAGTGGCGATAGCATTTTGCGCCGCCCTACTCCGGCGCCGCCCCACTTCGTCGTCGCTTTGAACTCGCGCCATCCCAGCCGAGGCACAAAACAACCGAGAAAGACGATCATTTTCTACCCAGTTGCTTCAAGATCTACCAATCAAGATATTTGGTGAGATTTTTTATCCGATTTTGGACTCGAAATGGGATCTGTGGTGAATATTGAGCCGTGAATGGTGATGATGTTAAGGTTTGATGGTCTGGATGGGCCTGTTTTTTGATGGAGAGATCTCTAGAAAACCCAACCCGTCATGTTTGGGTTGGGGACGAGGAGGTGGCTTGGTTTGATGGAGAGATTCTGGAGGTGAATGGTGATGATGCTAAGATCACCTGCCGCCGCCCCACTTCTTCTTAGCCGAAGAGATTGAGTTTTGAGAGTGAGAAGACGATCCAACTTGTTCTTTGCGGTTGCCACCAGGTCCACACTTTCAGGGCCAATCACGGCGATCTGCCGCTATGTTTTGGTTTTCGAGGGTTGGTAGCGCGTGCAAAGAAGCCGGGGTTTGATTCTCTCTTGCGTGTGAAGAAGCCGAGGATTGGTAGTGCGTGTGTAGATGCCGGAAGTTAGGTTGCCTTGCACGATTGTGGAGCTTGGGCCCAAAGATGGGGTCCCTCCGTGATGTGCGCTCACTTGTCTCAACTTCCGGTGTGCTTTGTTTGTGGAGCTTGGGCCCAAACGGGGTCCCTCCATGATTTGCTAGTTGTGTGCCCGGATGTTCTGCGCGCTTGTCACCATGTTCACACTCTCGGGGTCATTCATGGCAACCTGCGAGAGTTGGTAGTGCGTGTGAAGATGCCGGGAGTTAGGTTGTCTTGCACGTTTGTGAAGCTTGGGCCCAAAGATGGGGTCCCTCCGTGATGTGCCATCACTTGTCTCAACTTCCAGAGTGCTTGTTTCAACTGTCGCGGAGCGACTGTGTCGCGCCAGAGCTTCCTCCCGCGCCTGTTGTCGTGAACACCATGGATTTGGGGTTCAAGTGTGTGAAGTCGGTGTGTAGGGGGTGAGGGGGTGTGGGGTCGTCGGTGCAGTCTCCACAGCGCCTACTATCTGGCTATTGAGCTTCCTCCAGCTTAGGCCACTGCCTCGTGACAACGTCGCCTCTTCCCTCGGATTGGGAGTTTGAGTCGAAATAAGTCTGTGTGGTGAGAAATCGCCGGAGAGAGCTTGAGCATGAGAGATGTGAAGGCATCCTCTCCACGGCTCTCTCCTGGAGCGTGGTGTTAGGTGGGGTGAGCGAGATAGTTGATTGGTGAGAAATCGCCTGAGAAAAGCACTATCGTGTGTGAGGTGAATGTATCATCTTCACGGCTATCTCTTTGGTAGCGGCTGTAGGAGCGGCTGACACGTTTGTAGGATGAGTGATGGAGTTGGTGGGAGGGTGCGATCGCTGTGCGTGTGCCGTGTGATCAGTTTTCGATCTGCGGGACTTGGGCCCAAAGATGGGGTCCCCCCAGCGAGGTGAATGCAGAGAGCAGCGGGTAATAAAATCCTGCCAGACTTGTTTCAGGTGGGTGTGCATGTGTAGTGGAGGCACTGTACGAAGCTAAACTGACGTACTCACAATTTTGCTGGACCGAGCTGGTTTGTCAGCCCACCCTCCAGAGTTGTTGGAGGGATTTGTTGTTTGTACGCGTCATGTTGCTTCATGTATGTTTTATTTTCTGTCTGTAGTTTGTATTTGGGCCCAGTACTCTGGGTTTGTTTCGTTAAACTCTTATTAATGAAACAGGGTGGCCTTATTCCACCTTTTCCCTCAATTTTTTTTATTATTATTTTCTTCAGTCAATATCGTTATAGATTTTGAGATTTTTTCTTTTCTTCCACTTTGGTGAGTTTTGCGAGACTCGTTTGTAGAAGTCCTGCGGGTATAATATGACTCTCGGCCTGAATTCCGAAAAATCATTGTACAATAATTTAAAGTATAATGGAACGCTTGTGGCGGAGAATTGCTACAAGTAAGTGGTGTGGACGTAGACCTGGGGGTCGAACCACGTTATATCAATGTCTTTGTGCTTGCTTTATTTACTTTCTACAACTCTATCTCTTTACTTTACACATTTTATTTAAGTCACTCTATTAACCCCCTAGGTTGAATTACATCAAATCATTTATAGGGCCTTTTTGGGGCCAAGATCAGGTTTGTTATGAAGCCATAACAAATAAAAAAGTTAATCAGGCTCTACATGATAATTTGTGGAGTTGAGATTTCCCTTCTCTAATGGATCAAGTTTGAAAACATCATAATAATAGATTGATATGCATACCTTGCTTTGTGCACATCAATGAACAACAATAGGCAAACCTTTGTCCAAATCCGAGCTAATCTGCTAATGTGCTAAAAGTATAAATAGAATGGGCAGTAAATTTTAGTTGAAATTTGAATTTATTTAGGCTTTAAGTCTAGGAGAGTTCATATCGCTTAATTTGTCTGCTAATTCATTTCTTCCACATTATCATAATTCATAAGTACATTAAAGAAATCATTTGTTAGGTACATGGGTCAATGATCACAACTTTGCAATTAGTCTAACATTCTATTGCTGGCTACATGAGTCATGTTTTCATGTTCAATGCTAGACTTTGCCGTGTTTGTGTACTTTACAAGATTATATAACTTTGTTTTACTCAATTGTAATTATCAATATTTTATAGAATAATTAGTCATGTCCCTTAACCTAGTGTTGATTGTAAAGAGCTTTAATTCTTATTTAAGCATTCTGAAAATATCAGAGGGTGTGAATTTTATTTATGTATTTTAAGATGAGTTGTGTCCATATTTGAAGAGTCGTGTACTCTTAATCTTCCTTTCTTGATCACATCAGTTGCAAATATATCATATGATATTATTAGTGCTGTTTGGTACAGATTTCAGGGGGAAATCAAGTGTCCCCGAAACCTAGAAGATATTTTCAAAAATCAATCTAAGTTAGGCTAGCATTGGGATGGTAACCTGATCGGGTTGCGACCTGCCCACTCTAAATCGGTCTGCAAGTAAGCGGTTTGGGTCCAGTCGAACCCGTTTAGAGAAACGGGTCGACCTGAGTTGCCAATTTCGCAACTTCAACCTGCTCGACCCGACTCGCAAATCCGTTGACCAGGTGAAACCTGTTTGCAACCCGCTCATTTGACCCACGGGTTGGGAGTCGTTGGACCCGCGGGTCAAACGGTCAGCTCGCGTGTCGAACAGCTCACTGGCCTGTTGCTGCCGCAAACAGAGAACAGCCCCCCCCCCCCCCCCCCCCCCCCCCCACACACACACACACACAACTTTAATCAAACTTTCAAATTTTACTCTCTTACTCTCTCTACTACTACTACTAAATTCTATCAATTTCATTCAACAAATAATTTATAATTTTGATCGTATCGAATACATGGTGATTCAGCAATGCTTTCAACTACAAACTCCCTCAACGAAGAAGCCCTTTTTCTATTTTCTATGACTATACTTCTCAATCGACTACATCTAGTTCTACTATTATTTTCTATTTCATTTATATGCGATTATTCCCGGCGTACGGTATCAAAATTCGTAATCTTCTCAACTCTTTAATTTTGTTGTAGTTCTAATTTTTTGTTACGAATTATTTGTTGGTTTTTCGCATTTTTCAATCTCAACGCTCCTATTGTTTTTTAAGATTTTTTTTTAAAAAAAACATCTCTCTCATAGATTTTTTTTCTTTTATCACATACACTATTAGAACACTAAAAATTGTTATTTTTTCACATACACTATTTTTACATACACTATTGTCGTGTCTAGATCACGAGGTACCGGCCGTAGATAAAGTGGATAAGATTCCACCGGTTTTTCACGTCGGCCTCCAATAGTCCCACAAATATAGCCCGAGTTTATGAATCCTATGGTAGGATCTCACGATATCTCTCCACACGACATAGAAGAATAAATGTATAATGTTGACACACAAATACAACAAACCAAACTCACTAGTAGTAAAAAAACTAGTGGAGGAAACTAGTGATTGACACAAATATTATAAGAATATCCCCAAAGAGGAGAATCCGGGTGTAGGACATAAGATTTGTAAAACTTGTTCTAAAAGTTACAAATGGAGGAAGGGTGAGGGAATGAGTACAATTAAACGACAAATTCAAAATGTACACAATGATCTATTACAAGACCAACATGGCCAACATAAAATCCACCCTAGGACCAGACATTGATAGCCACCATATGATCCCAAAAATGTTCAATGGGAAATGACCAGACTAGTTATTAAAGAGGAGTTACCTATTTCTTATTTCGAGAGTATGAATGTAGTCTTTTAACTAAAATGCACTAAATCCTCATCTTAGAAGAATTCCTAGAAACACACTCAAGGCCGATTGTTTTAAACATTACACCGAAATGAGACACTTAAATTGCACTCTTGTATTGTTTGACTTATAGAATATCGTTAACTTCCGATTGTTGGAAAGATTGTAACGATATTTTAATGATGGACATAACTTGTCATTGGATCGACAGTGATTCGATGATTCAAAAGAAGATCATATCACTTGCGGCTTTGTCATATCCCCATAGTGGTTTAGTAATTGCAAATCATATTTTAGAAGTTTGTGATATCTTTCATAGTCGTGATAAAATTTGTTGTATTAGTTTTGAAAATGCATCTAACAATAATGCTTCGATTAGTACATTAAAAACACAATTAGTTCCTCCATGTTTACAAACTTTTCACGTTAGATGTGCATGTCATATTTTAATTTTATGTGTTCAAGATTCATTAAAATAGCCGAACAATTTGTGCATAACATTAGAAATTGTGTACATTTTATTTCCTTTAAGTGGTCTCATGCTTCAACAATTTAAATAATGGTGTAAGCTTATGGGGTACATTTTAGAAATTTTTTTATGAATATTAAACACCGATGGAACTCTAGTTTTGATTTATTAAATGTTGTTACTCAATATCAATAGTGTATAAATAATTTTTGTCTTACAAAAAATATGAAAAAATTTCAGATGACTCCCGAATCATGGTATTATGCTGAATCTTTGTTACGATATTTAAAACCTTTTAAAACTGCAACTTTAAAATTTTCAAAATCTTATGATTCTATTTTTAGTAGTTTTTTTTTTTTTTTAAATTGCACTAATTACTATGATATAAACTTTTCAAGAATGATTGATGGTCATATTGTTAAACCTGCATACACTAAATTTTTGAAATATTTTAGTCCTTCTGCTATATTGTATTGTATTGTTACTGTTATAGATGCTCGTATCAAATTAGCGGGTACGAAGAGTTTGATTAAAAATATATTTTACTTTACTTGGAGATGAATCTGAAATTGATTGTAATACTTTTTTAGCTAGCTTTGAAAAGACATTGAATAACTTGTATGATTATTATGATAGAATTTTTGCATCTAGTAGTACAACTAGTATAGTTACTTATTGTTCTCATTCTACTTCTAGAGGTAAGGGTAAGAGTAAATTAGACGACGCCACTTTTAATTTACTTGCTCAAATTCAATCAAAAACTAATCAATCTAATGAATTAAATTGGTATAATCCACAAAATAGTGAGAATTTTAATGGTAAGATTGATGTGCTACAATGATGAAAAGAACATGAACATCTTTATAATATTCTTAAACATATGGCTAAAGATCGATTAACTCTCCATGTCTCTACTTTTGCTTTAGAACGTGCATTTTCTACAAGTGGCAGAGTTCTAACAAATTACAGAAATCGATTGAAGTCACAATCATTGGAGATACTCGTGTGCACGGAAGATTGGATGAAGGTCGAAGATAGGACTCAAGGAATTGGGGTCGACACGTTAACAAGTGGAAGCAACTCGTCTGAAGACCAACAACATCTAACAAATTGTATGTAGAAATTTGTAAAAAAATCATAGAACTTCAAATAAATAATATATACAATTTTCTTTCACACTTTCACTATTTGACTCTTATTACAATTATATATATATATATATATATATATATATATATATATATATATATATATATATTGAGTCTCCTTCGGTTGTACACTACTTTTGGTGAGCACTCCGTGAGCACTCACGAACTAGAGACTCTATGAAAAATCCGAACCGCTCATATTGTTCTATATGCCTTAGATAGCCTAACAATAAAAAATCAAGTAATTTGAAGTTCATTTGCCCATCCATCAAGCTGTTAGAATTTTTAGCCATACAATTTTGTGATGATGTAAATCATGGGCAAATGAACTTCAAATTACTTGATTTTTTATTGTTAGGCTATCTAAGGCATATAGAACGATATGAGCGGTTCGGATTTTTCATAGGGTCTCTAGTTCGTGAGTGCTCACGGAGTGCTCACCAAAGTAGTGTGCAACTGAAGATCTCTCTCTCTCTATATATTTTTAGTTGAAAAAAAACCCAAAAGCGCTCAATCGGGCCAACCCAGACTGACTCAAAATGGGTTCGACCCTAAAGGGTTCGCGGGTCGACCGGGTCAACATTTTCATTTTTGAACCCAGCCTGGCCCGGTTAAGCGCGCGACCCAACCCAACCCAACCTGCCCTAACTTGGGTTCGACCTGCGCGGACCCGACCCAACCCAGCCGACCCAAATGCCACCACTGGGCTAGCTGGGATATGATGTGATGCAACTTAATTAAGTTGATGGGGAATTAGTTAATTAGAGATATATCGAAACCATATATATAAGTAATTGAGTCCTACAAGGCACGGGGTCATAATATATATATATACGTCATAGAAATGTGAAGTCCTTGAAATTTTTTGCTTGCCCTAAAAGCATGTATGGTTGACGTGCACTCCTCATATGTATTTATTACCCATCATACATGTATCATTCTTTCCATTTCCATGGTAGCACATAACATGGAGTATGGGGTCGTTTTGAAAGCTTTCTGGCAGGCAATGTGCATGAGCTTAATTACCTAAGAATGTCTTGAAGTAGGCAAAAAGAAAACGTATAAATATAAACTACATTGTGAGTGTAGTAGTTACTAGCCAAACTGTAGTCTAAAATTTCAGTAAGTACGAAGCCCGACTTTAATAGAACCTCATTTATTGTTCCCAGCAATATGACGATTACCATCATTCTCAATGTTATTTTAAAAGGCACATTCTGTAATCTGTATCTGTGTTCCAAGGTTCAATCAAACACATTCTTGATTAATTTTTTACATTATTAATAAAAAGTTGTTTTTTTTTTCCTTCACTCAATGGCAATTAAGACAAACTGGAAGTGAGTCAGTTATAAACTGGGAGTGAGTCAGTTATAAACTTATAACTTGATATAAACTGGGAGTGAGTCAGTTATAATCTTATATAACTTGGTTGTAGAGAGAGATTCGACAAAGTTGCAATAAATAGGACAAATGATATGTTACCTTGCCGACTATTTTGTGTAGTAAAGGCAGGAAGAGGACAGCCATTGCCACTTGGTTCGATCCCTTTTTTTTAAAAAAATAAAACTTAAATTACTCCGCAGATCGAAAATACTGAAGACTAGACATCTATCATATAGTGAATCCATTCTCCGTCCTCCGCTTGCTAAACTCCTTTTTTGGCCTACTGCTCGTCCTCCTCCTCCATATGAAACATCTTTCTTGTACCTGCCTGCCAGGAGTGGATGAAGATAAAAATTTTATGCATCAATATAAGAAATCTGCTTTTAATATGATGAAATGATGACTCATTTCGATCTAGCCGCAAGCCCCAAAATGTAGCAGCAATAGAAATGTCACATGCTATCATGTTCTCTTTCCTAATTACCCCCACTCTCCACTGACCCCAAATATCGGTTGTTGAAAGAATGACTCATTTCGATCTAGTCACAAGCCCCATAATGTAGCAGCAACAGAAATGTCTCATGCTATCCTATTCTCTTCCCTGACTACCCTCCCTCTCTAATGACCTAAAAAATCGATTGTTGAACCAGGACACTCCCTCATCCCAAAGCCTAACGTTACCACCTTCCAAGCTAACCTAGCCTTAGGACACAGAAATAAGATCTGATTTGTATCCTCGTCTTCTATTGTACATCTCATACATTTAACATCCACCGGGATGTTGCGCTTGTTAAGGTTGACTCTTGAGAGAATTGCATCGTATGCCACCAGCCAAAAGAGCTTTTACTTTCAAAAGGGTTTGGTCTTCCAAATCGTTTTAGCATCCCTACTTCTAATCCCTATGTCGTTAATCCAGTTATACATTGTCTTCACCGAGAAAGTGTCATTAGGCCCCAAACTCCATCTTCTCTCACTGTCCACCATGCTTAAATATTTCCCCCCTTCCCTAATAAAGTCCTTCATATTCTGTAGTTGATCAAGACATTCATGAGACAGTTGATCTCGCATTCAATCCTAAGTCTACCATTTCTCCATATATTGGCTACTAAGGTACTAGTGCTCATAGCTTCCCTCGCAATCTCCGAGAAGATTGATTGTAGATTATTCTTTCCGCACCATTTATCTTTCCAAAACCTAGTGTCTTTCCCGTTCCCTAGTTCGCAAAATGTATTAACATGAAACATCTCCCCCCACTTTTGCCACTCATTTGCAAAGGTAGGAGGACTTTCCATATTCACTTCTCCCCCCATATCTAAATTTCTTCATTCTCCAATATAATGCAAAAGATTTGCACCACCAATTACTACGTCTCCTACGCATTTTTCACCACCATTTGCTCAATAATGTTTTGTTCATATCTCTCAAACCTAGTATTCCTAACCCCCCGAATTCCTTCATCTTACACACCCTGCCCCAATTTACCAGATGAAAGCCCTTAATGTCATAGTTTGTTCCTTTCCACAAGAATCTTCTTCTACTCTTGTCTATTCTGCCTATGACCAGCTTAGGTAGTTCATAGATTGACATAAGGTACGTTGGAAGGCTACCAAGGATTGACTTAGGTAGTTCATATATATCGTTTGTTCCTTTTTAAACACTTTGTTATCACCAACTTTGGACTTTAGCTATGGCTTCAAAAGTGTGAATCCATAATTCATAACCCTCGTATTTCTATTGCCATTTCAACAAGGGGAAAAAAGAAGAATTCAGTTCTGCATCTAAATTTGTCTGAATAATAGGTGTTTCGAGTTTGATGAAAAACTATTCTAAAATGAAAATATAATCCCTTTGTTGATTAATATATGATAAACTTCACTTAATCCTACAAAGTTTTCCCATATTTGCACTAGATCAACCCTTTTTTCTTGGACATTCTGCCATAATAATTAAGTTTCTTTTTACCACCTAACTTATATGTGATTGACGCTGTTAAATTCAGTGTGTAATAACTGAAATACCCCTCGGTTAAATTGTGAAAATGTTCATAATAAAAGTGAATGTTTTGAAAACTTACTTTTAATCAAAACCCTTTCACCTTCCCTTACTTTATCTCTTTCTCTCATTTTCTCCCAAAAATCTCAAACCCATTGGAATCAGATTCTCAGATTTGGGAAGGACACGAAAGGAGGTGTGTATGATGATGGCTTCTCACATTTTGGATAATAGTTTTTTAGGGGGAACATCCTGCAAATGCAAGCATCCTGAAGATGCGGATGGGGATATCCTGAAGAATATCTTTGCGCATTGTACTCTTTTCCTTCGATGAGATTTTTTCCCACTGAGTTTTTTCTTCGAAAGGTTTTTATTGAGGCTGTGTAAGTCAAACCCACTTGGACTCCTGAAGAATCGGATTCCTGAAGAATTAGTTGTACTTTTTTCTGTCGCTAAGGTTTTTTTTCAAATGAGGGTTTTTCTTTAGGAAAGTTTTTAAGAGGCGACATTTTAAAAGTGGGCATCCAAGAGGGAGTGTGCCCCCCCCCCCCCCCCCCCCAGCATCCGAACTCTCTCCCTCCCCTCCACCAACATCAATGCCAACATATCCAATGCCAATCAATAAATCCAATTAGATATTTTTCCCTATTGTTGAACAGATCCTATCAACTGTAGTTCATGAACCTAAATATTTGGGGGACAATTGTTAGAGATGATAAACCCAATTAAAAGCTATAGAATTAGATGGTAATTGTAAGGAAAGAAAATTTAATTATTCATGGTTTATTGAATTCTTGATTCGAGTTGAGATTTCATCATTCATAGCTCAAATTTTGATTTATTGGAAATGTTAGAGGAGAAACAAGAAGATCAATGAAGGATCTTTAATTGTTGGATTGGGTTAATGTGTTTGGATTTGGGTGAGTTATGGTTTGAAATTATGGTGGGTTAGAGAGGAAATGAGAGAGAAAAAGATAGACAAGAAGAAAAAAAATTTGGGTAGGATGTAGTGTAAATTGCGAAAAACTGAGTTGGGTTAAGTGAAACTTATCCATTAATATATGAGACTCGGGTCACAATTTGTGAATCTAATTCTCTGTTGAATAGTTTATAAAGAGAAAAACAGTACATGCTAATTATCTAGTATATATATACAAATACAAAAGCGAATTTTTAAATTTTATTTTTATAACTAAACAGCCAAGAAAATTGGGTAGATATTATCGGCCTTATAGAATCCAAACCCATACAAGTGTCCAGACTTAGGAGACTGGGTGGGAATTGGATTAAGGAGTGGAATTCGTCCATCCATTGGGGTGCCGGGAGGTATCATTATTGGCTTCAACTTCGATCCATTCACTTGCTTAGATGAATTCCTTGGGAAATTCTTGTTATGAATCTTGCTCCAGCACCGGACTGATAACTGGACTCAAACAGTTACAATAGTGTACAACCCTAACAATTCTTCTTTCAAAACGACATTTTGGATAAAACTCCAATCAATCCAAACACGTTGGCCAAACCCTTGGGTTATGGGCGGGGACTTTAATATCATGAGATTCGCATTGAAACACCGTGGGAGAGGATCTAGAAATATCGAAAAAGAGGAATTCAACCGGGTTATCACGGATTTGGAACTGGTTGACATCCCAGTCCCAGACAGGCTCTTCGCTTGGCCTAACATGCAAGCAGCACCTATAACAGCGAAACTAGATAGAGTCGTAGTCTCGTTTGATTGGGAAGCTAAGTTCTCACTAGCGTGCACCAAATCCCTACAAACACCAACGTCAGATCATGTCTCCATATTTCTTTCATTTAGCAAACTGAACTTTAGGAAACCAGCTAAATTCAAGTTCGAAAATGCTTGATTGGAAATCCAGGGTTTCCACCACATGGTAATGGAAATTTTTTCTCCTCCAAAGTGGTGAACAGAAGTGGTAGCATTTTTATGGGAAAAAGTTTGCAGAATCCATTCCAATCTTATGAAATGGAATCAAAATAGATTTGTGATGATCTGAAGGGCTAAAGAGTGACCCTAGAGGGTATTGATGAATTAGACAGAATAGAGGAATCCATAGAACTCACTCAAATGAGCAAAATAGGCTGCTAAAGCAAAGGAAGGACATCACCCAGTTGTACAAACTAGAAGAATTGATATGGCAATAGAGATCCAAAATTTTGTGGCAAAAAAAGAGACACAAATACTACTTTCATTCACCGAGCGGTCAGTGCACGCCGTAGGTCCAACCTTGTTCTCTTTGTCCAAACAGAGACGTGTGATACAAGAGGAGGAGGAAGTAAAATTGGTTTTCCAGACTTACTATAGATACATATTCGGGCGTAAGCAGCCTTTAGAGCGCCGCTTAAAATATATTTTTGGGTGGACTGTTCAAAAGATCTTGCACAGGCAATGTGGTCCATCGAAGCACCGTTCACGGAGGAGAAGGTCAAAGATGTAATCTCCCAGATGGATAGGGAGAAAGTGCCAGGTCAGGACGGGTTTCCTGATTCTATTTTACCACACCTTACATCAAAGATGATCTCCTGGCAGTCTTGGAAAATTTCACGATTGTAGACTCAAGCTGGGCAGACTTAACTATGCAAAAGTGGTCCTTATCCCTTAAAAAGAAGATTTGTATCGAGTAGGAGACTTTTTCCCCATCGGTATCTTTAACTGCTCGGTCAAGATAATTACCAAGATACTCACTAGCAGATTAGGGTGGGTGATGGAAAGATTGATCATCAGTCGAGAGCATTTTGACTTCATCGAAGGTCGATGCATTCTGGACTATGTTGCTATGGCGGAAGAAATCATTCATCAATGTCACATCTTGAATGAAAGAGCTATTTCCTTAAACTTAATTTCGAGAAAGCTTATGACTCATTGAGTAGGACTATTTAATGGGCGCACAAAGGCCGAGACTTTGGAGATAGGCGGATCAGGTGGATCCATCAATGTCTTACCATTAGCAGAATGACTATCTTGGTAAATGGAGCAGCGGGTCAACTGTTCTTGTGTAAAAGAGGACTGTGATAAGGGGACCCACTGTCCCATTTCTTGTTTACTATTGTTGTAGATATACTTAAGTCCATGACGAATACTCTGGACATGTGGGATGGATTTCCCCAGTAGCTAGTAGAAGAAATCGTTCTGGATGTACTATTCTACAGTATGCAGATGATACCTTAATGATTGGTAATGGAGATCCCAGGGAAACTATCGCATTTAAAGGCGTACTGTACAGTTTTGAAGCTTGGTCTAGACTATGGGTGAACTTCCACAAAAGTGCTGTAATACCTATCGCTATGTGATATCGCTAGAAATAAAGTCAAATCGGGACCGTTCAAATTGGGTATGATTCTCAAAGCTCTCAGGAGTAAAACGGTAATTTCCAGTACAAACTGGTCCGAAAATAGGAACTGGGTCTTTTCCAAGCCCAATAACCCAAAATGGGTGTGCTTTACCGGGTTAGGGTGACAATCCATTATAAATAAACCTAGATCATTTAAAGAGTTATTTAAATTCATGATTATCTCTAAGAAATAGTTTAAACCAAATCTCTTATCATGAAGAAATTTAAACTCTATTTCTTATCCAAAAACATCGGGAAGTAGAGATAAATGATTATCTCGAAACTGGTCCTAAAGGTGATTATAAATACCCCTTACCTCCACCAGAAATAGGTAATCAGTATTGTTCTCTACAAGAGCTCTTTCATTATTTTTTAGATTACTGACTTGAGCGTCAGAGGGTTCGTCGTCGGGATCTATCCGGGTGTTTCAAACTTTTTGTAGGTCAACAGCAGCAGCATTGAGAATGGACATCACTGACAAGTAGTCAATAGGTTTGCTTTTATTGGTTTCAAAAGAATTCACAAATTATCTGTTTGGTTTCCTCCCACACTATGGCAGCAACAGATTGGCGCCGACTATAGGAATCAGGAAAAACCAATCCAACCATACTCGCCGGTAAAAAACCAACTTTTTCAGGCATGCCTCCGAAGGGAAAGGGAAGGCGGAGGCATCAATCCAAAGAGCCACCCCTATTTCTCCACCCCCTCCACTTAAGGATGTTCCCCCTCAATAAGATCAACAAGTTCAACAACCTCACCTGAGCAGCCACCTCCCCAATAGGCTCTCCCCATGCCCAGAGGGGCTGCACCAGGGGGCTCCCGTCGAAGCCGTCAAGAACAGCATCCTCTACATAATCATGTCTCAGTCTATAATCCTTCTACTGACTCGATGGCCTCGCAAGGTCCTCAGGGGTTAAGAGACCTCCGTCAAATCATCGTCAACCACCAACAAGGGATCGACCTCTGAACCCACTTGAATGAGAGACGAGCCCGTGATGAGGTCCCTCATCCAGAACACCAGAGAAGTTAGAGGAGTCGTTCTCCCCGAAGGCCAAGATCTAGAAGGTCCGCCTCCCCAAGGGGGCGAAGGGGGTCCCATCCCCGTCGATAGCGAAGAAGCCACACCGCTGTGAGCTGATCACCACCAGGGGTTCACTATGATGGAGGCACCATTCACCCTGGTAGAATTTTGGAACTTCAAAGATGATATCCTGTGAGCCCTTAACATTGCCCCAAATCACAACTGACAAGCATGTAATATCCCGGATGGATATTATATTTATAATAATTATTATTTTAAAATTAAAATATTTTTATGAAAATTTCTTGGGTTTTCTAAATAAAATCTTACCTGTGAATATATGCTAGTAAGTATATATAGGTATTGTATCGATTTTGTGCACTTGTACAAAATCCTGTAAAACGCATTTTTGAGAAAATATCTGGAAAATTCTTGGCAGATATTAGAAATTATTATTTTATTATTATTTAATTTTTATTTTTAGAATTGAATTATTTTTTGTGGATATCACCCGATTTTGTTAATAAATATTATCTGTACATATATACCAGTCTATATATACCTGTATTGTATCAAATTAGTACTGTAATCTTCTGAGCTGATAATAAAATTTATTTTATTATTATTTTTGGAATTAATTTATTTTTATACGGATTATGCGGTTTAACAAACGAAGATTATCGGTATACATATATACATACGTATACGTATCGTATCGATTTCGTACGTTTGTACAAATTGTGTTATGTGTATTTTTGGACAAAAATATCTCTTTTGTCATCAATTTGGATGGCTAGGTTTTGGTTCAAGGATTAAACCTAGGATTAATTAGATACATAAGAGTTAGGGGTACTCTTCTAGAAGCCTCCCTCCTCCACCTCAACCCTCCACCTCACCCCTCCACCATTCCTCCACTTCACCACCCCCCTCACCTTGGCATGGGCCGGCCATCCCTACTCCAAGAGGGTATTTGCAAAACCCCTTGGTACATTTTGCACTCTCTCCCTTCTCTTCCACCCTATAAATACCCTCCCCCCCCCCCCCCCCCCCCCCCCCCCCCCCCCCTCTCACCTCTTGTCTCATTTTACAAAGACAAAAAAAAGAGAGGAAAAGAAAGAGAGAACAAATCCTAACCAGAGAATTTTTCATTGTAGGTTGTAGTAGAAGCTAGGAGGAAGGAGAAGGTTACTAGGCTAGTTCTTCCTACAAAGAAACTAAAAGGTGGGGGTTCTCTACTTCTTTTTTATGTGATTTCTTGTTCTCTTTTTATGGTTTGTTTTCTTTTATATTGTAGTATGTGAGTAAATAACCCATCTTTAGGGCTCATTAGTGTTGCTTGTAAAATGAACTCATCTTTAGGGTTGGTTATGTGTTGTATGTGAAAAAGAACCCATTTTATGATGTTGGTTTGTTGTAGGATAAAAAAAATTCATCTTCAAGAGATGTGGATGTTGTATGTTGTTAAAACAACTTGGACTAAGATCATAAGCATTTATACTATTATTAAGCAAAGCCTCATTTTGACGGCTTTTTACTATCATGCCCCTATATACATAAAAAGCTAAAAAAATATATATGTGGTTAATTCTGTAATTTTCACTTCACATTTAAAGCCTCCATAAAATTTTGTTCCCTCAAAAATCAAAACCGTCTCTTCCTCTCCCTCCATCGAATCCGTGCATTGCACGTGCATATCCCCAGTGCAAATTGCACGTGCTAACCCATAAAACGTGCATTGCACGTGCGGATCTATACTATTATTAAGCAAAGCCTCATTTTGACGGCTTTTTACTATCATGCCCCTATATACATAAAAAGCTAAAAAAATATATATATGTGGTTAATTCTGTAATTTTCACTTCACATTTAAAGTCTCCATAAAATTTTGTTCCCTCAAAAATCAAAACCGTCTCTTCCTCTCCCTCCATCGAATCCGTGCATTGCACGTGCATATCCCCAGTGCAAATTGCACGTGCTAACCTATAAAACGTGCATTGCACGTGCGGATTACTAGTATAAATGGTTGTAGGTTAAAAAGAACTCATCTTTATGATGTGTGGTTGTGTATGTGTATTCCTAAATAACTTGGACTAAATTCCTAAGCATAAACAAAGTTGTAGGGATCAAAATGATCCCATGGAAGTATTGATGGTAGAACTCAAAACAAATGGCATAAAGATTGTGTCTTTAAGACTTGTGGGGTTATTTTGCTAAAATAACAACTCGGACTAAATTTTATGTGCATATAAAGAGTAGTGTAGAAAAAATACTTACATACCCATTTTAGGGTTGTAGAACTCATATAGCCTAATAAAAGATAAGTCTTTTATTGTATGTTACTTTCTACCTTGTTAAAAATCAAGTTTTTACTACCCCTAGTTCATAAAAAAGTGAACTTGTTGTATGTTGTTTTCCTGCCATGTTATAGATTTAGTCCTTACTAATTCTAGTTCATAAAAGATAAATCTTTTTAGTAGTTGTGGTATGTTTGCTTTCATACTTGTTAAAAATCAAGTCCTTGGTGAATCTAGTTCATGAAAGATTAAGCTTCCATTTTGCTTCTATAATGGTAAAAGATTAATCCTTTTATGTTTATTAACTTCTATGGTAGAAAAGATTAGTGTTTTGTAGCATATCTATTTTGATTTTATAATGAAAATGATTACTTCTTCTCTTATTGTATGTAGGAACTTGTAGGATTGAAGAAAAATTGATTTTGTTAGGACTTGTAATTTATAAAAATTATATTTTTGTAATATGTAGAAATTTGTAGTTCATAAAGTTAGATTTTTATAATATTTTAAGACTTGTAATTCATAAAGAGAAGTAGTCTTTGTCATAGCTAGTAAATATTCATGCTTAGTTGTAGTAAATATTCATGCTTAAGTTGTAGTAAATATCCATGCTTAAGTTGTAGTAAGGTTTCATGCTTAAGTTGTAGTAAATATTCATGCTTAAGTTGTAGTAAATATCCAAGCTTAAGTTGTAGTAAAGTGCATGCTTAAGTTGTAGTAGATATTCATGCTTAGTTGTAGTAAATATTCATGCTTAAGTTGTAGTAAATATCCATGCTTAAGTTGTAGTAAGGTTTTATGCTTAAGTTGTAGTAAATATTCATGCTTAAGTTGTAGTAAATATCCATGCTTCAGTTGTAGTAAAGTTCATTCTTAAGTTGTAGTAGATATTCATGCTTAGTTGTAGTAAATATTAATGCTTGAGTTGTAGTAATATCCATGCTTAAGTTGTAGTAAAGTTCATGCTTAAGTTGTAGTAGATATTCATGCTTAAGTTGTAGTAAAGTTTAATGCTTAAGTTATAGTAAATATCCATGCTTAAGTTGTAGTAAAGTTCATACTTAAGTTGTAGTAAGGTTTCATGCTTAAGTTGTAGTAAATATTCATGCTTAAGTTGTAGTAAAAGAAACCATCATGTTGTAGTTGTAGTGTTTAGTAAAGAAACTCATTCTTAAGTTGTATACTATGCTTGATTCGTTGTAGGTTGATGTAGTAAAAGAAACCGTCATGTTGTAGTTGTAGTGTTTAGTAAAGAAACCATGCTTAAAGTTGTGTAGTAAAGAAACCCATCATGCTTGTGATGTAGTAAAGAAACCCTGCTTAGATTGTTGTAGTAAGAATCATGCTTAAGTTGTGTAGTAAAGAAACCCATCATGCTAGATTGTTGTAGTAAGAATCGTGCTTAAGTTGTGTAGTAAAGAAACCCATCATGCTAGATTGTTGTAGTAAGAATCATGCTTAAGTTGTGTAGTAAAGAAACCCATCATGCTAGATTGTCATAGTAAGAATCATGTTTAAGTTGTTGTAGGTTGTTGTAGTAAGAAACCCATGCTTGCGTTGATTGTAGTAAATAACTCATGCTTGAATTGATTATAGTAAGTATATCATGCTTGAGTTGTTGTAGTAAGTAACCCATATTTGAGTTGATTATAGTAAGAAACCCATGCTTGAGTTGATTGTAGTAAGTAACCCATGCTTGAGTTGATTATAGTAAGAAACCCATGTTCGAGTTGATTGTAGTAAAGAAACCATGCTTGAGTTTGTTTGGTTGTTTTAGATTCAAAAGAATCCATGCATGTTTAAGTTATATGTTGTAGTGGTTTTAGTCAAATTCCAAAGGGAACCCATGAGTTTAGCTTGCATGCTAATCCAATTGAATTATTAAAATGAACCATGTTCCATAGTTGTTCTAGTTCGATTTTTAAGAAGAAACCCATGAAACTAGCTCCATGATAGTTCTAACTCGAATTGGCGAGAAAACCATGCATTTAGGTTCTAAGTGGTTCTAGCTTAACCTTGAGAAAGAACCCATGAATCTAGTCGCATGTTGTCCTAGTTCAAATTTGGGAAAAAGAACCCATGAGTTCTAGTTATATGCGGTTCTAATTGAAATTGGACCATATGATGTGAACATACTTCATCTTCAATATATGGGTAATAATGGTTGGGAAAGTCACTAGGATTGTTACCTCGGTAAAAGCTCGTCTAGGGTCTTATAGTTACCCTAGGGGTCATCCACCATCAAGACGTGTGTTTACCTTACTCCTAAGGAACTGTGGACGAGTCACTTCGCGTGTACCTTACACCTAAGGAACTGCTTAACCGAGTTGGTTGATCGCGGACCGGAGTGTTGACGAAATCCAAGTTCAGGGTAGTAGCATGCGAATACGTTCGTATTGCCGGGGTCTTGGATCGATAGGCCATGAACCAGATCCTTAGGAATTCTGGTAAGTCTAGGTTGAGCAGCCTACTAGAGTTATCTTGCGAAGTCTAACTTAAGACCTAGCATGTTGTGTTAGTACTGTTGTCATTCCTAGGTTTGTTTAGGGTTAGTGACATTGTTAGGGTAATAACTTATGACTATTACTACTTAACCTTTACTTATTATCATTTTCGCCGAAGGGAAAGAGTTGGTGTTAAAGGTGACACCTTATGATTCGACCTGTCCTATAGGCCGACACTAGGCGGTGTTATTGGGTTGTACCCTTCTTGTCAAAGGGATACAGTATGTGCCTTCTCAAAGGGATACAGTCTGTGCCTTCTCACAAGTTGGGAACACGGGATCCGTATCTCGTCTGTTAATTTCTAAGTGCCTTGATAATCGGGAGCGATTCCTGTCGGAGCTAGGGGATGGACCCCCGGAACTCCGTCTTGTCTTGTATCTAAGGGCGAGAAGCCATAGACTACGGTTTGGCTAGGAGGCAGCAGGGGATGCTTCGAGCTAACCTGTGACTGCGGAAACTCTAAAGATTCGTCAGATATTTGAGTGAGATCCGGTGCGCCTGACGGGATTAGACCGTTTCAGGGCAACCTCATCAGTCATGTCGTATCATCAAAAACAAGTCGAGTACAAGAGTAGAATTCATGGTGCGGGTTCAAATCCCCATATATGAAGAAACGACTTGAGATGGGGCATATGTAGTATGGGATGCATACTGTTCCGGAGACTTGCTTGTATTAGAATAAGAGCATCATTGCATTAGTTAATCTGACATTAGAGTCTAAGTTATAGCATACACTGACACATTAATTATATATACATGTTTCTCTTTTCATCAATCTGTTTGCTTAAAGTGGAGAATTGCTGCTAGTCATCAGCCCTAAAGCGTCAGTATATGTACTGACGTCCCCATTTCAATAGGTACTGGACTGCAGAAGTACATGTACATGATTCAGGAGGACTCAAGGCGAGAGAGCAAGAGTCGATTTTATTTCCGCTGTAATATATATTGTTTAATATTGTTCTATTGTAACAATTGTTGTAAATTATTTATTTGTTGGGAAGCATCTAAGTGAAGTACCAAGTGTTGTTCTTTATTCATTATACTCTGATGTAAATTTGTTGAAAGTTGTAACACTTTGGGTTTTAAAGATATTATTGTAACACTGATGTAATGTATTGCAGTTTTATAACATTCGGACTTGTAATACAATTGTGTTGAATAAAAAGTTTTAGACTTTTTCTGTTTTTCTGTGTATTGTGGCTAATTGAAGGAAAGATTCTGGCTTATGTCACGGTTTCCCAGTATATGAAAATCGGGGCATTACAAAGCACACACCACTCATGAAGGAGAGTCCCGAGGGTCAACTAGATCCGACCAGAAGAATGACTCGGTTCACGGTCACCTTCGAAATATGGAGAGGTGCCTCAACATGATAAATCCTGAAGAGGGTCAACAGACCAAGAACTTCAGCCCAAGCAGACCCCCCTTCTCCAGGACAATCATTGAAGCCCGTATCCCCGAAACCTTCAAGTTGCCTCATTTTGAAAGCTACAACGAGGAATCTGGCCCGGCTGATCATATTGACAGTTTTAAAACCCTCGTGATGATCCATCAAGCCTTTTACGCGCTCCTCTGCAAGGCCTTTGCAGCAACATTGAGAGAACCAGCTACAGAATGGTACTCCCGTTTATCCCAGCCTCCATTTTCTCATTTGACCAGTTTAAGGAGCTCTTCGTCTCCCACTTCGTTAGCAGCCGCCGAGCTGAAAAAACAAGTGCATATTTGCTATCCTTAGTCAAAGAATAGGTGAACGCCTAAGAAATTATGTTCGGTGCTTTACCACCGAAGCTCGGTCTATTGCCTCTCTCGATCAATCAGTAGTCTCTGCAGCATTCTGACACAACGTCAATAACGCTAATCTCACGGATTCCCTTGCCAAGAAGCCTTCTCGGGACTTCTCGGAACTCTTTCTTTGGAGTGAGAAGTACATCCGAGTGGAAGAGGCTCTCAACCACCCAGTCGAGAAGAGCCATCTTCTGGGAATAAACAGAAGAATACAAACGAAGAAAGGTCCTAAAATTTTTAGAAAGACGACAATAGTCAGCACCGCCTAGCTCCTCGTTTTGAGAAGTTCAACCTCCTCAATGCCAGTATATCAGCCATTTTCATGGATGTGGACAAGGAAGGGTTAGTCCGCACTTCCCCTAGAATGAATCCCCCATCGAATAGGAGAAATACAGAAAAGTGGTGCCAGTTCAACAGGGATCATGGCCATGACACAGATGACCGTCGGGCTCTCAAGGAAGAGATCGAAGGGCTCATACAGCAGGAGCACCTGGCTAAGTTCGTCAGAAAGGACAGAGCCGATCCTCCTCCACCCTGGGGAGCTAACAAGCGGGTCGAGAAGCACTCTGAGTCCCAAGACTCGGAGCTAGGAGCAGTTCTCCATTCCATTCACAACGGGCCTATGGGGGGAGAATCAAACTCTATTCGAATGGCCTTCATCTGAGAAGTTAATTCAGTATGGAACTTTCCCCCGGCCAAAAGCTTCGGAGTCCCAGTGACATTCTCAGACCAAGACCTAGAAGGCGTCCGAACTTCCCACTGTGACGCGCTCGTTAATCTCCACTTGGCCTAACACAAGGTCCGCCAAATCCTAGAACGGTAGCTCCGTCAATATCCTCTTCCTGGAAGCCTTCCAAGGCCATGAGCTTTCTTGAGATCGTCTCAAACCTGCCGGATACACGCTCCACGGGTTCTCTAGAGTTCCAGTCTCAATCAAAGGAATAGTCACTCTTAATGTGACCGCAGGAAAAACCCCGACAACCCAGACAGATGGTCGTTGACATGAAGGCCGCTTACAATGCCATCCTCGGCCGACCAAGCCTAGCAGTACTCTATACGTACCTTCAGTCTTTCACATGAAAATGAAGTTCCTGACCTCAGAAGGAGTGGTGGAAGTCAAAGGAAACCAAGAGACAGATCAGAAGTGCTACACAAGTACAATGGGGGGCTCGGTCCTCCCACTTGAAGCATTAGATCTCCCCTAACGGAATAGCCAAGTCCTTCCCGGACTAGTCGATGATCTCAAGGAGACCCCCCTCTTCTGGGAAGGCGGACTTGGAATACGGAGCATTAAATGAAGTACTACGAGGGTGTCTAACACCCTCTCGTAGAAGTAGGTTTTTAGTTTTCAATAAGGTCGCCGCTTGCGATTCGACCAAAGCATGTAATAATGCTCGTCCCCTCAAGGCATCCACTTAGTTTGTTTCAATAAAACTTAGCTTTTTTCTTATAAAGATCATTGCATTGGCATCATATTTATCTCCCTGAGGCACATCTGTGACTCGTTAAACGGTAAGTTCAGAGTTCAACTTGTCCCCCAGGACTGCTCCCACAACTTGCTAGGCTCAAAAGATGAGTTTGGATTCCAACACTTGATTCGACGCCACTTTAGCCACTTGCAAACGAGCAAGTGCAGGGTAACTCACCATTCGGAATTGCTCCTAGAACTCGTTGAAACTTTCAAACAACAAGTTTGGAGTCTAATACTTGGTTCGATGCCGCTTTTTTCGCTTGCAAACAAGCAAGTGCGGAGTGGCTCACCAGTCAGAATTGCTTCTACAACTTGTTGAAACTTTCAAACTACAGGTTTTGAGTCCAACACTTGGTTCGATGCCTCTTTAGTCGCTTGCAAATATGCAAGTGCAGAGTGTCTTACCATTCGAAATTGCTCGTACAACTTGTTGATAACTCTAAAACAATTGGTTCGAAGTTCACAATCATGGTTCGAAATTTTCCTCATAGCCTGTAAGTATGCATTTTCGGGGCTTGAAACGACCATTCAAACTACTCCCACTACTGGTTAAATTTTGCAACAAGCAAGTTCGAAGACCAACTCTTTTCCAGGGCCATCTCCAAAATTTGACTCAAACATACTGAATCTAGGTCCTAGCTCGCCCTTGGAGCTACTCCCTCAGCTCGAAAACCATCATCAATGAGCTCCGTGCTCAGCTCCTCTTATGAGCCACACCAGTAACTCCTTAACTCCATGCGATGGTGCTGGAGCCCAGCTCGTTCGAAGAGCTTCTCCTGCAACCAGTTCACCTTCAAGCATCGGATATGACGTCTAACTCACTCCTCGAGTTTCCTATAAAAGCCTACCGGGTCCAAATGGCAAGGTCGGTGCCAACCCCCTCCTCAGGGTTACTTATACAAGCCTGCAAGCCTGCCGGGTCCAAACACTAAGGTCGGCGCCAACTCCCTCATGGAGTCGCCTCAACAAGCTTGTCAGGTCTAAACTGCAAGGTCGGTGCCAACCCCTTCCTCTGGTTGCTTCTAGAAACTTACCGGGCTCAAACGGCGAGTTCGACGTCTAACTCTCCCTTAGAGTTACTCCTCAAACTCGCCTCCCGAATGACTCTCTCCTAGAGCCTGGTGATGCTCTTCATTCCGCTCGCCTCCCGAGCGGCCTTCTTCCAAACAAGTTCAGAGCTTAACTCACCCCTAGAGTTGCTCCTCCAACTTGCTTTCCGAATGGCTATGTCATGCCCCGCTTCCCATTACAGAAACATGGGCACGCAACTGAGACCCAATGAATCATGGGTACATCATCCCTAAGCTGTAATAGTTTAACTCAACAATATGAAAGATGATAATAACCACGCATGTAATAAAATATCACACAAACATGAATAATCCATGAAGTGTCTCATATATAACCAACATCTGGAAAGTAAATAATTTTGAGTCAACAAAGATTGAAATACAAAGTTTGCAGTAACGCAAAAAGAACTGAGAAACATAATATAAAGCAAGTAAAACAGGCTTGAATTCATCTCCATTCCTTGGAACACTTGATCACTAATTCCTTATGGAAATTCTTCTTCCACTCCTGTAAAGTCATCATCTCGAGTTGGGAAGAAGAACACCCGTTAAAGCAAGTAACGGGCCGCAAGTAATATAAGCAAATGAAACAAGAACAAGAATATAGCAAGGATCAGGGAACCATATGTGTACAGGAAACAAATCATGTAACGAGGAATATAAACATGAAATCGTGAATCAGGTAACTTGTCTTATGAGCAGGAATCATGAAACTAGTAGACCGAAACATGTAACATGTAAATGGAAACTTATAAACAGGAATCATATAACTTGTAACAAGAAAAATGCATGTGCTTAGTGTAAATCTTAAGTCTATCCATTTCATTAGTCCTAACTAATGCACGCAATCCTGCGTCCCATACCACAGGTTCGGGTGCATACAATCTTGTAACATTTTGACTCTAGTGGTGAATACTATAGGTCATGTACTTGGGAAGATATATAAATAGAAAACATGATTCAATTATTCAGTTATTCATTCATTCAGTATTCGTATCCATGTTCACTGAACAATATACAGTATTCAGCAATTCAGTTATTCAGTTATTCAGTCATTCAGTCATTCAATCATTCAGTCATGGTAGGAAAAACACGAGCTCCCTTCCGAGTATAGTCCCCTATAATATCCACTACTAGGTCATACCCTTATTACCCTAGCTTATCATTCTTTTAATGTGATTCAGTCGTGTACATGTAATCGGTATACAGAGAGTCAATATAATTAGTGGAAAAGTTGCTATAATAAACCATGAAGTACATTATATAAAGTCATTCGATCTATCTACTGTATCAATTCAATTATTAAATATGAAAATAACATGTTTATATTTTAAAAACATAAACATACAATTCTGGACAGCACAACATTGATGTACAAAAACTCGCTTTCCCGTTGCTACAGGAAAGCGAATTAGGTTCCGTCAGGGGTTCTAGAAACTAGATTCCCTACCGGTTCCAATGCATATCTACAGGATACATTTTAACTATAGAAACATGGTCTACCAGCTAGTTTTTTATGAGTTTGCTGCGCAGGCAGCAACTCAGCATCAAGTTATTATATAGATAATTCATCTAAAAATGTAATTAAAAATCTTGCAAAAATTACAATTAAGTTACTAAAATTGTTAATTAACATTCATAAGGTCTAATTTCTCAAGTTATCCTACTGTTCCAATTAATTTAACATGGTAATGTAATTATAAACAAAAAATCTGGAATTTCGACAGTACAGTAGTAAAACTTAAATATTTTGCATACTACAAGTTGGATTGAGAATCCGTCAAGTGGTATGGGTTCCTCACATAGAGGGCTACAACTTATATTTAAATTTATCTGAATGATTTTAACTTCTATTGGGTCAAAAGTTCAGGTCTTTATGGGTCTAGTGTTCTAACAACAGTTTAGGGCCAATTTTACATATAAATATATAACGGGTCTGAAAATCTATACAAAAATCCTATAAAAATTATATTACGACCCTTGATCAAGTATAGTAGTATACTGATAAATAACAAGTCCTAATTCACCCATTAACATGACATTTTAATTTATGAAACAAATCGGTGTGCTATAAGTAACAATCTGGAATGTGTAGACCTAGCAGTACGGAAAACATGATAACTCATTATGTACAACTCGGAATTCAGATCCGTTGAATGTTCCAGAAACTAGATTCAATGGCTTTGCCTTTAATTTATAAGGGTTGATCTAAATATAACAGTAACTTGGTCGAAAATCCACTACAATACAGGATAGGAAGCGGTACAGCAACATTGTAAGTTTATCTAACGACAGTTGAGATGTAAAAATTGCATATACTTCTACGAGATATTAGTAGAGCATTCACGACTAGAAGTTCAAGCGTATTTCTACGATTACCGATGTGAAAACTTTCCATTTCTACAGCAACAATTATAGAATTAAAAATTTATACTACTACACGAAAAAGTCATCAATCTTGGCAGGTATTATCTACTTATGCTTCTTCGTCACATGTTCGTATAATGCACAGGGATGTTCATGATCAATTTACGTGTACGGGATTTACAAAAACCGAGTAAGATAATAGATATTAACGGACCAAGATTTAATTAACATGTGGAAGGAGTGAAGAAAAAAATTATGTCACGACGGTTCAAACAAAACAACTTGCAGGATTCAAGGCAAAAGCTTGTACGAGAACAAAAAGAGTGTACAGGGGAATACTTACCTTATAGACGACGATTATTCCGACGGTGGCAACGCACATGCAACCCAAAGAACCACGACACGTGCAACTATGTACACCGCAACACGTGCACACAGCGAGCAATCAACAGTAAGGCAGCAGCAACGACAAAGGCGAGAGCGTCGATGGTTGCGACAGCGGATGGAGGAGTTCCAGCAGCTGTGGTAAGACAGAGGAAAGGGGCGCACAATGAGGGGCTATCGGGGCGATCGAGCGGTGGAGCGTTTGACGGTGTGCTGGCGACGAAGAGGGGGAGATGGCAGGGCTCAATGATGAGGCTTCGGTGGTGCTGTGCTCGGGTGTTACAAAGAAAGGGCAACGGTGGAGTGCAGTGGTGGTTGCAGTGAAGGAGAGGGCGATGGGCAGCAACGGTGGTGATGGATGATGGTGGAGATGGAGTTGGGTTTCGGCAATGGTGGTAAGGTGAGGGCGTTCGGAGATGATGGCACTATTGGCGGCGATGAGACGGAGGTCGGGTGGTCGCGAGGGGCGGAGGTCGAAGTTCGAAGGTGATGTTGGGGCGCTGTTGAGGCAGGTGGTCGGGATGGTGGTTCGGGGAGGAGAACAGTCGGGAGGGAGAGAGAAGGTGGAAGGTGAAGGGGTTGTTTGGGTCGGATGGTGATTAGGAGGACTTTAGGCTGATTAATAGGGATTAATTAGAGTGATTAAGGAGGGGATCAGGGATTTAGTTTGGATTAGTGGGGATGTAGAGAGTGATTTGTGGGGAACGTGAGAAGGAGTTAGAGAGATTTGGGGAAATTGAGTTAGTGGGTTTAAGTTGGGTTAACTGGTTTGGGTACACCAATAAGGGTTTGGGTTAAATAGCTGGGCTTACATTAATAAACAAGGTTAATAATATTTTTGGGCTGGGTTTAGGATTCACATGGAATTAAAATAACCAATTAAATAATAGGATAGTATGGATTAAAATTGGGCCTCAAATAAATCAAAGTAATATTTATAAGATGAGGGAAACAAGACTTGGTTTGGGCTTCAAAACTTCAAACAAAAAAAAAGAGAGAGAAACAAGATTATAGTATGGAATATGAATTTGGGTTTTAATAAATATTGGGATGAGTTTCAATAGGAGATTCAAAAAAAAATAAATGCAAAGAAAAGAATTTATACGAAAATTGAAATATAAGAATACAAGGAAAAGAAAGAAAAGAAATGGAAATCCGTATAATCGGAAATGGGGGTTCCAATTCTACCCATTTTACAAAAGAATTTCGTCCTCAAAATTCATTCAGGTGGATTATAGGATAGTTCCCAAGCAAAACGTGTGGGATAACTTAGCAAAAGAGAGACGAGAGGTGATGCTATCGGAATTTTGGGAACATGGTATGAAGAATTAAACTAGCATGAATGTGAATTGGTGAATGCATATGCATGCTAAGATAGGAAATGACTAATAATGCAAGGATAGAATATACAAGGCAAGAAAGAAAAGCAATCTATTGCGGAATACTTGTAACCATGCCTTCGGTGATTAGGTTGTAAGCGTGACCTCGTGCTCCTCCTGGAGCTGATCCCCTGCTGGTGCACTACCCCTCCTCTGTGGGCTGTCCCGAACCATGTGGTAACTTGCTTCGCATGGAAAGCAAAGGCGGTTGGCTACCTTGCAGTCCTTGCGGAGGTGTCCAACCCTGTGGCAATAGTTAAATGTCGGGCCCTTCTTCGGAGTTGTTGATGGGTAAGGTAGTGCTCTGGCCATTGGGGTCAGAACCGGCTTTCGTATAGGTCCTCCTGATGGCCTTGTGACGGTAGTGCACTGCATCATCTGTTGAGCTGCTTTCCTTCTCTTATGGTCCTATTCCTGGATTCTCGCTGCATCGAGAACTGCAGCGTATGTACGGTGCTGGTGGACAACCAGACGATCCTGAATATCATAATCGAGATCCATCAAGAACCTTTGGGCCATGTCTTCATCATTTGACACAATGACCGCTGCAAAGCAACTAAGCCGGGTGAATTTAGCGGCATACTCATCAATAGACCGATTCCCCTGCGTTAAAGAGAGGAATTGTCACTCCATCTCAATTTTTGTGATGTTGGGAAGAACTTCGTCAGGAATCTCTCGGTGAAAGTGGCCCAGGTGATAGGTCTCTCCAACCTTTCAGTCTCTGCCCTCCATCAGATCTGGGCAAGGTGTATAAGCTGGATGCTCACTACATCCACCCGATCGACATCGGAAATCCGTGTTGCTTACAACAGCTGCTCAGTCCGAATCAGCCACTGCTCAGCTTCCAGTGGAGTCTCGGTACCCGTTAACTTGTCATGGTGCAACCTCATGAAATCCTCCATAGTGTCGGGCCTTAGCGGCAATAACCCCGGCACGGGTCCAACAGCGACTCGGTTTTCGACTTCCAAGCTTGCCCTCATCAACTCATTATGCTCTTGTTGTAACTGCATCACTTGTTGCAGCGCTCAGAGAACGGCCGCATTTTCGAAATGTTCGTCCCTTGGTCAAGAAGAAGAAGTGCCTCCACGAGCCATAGTCTACACATAATCAAACTAGTTAGTATTCCAGATTATAAGTTGGTTATTAAACATTTATGTGATTAACGTGGTGCGTATATTGTTGAGTTAAAGCCTGGCTAAACCCTCAAACGAGTTAGGGCCTAACCCGGCTCTGATACCACTTGAAACCTGTCATGCTCCGCTTCCCATTATACAGAAACACGGGCACGCAACTGAGGCCCAACGAATGATAGGTACATCATCCATAAGCTGTAACAGTTTAACTCAACAATATGAAAAATGACAATAACCACGCATACAATAAAATATCGCTAAACATGAATAATCCATGAAGTGTCTCATACATAGCCAACATCTGAAAAGTAAATAACTTCAGGTCAACAAAGCCCGAAATACAAAGTTTGCAGTAACGCAAAAAGAACTGAGAAACATAATATAAAGCAAGTAAAGCAGGGTGGAAATCATCTCCGTTCCTTAGAACACTTGATCACTAATTCCTTCTGGCAATTCTTCTTCCACTCCTGTAAATTCATCATCTCGAGTTAAGAAGAGAAATTGTAACCCTTGTTCCCGTTAATACATATTTTTTTAATGTATTTTTCAGTATTTTAAAATTCTTAGTAGCTTGTAACTAATTCTTCTCAGTTGATTATCGATGTTCAGCCTAAATTGTATTTCATTCTATGATTTTGATATGATACCCAAATGATGAATCTTTTATTTTTGGTTAATAATTTAAACGAAATTTATTTTTTCAATTACTTGCTACATTCTATAATTATTGCTTGAATCCTAGACTCAGTCTAATATTAATATGATTATTCAAACTACTTTTATGAAGCCCATTATTCAATTATTCAATTGTTTTAATATTTAATTTGAAGCTCAAAGCCAAATTGTTTATTATAAGCCCAATCCCATAATTGATTTATTAAAATGTTTTGAGCCCAACCTAAGCCCATCTCCTATTGGACTCTAACCCTAAACCCAAACCCGCATCTTGTTGGATCCAAACCCAGTATCCATCTATATTTGTACAGATCAATCCTATATGCTTACCCGTATACAATATCTTTACGTTGCCCCCACTTTACAGATTCTCGTACCTACACGTCCCCCCACCACCTCATAATTATCCCTACTTTCTCACCCCATTACTTTAATAGTTTATATAACAAATCCCCCGTACTCTCTCCCCCCCCACTCCCTCACCATCTGTCTCTTTTCTCTCTCCCCTCTGTTTCGAAACAAAACAGAGTACAACACCCCCCTCCCTCGTCTTCCTCGGCGAGCTCAACCCTCCGCTCATCTTCCACGTCGAGCGCCTCCTTCCCCTCGCCTCATCGTCCTCCGCCCTCTTCATCCTCGACCTCGCCTCCTCCAGGGCCCACAGCCACCCGTCGTCCCCTAGTGCCGCTCGAGCCTCCCTAGAGCTCCATAGTTTTCGCCATCGCCTTCCTCCGCTCTCGCTCCGTTAGCCTTGCGAGCCCCACCATTGTCACCCCACCTTTAGGCGCTTCCTACTCGAGCCATTGTTGTCCCCTCCTGGTCGTCGATTGCCACAACCACCCCGCAGTCTCCCTTGTCGACGTGCCGCTCGCCATTGTTGAACTCGACGCTCCGCCTCAAGCCCACTGCTTGCCTGCTCGTCTCCATAGCCGATCACCGTCAGCCATTGCCGACACCCTCCTCTGCCATCCCCACTCGTGACCACCTTCATCTCCCTCTGGCTCTCTGTCTCCCCACCGACCACTCTCAAACCCCTCGCTTCTCCTCAACTCCGTCGTCTTCATCCCGCTCCTCTCGCTTGAGCCTCTGTCGCCGTCGCTTCCCGACCGCATCGTACAGCGCTCGCCTCGCCAACTCTCTTCATCTCCTCATCACCATCGACGCCTCGCAGCATTGCCACCTCCACGACTTCTCGACTGCTCCTCATCAACCTCCAAGAACCCATCGATACTGCTCTTCCCTCTCTTCCTCGTCGTCGCGTCTTCGACCACCGCCACCGGCTCGCCTCTGCCTTGCTCAGTAGTCACTCCCCGACCTCAGTGCCAGTCGCCGTTCACTCTCCCACCACCTCTCTCTCTCTCTCTGTCGCATTTGGGAAGAAGGAGAAGAATATGTGTGGTTAATTGCTGTTTGGTGTTTGTGGAGTGAGGATCGTGAATTGGTGTTTTGTGTTGTGTGTGGGGATCTTGTTTTGTTGTTGTGAAGTGGATCAGGGTTGGGGTGTTTGCTGTTGTATAGTTGCTGCCATGTATCTTGCATGTGCTTCGCTGCTCGGGATCCTAATCCCGTTATTCTTGTTTTCGATATCATCGTCATCGTAATAAGGCAAGTATCCTCTTACACAATTTGTTTTTTCTCGTACAAGCTTCCTTTGAAAAATACCGCAAGTATATTCATTGACTATCCGTTACAAATTCTAATTCATATTTATCGATCGAATTGAAATATGTTACATTACAAAATCCGTTGATCCCGTATTCCTACATGATCATATGCATTACATGAACACGATTGATACACACATATGTACTCTTAGGATTATACATGATTATGTGCATGATTGTTTTACCCGTGATAGTAGTTTCAATGCTGTTATGACATCTTTTTATTCTTGATTAAATTTTGCATATGCTATTGATCACATCGTAGTTACAACATGTTTTATAAACCCTGAAATGCTCCTGACCTAGTAAATGACATTAAAACTGCATGTTTTTGCATCTCATGAGTTAGAACATATTCCATGTATAATTTCTTGATATTCCCTGATCATATCTTGACATCATTCTCGTTGCATCATGTTCATGTTTGATTAAAATTAATAAAAGTAACAAGCCGGGGTATAAGGGGAAAGATTTGGTAGTGGGTAATATAGAAGAGCGTACTCGGACGGGAGCTCGTGGTTTTCCGATGCAAGTTGCAAGTTACAAGTTGCAAGTTTGCAAATTACAAGTTTACATATTCACATTTCAAGTTCACACTCTACATGTTCCACATTACACATATCTCGATACAAGATATAATTTACATGTTTTTCCGAGTACATGACCTATAGAATCCACCACTAAGTCCAAACGTTCACTTGATTGCGTGTATCAAACATGTGGTATGGGATGCATGATTGCTGCACTAGTTAGGTTAATAAAAGACATGAGATTAACACGTGCACTTGCATGATCCAATTACATGTTACATGTTCTTGTTGACTTATTTACTTGATTACTTGTTTACATGCCACTTGTTCCATGATGTCTTGTTCATTATCCTGTTTACATGTTGTATTTTACTTATTACATGATTATTGATTCCTTGCTCTTTTTCCTGTATCTTGTTTCATTTTTGTACTTATCCCCTTAACTTGTACTACTTGTGGCCCGTGACTTGCATTAATGGGTATCTTCTTATTTTTTCTTTTTGTAATAATATACTTGCAGGCCCAGATGGAGAATTAACCAAAGGTGTTGCTGATCAAGTGTTTTAGTCTTGTTAATTATCATGTTACTTTAGTTCATGTTTTATTCATGCTATTCTTTATTGTAATTCGGGCATGTTTGACCCGTAACTACTTTTTATTTCCAACTGTTGGTTATGTTATGGACTATGTCATAACTTTTGTTATCATATTGTGATTTTACTTGCCTGCGTGGTTTGTTTTGTTATCTTATTGTTGAGTTACCTGTACAGCTTATGAATGGTGCATTCGCATCATTCGCTGGCCCTCAGTCACAGACTCGTATTCCCATATTTTGGGAAGCGGGGCATGATAGGAATACCCATTAGAGCAAGTAACGGACCGCAAATAGTACAAGCAAAATGAAATAAGAACAAGAATATAGAAAGGAACAAGGAACCATATGTATACAGAAAACAAATTATGTAACGAGGAATACAAATATGAAATCGAGAATCATGTAACTTGTCTTATGAGCAGGAATCATGAAACTAGTAGACCGAAACATGTAACATGTAAACGGGGATCATGGAAATTTGTAAACAGAAATCATCTAACTTGTAACGGGAAAAATGCATGTGCTTAGTGTAAATCTTAAGTCTATCCATTTCATCAGTTCTAACTAATACATTGAATCCTGCGTCCCATATCACAGGTTCGGGTGCATACAATCATGTAACGTTTTGACTCTAGTGGTGAATGCTATAGGTCATGTACTCGCGAAGACATATAAACAGAAAACATGATTCAGTTATTCAATTATTCAGTCATTCATTCATTCAGTATTCGTATCCATGTTCATTGAACAATATATAGTGTTCAGCCATTCAGTTATTCAGTTATTTAGTCATGGTAGGGAAACCATGAGCTCCCTTTCGAGTACAGTCTCCTATATTATCCAGTACTAGGTCGTACCCTTACTACCCCGGCTGGTCATTCTTTTAATATGATTCAGTCGTGTACATGTAATCGGTATACATGCAGTCAGTATAATCAGTGAAACAGTTGCAATAATAAACATGCAGTACATGATATAAAGTCATTCGATCTATCTACTGTATATATTCAATTATTAAATACGAAAATAACATGATTATATTTTGAAAACATAAACATACCAATCTGGACAGCACAATATTGCTGTACAAAAACTTGCCTTCCCGTTGCTACAGGAAAGCGAATCAGGTTCCGTTAGGGGTTCAAGAAACTAGACTTCCTGCCGGTTCTAACGCATATCTACACGATACATTTCAACTACAGAAACATGGTCTACCAGCTAATTCTTTATGAGTTTACTGCGCAGGCAGCAACTCAGCATCAAGTTATTATATGGATAATTCATCTAGAAACTTAAAAAAAACTCTTGCAAAAATTATAATTAAGTTCCTGACATCGGTATTTAACATTCTTAAAATCCTCAGGTCTAATTTCTCAAGTTATCCTACTGTTCCAATTAATTTAACATGACAGTGTAATTATAAACAGCAAATCTGGAATTTCGACAGTACAGTAGTAAAACTTAAATATTTTGCATTCGAAAATTCGGATTGAGAATCGGTCAAATGGTCTAGGTTCCTCACATAGAGGGCTACAACTTCTATTCAAATTGCTCTGAATGATTTTAACTTCTACTGAGTCAAAAGTTTAGGTCTTCACTGGTCTAGTGTTCTAACAGCAGTTTAGAGTCAAGTTTATATATATATATAACGGGTCTGAAAATCTATTCAAAAATCCTATAGAAATTATATTACAACCCTTGGTCAAGTCTAGTAGTATGCTGATAAATATCAGGTCCTAGTTCACCCATTAACATCACATTTTAATTTGTGAAACATGTCGGTGTACTATAGGTAACAATGTAGAATGTGTAGACCTAGTAGTACGAAAAATATGAAAACTCATTATCTACAACTCGGAATTCAGATCCTTCGAATGTTCCAGAAACTAGATTCAACGGGCTTTGATTTTCATTAATAAGGGTTGATCTAATTCTATTAGTAACTGTGTCGAAAGTCCACTACAATACAGGCTAGACAGCGGGACAGCAATATGGTAAGTTTATCAAACGACAGTTGAGATGTACAAATTGCATATACTACTATGAGATATTAACAGAGCATTCACGACTATAAGTTCAAGCGTATTTCTACGATTATCAATGTAAAAAATTTCCATTCTATAGCAACAATTATAGAATTAATTTTTTATACTACCACACGAAAAAATCATCAATCTTGATAGGTATTATCTATTTATGCTTCTTTGTCACGTGTTCGTGTAATGCACAGGGATGTTCATGATCAATTTACGTGTATGGGATTTACAAGAACCGAGTAAGGTAATAGATATTGATGGGCCAAGATTTAATCAACATGTGGAAGGAGTGAAGAACGAAAATATGACACGACGATTCAAACAAAACTATTTGCGAGATTCAAGGCAAAGGCTTGTACAAGGGAATACTTGCCTTTTAGACGATGATTATTCTGACAGTGGCAATGCACGTGCAACCCACAGAACCACGACACATGCAACTACGTACACTGCAACACATGCACACGACGGGCAATCAATAGTAAGGCAGCAACAACGACAATGGCGAGAGCGTCGGTGGTTGCGGCAGCGGATGGAGGAGTTGAAAGGGGAAAGGGGCATGACGAGGGGCTATCGGGAGCGTTCAACGGTGTGCTCGCGACGAGGGGGGAGATGGCAGGGCTCGATGAGGAGGCTTTGGTGGTACTACGCTCGGGTGCAATGACGAAAGGGGGACGATGGAGTGCAGTGGTGGCTGCGGTGAAGGAGAGGAGCAACGTTCGGCGACGCTGGCGATGGATGATGGTGGAGATGGAGTTGGGCTTCGACAATGGTAGTGAGGTGAGGGCGGTCGGAGATGGTGGCGCTGCTGGCGGCAATGAGATGGAGGTCTAGTGGTCGCGAGAGGTGGAGGACGAAGGTCGAAGGTGATGGCGGGGTGCTGTCGATGTAGGTGGTCGGGATGGTGGTTCGGGGAGGAGAACAGACGGGAGGGAGAGAGAAGGTGGAAGGTGAAGGGGTTGTTTGGGTCTGATGGTGATTAGGAGGACATTAGGTTGATTAATAGGGATTAATTAGAGTGATAAGGAGGGGATCGGGGATTTAGTTTTGATTAGTGGGGATGTGGAGAGTGATTTGTGAGGAACGTGAGAGGGAGTTAGGGAGATCTGGGGAAATTGAGTTAGTGGGTTTAAGTTGGGTTAATAGGTTTGGGTACACCAATGCGGATTTGGATTTAATAGCTGGGTTTGAGCATCACATGGAATTAAAATAATCAATAAAATAATATGATAGTATGGATTAAAATTGGGCTTCAAATAAATCAAAGTAATATTTATAAGATGAGGGAAACATGACTTGGTTTGGGCTTCAAAATAAATAAATAAAAAGAAGAGAAAACAAAATTATAGTCTGGAATATGAATTCGGGTTTTAAATAAATATTGGGATAGGTTTCAATAGGATATTCAAAAAGAATTTTAATGCAAAGGAAAGAGTTTATATGAAAATTGAAATACAAGAATATAAGGAAAAGAAAGAAAAGAAATGGAAATACGTATAATCGGAAACTGGGGTTACAAGCTCTCTCCTAGAGCCTGGTGATGCTCTTCGTTTCGCTCACCTCCCGAGCTGCCATCTTCATCCGCAGTGAGTGCGGAGTTGAACTCACCCCTAGAGTTGCTCCCTTAATTCACCTCCCGTATTGCTCTCTCCCAGAGCCCAGTGATACTCTTCATTCCGCTCGCCTCCCGAGCGGCCTTCTTCATCCACAGTGAGTTCGTAGCTCAACTCACCCCTAGAGTTGCTCCTTAACTCACCTCCCGAACAGCTCTCTCCTAGAGCCCGGTGATACTCTTCATTCTGCTCGCCTCCCGAGCGGTCTTCTTCCAAACGAGTTCGGAGCTCAACTCACCCCTAGTGTTGCTCCTCAAACTTGCCTCCCAAGAGGCTCTCTTCTAAGGCCGGTGATACTCTTCACCTCGCTCACCTCCCAAACGGCTCTTCCCTTGAGCCTGGCAATGCTCTTCATCCCGCTCGCCTCCCGGGCGGCCTTCTTCCACAACGAGTTCGGAGCTCAACTCACCCCTAAAGTGGCTCCTCAAGCTTGCCTCCCGAACGGTTATTTCCTAGAGCCCGATGATTCTCTTCATCTTGCTCGCCTCCCGAGCGACCTTCTTCCAAACGAGTTCGGAGCTCAACTCACGCCTAGAGTTGCCCCTCAAACTCGCCTCCCAAATGGCTACCTTTTAGAGACTGGTGATGCTCTTTGTTATACTCTCCTCCCGAGCAGCCTTCTTCCAAACAAATTCAGAGCTCAACTCAACCTTAGAGTTGCCCCTCAAACTCCCCCCCCCCCCCCCGAACGGTTCTCTCCTAGATCTTGGGGATGCTCTTCGTTTCGCTCGCTTCTCGAGCGGCCTTCTTCCAAACGAGTTCGGAGCTCATCTCATCCCCAGAGTTGCTCCTCAAACTCGTCTCCCCCCTAGAGTTGTTCCTCAAATTTGTCTCCCAAATGGCTCCCTCCTAGATCCTGGTGATGCTGTAGTACCCCGTATTTTTAAATATAATTTTAAAGATTTATAAATGAATTAAAATGATTTTCTGGAGATTTAATAAATATTTTCTGAAGAATTATCTTTTTACACGTGCAAAACATGTGCAAATATTTTTTGTGTAAATATCAAATTTTATATTTTTAATAAATTCTCCTACTTATAATGGAGTATATTCTAAAATTTGGGATTTTTCTGAATAAAGAAACTATTTTTACAAATACCTCGAAAGGGAGGGGCTTTTATGTAAAAAGCCATTTTGATCTCAAATAAATAATGAAAATTTGTTTTTACTAATTTTTGGACTTTTCATGGTCATCATTGAAAATAAAATATATTTAAATTCTATTTAAAGTTGATTTGGTAAAGATTTAAACAAATATGGTGTTTTTGCAAATATGAAATTTATGTTAGATCTTTTGCAAATATTTTTTCTGGAAAGTAAAAGTCAGATATTTTAATTGAAAAATATAATATGTATTATTAGATATTATTTCTGAATTTTTTGGATTTTTACTAATATTTTATGATGTATTTGCAAATATTACAAAAAGAAGGACTTTTGTGCAAAATTGCCATCCTGAGTACAAATCTGAATTTTCTTTATTTCTGGGCTGTGCTTGATTGCTGGATAACTCAGTAGTAAAAGGATTTGATTTGGTTTTAATTTATTTAACTTATTTTAACTACATTATAAAGAAAGGTTTATATATGTAAAGTAATAATTTGTTAAAGGATTATTTTGTAAATATGTTTAAAACCCTAATCCTTCAATTCCAGCCTATATAAAAGATGGAGTGCAGCCGTCTTTCACTGCACAACACAAGGTTTTATTGTTTTTTTTTATTTTTTATTTTTCTTGGAGATTGAAAGAGAAGATCTTGGATTTCGCAAAAGAAGGGTTTTGCTTATTCTCCATTGATTCGATTGGATTCTTCATCGAGGTGAGTGACTTGTTTGTTTTGCTTTGTGTATGTTGTATGTGAGTGATGTAAATTGTTTTGTTGTTTTTTTATGAATTTTGTATGTGGTGTTTCATCTATTAGAAAGCATGTTAGGGTTTGGTAAGAATATGTATGATGGATGGATGAAAATTGGATCTTTTGTGAACCCTAGTTATTTGTGAGTAGAATTTATATGTGGATTATTTTAGAGTGTTGGAGAACTAATATAAATTATGAGTAGGCTATTTCTTTTGGATTTATTGTTGATTTGATTGAGTATGATGGATGTTATGCATTAATTGATTTAAAGATGAGATTTTGGACTATTGGTGAGTTGGATGAACGCAACTTGGCCATGTTGATGATAAATTTGTTTTGTTCATGAATCAACTATTGAGATTATTTGAGTTTGAGTTTGAAGAATTTTGAGAATGAATAATGGATTAAAAGACCATGTCTTGAGAATTTGAGTTGTGATGACTAAATTTGGGGATTTATACATTTTTGATTAAATTTGGGGGTTTGTTATTTTGTGAAAGATTTTACTTGAATTTGGATTTACTCAAATACTAAGTTTGATATCTGAATATTTTGTTATTTTAGTTTATGGATTGGTGAAGTTTCCTTTAGTGCACGAATATGCACGAACGTTTTCATGAATATAGTATTTTTGTTGTTTTAGAAGAAATTGAGTTTTTATGTGTTTACGAAGGATTTGACTATATCTCAACTTATTTTGGTATTGATATATTTTGGAATATAAAACAAGGTTATTTTGATGTATGATTGATTCTTAAAAACTTTAGTTTTGATAAATGCACACATTTATGTATTATCTTGAAGAAATTCATCAAAAAGCTATTTTATCAATTCAAGTGGTTTTTGATTGATTTTTATGGATCTGTGTATATCCTATAAGTTGTATTTGATTATATCAGAAATATACCTTTTATAGATTTCGTTTTTGTAAAGTAAATCTTTGTATCAGTTGAATTATGCACAACCCAAATTGCAGTCTGTATGTGAGGCAGTCGACTGGTATGTTTCGACAGTCGACCGCCGCTACCTGGCTGCTGTGTTTTTCCTGTTTTGCTTGAAATCTCATGCAGAACAGTCGACTGAACCATTTCTCCAGTCGACTGTCTCTACTCCGTTTTGGTATTTTCTCGAAGTGTAGGATTTTCACTCTGAACAGTCGACTGGTGACTATTAGCAGACGACTGCTACTACTTAGAATTTATTTTCTTAAGAACGTTGGATTTTCGCTCTGGACAGTCGACTGATGCCTTTTACAGTCGACTGATACTGATGCTTTCTTGAGTTTCCAGGTGTTCTTCAAATGGTTGATTCTTTAAAGGTTTTGGATTTATAACTTACTATTCTAAATATTATTGTTCCTACAGAACATATATTTTTCAAGATATTTTATTATTGAATTTGGATTCTGGAATTTTATAAAGATTTGGGTTTTTTTTATTGGAGAGGTTTCTCCCTATGATCGTTTTACGATGGATTTGTGGATTTTGGTCTTGTTGAGATCTCTAGGAGTTGAGTGGGAGTCCTGGTACCGGCAGTTGAGATTTGTTTAGTTAGACCTGGGGGGTCTTGGTTTAGTTGTTGTTGAATATTTAAGTCCGGCAGGATAGACTAACTCTAAAGATGAGGATTTTTGGTGGTTTAATAATAATCAACTTAAGGATAGGCACTAGTGGGGATGTGATGGAACTTGGAAAATGTAAGTATAGGCTCATGGTTTTGTTAGTCCAACGGATGCGTTCCAGGACTGTTTGTTGTTATGTCCCGAGAGGACAATTGTATGTTCGCGTGTCGAGGGTCTGCAGGCCTATTCACGGAGCATGCAGGGTGTATTCACGTGTCGAGGGTCAGTAGGCCTATTCACGGAGTGTACCTGGTGTATCTGCACGTCGAGGGCCTTGCAAGCCTATTCGTGGGGTACACGGGTTTGGGAGATGAATCTCCGGTTGTTTTTTGAGCTATCTTACATGATGCTTGCGCGTCGAGGGTTGTGGTGCCTATTCACGGAGTATTCTGGATCTTGTTTTCCCATCACAGTAGTAGGATTAGTTGCATAACGAGGGGTTATCCCTATAAATGGAGATCGTTAAGGGCTTGCACCGGACCTATGTACTATGGAATGCATAGAATCCGACAAGTACGCATTAGAGAGTCAGCATATAGAATTGTGTTTTCTTGGCTTGGTTTTATGCATGTATTTTCCTGTTTTCTTCTACACTTAACACTTAGTCTAGATTCACTTAATGTTCTCATGTATTACTATTTGCTATCTTATATTCCTTGATGTTTTCATGCTTCACTTATTTGTTATTTTTTTTCACTTCATTAATTCTTGCTGATGATACATGTTGTGGATGACTCAGTGTTTTATGATTAATTATGTTGCTTGTTTTATGTCACTCACACCTTTATGGCTGACCCCTTTAGTTTTGGGGGTTAGGGATTATCTCTAGCCTCATATTTTACAAGTTGTTGTTGCTTAGAGCTTGGGGTTTGGATGCTTGAGATAAATTGATGTAATAGAGCTTTTGTGTAAATTTTGTAAAAGCAGTGTTGTAAAAAGAAAGTTTGTAATTCAAGGTGTTCTGTATTCTGCTGTTGTTGTAAAGATTGTTGTAATAAAAGTTGTGAATAAAATTATCTGTGTTTTTTTGCTATGTGTACTATTACATTAAAGTTGATCCTGGGAATTGTGCCACATATTTTCTAAGATATCATATTAGAAATTCGGGGGGCTACAGATGCTCTTCGTCCCGCTCGCATTCCGAGCAGTCTTCTTACAAACAAATTCGGAGCTCAACTCACCCTAGAGTTTCTCCTCAAACTTGCCTCCCGAACGGCTTTCTCCTAGAGCCTGGTGATGCCCTTCGTCCTGCTCGCCTCTCTAGCGGTCTTCTTCCAAACAAGTTCTTTTCTTAACTCACCCTTAGAGTTGCTTCTCAAACTCACCTCTCGAACGGCTCTCTCCTAGAGCTTGTCGATGCACTTCATCTCACTCGCTTCCAAGCGACCCTCTTCTTCACCAACAACAAGTTCGGAGCCTAACTCGTCTAAAGACGCTCCCCCAAATTACATCCAAGAACGGATCTTCCTAAGAGTCATACAAAGCTCTTCTCAACTTCCTGGAGGTGAAGATATTGTAGGCCTGTTTGACCCTGAAAAAGAATGATTCTTCAACTGACTTCTGAAGAGAAATTGTAGATCTCCGAGTTAGCTTCGAAACAAAGGGTCACACGCTCCAATTGGACCTCTGTGGCATCGAGAAGGGCAATTACAATGCAGCTACATCGGGGCAAACCGACGGGTTGAATAAGTCAATGCGGATTGGGTTAACTTTGACTAGTCAACAACACGTGGTGCCACCCCATTAGGCCACGAGGGGTCGGGGTCACAGTAGCTCGGAACAAATCCAAGCAAGCGCCAATCCGACCATGACGAACGTGTTTACCATCCGATCTCCTCAAAATTTGTGCTATCAAAGATCAACGATTGAGATTGATATGAGCCACTTCGGTCAACGGTCAACATTGACCAGTCAATGACATGTGGTGAACTCGTATTGGACCACGTCAGCTCGGGACCAAAGTAGCTCGGAATCGATCGAGCAGGTGCCAAACTGAGCTGATAGAAAGCGTATATTGTGTGATCTCCTAAAAAATCGCGCCATCCAGATCAACGGTCGAGATTAAAGAGGAGCTAGTTTCGGTCAACGGTCAACACTTGAGATGAACGACTGTGATTGATGCAAAAACAAACAAACAAACAAACAAACAAACAAACAAACAAAACCCTCAATGGTCAACCGTCAATGCTGACATGTCAACAGTGCAGAGCGCCACGTCAGCAGCTCGGATTTGATCCGAACAAGTGCCGAACTGACCTTATGGAAAGCATTTACCGTCCATTCCCCTGAAAAATCGCGCCTGACCGAGATGGACGGCTGTGACCTGATCAAGGTATTCTTTTTAATTAACTAATTTATTTAATTATTAATTTGAACTAATTATTTAAAACTTCCAAAAAATAATAAAAAATTCGAAATAATTTATTTAAAAAATTCTAAAAATAATTATTAATTCTGTAAAATATTTTTATATTCCAAAAAAGTAATTTTATTTTTGGAATAATTAATTAAAAATTCGAAATTAATTATTAAAATTCGAAAATCGAATAATTTTTTTTTTGAAAAATGATTAAAAATTGAAAAAAAAAATCAGGAAAATATGAAAAAATCACAAAAATTCCAGAAAATTCTAAAAAATTATTTTGGGTCTTTTACAAGATTAGAATAACATCGTTACACTCCCAGTGAGATTCAAACGTCTCCAAGAATGCCGATAAATTCTGTAAACCATTAAAAATGGGCGAACTACTCCTCAAAGACTGAAACTTAGTTTACGGGAGTGGTGGCTTGTGATATGGCTAGAAATAGAGTCAAATTGGGTACAAATTTCAATGCTCCCAGGGGTAAAACGGTAATTTCCATTACAAATGGGTCCGAAATTGGGAACTGGGTCTTTTCCAAGCCGAATAACCCACAAACGGGTCTGCTTTACTTAAGGTGAAAAGCCATTATAAATAAACCCAGGTCATTTAAAGAGTTATTTAAACTCATAATTATCTCTAAGAGACGGTTTAAACCAAAACTCTTATCATGAAGGAATTTAAACTCTATTTGTTATCCAAAAAACACCAGGAAGTAGAGATAAATGGTTATCTCGAAATTAATCCTAAAGACGACTATAAATACCCCCTACCTCAACCAATAACAGGTAATCGGTATTTTTCTCTACAAAAGCTCTTTCATAATCTTTCAGATTACTGACTTGAGTGTCGGAGGGTTCGTCGTCGGGATCCATCACGGTGTTTCGAACTTTTTGCAGGTTAGCAGCAGCGTTGAGAACGGTCAACACTGGCAAGTAGTCATAATGTTTGCTTTTATTGGTTTCAAAAGAATTCACAAATTATCTGTTTGCTCCCTCACTAAAATTAGCAGCAACACTATGTCTATGGAGGAGGCAGAGGAACATGCACTCATTCTAAACTGCAAAATCAATAAGTTCCCTATTAAGTACATAGGGCTACCAGTTAGACCAGGCAAACTGAAGAAATCAGATTGGTTCCCAATCATCATCCGAGTAGAATCTTGGTTAGCTTGGTGGAAAGGTAAGTCTCTATCCCTAGGAGGGAGAGTGACCTATATCAACTCGGTATTATCTAATCTTCCAACTTATTACATGTCCTTCTTTGAAATGCCATGATGGGTTATCCATAGGATAGATCGAGTCCAGAATCGATTCCTATGGAGAGGGACAGATATTGATAAGGGAAACTACCACCTCATCAAATGGGAAAAAACATGTATGAAGAGAAATACACTGAGGACTAATTATCATTGATCTGAGTGACATGAACTTGGCACTCCTTCGAAAGTGGTGGTAGAAAGTGTTTCATCCTAACTGTGGAGAGTGGTAGGTCTTTATATAGTCCTATCTGTAAGGGAAAGAGACACGAAGTTTGGCTTTTAGGGTCGGGCCTAGAGTCTCCTGGTTATGGAAAGGGGTTTCCAAACCCTACGATCCTTTTAATAATTGTATAACATCGTTCATAAGCAATGGTCTCATGACCAAATTGTAGTGGGATAAATGGTGTGGAGCGCATACCCTCAAAGAATTGTTCCCGAATAGTTATGAACAAGATTTTAGACATCGCCTTAGCCAGCAATCCCAACTTAGATTGGAGGAAGGTGAAATGTTTGCAAGGTCCAAATCAGAAAAGTCTGGAGGTCGGAAAAAGATGGGGCCTTTAACGTACGATCACTGTACAACCGCATACATTTTAGAGGTTGTAGACCAAAATTGTCAGCAATAATTTGGAAAACCAGAGCACCCTTAAAAGTAAAGATTTTCTCTTGCTAGTACTCAACGATGCGATCTTGACAAGGGAGAATCTAGTCAAAAGGCAACCAAACATTGTGACTACCTGCAGATTTTGCAACACGACTGTTGAGACCAGAGATCATCTGTTTATTGAGTTTTATAGAAGCAAAGCAATCCTGGTTGAGGTGCTAAGGTCCCTTGGCACAAATGTGTATCTAACCTACAAGGACCTATGGATATGTCCCAAATTCGCTAATGAGAGACATGAGATGAAAGAAGCCTGATATATTGTCATTGCTGCAATGACCTGGGTTCTTTGACTAGATAGAAATAACTTTTACCTAATTACCTTCGTGGGACTAGTAACAGTATTTCTGGTAATTTAACTCATATTATGCATCTTATCTATTTTTGGGTCACAGTAGCAGCGACAGGACTGAGAGGGCGGATCTCCAGAGCCTTTCAGGTCGAGGAGGACGTTGGACCAACTCTTGACTGAGTGTAGCGGCATTGGTCGGTTTCCCACCCTCTAGGATTTTGTTAAAGGGGTCTCTTTTGGTATGTCTGTACTCAATATATTTTTTATGTTTTTATTGGTTCCACCAGCCTATATTAGTTGTAGGAATTAAGTTTTATTTCCCTTTTTGTACCTTTCCTACACTTTGTATATTGCCCAGTATTCTTGGTTTATTTTGTTAACTTGTTATTAATGAAATATGGTGGCTATATTCCACATTTCCCTTTAAAAAAAGGACTGAAAAATTAGAGTGATTAGAAATCACTTTCATGGTAATCATTAAGAAGAGGGGAAAAGAAAAAATTGAAACGTGTGAACCTCAATAGTGACTTTTGTGACAAGTTTGTCCATATTAGTAAATTAGAGCTGAGACCTCCTTTTTGAGATATACAGGGGAAGAATATAGAGATCCCTCTAGCTCTCAGCAATTGACTATGTGAAATTGTAGGAAGAAAAAAAAATTCTCTATAGGCTACATCAAACATGAACAATATACTTCAATCAAAAAGAAGCGAAGGAAAAAAAAGGAAGAGAGAGAATGAGTGAGAGAACTCGCTATTTTTGCGTCTGTGAATTAAACGTGTTAATATTATACTCATGGTGTCTTCTATAATGTAAGGTGAAACCATAAAACCCAAAGTTTTCTGGAGAGGTTTTAGTGTTATCCTTAAATGTTCATGACACTTGGGTTAATCGAATGTCTAAAATTGTGGATTTGAGGATTCCATGTACGCATATAGATATCATATAGTTTCATGAAAGACGTTTCATTTTTCTCATGAAATCCTATCAAATAACATATCTTCTTACTTAACATGCTAACAAATTCCATCATGGAAGTTTAAAAAAACTTATATTGTATATTGACTTTGATGGGTATCAGGCTATAAATATCGAAACAGGAACTACAAGTTTACAACCTTGAGGTGAATAGATATGGAAAAGTCTGGTCCAAGTCAACATTATATTCTGTACCAATTTATACATTACTATAATTTAAAAATATATCATAGTTTACTACCATTTTATTCCTTATGAATTTATATAATTTATTTCTTGTATTTTCTTTTGACATTGGTATTATATGTTATAAGTTCTTGTTTCGTTATTTTTCATTAAATAAACCAGTTATTTATATATGCAATGCATGCTTCTTTTTCTTAAGTTCATAGAAACCAGTAATCTGCATGTATTATGTTTTTTAAGTTCTTAAATAAATTTGAACTTTGGGGGTATTCCGGCAACTGACAACAATTGTAAAATTAATTATTACAACTTAAAAATCTGTGGTTGATATTAGATTAAGTTAGATTGTCTAAAAATTATACAACTCCAACAACTCTTTAGTTCTAGTAGTAGAGATCCGGTAGTATTAGTCATCTTTGAGTCAAAAAATAATAATAAGCAGAGATCAAATTAAAATTTTCACTCATTTAACTGTTAATCATATTAGTATTATTTAATACTATCCAACTGCTATTCATATTGGATCTCAGTTGAATCCATATCCATCAAGTAGTGGTTACTGAAATATTACCCTAGTAATATTAAGTGGTTTCCCAGAATTCAATTTAGTGATGATGCTCATCTTAAAAGACAAATATGTAGTACAGTGCATGTTCACAAAAATCTGATAACGCGCAGATACAAAGTATGCAAGTGTGCAACCCTACATGATCTCATCAAGGCTAGTAAAGACACTGTAAAGCTGCTTTAAGATGCGTAACCATGCATCATCATCAAACTAGTATACGAAATCATATAAACATTCTAATCTAAAATAAGATTCTCAATTCCTATATTGTTTAATTTTAATTATTTGAGGGGAAACAACCAGGAAATAATATAACTGAAACGGCCTCCGTATCCGAAGATTCAAGTAAAACGAGTGTTCGTTAGTTCTCATCACACTTAACCCCTCTCTTTGGTCGGTTAGTTGCTTTTGCAGTTGCACAAGCAATCATCCTGTAATTCTCTCTTATTTATACTTTCACTCAACTCTACCCTCTCTCTCTCTCTCTCTCATGGCTTCTAATGGCAGAAAACTTGTCTTCTTCCTCTCTGTTATCCTACCATCAATAAGCCTCTGTTTCTCATCTCAGGTGGGTTTCTTCGATGATTAGTGGAATCTTTTTCTTCCTTTCTTTCATGGGTATTCTCTGTTTACAATGAACTTTCAACCCTTTCTCAGATTTATGTTGTTTACATGGGCAACAAAGATAACCACAGCCCGGACGAAGTCTTGTGGGAGAATCACCAACTCCTCTCTGCTCTCCATGATGGAAAGTCAGTTACTATCCAATGCTATCACCCTATATAATTTCATCCCAATAATTTAATATCACTTTTTTTGTTATAGTATGGAGAAAGCAAGGGAATCCCATGTGTATAGTTACACCAATGGTTTCAGAGGGTTCGCAGCCAAACTGACTGAAGATCAAGCATCAGAATTGTCTGGTAGTAATGCTTTATGAATTATTAATTTTGTCATTTTTGGCTTTTTTTTTAAAAAAATTGGTTTGTTATTGATTCTTGAAGTTTGGATTGGTAGAGATGCAAGAAGTGGTGTCAGTTTTCCCTAACCAGAGGAGGATTCTGCACACTACTCATTCATGGGATTTTATGGGTTTAACTAGCGACGAGGCAATGGAGATTCCGGGGTACTCAACCAAGAACCAAGAGAATGTCATTATTGGATTTATTGATACAGGTGAACAGTCCCTCTCTTTTTCTCTCTTTCAGCATAAATATTGTGAAGTAGACAAGAAATGGTTTTGTAATTGTTGTGGATTTTTTACTGCATTAGATTTTTGCTATCTTAAACCAATACAGACATTGCTTGTGAGAGCATCCACAGCAGTTAGCTATAAATGTATTTTATGTATATTTTTTCCAAAAAATCGCTGTGCTCGTTAGCTATTTATCTATTTTTAACCTTTTTCGCCACAATAAAAAGGCAAATAAAGCTTGGAATATAGCAATATGTATGTTTCGTATTATTTTAATAATTTTTAGAATTTTTTTTTAAAAAAATTAACAGGAAAATAATTAACCCTAATCCTAACCTCTTAATTAGTTAGTTAATTAGTTTATTTAGTATTTTAATTAGAATTTTAGTTAAATAATTAGTTAATTAATTAAGTTTAGTAAATTAATAACATAATCAATACCTTAATTAACAATTCATCCACTGGTGATGTTTCGTTCATGTGGGGCCCATGAAAAAAATTTGTTATGAAAAAAAAACCTTCAAAAAATGTCAAAAAATTCCAAAAAAAATCAAAAAAAAAAAAAAAAAAAGAAGGAAAAATCAATGGAGGAAACATGATGCTTTGTCTGTTTAATTTTGATCAATTTTATACATTTTATACATTTTGACGACTTCAGCAAATGATCGAAAAGATATTCTATAATATGCATACATGCATATTATACCTCAGACGACTGTGGATGCTCTGAGAGTTCTAGTTGTGTAGTTCTTCATTTTTAGTCAGTTACTGTGGTTATATTTTCAGTTCTTTTAGTTTAATCTTCACTGGTATAATGTACGTGCGATGCACATTTAAAAAAATTAAAGTCATCAAATTAAATGAATATATATTGAATAAGAAAAAAAATAGTTTATATTTGAATGCTCTGATTTGGGCTACACATGTGATGCACATTTATATTTGTTGAATATAGTTTGGACGTATATTATAGTGTTTATATAGTTACAAAGTTATGATTTGTTTGTTACAAATTCCAACTTTCCCATTAAAATAGTAGAGATTATCCTGTAATTTTGACCCATATTTTAAAATTTATTATTCTTTAATGTTGTATTGAAGAGACATTTGAAAAGGTCTAATAGAGTAATAGTCGTTCTTCCATATTTTTTCTTTTTTTCTTTTTTTCTTTTTTTAAATTTATAATCTTTGCTGATTTCAGCCCATTAGGAAACAAAAAATTGATAGTGAAGATACCATATAGAATATTCATAACAATAGTGAAAGCAGAGACGGATACAAAATGCGAAGAGTTTTGTTTTATCTTTGCTAGTGTCATCTATTAGTCTCTGACTTTATTGAATATTTGAATGATTGTATGACTTGCATAAATTAAAACCATAAAAATTCACCATGTGCGTTGCACGGGTAAATTAGTTTTGATATTATATGCTTGGAGAATGGCTTGGGGTCCTTAAGAGAAATGGTAGGCAAGACTGCAAGAGCATTTGTTTGTTTTGAAAGTTTCACTTCACAGGAATGTTCAAACTTGGTTTTTAGTTGGCATGCTCAGATTAGACACTTCAAAAACACTTAACATACTGTTAGAAATTCCTTGTTGAAAGTTTAGCCACAGTAGATCAAATAAAGAACAATCAAATAAATAGATCAAATCAAACACACAAAGCATATAATGATTTATCCTAGTTTGGATATGCCTAATCTAGGAGAGAAATAAGAAAAATATCAAACCGAGAATATACAAAATAGTATAGTCGCACCAAGAACCTATTTATCTCTCAAACATTGCTAGAAGATAATCTGTTGTTTACAATGGAGAACTCTCTCAGTTGCTTTTTATTATGAAGTACTATTTCTCTCTTGTCTCTCAAAGGAGGCCAATACACAAATCTACTACTATTAATGGGAAAGTTTGTCACTTTGTCACTTTGAATTTGTAATCAAACAAACATTTTTTAAATATTTTTTTTGTCACAAATAAAACACATACGTTGCACGTGTAACTCCAACTCTATTTATTAACACGTGCATCACGCATGTAAATCAAAGTTTTTTTCCTTCACCAAACAAATAATTTTAAAAAAAAATTTGTCACAAAGCAAATACGTACGTCGCACTTGCAACTCCAAATCTATTTCGTAACACATCACCGTACGTACAATTCAAGATTTTTTCTTCAAAAAATTTAAAAAATTGCTTGCAGTGCCCATTCAACTCCAATTTTTTTAAAGTTTAAGGCATTCATCGCAAGTGCTGATTACTACCAACTTACATGTATCGCACGTTCAACTCCAACTTTTTATCAAAACGTGCATCGCACGTGAAAATTACTAGTATATATATAGAGAGAGAGAGAGATGTAGAGAAACTCTATGTGGCAGTCTTGATACATTAGCCGTCCGATATATTTTCAATAAAAAGACACACGATCAGGGCCAGCCCTGAGTTCCCGGGGGTCCATGGAGAATTCCCAAAATGAGGCCCACCATACATTTAAAAAAAGAAAAAATTGCGTTCCACACAAAATACGTGCCTATATTTACAAGGGGAGTACAAATTTGGGGCACCTAAAATTGCAAATTATTCGGGGACCTGAGGCGGCCGCCTCACCGCCTCAAGGGTGGGGCCGGCCTTGACACGATAGGAGCTGTATGATCTAATTTGGAGAAATGAATCCCCAAGACCCAAACCCGTACCTGCTGCAGCTACATATTGCCGTCGACTGCCTCAATATGGCCGTCGACTGCTTTGATCATCTTCAAGTCGGAGAGCACGCAGTCAGGTAGGCAGACTGCTATGCTGCTGCTTCTGCCTTTGCTGCTTCTTGTCTCCATCGATGCTATGACCTCTTTTCGCTTCATCATCTTTTTCTTCTCATCCAACTGAGTAGTATGCAAGACATAAAACCGAACGCTAGGATCCTCACTTCTGTCTACAGTCAACTAGCATAAATAACTATAACTGTAATAAAAGATGGAAGAGTACTTATTTGTTTTCTACAAAAAGGAAACACTTGTTTTTAAAGAAAATTATCTAACAACGAATTCCTGATTACAAAAGAAATCTTAATCTTTTTTTTTTTTTTTGATTAAAAGATGGCAAGAGAATTGCCATCGGATCTCATAAATAACTTAAGCAAATACATTACATAACCATGCTACAAAGTCAGCATCACCTCCCAAAATACACAAACTCAAAATACATCATTACACCATATCTGATGATGCATCAAAACACAAAAGAAAAGCAAAGCAAGAGCGAACAGAGTCCTGGCCTGACCGACTGGAAGTCTAGATCAGAAGTTGGCATGGCCCGGGCCAGCATCCTCATCTGGGAAAACGATCCTCGTCTTGACTTTCTTCCTACCACCTGGGAGAGTCAACCAATATGAAGTGAGAGACAAGATTTTATAAACTAACTGAGTAAAGTTACAAGAAATCTTAATCTTTGACAAGATTTATTTGGTGCTTGGTTTATTAGTCTCCTCTGTTTCCCCATTCTAATCTCTCTCTCTCTAACTACTTTTTAAAAATATTGTATGATCAATTTGTCAGGAATTTGGCCAGAATCACCAAGTTTCAGTGATGAAGGGATGCCTCCAGTGCCTTCAAGATGGAAAGGCCAATGCCAATCTGGAGTGTCTTTCCCCAGTTCCACCTGCAACAAGTAAAAAATTCAAACATGCATCAGTCCCTCCTTCATCCTCGTTCACTTCATAAGTCAGTGAACTTTTTTTTTTTTTTTTTACCTTTGCTTTTTTACAGGAAAATCATAGGAGCAAGATACTACTCAAGTGGTGTCGAATTTGAACCCGATTCAAATAGCCCCACGAGTGTCATGTCCCCAAGAGACACCTCCGGCCACGGCAGCCACACTGCCTCCACAGCTGCAGGCCGATTCGTCAAAAACATGAACTTCAATGGCTTGGCTTCGGGTGGAGCACATGGAGGAGCACCAATGGCGAGAATTGCGGTTTACAAGTCTTGTTGGGATTCGGGCTGTTACGATGCTGATATATTAGCTGCATTTGATGATGCCATTCGCGATGGGGTTGATATATTGTCTCTGTCTCTTGGTCCTGATTCTCCTCAGAGAGATTATTTTTCGGATTCCATCTCCATTGGTTCTTTCCATGCCACCAGCCATGGCATTCTCGTGGTTTCATCTGCAGGAAATTTCGGAGAGAAAGGGTCTGCTACAAATCTTGCGCCGTGGATGTTGACAGTAGGTGCAAGCTCGACAGATAGGGAGTTTGCTTCCACTATTGCTCTTGGTAGCAACACTAATTTATCGGTAACTACTTCATTTTCCTCGATCGTTACAAGATTTGCTGCATTTGTGTGTTGCACTCCTTTTATTTATATGTCTCAAAACTTTCTCAATCTTGCACGCTTTTTATCTTTTGAGTCTGTTACTGACAATAAAAATTGCCGGGTAGGGTCAAAAGGCAATACTGAATAACTATAAAACTAAACGAAAATCAATATGAGTACAGCTAGTTTTCCTCCTACAAATATGATGCTCCCTTTCCTCTAGATAGATTTAAATGCAGTGAATCACTGTCGAACTTACTGTAATTTAGACAAATATTTATAATGACACCTTTTGAATTTTCTGATTTTTAGGGAGAAAGCTTAAACAACTTTGGGATGAACAAAACGGCTAGTACTATTTCGGCTTCAGAAGCGAATGCAGGATACTTCACTCCTTACCAGTCAAGGTAATATAAACTGGAAACTTAGTAATATTTTACTGTAAGCTTGGTTCATTTAATTGAAAACTACTGTTTACGTGTGTAGCTACTGTTTGGATAGCTCATTGAATGAAACAAAGGTTAAGGGAAAGGTTCTTGTGTGTCGCCGTGCTGTTGGTTCTCCTGAATCGAGGATAGAGGCGAGTTTGATCGTGCAAAAGGCTGGCGGTGTAGGAATCATTCTCATAGACGAGGCTGAACAAGGTATTGCCACACCCTTTGCCATCCCCGGAGCAACTGTAGGAAAATCGGTTGGCAGTAGAATTCTCGCTTATCTTAACCACACTAGGTAGGTATTCATTCATTTTTAACCAATGTTTGATTTTTCTTTATTCCTGCAAAATTTGGATGTTGATTGGATTCGGAAATGGATATTAGGGATGCAATTTCTCGCATTTCACCTACAGCGACTGTATTAGGATCGAGACCAGCTCCACAAGTGGCAACATTCTCATCCAAAGGTCCCAATTCATTGACACCAGAAATCTTGAAGGTTAGCAGAGTATCTTTCATGCTTAGTTTAAGAAGCAATACCAATATGAATTAATTGTTGTTGATTAGATTTATCTTATGAATTTTGATTTTCAGCCCGATATCATCGCTCCTGGTTTGAATATCTTGGCAGCTTTTTCGCCAGCAGCTAAAGGTCTGAGGTTCAATGTCATGTCGGGTACCTCCATGTCTTGCCCTCATATCACAGGACTCGCTGCATTGATCAAGTCTCGGAAACCATCATGGTCTCCTGCTGCAATCAAGTCCGCTATAATGACAACAGGTAAAATCTTTACTGCTGCAACTCCGAAATCAGTTCCTATACTGACTGACAGTCATTTTTTGGCTCCGTTGTTGGCATTGTTAGCAAGAAAACAATGTAGTTCATCCTCAAAATATTGTCACCTTAGCACTTGTAACACAATTTACCTAGAATGTGAATCAAAATCTAACAATTGAATCCAACTGCAGCAACTGTTATGGACAAGAGTGGGAAAACCATTACAGCAGACCCTGATGGCAGGCCAGCAAACTATTTTGACTACGGCTCAGGTTTCCCCGTCCCCGCCAAAATTTTGAACCCGGGCCTCATCTACGATGCACGGGCTCCAGACTACAAGGCATTCCTCTGTGCACTAGGCTATGATGACAATTCCCTCCGGCAAATAACAGGAGACTACAGTGTCTGCTTACAACCAAGCCTAACCGCTTCAAATCTCAATTACCCATCAATCACAGTCCCAGAACTGGAGAGTACATATTCAGTAACTAGAACCGTGACAAATGTAGGGAGACCAAGAAGCGTTTATCGAGTTTCGGTGAATCCACCAGCTGGAGTCAATGTAACTGTGGTTCCTAGATATCTTTCTTTCAGAAAGTACGGTCAGAAGGCGAACTTCACAGTGAGTTTTAGGGTGGTTCGGCCTACGCGAGACTATGTGTTTGGTTCCTTGTCATGGAAAGCAGTAGGAGATAGACAGGTTGTGACGAGTCCTTTAGTAGTTAGAGTTGCTGTGTCTGATACTGGATTGATGTGAGTGAGAAAAAAGAATATACCCATCAAAGAACAGGTTAGTAGCTAGGCGGTATTTCGCATGCAGTGGGTTTATTAGACTGTACATCTCTCTTTGTATAGTATATCCATATAATAGGTAGAAACCACTCGGCATCATTGGATCATCAAGGCAACCTAGGATGAAGTCGCTCTTGCAAATCAAAAATTTACAGCAGAAAATGATAAATTGTATAGAGATGAAAATTTTACATGAAATTCATATTCTCTTTTTTTTTTTTTTTTTTTTTTTTTTGTAAATTTATGCCATAATATTATTGAATATTGGATGGATCAGATATATACAAAATTTGCATTCAGTGTTTCAATGTACTATTCCATTTTTTTTTCCTGCTGATTTTTAGCCATTGTTCAAAGACCTGAAATGGAACCAAGTTGATCTGAAGTTTGTAGTGAATGGCCTTCAACGTGCCTGTTCAAAAATACAGAAGCTTAGTTAACACTGAAGCCCAACTTCGTAGAGGTTCTTCATCATGTTCATATCCAAATCTAGAGAATTTAAGTTTGGGCGTTTGACTAGTTTTTTTTTTTTTTTTTTTTGATCATAAAAGGTGGCGTTTGACTAGTTTTAGAGGGTCCCAATTCTAAGTTTCCAATTCTAAAAAAACAAACTATAAATCAGATCAAAATTTTCTTCTGATCATAGACAAGTAATGTAAATCAATACCTACAAAGATGAGAACTTTAATAGCTCAAATTGCTTTGTGGGGATTATTGCAAAGATAATATGTTAAACTATTTGATTGATGTTTTTTTAAGGGTACTATCTGACTAATGTTACAAAATCTTTGGGCTACCTGCAACATTGCCAATGTTTCCCAGTTCGAAATACAGAAACGATTCAAATGTTGTTAGGATGTATCATCAAGTTTCAGGCACAGAAGAATAAGTGAATAACATTTCAATAGCAGAAATATTTTTTTCGCTAGAACATTGGTTGGGTAACTTGACTTGAGGGTAATAACCTTCTAGGATCATTCTCAAGTGATCATATTATAGAAATAATTTAAGCAAATTAGAAGGGATTTCTGATGATTAGAGAAGAAGAAATGAAACATTTCCAAACAACCAAGTACGACATTCATACATATGTCCAAATTGGTAACGTCATAGTGTGGTTGCCTCATGTGGATGGCAAGTTTGCCCAGAGACAATGACATATTGGAATTAATTAGAGAGCTAGACCTCTAAAATCTAATTAAGTAACAGAAAAAATTATCAACATAAACTAAATTGTTAACCTAAGTTTGGTGTGTACAGAACATACTAACGAGACTAATATTTTCAGTTAAGTTAAATACCGGTTTGTCAGGGATTCAAAATTCAAACGAAGATTTAAAAGAAATTTAGAATCAAACTAAAACGGAAAGTATTAAAAAGGATTGCAAAATATCAAGAAGACTTTCACAAGAAACATGTGCTAAATTTCTCAAGAAGCCAGCAAGACTTAGTTTATTTGTTTCTATAAATGTGAGAAATTATTACGTAAAAAATCGTTGATTGAATAATTAGTTATGGAAGGAATATAAAGTGAATTCACCAAATAATCGTGTCAGGCAAGATTACGGTTGACCGCTGATGTTGCTGATTTCGGATGTGGGAGCAACAAAGGATGAGTTCTTGTAATTGATGGAAATCTCATATCTCAGTCGTTGATCAGATCCTGATGAGTGACTAGTATTTATTGGAAGTTGTGGATGTGGTGGTGGTTGCGTTCGTTGTTGGCCGTCGAAAACCTGCAAAAAGCCTAAAAACCTGGGAGTTTTCTCAACTATAGGTCCTCCGACGATCAAGTCAGCAACAAAGGATGTAAATTAGGGTTTTGTGGTAAAAAGATTGATTACCTAGTAAAAGATGAGGGGGGTATGTATTTATTGACCCATGAAGGATCAGTTAGGGAAAGATTTCTCAGCTCTCTAATCAAATCCCACGGATTAAGAAATCTGATTTGATAATTAATCTCCTGATTTTAGGGGATTTGATCACTAACAGTAACTGGCTGGTCAACCTTTCCTCGGTGGGTTGATCCGTGGTAGTGGGTCCATGGGCGGCACGTGGGCTAATCCTGGTCCTGTAGCTATTGCGAGTTACCATTTTGACCTCGGGGGCCTCGAGATTCATGCAAGAATCGTGTAGTGTTGATTGGTCGCGGTTTTCACCCTCATCATAAGCTCCCCACTCTCGGAGGTTAGCTTCTAGAAACCTTCGAGGAGTAGATAACTCACAAAAAAATAGCATTGGCGTGAAGATCTATTTACCGCAGCTATATCATATCCATTTCCTAGGATCTAAAGGTTCTGCTGCCGAGGCCCGAGGCTCGAGGAGCAAGGTGTGAGACGTGAGGGGCGAAGCAATTCGCGAGTGGCTCGGAATACCATGCCAAGGGTCGAGGCACGAGGCACGAGCGTAGTTGTGGAGAAATTCGCAAGTGGCTCGGAGTACTACGCTGAGGGTCGAGGCACAAGGTGCGAGCCTAATTTAGAAGAAATCCGTGAGTGGCACGGGGTACCATGCCGAAGGGCGTGGCATGAGGTGCAAGCCTAGTTGCAGAGATATCCGCGAATGGCTCGGAGTACTATGTCGAGGGGCAAGGCATTAGGCGCGTGCCTAGTTGTGGAGAAATCCACGAGTGGCTCAGAGTACCATATCGAGGGTCAAGGCACGAGGTGAGAAATTTGTGAGTGGCTTAGAGTACCATATCGAGGGTCGAGGCACGAGGCGTGAGTAGCTCAGAGTACCATACCGAGGATCGAGACATGAGGTGTGAGCCTAGTTGTGGAGAAATCCGAGAAATTCGCGAGTGGTTCAGAGTACCACACCAAAGGGCGAGACATAAGGTGTGATCCTAGTTGCCGAGAAATCCGCGAGTGGCTTGGAGTACCTCGCCGAGAGACGAGGCATGAGGTGCGAGCCTAGTTGCGGAGAAATGTGCGAGTGGCTCAGAGTACCATACTGAGGGATGAGGCACGAGGCACGAGGCATGAGCCCAGCTGCAGAGCAATCCCACAAGTGACTCGAAGTACCACGTCGAGGGGCAAGGCATGAGGCGCAATCCCAGTTGCGAAGAAATTTGGGCACCACAGGTTGGTGATTGATGTTGGATCCGGTACTCACGTGACTGTACGATTATCAAGGGGTCGTTACACAATTTTTTAGTTATCGAGGAGACGTCATGTGACCAGAGATATTTAAGAAGTCGCACTCCCCTCTATAAGTTCCTTTCTCATTCTCAATTTCTATGATTACTTTCTCTTTATTCAGCCAGAGCTTCTCTATCTAGAACGACTATTTCTAAAACTAGTAACCAGGTAAAGTGTTTTCATCATGTCTAGTGATCAACCGAGTGGTTCGTCTTCGTCCTCTGGCCGAAGCAGATCGTCTTCCTAATCTTCATCTCAGTCATCCTCGTTGGTGAATGAGTCTGAGAGTCCAGGACCCGTTTTTGTTCCTTCTAAAAGTTTGGAAGAGGAAGTGGAGGGAGAGCTCGGGCCCTAAAGGGGCAGAGTGCAGTCACTATAAGGAGGCGCCTGAGGAGGAGATCGACGAAGAGGAGAGAGAGAGAGCTAAGGGAGTGAAGTGCGGTCACTTTGAGGGGTGCCTGGGGAGGAGGTCGAAGAGGTGAGGGAGAGCCCAAGGGAGGTGATGGAGAAGGCGGCGAAGAAGATGTGGAGGGGAGTCCACAGGGCCAGGAAGCTGATACCTATCCCTCGATGGCGTTGTTGCCATCCACCCTCCTTGTGCCCGTCGACCTCCGAGGAAGAAGGAGATAGTCCTTCCATGATCTAAAATATGAACCAATGGCATATGAACAATGGGGGGGGGGTCGACCGTCTTTCGGCGATAGGCCCATCCGAATGTAACCGAACGATTTGAGTGATGCTGTTCGTTTTGGTGTACAACTGTCTTAGCCAAACAGACTGAAGATAGAGGCAGACACGACACAAATTTCTACGGTGGCATCTGGTCTTTCCACCATTCTGAACACATTTCATTTTTCCCGAGAGTTCGAACTGCTAATTCCGAGTGTGCTGATTCGTCTGACCCATAACTTCTTCGAGTGGTTCTGCATGTTTTCCTCACATGCATTTGTTTCGAGGTTATGTCTTCCTATGCAACCATTCATTAATGAGTTCTTGAATTGGGCTGGGGTGAGCCCTACGGACCTAATTCTTGGAAACAACTGACTAACTTTATCATGTTGTGCAAGAAGAAGAACGTGCCCCTAAATCTCAAGTATTTTCACATGTGCTTGGGATAGAGCTCTTCTCCAGGGTACCAGGGCCGGTGTTATATCTCCCCCCGCCATAAGTATCGCGTGGTGCATAACCACCCAGATTCCATCAAGGATTAGAAGACGGAGTATTTCATTGTCTACAGTCCCGGGCCTTAGGATATCCCCAACAGGTGGTCGTATGAGATCCCGAAGTTGAAGGGCCCGAGGCCCTCGAAGTTCTCTTTGGAGGAGGAGGTAGAGTTTAAGAGACTATTTGAAGGGGCAATAACATAGACGGAGCGGGGATTACTGAGACGACCCTAGCAGCGTGCGACCTGAGTCTTTTCGTTCCCCGTATGTTCTTAGTTTTTTTTTGTGGTACTTTTTTTGTCTAGTTTTAACGTAGCATTTTCCTTTGTAGTCATGAAGATGAACGATGCTATTGCTGCTCGGCAGGTCGAAAGGGCAGAGGAGAAGGCTATTGAGGACCCCAAGGGGAAGAAAATGATGTCTGGGGGAAGAAAAGAATGCCTGGCTCGATTCCCAATGCATCTCCCGAGGGAACGACCTGATTGGGCGAAGAGATCGAAGGCTCTAATCATCCATGACCATGAGGAGTCACTGATGGTTCAGCCGAGCGAGAGTACGCTCATGACTACCGAACTGGCTAAGTCTCCTCTTCCCTCGTTCCATCTGACGCTAAAGGCCCTCCTTGGAGATAAGGCCGGTGAGACTTTTAGGCCTGATTGGGCAGTGAAGGTGGCTGACTCCTTAATGGATTCCCGTGTGGCTCTTGAGGTGCCCCCCCCCCCCCCGAGGGATAGGAGAACTCTCAACAAGGAGACCCCCGACTCGAGCTATCTCAAGTTTGCTCAAGCTTCTGTCATGGTAGAGGTTTGGTCTTGATCAGTTGTATCTTTCCGCTTTCGCATTTGGTATTTTTTCAAAGTGTTTTACTTTCTTTCTGCATACCATGCTTCAAGGGGCAGATGTGAAGAGGCAGTAAGAGCATGAGCTTAAGTGGGCCATGCAGAAGACGCAACGGCTTGAAAAGGAGTACCATGAAGAGTAGCTCAGAGCCGAGGCCCTCGAGAGGGAGAAGGAACTGGAAAAGGAACTCATGCTAAGGACCTTAGATAAGGAGAATCTGCGTATGCAAAAAGAAGCTTGGGAAGCTGAGCAGACGAAATTGAAGGCAGGGCTCGAGAGCACCATGGACAGGATCATCTCGGGGCAAGACCAAGGCTACAATCGAGCCCTCGAACATATCAAGCAGAGGTACCCTGACCTCGACCTCGACGGTCTTTTCTTCGAACTGGAGATCAATAGCACCCCTCCGACTCTTGCAGAGCTGCCTTCGAGTGATAAGGAGATTCCTTTTTCACCAGCCAAGCGTCAAAAGGTCGGGACTGAGGTTCCTCAATCTTTTCTCTAGGAGGTGCCCCCTTCACTTAAATAGAAAGTTGTATTAATTCCTCATTTTTTACATTGATGCTGAACGTGGACTGGCCAGTGCTCTCTGTAAATCTTTCGCCTAATGAGAATGCTTCGGTTTTTTATATCTTTAACTTTTAATGGGATTTTTGCTTCTTTGTCTGATCCTTAGAGCTTAAAATTATTTTGTTGATCAAATCGTAAGGTATGAGCCTCGGGGGAGTGGGCTTGAAGAAGACATCCGAATTCTCTGAGGTAAGTTGCATCAGGCAGAGGATACCATCACCCGTCTTCAGAAGGAGGCGGCTGACCAAGAAGGGGCGTTTAGCTACCATATTCAACGGTTTCAAGAAGTGGCACAGGAGCTGGTTCGCCTAAAGTCGTCAATTCTCGATATTAACTTAGCTCTTATTTGAACCGAGGGAGACACACTCTCTGGATTGGTCGGAGAGCATTCCTCGGATTTTATTCTTAAGCAAATACTCGTTGAGAGAGACTTGGAAATATATCGGCCGAGGGTCAAACTCGAATAGGCAGGCTCAACGTCTACCTTTTGGAGTACGTTCTCGAGGCGGGATCCTTACCCGGGGACCCAATCTAAAATGAGGGCGCCTGGGGATGCCCAAAGTGTAATGGCTGGATTTTCCAGTGTCTCTAGCTTTCGAGGGGGTCTTGGTTTGCCCAGGTTAGGCACCTGTCCCTCATGGACCAATGTAGCAAGCATGGGGCCAGGGGTTGCCGCAGGAGACCCTGGGGGTCTGGCCCTTGCACCTTGAACTTGTAATATCCTATGCAACCATGCAAATGTTACTTCGAAATATATTTCTTATTTCATGATAATAAAAGTGTTTGCACATTTTTGGTTCTTTAGCGATGTGTGTGATAACTGCCCAACATAATAAACTGCGACCCAATTGCGACAAAATTCGCGAATGGCTCGGAGTACCATGTCGAAAGGAGAGGCACGAGGCGAGAGGCAATTGCAATGAAACTTGTGATTGGCTTGGAGTGTCATATCGAGGGGCGAGACACGAGGCACGAGGAAACTTGCGATGTGCTCGGAGTACCATGCTGAGGGGCAAGACATGAGGCATGAGCCAATTGTGAGGAAACTTGTGATTGGCTTGGAGTGCCAAGCCGAGTGGCGAGGCACAAGGCACAAGCAAATTGCAAGGAAACTTGTGCGGATCTCAGAGTACCATGCCCGAGGAGCGTGGCAGGAGGCGAGAGCCAATTGCAATGATTGGCTCAGAGTGTCATGCCGAGGGGCGAGGTACGAGGAGCGAGCCAATTGCGAGGAAACTTGTGAGGAGCTCGAAGTACCATGCCGAGGGGCGAAGCACGAGGCACAGCCCAATTGTGGTTAAACTTGCGAGGAGCTCAAAGTACCATGCCGAGGGGTGAAGCACGAGGCACGGGCCGATTGCGATTATACTTGTGAGGAGCTTAGAGTACCATGCTGAGGGGCGAGGCACGAGACGAGAGCCAATTGCAATGAAATTTGTGAGTGGCTCGGAGTATCATGCCGAGGGATGAGCCAACTTCAAGGAAACTTGCAAGGAGCTCGGAGTACCATGCTGAGGGGCGAGGGGCGAGGCGAGAGCCAATTGCAATGAAACTTGCGGCTGGCTCAGAGTGCCATGCTGAGGGGAAAGGCATGAGAAGCAAGGCATGTTTTAGGAGATTTCGCATGCGTGCCTCACGTGTGTGTGTTCACGTGTGGTGTAAAGTCCCATGCTTGGCACAGTAATGATACGTCACATTTTCCTTATATATAGTTTCCCTAACTCTCGTTTTTTATTACTTGCCTCACATTCAATTTTACATATCCTGCCTACTTCCATCCTACTTGTCTTGCCTTCTTTCCATAAACAAGCATGGTGACTGACGAGATATTGAAGGAGAGGCGCACGACCCTAAAGGAGAAGGCGCTAAAGTGTCCCACTCCCTCGGAGCCTGACGAGCCCTTGAAAAGGAAAAAATATAAAAATGCTGAGCCTCTGAAGGCCAAGACGGCGGAGCCAATGGTGAAGTAGGAGGTTTCGATGACTCCCGCCCCATTGTCGAAAAATGTCGTAGTGCCTCTGAAGCTACCTTCGCCGGTGAAGGTGTCAGTTCTTCTTGGCTTGTACCGAGGCAGACTTGTTGGCATAGCATCACATTGCTCTGCAGGTGGTCAACCACCTCTCTACTCCTGGCAACAAAGCAGCTCTGAAGAAAGAGTCGCAGGAGGAGGTTTATGCCCAATGGGCACAAATTTCCGTTCTGGTGAGGGTGTTTGTTCATTGTTGACACCTCGTGATCTCTTTCCCTTTTCTTTTATTTTGTTTCGCTGAAGTGTACTCAGTATTTCATGTAGGTGGCCATCAATGGGGCCAAATTAAGGGAGAGGCACGAAGCACTCCTTCAGCGGGCTTTATTGGCCGAGGCCGGTCAAGAAGGAGACCATGGGTCAAAATGACGATCTCCAACAGATGATGAGGAAGCTGAAGGTGGATGTGGCGAAGGAGAAGAAGGCTCGGGAAACACTGTCACGCGAGAAAGAGGAGTTAGCTGAGGAAAAGATGGCATGGTAGGCAAAAGAAAGGCAGACGAAGGCGGAAAATGATGACGCCTTCGATCGCATCATTCAAGGGCAGGATGAAGGGTACAACTGTGTCCTCGAGCATATTAGGGCTAAGTACCCGGATATCGACCTTCCTTCGAGATGGATCTGGGTGAGCCAGCTCAGCCAGCCAGAAGGGAACTTTTGAGGGGGGGAGTGTTTGGTCACCCATGAGCCCGGCATCCCCACCTCCCAAACCGAAGGGGCTCTTCCCAACCCTGCCATCGGACAAGAGCTTCCTTCCCATGTAATTTTTCTTTGAAATGAATAAAATCCATTTGAAGTGAACTTCTTTGTTTCAAATTTTGTTTCATTGGCGAGTGATTGACTACTGCACTGGGAAAAGGCTCAGTCATATGAGGGTCATCACGTGAGCTATCATGTGGGTTGGCTTATGTCACATTTTGTGGAAACCGAGGTGTCCTTTGTCTTGGAAGTTGAAATGTTCTCTTGCCCTGGGATCCGAAACACTTCTTCATCTTGACCACTGAGTGAAGATGGAGAGTTGAGATCTAACGATGGGGGTTTTGCAATAATCGAGAAGCATCTCACAAGCGGCTTATAAATTCCACCATTCCTAAGCATTTTGCTTACAAATCTCATGGTTTCGCTTTTCTGGATGATTGTTATCCTAAAAAGTTTTTTGGTGAGTGCCTCAAATGGCAATGTGAGGGTTGAGACAGACGAGGGTAGATGCCTTGGAGTCGAGCCTGTGGAGATTCATCCCGCATTCCGAAGGTTTGTCAGAGAGGGGATCGGTATCTCGATGTGGAAGTTGGGGAGATTTATCCTGGGTTCCTAGATTTGAGATTTTACCCTGAGTTCCGAGGGCCAAGGCCAGAATGGACTATTTCTCTTGCAGGGAACTTGGAGCAATTTTGCTCGACTGCGGCTTCTCGTACTTGCGAAGTTCTTCTAGCTTTCTTCTAGAATTAGCCAGCCATCATCTCGTTGCCGCTATTCACGCATGACACTTCTACTGCATGCTGGCAGTTGGGGAGAACTGGTGCTTCGTGACACGATAGGTTATTTCCATTTAGGAGTGCCTAGGCGTAGTTTCTTGCTAGTTCGTTTTGTATTTGATTTGCCAACTGCGGAATGACTACCGTCCATCTTGTAATTATTATTTTTTCAATAAAAGATTTTTGTTTTATATTTTGTCTTAATTTGTTTTTCTCAAATGAATCGATCGAGTCCCAAGGGACAGGTCCAACCATCTTTCTTAGAGTAATGAGTGAGTGACCCGATCGACCACGCCAAGGGACGTGGTCCGGGACCCGATGACTTAGTGAGGAAGACTCGAGGGTAACCCGGAGACCACGCTGAGGGACGAGGCACTAGTTGAATGAATTAGCGAGAAAAAAACTTAACAGTGGCATTGAGTACCACACCGAAGGACGAGATGCAGATTTAATTGATTGCGAGAAAAACTCATGAGTGGCCCAAAGTGCCACCCCGAGGGGCGAGGTTCGGGAACCAATATTTTTGCGGGAAAAAAACTCGTGGGTGACCCGGAGTACCACTCAAAGGGGCGAGCCATCGATTAACTGAGTGAGGAAAACTCGGAAGTGACTCGAAATGCTGCGTCGAAGGGCAAGGCCCCAGTGTAGTTGAGCCGCATTTGAAAAATTTTGAAAACTTACTGAATTGAAATGAAATTTTATTCACTAGATGTAAATAAGCGAGCGTTTATTACATCCACCGAATTTCAGGCCTTGTTACAAGCTTAGAGCATTATTAGCTCTCATGAAACTTGATCAAGTTTTCTGCATTCCAAGTTCTTTCTTACTACCATGCCCCCCCGGGTCTTCAAGTCGGTAAGTCCCGGGGTGGACCACTTTGGATACACTATATGGGCCTTCCCAGTTGGGAGGCAGCTTTCCCTTCTTGATTGGTTCAGAAATTTTGAGTCTTCTTAGTACCAAGTGACCCTTCTTGATATTAGTTGGTCGAACCTTCTTGTTGTGGAACCGTTTTACCCTTTACTGGTAGATATTTCTTTTGATGGTCGACCTTTCTCGCACATCATCAAGGAGGTCTAGGTTAGCTCTGAGGTTGTCTGAATTTGAGTCCTCATCGAAGCTCATTATTCTAGGTGAAGGCAGTCCGACTTCTAGGGGGTGACAACCTCAGTTCCGAACATGAGGTTGAAATGTGATTCTCCTGTTGGAATTCTTTTGGTCATCCGGTATGTCCAAAGCACGCTATGTAGCTCGTCAAGCCACAATCCCTTGGGGGATTAGTCTAATCGCTTTTTTAGGCCTTCCAGGATTTGGCGATTGACATTCTCGGCCTTCCCAATTGGACTGGGGGTGCGAGATAGAAGTGAATCGATATTGAATCCCCAAGTCTGCACAGAATTTGCAGAATCCCTTGCCCCGAACTGAGTACCGTTGTCAGTGATTACGATCTGGTGGATCCTAAACTGGCAGACTATATGCTTCGAGAAGAATTGCTGGCTTGATGTTCGGTGATGGAGGCTAAGGGCTCTACTTCGACCCACTTCATGAAGTAATCAATGACAACAATCAGGAAACATCGCTAACCCTTGCTTTAGGAAAGGGTCCGACTAGATCCATTCCTCACATGGCAAAAGGAGCTAGGCTCGCCAGCGATTTGAGTTTGGCTTGGGTGACATGCCTGATGGAGGAGATCCTTTGACATGGGCCACATTTTTGGACATGTTCCTGAGCATCCTGTAACAGGGTCAGTCAGTAATATCCATGGTTGACAACCTTTCTTGCGAGTGATCTGCTGCTCATGTAGCAACTTCCTACTCTCCCGTGCATTTCTTCGAGTGCATATATGGATTCCTCGGGGGTTAGGCATCGGAGGTACGGTCGCCTGTTGGCCTTTGTGTACGATCACTTGAACAGTACCCCCTCGTTTAGCACAACTCTTTCGGCCCTGACTTGGATCTTTCGCTCTTCAAACGGTTCCTATGGTAGTTCACCATTTTTCAGAAAGTTTATGATCGTTCCATCCATGTCGCTGACTACATGGTTGGTTCGAGGTAAAAGATTTCGGGGTTCTCTCTGTCGATGCTGGGTCGAACGAGGACCTCTACTAGCACTGTGCGATCAAGACCCTCAAAGGAGAAAGGATGTCAATTTGGATAACGTGTCTGCCCGACTGTTCTATTCTCGAGGGATTCGGACAAGTGAAGCCTCTTCAAAGTCTGCTAAGAGGAGCTTGACATGTGTCAAGTACTGAATTATTCGGGTGTCACGAGCCTCGTATTCTCCGCAGACTTGGTTAACTACAAGCTGAGAGTCATTAAAGGCCTTGAACCATTTTGCCTTAGCTTTGCGGGCTAAGAGAAGTCTAAAGATTAGTGGCTCATACTCAGTTTCATTGTTGGAGGCTCGAAAGTTAAGTTGCAATGAGTACTGGAGGATAAAGCTGTCTAGACCATTCAGTATCACACCTTCTCCACTTCCTTTTTCGTCGAAGGACCCATCGACATAGAGCTCCCATATTGGCTGCTCTTCCTGAGCCTCAGACGATTTAGGGATAGTACACTCTGTGATGAACTCGGTGAGCGCCTGACTCTTGATAGCGGTTCTCGGCTTATAACTGATATTGTGCTGGCTGAGCTCGATGGACCACTTGATCAAACGGCTAGAGTTCTCCGACTTGTTAAGAACCTGCTTCAGGGGCCAGTTCGTGAGGACTTTGATGGAATGGGCCTGGAAGTAGAGGCAGAGCTTCCATGCAGCCATGACTGGGGCATAAGCTACCTTCTCCATTTTGGCATAACGTAGCTCGACATCGTGAATCACTTTGCTTACATAATAAATTAGCTTCTGCACCCCATCATCTTCCTGGACTATGACTGCACTGAGGGTATGCTCGGATACCGCCAAGTAGAGGTAGAGGACTTCACTCGGTGTAACGTCCCGCCCTAATTCAGCGATTTTTCTAACAACTGCCCACCACAGGCTTGCCTCATAAAATGTGTTGTAGCTGATTGGTTTTCTCTAATCCCAGACAATTATATATATAGGCAATTAATTTCAAATACTCCCGATATAGGATAAACAATTCCCACATCCGTGTGCTGACGTCAGCCAAGCAACAGCAGCCCCCAAATCTGGGTGGCCCCCACTTGCCATGTCGACACAAACAGCAGACAACGCCTGCTCCTACGCACCTGGGCCCCACGTGATGTCAACAGACGTCAGCAGCAGCAGAACTGCACTCTTCCTGGGCCCCACGCACGGGATTCCAAACAACCCCCCTATAGAAATCTTCTATAGGGCATCTCTCAATTATATATATATAGAGTTCTCTTCGGTTGCACACTACTTTTGGTGAGCACTCCGTGAGCACTCATGAAATAAAGACCCTGTGAAAAATTTGAACCGCTCATATTGTTCTATATGCCTAAGATAGCCTAACAATAAAAAATCAAGTAATTTGAAGTTCATTTGCCCATCCATCATGCTGTTAGAATTTTCAGCCATACAATTTTGTGATGATGTAAATCATGGACAAATGAATTTCAAATTAATTGATTTTTTATTGTTAGGCTATCTTAGGTATATAGAACAATATGAGCGGTTCAGATTTGTCATTGGTTCTCTATTTCGTGAGTGCTCACCAAAGTAGTGTGCAATCGAAGATTTCTCTCTCTCTCTCTCTCTCTCTCTCTCTCTCTCTATATATATATATATATATATATATATATATATATATATATATATATATATATATATGTGTGTGTGTGTGTGTGTGTGTGTGTGTGTGTGTGTGTGTGTGTGCGTGTGTACGTATGTATGTGTTTATTCTTAACACAGAGTGTTACATACAACCTCCTTAAGAATTCAGCATCGTCGCTGAAACCGGGACATGCAACGTAGCGCATGATCTTCTTTCTAGCCAATGTGGAGCAATCCCGTGAACATCGCTTTCGTTCATGGAATACTGGAGACCAATCCATCTCCGTGGATCATCCTGTGGCCATAATACCATCGTCCCGAAATACTGGGGATTATCTCACTCCTTGGATCATCCTGCAGTCCATAACTTACGGCTCTCACTTAACACTCGGTGTCGAAAGTCAGCTCTAATACCATTTGTAACGCCTCGCCCTAATTCAGCAATTTTTCTAACAACTGTCCACCACATGCTTGCCTCATAAAAGGTGCTATAGATGATTGGTGACATTTAATCCCAGGAAAATATATATATATAGGTAATTAATTCCAAATACTCCTTATATGGGATAAACAATTTCCACATCCGTGTGCTGACGTCAGCCAAGCAACAGCAGCCCCCAAATTCAGGTGGCCCCCACTCACCACGACGACACACACAGTAGACAGTGCTTGCTCCTGCGCACCTGGGCCCCACGTGACGTCAGCAGCAGCAGAGCTGCACTCTGCCTGGGCCCTACGCACGAGAATTCCAAACAACCCCCTATAGAAATCTCCTATAGGGCATCTCTCAATATATGTGTGTGTGTGTGTGTGTGTGTGTGTGTGTGTGTGTTCTTAACACGGGGGTGTTACACTCGATTCGGGTTTGCTGAGTAGAAGGGGATTGGTGATGTACTCCTTCAGTTGGTCGATGGCATGTTGTTGAGGTTATACCTACCTGAAGTTCTTCGCCCCCTCCCAGGGTTTTGAAGAAGGGAAGTGATTTCTTCCCAGATTTTCAGAGAAAATGTCCCATTGCTATAAGTCGGCCCGTGAGCCTCTGAACTTCCTTGACGTTCTTAGGAGGGGCCATGTCCATAATATCTTGAATTTTTTTTGGGTTCACCTCTATCACTTGTTGGCTAACCATAAAGCCCAGAAATTTTTTCGAGGTTACACCGAAGGCGCACTTAGACGAGTTGAGCTTCATGTTGTTCTTCCTTAAGACTCTGAAGGCTTCCCCGAGGTCCTTCACATGGTCTCCACCTCTGAGGCTCTTGACGAGCATGTCATCCACATACACCTCCATATTTCGGCCAATTTGTTCCTTGAAGACCCAGTTCACCAGTCTCTGATATGTCCCACGTTATTTAGGCCAAAGGGCATGATCCAGTAGTAGTAGAGCCCTTAGTCTGTCACGAAAGATGTCTTTAGAATATCTGGAGAAAACATCTAGATTTGGTTTTACTTGAAGAAGGGATCCATGAAACTTAGGAGTTCGTGCCCGGATGTCGCATCAATCAGGGCATCGATGCTTAGAAGGGGGAAGGGATCTTTCGGACACACCTTATTGAAGTCTGTAAAGTCGATACAGATCCTCCATTTGCCGCTAGCCTTTTCACCATGATAACATTCGCCAGCCACTCTGGGTAGCTGACCTCCTGAATGAAGCGGGTGGAGATGAGCTTCTCGACTTCTTCCTTTACTACATGTTGTCTATCAGGCACAAATTTTCGGTTCCTCTGCTGTACTAGCTTAAAATCTGGATTAACACTCAACTTGTGCATGATCAGGTCTTCCGAGATTCTCGACATGTCGGAGGGGTTCCAAGTAAACATGTCATGATTCCGTCGGATGCAACTGATGATCTCCTCTTTGAGACTGGAAGGCAGGGCCTTGCTCACTTGGAACCATTTGGTCTTGTCTACTTCGGAGAAAAGGGTCTTCTCCAATCCATCGACTGACTGGGAGTCGATCGAACTTCTATCGCTGGGGAGGTCGACCACGTCGAGAGGAAGGACCGACCCCCCACTATGGTAGTATACCATGCTCGGGCGGCTTCCTGATTACCCTTCATGACCCCGACTTCGACCTTCATGGGGAACTTCATTTTCATATGATAGGCCAAAGGTACGACATGAAGATATGCGAGACTGGGATGCCCAAGGATGGCATTATAGGCTGCTTTGACATCGACCACCATGAAGTCCATGGGCTCGGTTCTGGTGGTCGGGGATTTTCCCGCAATAACGTTCACGGTGATGATTCCCTCGATTTGAACCTCGGAACTAGAGATGCCATGAAGGGTGTAACCCGCAGGCTTTAGCCTTTATTAGGAGAGCTTCAGGCCCTCGAAGGCAATGAGAAACAAGATGTTGACTGAGCTATAATTATCAACGAGGATGTGTCAGACCTCGTGGTTCACCAAACCGAGACTGATTACCAAGGCATCATAGTGAGGAATTTGGACACCCTCGTGATCTTCATCTAAGAACGAGACTGAGAGTATGTGACCTCGGGGACGGAGATAGTTATGGACCGAGTTCACCTCTCAGAAGCATGCATTGCGGGAGGAGTTGGATTCTCCCTCCATCATCCCTCCATGAATAGAGTGGAGGATGGCCATTTTTTTAGAGCCCTGGGGTTTGGAGTCCGTTTTTGGACGCTTATTAGGTCCCCGAGGAGGAGGAGAAGTTTTTGGGTAATTCTGAGTGAACTTGGACAAGTAGCCCTTACAAACAAGGGCCTCAATCTCGACTTTCAGTGCCTGATAATTATCAGTCTCATGACCATGATCTCGGTGAAACCAGCTGTAAAACCTTCTGTCCCTCTTCTTATTCCCAATGTTCGACCAAGTAAGGTGTCGGACCAGTCCCTTTTCTTCCACCTTTATAAGGATAGCGGAGACACTCGCATTAAGCAGGGTAAAATTTTTGAACCGGTGCGTTGGGGGAGGGCACCTCTGTCCAGAGGCATCTTTCTGAGCCTTTTTCGGCATCTCAGAGTTGTCCATTTTCCTCTTCCCCTTGGCGGGAGATTCTTTCGACCTCCGGGATGTAAGGCTTCTTCAGTTCGGATGTATTTTTTGCTTCGGACCAGTAGGTTGGGGAAATCTGAGGGAGGCTTTTTAGCCATGGAGGTCTTTAAAAGGTTGTGTCGGACGTTGTGCCTAAAGGCAGCTGTTGTGACCCCGACGTTGAGGGAGGAGATGAACCTGGCCTCCGCAGTGAACCTCTGAACGAAGTCTTGGAGAGACTCTCTGTCTTTCTGTATCGAATCGAAGAGGGAGGCACTCGTCTTCTCGGCCTTACAGATGGTCACAAAATGGGCGATGAAGCTTTCCTCAAGCTGGTCGAAGGAGAAGATCGTGTTTGGGCTAAGCTGGGGCACTAATCTCTCACAGAACCCTGTAGCGTAGCGGGAAACACGCGGCAGAGCAAGGTATTCGAGGAATTGTGAATCATCGTGAGAGTTTTGAACCCCTCAATGTAATTAGCTGGGTCTGACTACCCGTTGTAGGTCTCGAACGTGGGAGGCTTGAAGCTCCTCGGGATCCGGGCTTCGAGGATATAGGAGGAGAAGGGTGGCCGGACCAGGTGGTACCCCCTATTTGGCTGCCTCTCACCTTCTCTTATTTGGGCGAGCCAGTCCTCCATTTTCTGCAGTCTCTTGAGAACCACATCTTCTCATCCCTCGGATCAGGTCGACCCATAGGACTCTTCGTTCTCGGTCTTCCTAATGTGAGGATTGTCCGCGTAGTGGTCATCTCTCGCTCCCCTCTCAGATAGCTTGGAGGACTTCATTCAGAACTCCTGGAATTTGGCTCTAGTCACGAGGCCCTCTTCATCTCTGGGAACATTTGAGATTCGTCGGTTTCTGGGGGAGAGGCTTCGATCCCCCTCTGGCCAGTGAGGGGAGTGATGACTGCGGCTTTTTGGATGACCTGATCGATTGTCCTCGTTTCTGGAGCGGTTGATGCGATGGTAGAGGTCCTCATCCTGACGGTTGTTGATGAGATTTCAGGGGCCTGAATCTGCTGGGCAATTGGCCATTTGTGCGACCGAACGAGAGGAGCTTGGAGCCGGTCCCTACTGTCGTTCGACTTGCAGCTGTTGCGACCCTTGAGTGGCCGCCCAGCTGCAGGACGGACGAGGAAGAAGAGGCGGGGGGTCAGCTTGACGCCCCCGGTAGCAGTCTTCTTAGCTTTGGGTTCCATGGCAGGAGGAGGTTCTAGGATCTAGGATCTAAAGAGAAGGTTGCATCTGTGTATTTTTTCACAGATGGTGTCAATCTGATGCTGCTGATTTCTGGTGTGAGAGCAACAAATGATGAATTCTCGTACTTAATGGAAATCTTATATCTCAGCTGTTGATATGGTCCTGATGAGAGGCTATTATTTATTGGACGTTGTGGATCTGCTGGTGGTTTCGTTGGTTGTTGGCCGTCGAGAACCTGCAAAAAGCCAGAAATATTGAGAGTTTTCCCAGCGACAGACCCTCCGACAATCAAATCAACAACCAAGGATGTAAAATAGGGTTTTGTGATAAAAAGATTGATTATCTGGTAAAGATTGGAGGGGGGCTGTATTTATAGACCCATGAAGAATCAGTTAGGAAAATATATTCCAGCTCTTTAATCAAATCTCGCGGATTAAGGAATCTGATTAGGTAATTAATATCCCCTGATTTTAGGGGAATTGATCACTAACTGTAACTGGCTAGTTAACTTTCCCCAGTGGGCTGGTCCATGGTAGTGGGTCCATGGGCGGCCCGTGGACTGGTCCTAGGCCTAGAGCTATTGCGAGATTACCATTTTGACCCCGGGGGCCTTGAGATTCGTGCAGTGTTAATTAGCTGCAATTTTCACCATCATCAACTGCACTTTGGAACGGTCGACTCTCACTATGGTTGACCGCACTTCTAGTGCAAAAAATGAGACAGTCGATCGTCTACCTCTTTGTCTTTGGACTAAGGTGAACAATCGACTACTCATAAAGTGCAGTCAACTGTAACCTGCACAGAACGTATATTTTAGAATATCTTTTCACTTTTTCGAAAAGATATAATTCTTGTCCTTATAAATAGAGTTGAATTCACTCAGTATTCTTCACCCCTTTCAACTATTATTCTTCTGAACATAATATTCAATTAACGATTTGATAGTGTGCGCTTTTATTGTTTTCTTAGTCAATATCGACATAGATATTGTTTGTTCCTCTTTTCTTTCAGTGTTTTTTGGGGAGTTATTTATAGAAATCTTATGGGTGTAATAGGACTCTCGGCCTGAATGTTGAGAACTCACTATACATGGTTTTAAGTAAAGTGGAACGCTTGTGGCAGAAAACTGTTACAAGTAGGCGTGGACGTACACCTGATGGTTGAACCACGTTATATCACTGTGTCATGTGCGCTTATTCTGTTTATTTTTTCTTACTGTATCTCCTTACTTTACACATTTATTTTAAGTTTTTAATTTTTGCACAATCACTATATTCACTCCCCTAAAGTGATTTACATAAAATGAGCTAGCTCAAGCAAGTTGAAAAGCCCGAAATTTGTGAGAAAGGCCAAAGATAATCATAAACACCATAAAAGTTTCATAAAAGAAGTATCTAATTCTATAGATATAAAGAACAATATCCTATATATACATCATAAGCACAAACTTTAGTCGGAAGGAGTTCCTTCTTATCATCTTGACTCTTATCTAAACAATCATATTTTTTCATACAATATAATATAACTAGATTTGCTTGTGGGCGTCTTCAGAACCGTCTTCAGAACGATACATCATACGAAAAGCTTTGTAAACAGTAAATCAACAATTATATAGCTCAAGTTTGAAGTATGACAATAATTAGTTGTAAATAAAAATTCATGTTTTCGTTATTATATGTTGAAAAATAATTATAAATTGGGATATAAAAATCTATGTTTCCACATACATACACACACACACAGATATATATATGTGTTTTATAAGATTAGATCTGGGTCTTTGATTGTGGGGAATTTGAAGGAGAGCCACTTGATAACATTCTTTGTGTTTTATTATATAGATAATAGATGTAACGAAACCCAGACCGGACGAACCAAACCAAGGTCTGAAAATACGACCCAAAAAATAGAAAATTGATCAAAGACCCAGTACACAAGCCTTACCATGAACAAAGTAAGTTCCATTTTCTTATCGCTATTACCATCATCGTCCTAGCCATAATTTTGCCTTAAGCTTCTCACTATTTCAGTTCGACCACTATGCATTTTTGACCTTCAGTTTATATATGTATCCCCCAGGAGTTGGTATTCTTGATTCCGAAGAAAAAGTATATAGAGTTAAATTAGATAAATTACATAAACAAGTTTTTGTTTAGGGTAAAGGTAGAATAACCACATATTTCATTAATAATATTTTAGCAAAATATCTTCATAATAATGGAGGAAATACAAGAAAATACAAAGTAGAAGATAAAATATAAAATTTCAACATCGCTCTAAAGGATAGAGTGCGTGCAAAAGCGATATCGATAAACAAATTAATACATGTAAAGGGGAACAGGTAAAGGGGAACAGGTAGAGGCAGATTACATAAACAAGTTTCCTAAGAGCATCCACAGTCGTTTGCTATAATTCTCATATTCTCATATTATGAGAATAATATGAGAATGGAGCGCTGCAGTCGTTTGCTATTTTCTCATAAAATAGCAAACGATCTACAGTCCATTCTCATATTTGAGAAGTGGGCTTGCGAATATAGCAATATAGAAGACGAAACATCTTGTATCGTTCCAAAGTCGGACGATACATGATGTCTCGTTCCGTAAATTTTTTTTTTTTTTTTTTTTTTAAATGGGTCGGACGATACATGATGTATCGTCCTTCCCAATAAAATTATAAAAAAAAATATGAGAACCACCTCAAACGGGACAAGATGTCCCGTTTTATTCCCTAAGCTCTCGGACACAACATCATGTTGTGTCCCATGGATTTTGATTTTTTTTTTTTTTTTTTTTAAAAACACTTGGACGAGACATCATGTTGTGTCCTTCTAAAATATGAGAATACACCATTGCACAAGTTCATATCTATTCTATTCTTATACTTCTCATTTTGCTAAAAAATAGAAAACTCCATTATGGATGCTCTAACATTTTTTTTTGATATATCGGATAGAGCCAAAAGGCTCCAACCATCAAAAAATATATTAATTAATAATAACAGTTAATATACAAATAAATAATCAAGGGCTTTACAAGATGTAAAACAATAATAAGCGGAGTGTGCAAAATTAAAACCTAACTAGGAAGAATAACACGCCAAATAGGGCGGAACAATACAACAAATGAGAAAACGCTGAACAGGGGAACAAAGCCTACAGCCCGGAAAAAACAAACGCGCGAAAAAGCAATCAGACGCCCAATCTCAGCCCACAAGAAGGAGAAGAATGAAGACGAACGGCCATCCAAACGCCGGACACCCTCCCTCGGAGCTAACAAAAACCACCAGCAGACTACTGGGAGGCAAGCGGCACAAAGGAGAGAACCTAACATGATAGTCATATTGTGGAGGGTGGCAATATGTCAATTATAAGAATGTTCTGAGGGTAGATTAGTAACTTGGAGTTGTACCCGACAACACGAGTACAGATAAGCCTGACCCGACCGCATAAAATGGAGGGCAGGGCCCCACGATAAGGGCACGTGCGGGGCCCGTTAATCACGTGGTCCGCTATTGCCCTCACGTACGCTCAACTGCGACAACTGTTGATTATGCGCGTCTTGATGACCTGTATATCAGTGGTTGGTGGTAGTTCAGCTGTTTTGCTGTTTTATGTAGAACAGGTGATCGGGAAGGTCGTACTGTACGGACAGAATGCAATTGGCGGGTTATTCAACGACTGAATTTCGATAATCGTGGCGTGTTTTGTTCTTTTCTTTCTCCGTACGTTTTGTATTTATTTCGTGTGCGCGCCGCTGTAAATAGCGTTCCGACTTTGCATGTAGCGGTTTTGCATATAACCCCTTGAATAATTCACACTAGTTAGAAGGCTGCCCGTCTAATAATTAATTGTTGCCTTTTTGCATATAGCCCCTTATTTAATTTACACTCGTTTAGTCTTCAGATGTAAGTAGAAGTAGACAATTGATATGAACTGAGATTAAAATCGGATGATTGAGACTTGGGTGAATGCAATTTTTGTTGGTTATGGTGTTATTAATGCAATTTTAAAGGTTGCGTTTGGTTTGTTGTTTTGAAAATCATTTTCTGAAAGAGTAATGCTACACCTACTACTAAATCTACAATCTTTTTCTTTACAACCTTAGGTGACACACTACTATTGGATGTTTCTACCACCTGCTCTACAATAAACTCTACTAATAATGTGCCACCTAAGGTTGTAAAGAGAAAAGTTGTAGATTTTGATAGTAGGTGTAGCATTACCCTTTCTGAAAACAATTTTCTAAAAACACCCTATCCAGAACAAGTTGGAATTTTCAAAAATAATACCCTAAAAATGTAAGGTTGCGCTCGTGTAGAGAGAGAATGACCGAAGTTGGAGTTTTGTGAAAACTCTTTTTACAAAACACCTTAATCCAACACGTTTTTGGTTTTTGGAGGGAAAAAAAAAAAAAAAAAAAAAACTCTTAACCAAACAGACTCGGATTTCGTGGTCTGGATCATTAATTCATGCGATTTTTTTGGGGTACAACGACTATTTTAGCTTTGGTAGTCTTTTAGCTTTGAAGCTTTATTGTACACCGACGTTCATTTTTTTTGCTTTGAAATTGAATGCTTGATATGACTCATTTGCAATAGAAAATTTTTGTCCACGATGATTGCACTTATCCCATCTCTACTACTATAATGGAAGAAGTCCTTAATGTAATTTGTTCATATTCCTATCCGTGCAACGTGGTAGAATTTTTTTTATCCTTTTCATTCCCCCCCCCCCCCCCCCCCCACCCCAATTTTTCCCACGTGTATTACTAGTACTCGTTTATCTTTAATTGCTAGGGTATTTAGTGTAATGACAGATTGCTTATGATCACAATGGTAATGAAAATTCAAATTTGGTTGGTTTAATTTTTTTTGCAAACAAACAAGAAAATTATGATTATTATCAACCTTATCGTAACTACTAACCAAAACACAATAAAAACCCTCTGTTAGCTCATCTTGATATGCCTTGTTGGCATGAGCAGCCATTTTGGTAGTTCATCCACCTTGGTCCTTGGTGGACATGTAGATTTATGCTCACATGCTAGACATAGAATTTACCATAACCAATCATTTGCATAGGTTATTTGGTTGAATTAAAATTTTACTTCCTCCTGCAATATGCAATAAGATATTATTCATTTGAAGAAAAAGGGGATTAGAAATCCAGAAGTATAAATCTACTTAGATTTTTGGTATGGAAATAATGCATTTGGCGGCTTTAATCCCGACTAGAAATCTCCAGGGGTTCCACCAGAATAAGCAAAAAGCTCATTAGTTTTGGGAAAGCAGATTTGATGGTTTGGATGGAGGAAAACATTAAAAAATGATAAGATTAGGTCGTATAATAATTTCTGATCTCTAATACTATAATGAGATAGTTCGAATTGTTATTTACAGACAATTTATAATTTGTAGACAATCAACAATCTAATCTCAACGATTTATTTTAAGTGGGAGCTATATTATTCATTCATTTACTCAATTATTGTTAGTTACCATAATACTCTCATAATACTCTCAAAGTTCAAATTTATTTACGACATAATTATTTACAAAAGCGCAACTCATATAAATAAAAGTTTGTGCCACTATGAATAATCTGTAAAAAGTATGTATCGGTAAATGGAGAGGTCTCAGGTTCGAGACAAGATTACGTCTGATTATTTACTCCATTAAAAAAAAAATTAGAATGTTCGATGCACGTGCAAATTACTAGTAGTTATTATTAACCCAAATGAATGGTCTCAATTTAATAAAGTTGAGTACTTAATCATTTTAAATTAGTTCTATATATATATATATATATATATATTCCCCTTAGGTTGCTTACTACTTAATTTTGGTGAGCACTTATAAAATAAAGACCATATGAAAAGTTCAAACCGCTCATATTGTTTTATATGTCTAATATTGTCTAACAATAAAAAATCAAGTAATTTGAAGTTCATTTACCCATCCATCATACTGTTAGAATTTTCAGCCATCCAATTTTATAATGATGTAAATTATGGACAAATGAATCAACTCATTTTTTTTCAATATATATATATTGTACTTTTCCCGAAACAATAAACTCATCTTTTTTTTACACCCAACCAAATACAAAATAATTTCGTACAATCTTCTTGGAAAGGATATATATATACTAGTATCATGCACGTGCGATGCACGTGGAGGAAGAAGGAAAAAGACAAAAAAAACCTACCAACACGTGCGCTGCACGTGTTGACTAACATACAAAAAACAATAAAAAATTATTTATTTATTTGGAACCCCATCTCTCCCATTATAATAGTTATAGATATATTACTCCGCCCTTGTTGAAGAAGAAGAAAATTTTCAACAGAAAAAAAAGAGAGAAAAGAAAAGAAAGACAATGGTGAAAAGGAAGGAAGATGACATGCTGATTGTAAAAAAAATTTGAGATAGTTGTAATGAAAGTGAACGAGATGCATGGGACAAGATGAAGTTGTTGACAATAATTATAATAGTAATCAAATCCTATTATACGTGAAAGTTTAGAATTTTTTCCCAAAATGCCCCATTTTTGCAAAGTTTTTTCCAAACCGCTCTACTTTTTTTTTTAATTCCCAAAGCACCCCACTCGGTCTCTCAAAGACCGAGTCTAGTACAAATAGACTCGGTCTTTGAGAGACCGAGTCTTGCACTTTGAAAAATCAAAGAGCAAGACTCGGTCTTTCAAAGACCGAGTCTATTTGCACTAGACTCGGTCTTTGAGAGACCGAGTCTTGACTCTGCGCGTTTTTATAATCGCAGATCCCCTTTCTTTCTTCTTCTTCTTCTCGACTTTAACCTATTCTATTTCTCTAACCCATCTTCCTAAATCTAGGGCGACCTCCTACCCACCAAATCTAATCTTAATCTAAATATATACACCAATATCTTCCTAACCCTCTAATCATCTCCACTATAACAACCCAAAACCCTTATTTTGAAAGATCCATTTTTCTGATTTTTGCTAAATTTGGAGCGGATCGCAACTTCAACTCTTTTAACGAAATCTATACGGCTCTGTTCCTGACGCTTGTGAAGGTATGATGAATATCGGCCTTTAATTTTCTGAAATTTGGTATAGATTTTGTTTGCGTTTAGATAATAACTCGCATATTTTAATAAATATACCTAGGTATGGATCTTGAGATTCCTATTTGGTTATACTTTGGTGGTGAAATTATTCTTGATCCAAAGATTGGTAGTAGTTATAGTCATTTGGAACCGGAAATAGTTTGGGTACCCCGTACCATTACATTTGAAAAACTAGTTGAGAAAATCTATGAAGTTACTAATTGGGATAGGAATGAATGGAATGCGAAAATTTTAGCTCGATACGCAGCAGGAAGAGGAGGTGTTCAGTATTTTATGACAGTGCCCGTACCTACTGATAATGCGCTGAAGTCATTGATTGCTAGGACATTTGATCCGAATTGTGCTTGGTCTGTATTAGAGTTATATATTCAGCAAATTCGAGTTGTAAATGCTCAGCCCCATGATATCCCCAGTGCAAGCTTCATACGGGTAGTACCTACACAGCAGTCGAGGCCTAACCCCGATCAATCTTCACAACCAAATCCGGTATCCTCACAAGAGAACACCTTCACAAATACAACAATTCCGGATTCTGTAAATGTTGAGCTGCCACGCCAACCAAGCCCCGTTCCTGACTCTGTTCCAAATGACAGTATGTTTGAACTCTTTCAAAATGCAGTGATTAACAACAGCTTATTAGATGATGATGAAGAAGAGGAAGAAACAGACGATGATGAAAGTCTAGAAAGTGATGATGGAGAAGAAGATGATGATGTAGCTAATGTAAATCCTTCGAACAATAGTTCGAATCAAGTGAGAGCTACTGATAGGTATGCTAATGTTAACGCTCATGTTACGGAGGAGATGGCTGAAGCTGCTAGAGAACCCCCATTTCCACAAGAGTCTTCTGGTTCATCCAATGTAGACGAATTTTACGTTGGACAGGAGTTTGTTAGTAAAGACTCCCTTCTACATGCTGTGAAGGTGTATTCTATTAAGAAACATCGTGAATTTGTCACATTGAAAATATCACCGTCACTATACACTGTTAAATGTAAAATGACACCTAGAAAACGTACAATAGAGGAGATCGTACAAGGTCCCCCAGGAGTAAGTGACGGTGGATGCCCTTGGAGATTACGAGCTATTGTTCCAAAAGGAGGGAGAAATTTTGTGGTGAAGAAGATAGTCGGCCCGCATACTTGTACGAATCCCACGTTGAATCAAGACCACTGCAAAATTGATGCTAACCTTGTTAGTAATTTGATTATGGGTGTGGTGAAGAAGGATATTGCTGTATCACCGGGGGTAATTATTGAGATTGTGAAAATAGAATATAATTATCAGATTTCATATAAGAAAGCTTGGAAAGCAAAACAAAAGGCAATTGAGAGGTTGTACGGTACCTTCGAAGAAGCATACACGAAGTTGCCTTTTCTACTAACAGCAATTCAAGCAGCAAATCCAGGTACCGTTGTCCACTGGGACAAATTTGAGTCTAGCCCCAGCGAGGAAACATTCAAGAGAGTATTTTGGGCATTTGGTCCTTCGATTGAAGGTTTCAAGTCTTGCAGACCGGTTATTAGTGTAGATGGAACTCACTTGTACGGTAAGTACAAGGGTTGTTTGCTAATTGCTGTTTCCCCGGATGCGAATGGTTGCTTATTTCCTTTTGCATTTGCATTGGTTGATGGAGAGAGTATAAACACGTGGACTTGGTTTATGACTTGCGTCCGGCATTATGTCACCGATCGCACTGAGTTGTGTGTTATCTCGGATCGTCATGCTGGTATATTGTCTGCTATGGATTTGCAAAACGGTGCTTGGAACGAACCGAATGGATTTCATCGTTATTGCATGCGTCATTTTGCCACAAATTTTTTTAGTAAATTTGGTAGCAAAGCATTGCGCAAGAAGGCCAAAAGTATAGCTTGTCAACACCAACCCAAAAAGTTCATGGCCAAACTCGCCGAACTTGAAACCGTCAATGTCGAGGCGGCTAACTGGTTGAAAGAGAAACCGGTTCAGAAATGGGCACTTTATGCAGATGAAGGTCGACGATATGGAATGATGACTACGAACCTGTCAGAATGCTTCAATTCAGTACTGAAAGGAGTCCGTAGTTTACCAGTAACTGCAATTGTTGAGACGATTTTTTTACGTCTCAACTCTTACTTTACTACTCGTCGACAGGAAGCTAATAAGCTATTATGTGAAGGGAAAATTTTTGCTAAACGAGTACAAGATTTAATTGATATTCGCCGTGAAAGAGCTAATCAACATGTGGTCACAATGTTTCATCATCAGCCTGGAATTTTTTCCGTCAAAACTGGTATACGCATGGTAAATGGAGAACGGAAGGGTGGGAACTTGCACACCGTGAATTTGGGTACGAAAACATGCACATGTATGAAGTTTCATCTATATCATATTCCCTGCTCTCATGTAATGGCAGCCTGTGCATATCGTGCAATCGATCACAAGCCTTATGTTGATAAATTTTACCTTATCACGTCATTAGCACATACTTGGGCTCCTGTGTTCAGTCCTATTCTAGATGAAGCATATTGGCCTACTATCGACGGTCCACGACTTGTACCAGATTCTAGTTTGCGACGTTCACGGAAAGGCCGGCCTAAATCCACAAGAATACGCAACGATATGGATGTGAGAGATAGTTCTAGCAGGGGTACAAGAATGAAATGTTCAAGGTGCGGGTTGGAAGGACACAACAAGCGTCGATGTACTAACATAGCATCTCAAAACAATTGAAATTTCATTTTGTGTTTCCTATTGTGTTTGTAATATTTATTTCGAAATGAACACTTAGTTTGGATAGTTGTGGTGAAGTGGTTGTTTAGTTGTGGTGAAGTGAGTCTTGTTGCTGAGGTGTGGTGAGTCTTGTTGCTGAGTTGTGGTGAATTTTGGTACTAAGTTGGTTTGTTGTTTGGTATTTTGAAGTGGTTTATTAGTTGTTTTGTATTTTGGTACTAAGTTGGTCAAGTGGAAGAAGCATATTGATCAGTTTTATATTTTGTTGTTGTGGTTTGTTGTGATTTTGAGTTGTTGGATGGGAATTTTGAGTTGTTTGTTCAGGCATTTGAAGAAGAGGTTGTTGTTTTGAAAGATTGAAAAACACTCAAATTCTGGCTGTAGCTAAAAAAAATTCACAGCAACAAGACTCGGTCTTCCAAAGACCGAGCCTAGTACAACTAGACTCGGTCTTTCAAAGACCGAGTCTTGTTGCTGTGTCTTTTTTTTGGTATCAGACTCAAGACTCGGTCTTCCAAAGACCGAGTCTAGTTGTTCTAAGATCGGTCTTTGGAAGACCGAGTCTTGATTCTGATAAACTCCAGAGCCCAACAAGCTCTCTGGAAGATTGAAAACAACACAGTCGGTCTTTGAAACACCGCTCTAAAAACACCTAGACTCGGTCTTTCAAAGACCGAGTCTTCAATCTGTGAAGTTTTGATTGAAGACTCGGTCTTTGAAAGACCGAGTCTAGGTGTTTTTAGAACGGTGTTTCAAAGACCGACTGTGTTGTTTTCAAACTTCCAGAGAGGTTGTTGGGTTGTGGAGTTTATCAGAATCAAGACTCGGTCTTCCAAAGACCGAGCTTAGTACAACTAGACTCGGTCTTTGGAAGACCGAGTCTTGAGTCTGATACCAAAAAAAAGACACAGCAACAAGACTCGGTCTTTGAAAGACCGAGTCTTCTCGCTGTGTCTTTGTTTTTGCTACAGCCAAATGCTGAGTGTTCTAAACACTTTGCAAAACAACCACCTCTTCTTCAAATACCTGAACAAACAACTCAATATTCCCATCCAACCACCTCTTCTTTAAATGCCTGAACAGAAGATTAATAAACTGAAGATTAATAAACCACAACAAACCATAACTCAATATTCCTCTTCTTGAAATACCAAATTCTACAAAATCACAACAAACCACAACAGAAGATTAATAAACTGAGCACTGATAAACCATTATACCAACTTAGCACCAAAATTCAACCGAGGTACTAAAATACAAAACAACTGAGGTACTAAAATTTCACATTCACTTCACCACAACTCAACAAAACTCACTTCACCACAACTCAACAACCACTTCACCACATTGGTAAGACCACCACAACAAACCACAACTCGCTACCACATCTACATCACAACCACATCTCAACAATATTGTTAACGTCATCTTCACGAACACATCAACAATATTAATAACTTCATCAAACCACAGAAGAACATTTTAAAAAAATGCTACAAAATCAGTATAATGTAAAATATTAAAACAATATCAATAAACAATCTTAATCACAAAATAATGCTACAAAATCACAATAAACAATCTTAATCACAAAATAAAGCCACACCACACCAATATCAACACTCCAACAAAATCACCACTCCGACTACCAATATCACCACTCCAACTAATTCCCAAAACTGAGCAATTTTAATAACTTCATCAACTACCAATATCACCACTCCAACAATCTCAACCACATCAACAATTTTAATAACTTCATCTCAAACAGAGGAACATTTCAAAAATACTACATCAACACAGCTACAAGATCAGCAACCAAGTTAAAAAAATAAAAAAACTACATTAAAAAAAACTACATTAAAAAATACTACATTAAGAATACTACATTGAAAATACTACACTAATAAAACTACAAAATCAAAATAATTAAAAATATTACATCAAGGGTCCGGTGTGAAGAAAACTGGGGGTCTTCTGTGTCGTCTAAGACGATGGGGAGTTGCCTGTGTCAGTGCAGACAACGGGATCTCCGGCTCTTCTTCAATCTCATCCCCAACGAGCTGTTCTTCATCACCTTGTGCTTCAATATCAGGGTCAGCTTCTTGTTCGTCTTCCGAATCACTTCGATGTTGAGGTGGCGGCCTATGAACAGTTCTCTTTCGTCGTTAACCGGTACGACCGCTGGTTCGATGTGTGGGGGTCCTAAGTATCGCATCTAATGTTGCGCCCTCCCCCACAAGATCAGCTTGTGCACGACAACACGATAACATCTCCCGTACAGTAACCTTCGTCTGATCGGCGATGTTGCTATTTAGCATATGAGCACATTTCTTGGCAAGGGACCAAGTCTGGGTTAACTGAGAAACATGAAAGGTTGAATTAGATGCACATAAATATATAAAAACATATTGATATATAAATTTTGAAAATTTAAAACGAAACATTAAAACTTACAAAGCCACGAATAGTGGATCCCTTTGGTTGGTACATCGGCAACCTCACCGAATGCTCATCTACTGGTTCGGTCCCTGGTCGACGTATCGGTACAACGACTCCGGCAGGAGCCTGCAACGGTGGGGAAATGAACCGTCTAGTGACTCTCTCGTACCAAGACAAGTACACACCATGCAAGGAGAGGTCAAAAGGTGGGGTGTCAACGATGATTTCTTCGAAACGGTTAATGTTCCATCTCTGAACGTATTCGAAGAAGCAAGTGGCCCAGTTGTGTCCCGGTGTACGGCCCATTCCAGTGATGTTATGCATCTCGGCATTGAATGGCACGGTAACTGGAATCCCCTGGTGCAGACCAAACTGCCGTAAGACCCTATCGGGGTAGTAGAACTCAACAACCCCAAAGTTGATTAGAGGTGCTTTCGTGAGCCACAAATTACGTCTGAACGTACAGATAGGTGGCAGTCGAATCAATCGCTCCTCTGTGTACGGGGTCCACACCACACAGTCGGCGGCCAACCTGTCCAACTCGTCGCGGTAGTATGTCAAGCACCTGTTGGGGTTGGCCGTCCATGTCAGTTTTCCTGTCCAATACACACCAATCGGAGGTAGCATGTCTATATCTTCAGAAAGAACTCTCCAATGTTGGGACTGGATCCGTACTACGGGCCGACCTACGTGAATCCGTTCCCAACTCCATATCTGCAGTAGAATTAGAGGTCCATTCATCTGGTTCGAACCTATACTGCACAGACACAGACTCCGATACAGTGCCGATAGAATTGCACTGCCCCAACTGAAACGGCCGATCCTACCTATATCGGCGATTAGGGGCAAGAACATCAGTGCTACGGTATTCCCGGTCGAGTTTGGAAACAGGACCGTGCCGAATAGCGTTAGAACATATGCCCTAAAGTAGCACTCCACCTCCGCTGCAGTTGAAGCGTCATTCAATCTATCTTTGAACGTATCCTTCAACCACTTGAGGCGGATAAATTTCCCATTTATCGCGCCAGCTTCCACTTCAACCCCTAGGAACTCCTCCACGAGATACACGGGATCGAAGTCCATCGATCCTGTCACTGCCTCTCCATCGATTGGAAGACCGGTTAGTATAGCAACGTCTTGTAAAGTCACCGTCATCTCCCCGACTGGCAGGTGAAATGAGTGTGTCTCGGGCCTCCATCGTTCAAGCAGTGCTTCGAGAAGTGGACGATCGCACTTGATGGATGTCATCATGGAAATACCGTAGAACCCACAATCTCTGAGCATCTCGTGTATGCGTGGGTGCACAGGTAGCGGATGCCCAGTCCTAAAACGGCACTCCGTAGCCTCGCCGTTCCAAACATACTGCGATCGATGCATCGGCTGGAGAGTGAGAAGTGATGGGTCGAGTGGTCCGGGGCCTACAGGAGGGATGTATGACGACGAAGGGCCCGCCTCATTTGGATTGAATTCAACCTACATAACAATAACAATTACATCAGTAAACCGAAATATAATACAATTCTATTAGAATCAACATTTAATTACTTACATTAGTAGCATCGGTAGAAGCACGACCACGTCCACGACCACGACCACGATCACGGCCACCGCGATTACGTGGAGGTCTACTACTTTCTCCTACCTCCATGTTACCCCTTGTGCGTGCCATTTACAATAGAGTACAATTCCTACAAGTTCAACAAAAATGTTATTAACTACACAAATGCTAGATATAAAAACAAATTATATATAACAAAGCCGTTCATTCTCTAATTTTAGCAAAAAACTAGAGTATAACAAATTCAACAAATTCTATACATAACCTAGACTCTAAAAAATTCTAAAAAAGTAGATTCAACACATACTATATGGAATTCTATACAAAATTGATTCAACAACAAAATTTTATTCAACAAGGTTTCAATAACTCTATCAACTATTTCAACAAAATTCTATACAAAATTGAACTCTTTTAACTCCATATTTCTTTCAACTCTTTCAACAGAATTCTATTCATTCCAACTTCAACTCTTTCAACTCTTTCTTTTTTAAAATCAATAACTCAACAAAATTTGGGTATTAATACTAAAAATAACTCAACTATTTCTTCAACATATACAATCATCGTCAAAGTCTTCCCATATAATATTATGCTTATATCATTATGCTTATATCATTATAAACACCGTAATATTTCAGTTTTTTCCGACAGAATTAACACACCCAATGCATCCATCACCATCATCATTGAAACTCTAAAAGACCTTAGCCCTGTGTGGCACATACTGATAGTTCAAATATCAGGAAGTGCTCACTATTTCTTTTTGAACATCAATTCAACTAATGCTAAGCATCAACACTAACTCTTTCATTTGGAACATCAATGCTAAGCAAAATTAACAGTGAAAATAACATCAATAAACTAATCTACTTTGTCAACAACAAATCAAATTCAACTAATGAACTTCACAATAGCATCAACACTAACACAAATTTTGCTTACGAAAAACTTCAGAAATATACCTAACAAGTAGGAGAATCCGAACACGAAGACGAAATTGGCGAGAAGAGCAAGATCCTACAACCGAAATCTTCCAATTATGGGTATTCGGGGTTTAGGGTTTAGAGAAAGAATCGATTTTGGGGAAGAGGATTTTGTAAAATCGAAAATGAATTAAAGAGTAATTGGTTTTGGGAAGTTCAACATTCTATTAAGAGAGTAATCGAACGAAAAAGTAGGGATTGCGAGGGATTCGTTGAGGGAAAGAGCGAAAAGAAATACGAATCGAAAGTGAAGAAGAAGAAGAAAGAAAGGGGATCTGCGATTATAAAAACGCGCAGAGTCAAGACTCGGTCTCTCAAAGACCGAGTCTAGTGCAAATAGACTCGGTCTTTGAAAGATCGAGTCTTGCTCTTTGATTTTTCAAAGCGCAAGACCGAGTCTATTTGCACTAGACTCGGTCTTTGAGAGACCGAGTGGGGTGCTTTGGGAATTAAAAAAAAAAGTAGGGCGGTTTGGGAAAAACTTTGCAAAAATGGGGCATTTTGGGAAAAAATTCGAAAGTTTAAGGGGGGTAATTAATTAATTGATTAATTAATTATTTTTGTTTTGATCAAAGTTAAGAGGATCATAAATTTTGAAGAATGAATTTAGCGTAAATGAACAAATATTTATGCAGCACCTTTAGAAATACAACAACAAGGATAGAAAATATGACAAATATGAGAATTTTTTTACCAAACTATCCCTCTTTTTTGTAAGTATGTACCAAACTATCCTTGTTTGAAAATTTAATACCAAAAAGTTCCTATCGCTAACTGAGTTAACGGCCCTAATAATATTTTTCGCGCTATCTCAGTTAGCGTGTGTCAGGGGATACCACTTTTTTCCTCAAACAGGGGTGTGCGAAAAAACTCACAAAATTTAGATACGCTAACTCCGTTAGCGCCCCTCTTTATACCACTCGCGCTAACGGGGTTTGCGTGATAGGTGGACAATAGGGGACACTACTCCTCAAGTAGGGGTGTTGGCAAAAAAATTTCAAGTATAAACACGCTAATCCCGTTAGCGCCCCTCTTTATACCAGGCGCACTAACGGGTTAGCGAGTGTCGATTAGGTAACGCTCGCTATCTCACTCCCAAACAACATAGCACGCTAACCTCGTTAGCACGCCTGGTATAAAAGAGGGACGCTAACGGAGTTAGCGTGTCTATACTTGGGATTTTTTTGCCTACACCCCTACTTGAGGAGTAGTGTCCCCTACTGTCCACCTATCACGCTAATCTCATTAGTGCGAGTGGCATAAAGAGGAGCGTTAACGGCCCTGGTATTTGGTGAGTTTTTCGCACAGCCCTACTTAAGGAGAAAAGTGGTATCCCCTTGTACACGCTAACTGAGATAGCACGACGAATTTTACTAGGGGCGCTAACTCAGTTAGCGATAAAGACATTTTTGGTATTAAATATTCAAACAGGGATAGTTTGGTACATACTTTAAAAAAGGGGATAGTTTGGTAAAAAAAATCCAAATATGATGGAAGAAGAATAATAAATATCATTGGAGAAATAATTGTTTCTTCTAACTTGTTTTAAGTGTTCAATTTGATAAGATCATCCACCATCATTTGCTATTTGTCCAAAAAATATAATTTTTTGCAAAAGATCTCTCACTATCGTTTGCTAAATATGTATATTTAGCAAACGAAGTGAACAGTCACGTCTAAATATAACAATCTCATTTAGCAATCGCTAAATATAGACGACGGAGGATGATCCTCTGTTTTTTTTTGTTTTTTTATTTTTTTAGAGGGACGGACGGAAGACTTTCTTCCGGTTTTTTTTCCTTCAAATTTACGAAAATAACATTATAAATAAATATTTTTTTAAAATCTCGGACGAAAGATCTTTTTCGGTTCGATAAGTTTCTTAACAACTTTTCTTTTTTATATTTATAAAAATATTGCATATTTATGAAAATGTCATTATGAAAAAATTAAAATTAAAAATATCGATCTTCCGTCCAATAAGTTTCTTAATAACTTTTCTTTTCATATTTACAAAATGTCATTGCATATTTATGAAAATGTCATTTTTAAAATTAAGAAAACAAAAAAAATATTAGACAGAAGATCAGAAAGATGATCTCCGTCTCTTCTATTTTTTGGCTTTTAACGAATGGAGCATTTTTCTTCAAATGCTATTTATAAATGCTAGTGGATGCTCTGGCAAATACTACTATGAAGTAAGAATAAAAAATACTCCATGAAGTAAGAAGAAGAATAAAACATTTGTTGGGTGGTGTAAACTGTAAAAGCCACCATCAATGTCGTTATTTACAGTTTAGACCACCAGACACAAACCAAACCCACTCGAAAAAAGGCGGAGCGAGCAACTACCAAAGCTTTCTCCTTCTCCTTCTCCCAACCTCAACTCTCATCTCCATACTCAGATATCCTCCTCTCGGATCCGGATCCGGTTCCGATCCCGTTAACCCGCTTCACTTCCCCCACTCGCATCGATTATCTTCTCGATTCGTCTCAATTCGGTGCGAAAAAAGAAATTGAAAAAATCGCGGGAAATTTTTGTTGAGGTAAGAAATCCCTCAATTTAGCTGGAATTAGGGTTAGTATTGTCGAGGTAATGAAAGCCCTATGAAAAAGTGTAATCTTGGATGAGAAAAGGGTGGAAAAGATCTTAATTTGGTGTCCTAATTTGTAGTTTTTGCTAAAATTAGTGTTAGGGTTTTTTTTTTGTTTTTTTGTTTTTTTTTTGGGGGTTGAATTTTCTGTAATTGGGAAGCATGGAAGGAGAAGTTGGCGCCCAAATGGCGCCTCCGATTTACATCCAACAGTCACTCTATGGAGCTCCACCGCTTCCGAAAAAGCGAGATTTGAGCTGGCAAAACCCTAGTTTTAATCTGAATTCTGCTCCCAATTGGAACCCTAACCGGTTTGATTGGGACAGTGTGAATTTCGCGGTGAAACCCTCGTCGAAGGCGAATGATTTGGCGAAGTGTTTTGAGGAGGAAGAAGGAGGTGAGAGTTTGACGTTGAAGCTTGGTGGTGGGGGAGGGGCTTTGGGGGTTGCTGCGGATCGGGCAGCGGGCAGGCCGAGCAAGAAGGTTCGGGCAGGGTCGCCGGGGAGTGGAGGTGGGACGTATCCTATGTGTCAAGTTGATGATTGTAAGGTTGATTTGTCGAGTGCAAAGGATTATCATAGGAGGCATAAGGTGTGTGAGGTTCATAGTAAAATGACGAAGGTGGTTGTCGGTAAGCAGATGCAGCGGTTCTGCCAGCAGTGTAGCAGGTATAGCTTGAGTAATTTTATGATTCTATTGTTAGGTAAGGGATGTTTAGAATTGATCTAGACACTCTATTTTATATTGTGCTGTTTAGAGTGGACACTTTATTCTATAGATTATCTAATATCCTTGTTATTTGAATTTGTAGTGATAACTATTTTGCTATAGCTGTTGTAACGTTCTATGCCTGGTTTAGATTTTGCTTAAGTTGTTATTTCCGTCAAGTGTTTGGTTTGTCATAATAGGCAGTTTTGTAATTACACCATATCTTTTAGATTGAAGCATAAATTGCTCAAAACTTGTGACTCAAACTCAGTAACATTAGAAGAGAACACATTATATGAAGTGCAATATTTTTGTTGCCTCTTCAATTGAAATTTATCTCACTACTGCAAGAACCTCATGACAAGATTTGGGTATGCATACTGATGTTTTTCAAAGATATAAATATCAATATTATGAGCAACGTAATGGATGCTAGAGTTGAATGTAAAATAATATGATTAATCGCAGAGGCTAAAAACAACATTTATATATCTTTTGCATTATGATTAATCAATGTGCTTCCACTTTCTTTCTCGATGCTTTAATAACATTAAGTCATTGTTTGAGAGAAAATGTTTCCTTTACATTTATGGGTGCAACAATGGTTATATTTGTTCTTATTCTAAAGTAAAACTCTTATGGTCTATATGCATCCTAGTACTTTTTAATCAAAATATTTGAATGTTACTTGTCTAGGTTTCTGGTTATTGTTTAGTTTTGGGTTAATTATCACCTTCTTTAGATTATCAGGCCACTAAAATATCTTGTAGCCAGTTATTCGTCTTGGTGTTTTACGTTATTCTATACTCTTCAATTCATTTTTTACTTCTTTTTCTTTTCTTTCCCCCTTTATGGTATAGATGTATGACTCTTGATCTGATAGGTCTCCTCTAGTTTTCAAAACTTAAATTGTTAGGGTTCTCCAGAAAAAGGCTAAATTTTAAAAAACCCCACTGAAGTATTGGTCATTTAAAAAAGTTAAAAAAGACCCCCACTGAATTTTTTTATAAAAAAAACCCTCACCCAACTATGTTTTTAACACAATTTTTTTAAAAAAAAACCCACCCACCCATGCCTGGAAAACGTAGTTCAGTGTGGTTTTTTTATAAAAAAAATTCAGTGGTTTTTTTTAAAAAAATGACCAATACTTCAGTGGGGTTTTTTAAAATTTAGCCCCAGAAAAAATACTACTACTTTCTTTTTTCTGTTTCGATTAAAAAAAGGATTTTTGCAAACTTCATTTATATTTATATTCTTCTTCAGCATGTTGGTTCTTTGCTACTATAGATCAATAGATCCCACTTCCCTCATTACAATCCTCGATTTGGGATCCTTAATATGGTATGTCCGAAATGTAGAATTATTGAGATCAATGTTCCATCCTTGTGAGAACTAGCAATTCACAAGTTCATTCTTTTACCTTTTTAAGATTTCTTTTTTCAATTACTTAACTGATAATATAATTATTGTTTTGAAGCACTCCACACACAACCCAGATTTATTAATTATCAACAAAGAGTAAAATTCTCCAATGTATAAGGGGTTTTTATGAAAATCTAGGGGAGCATGAGCCCCCCTTTTCCCCAAGGGGGCTTCATCCCTGGTAATATGTAATACGGGAATACAAAACTTTTGGAACCCCTATACAATATGTTTCCTTGTTTGGGGTAAATGTATTTCGTTATTTTGAAACTATCTAAAGAAGACTACTCCCATCTTACTATTTTGAGGATCGATGTTGTCCTTCATATCTATTTCCTTTCCATGTACCAAAACTATCTAAAGAAGACTACTCCCATCTTTCTTGTTCCTGATTGCTTTGGTTCTCTAGTTTTAACATGATCTCTTTCTCTAGTTTAGATTTTTTAAACCAAAACGGTTTTCAATGTTATTTACGGACACTGTTTCCGGTCTTTATTCTTTGGTCTTGTTCTAATTATAAGGATACGGATCGTTATTGCTGTAAACCTGTAAAATCTCTTTTTATCTTAATGTTCAACCAATTTATTTATTCTGGTTTGGATTTGATCTTGTCTAGGTTAATATTAAATTTTTTGCATTTCATCGTCCCTTCAGATTTCACCTCCTTTCAGAGTTTGATGAGGGGAAGAGGAGTTGCAGACGCAGGCTTGCTGGGCATAATAGACGGAGGAGGAAGACCCAACCAGAAGATACATCCGCCCGGTTGTTATCTCCTCAAAACCAAGGGAGTGGTGGCAACAGCAATTTGGAACTTGTGAAGTTCTTATCTCTTCTGGCTCGTTTTCAAGGTAAATAGGCCTGTTTGCATTGTTACATATGTTGGTTTCCTATAAGAATATTCTCAACTTTGTCACTCTATAACTAGGCAATGGTGCAGATAAAGTTGCTGGTGCTCCCTTAATACCTGATAAAGAGCAGCTGAATCAAATTCTTAGTAAAATCAACTCAATGCGTGCTGCAATGACTGCTCCTAAGTCTCCAGTACCTGAAGTTTTTGATTTAAATGTTTCGCATGTATCAGAACAACCTTCCATTGAACAATCTGCCAAAGTAAATGGGAACCCATCAACAGTGGACTTGCTTGCCGTTCTTTCTTCTGCTCTTTCTCAAGCAGGCAGTGATGACACTGAAAATCAATTAGCAAGATTTTTTTCTTCGGTTGGGTCGATAAGAAATGATTGTATTCTTCAAACCCAATTAAAAGAACCCCAACCAACTTTACCATTACAGCTCTTCAGCTCAACCGAAAATATCGGTCCTCCTACTCCTCCCCAAATGGGTTCAACTAGGAAGTACGCATCCTCTGAGAGTAGCAATCTAGTGGATGACAGATCCCCTTCTTCTTCTCCTCCTTTTGCACAGAATCTCTTTCCATTACATTCGGCAGCAGAAAGTAGGGAACATGAAAGGATGTCGATTTGTCGGGAGGACAATGCCTCTGTCGTGACAGGAACAAGCGAAGGGTGGTCTGCTTCTTTGGGCCTTTCTAAGAAGTCAGAAACACGAGATTGTACAGTGCAAAATTTCCCATTTCAAGCTGGTTGCACATCCTCCACAGGTTCAGACCATTCGCCTTCCAGTTCAAATTCCGATGGGCAGGTAATATAATTCTAGATCTATTTGCAAGTGCAGTATTTACTTTATCATTTTGACAATGCAGGAAATTTATTACCTTTATCTATGCATAGGCTATTGTTAGCACACAAAAAAATGATGCAAGTATATGTTACCTAATGATGTTTACTAATTCCCAATATATAGCTGAGAAACAAAAGATACATCGCATCAATGTTGGCTTCTCACCCTCTATGAGATGGTGGCTAGCTCCACACACTCCATTTATAGTAGTAAAGATGTTTCCGGAACACTGCAATGTTCCTCATTTTAATGTCTCAATCTTACTCTGCTTGGTTTGAAATCTTGTCATTTTAGGATCGAACTGGGAGGATAATCTTTAAACTTTTCGATAAGGATCCGAACAACTTACCTGGGGCCCTCAGATCTCAGGTAGGAATGTATAAGTGTAATTCACTGATCGAGTTTCTTTGATTGTATTAGCTGATTGAAAAAACCATTATTGTTTCAGATACTTAATTGGCTCTCTAACAGTCCGTCAGAAATGGAAAGCTACATTCGACCTGGGTGTGTGGTGCTGTCAATTTATGCTTCCATGTCTTCTGGTGCTTGGGACGCAGTGAGTTCCAGTTATTGTACATAACATTTGTTGGCTTCTATACTTCTGGTTTTCTCTTTACCAACCTAGAGTCTATACTGGCTTTGCAGCTTGGGAGGAACCTTGTCAAGAGGGTCTCTTCACTAGTTCACTCTATGGAATCAGAGTTCTGGCGTAATGGGAGGTTTTTGGTCTTGATAAATACACAACTGGCTTCATACAAGGATGGTACGCTTTGATTGTTTCTATTAGAGTAGATTAGTTCAGTCCCACATCGGGAAAATTAGGGGAGAGGTGAAATGACCTCTACTGTATATATTATTCTCATTTATTAGTTCATTTTTTTTTTTCTAGTTTTCCAACTCTTGGCTTTCCACATAGTTTTAGAGCGGAAAAAAGAAAGGCTGAAAAATATCCTAATTCCAAATAAAGAAAGACCTCTTATTTCTTAGCTTTAGATCTCAAATAGTTTCAATTGAAACAAACACTTGAGATTCAAAACTTATTGGACACTATCCAACTCTTGATGGTACTTCAGAGTTTTCTTTATCTTATGAATTATACATGTTACTTTTAGGGAAAATCCGCCTGTGTAAATCTTGGAAGACATGGAGTGCCCCTGAGTTGGCCTTTGTCTCTCCTATTGCTGTTGTAAGTGGGCAGGAAACTTCCTTTGTTCTGAAAGGTCGCAATCTGACTTCGCTTGGCACTAGGTTAGTTTGTTGTTTAACTTGTCCTGGTATTTTTTAGTCGTTATGGGTTAATTATTACGAATCATTTCCATATGTGCAGAATTCATTGTACTTATATGGGAGGTTACTTGTCGAAAGAAGTTTTTGCTTCAGCTTATCTTGGAACTACATATAATGGTAGCAGCATTGAGACTTCTTTCAGTTTACACGGAGGGTTGCATGGCTGCTTTGGTCGCTGTTTTATTGAGGTGCTTTTTTCCTACCAAGATCAGTCGATTTGCTTCTAAGATTCATTTGGACATCTCTACAAGAACAGATTGTCATTATACTTCGTTTTTTCTAGTTGGTTTGTCCATTTAAGTTTTTTTCTTCCAGTCTTTTTTCCCATGAAGTCTGGCACTATTTTGGAACGTATTATAACTTCTTACGAAATAATTACATCCGGATTGTTAAGATTGTCTGATATATCACTGTTTGTCCACAAGGACCAGAATGCTTCAGCATCAGCCTTTTTTATTTAACATCTACCATACCTTCTGGGTTTTAGAGGTCCTGAGTTCAAATCTGACTACTAACTATCAAACCTTGCTACTGACTATGTAACTATATCTATGTCCTATTTTCTCTGTTTTGAGTGGGTCTTGAATCAACCAAAGGCTTTTGTGACCTTGAAGGCTCTCATTCATTCTTCTTTGGTGTCTTTGTTTGAAGTTAGGGTTGTGGTAAGTATTGAGATTCCTTGATAAGTATTGTTTATCTCTAATTCACCACGTTGGATCTCCCTTTCTTCTGTTCTTGCTTTTGGTTTTTGTGTGTTTGGGAGGATGGGGAATGTTGACATTCTTGATCCACAGCCCATCAACTTGAGCTTTCTAAGTAAAATGATTACCCAAAATGGCATATGTGCTGCTTTTAGTTTGCCATCTTGTTTATATTAGCTTTGGTATTCCTTCTCCACAACCCATGAACTTGAGCTTTGGGGGGAAACGGTTTCTTCATGCTGTACCGCCTCTTAGACTTTGCTCTGTTGAAATCTTACATTGTTAGTGTTGCTATCTTTGCTTTTTCCTTTTTATACCTTGTCCCTGCGAGCATTATAGTATCATACATTGAGTTTGCACTTTTAATTACTTGTTTAGTTCTTTTGTTCTTTCCTTCTAAAATTCTCCTGATATTTGATGAATCTTTTTCATTTCAATGTTCTCTTTACCGCATATAGCAAAAAGTTGCAATCTGACATGTTTATCAATATCCGACCAGGTAGAAAATGGTTTCAAAGGAAACAGTTTTCCTGTTATTATCGCCAATGCTACAGTTTGTCAAGAGCTCAGAGCTCTAGAATCCGATTTTGATGGAGATAGAACAGATGCCGATGTTATGCACTTTCTCAATGAGCTTGGATGGTTATTTCAAAGAAAGAACATCCATTCACATCCCTCCCTCACCAATTTCGCCATCAAAAGGTTCAACTTTCTCCTCACTTTTTCGATCGAACGAGATTGGTCTGCACTTGTTAAAACACTTCTAGATATGCTTGTGGAGAGAAGCATAGAGGGAGATGGTAGCGTAGTGGAAGAATCCTTGGAGATGCTACTAGAAGTTCAGCTCTTGAGTAGAGCAGTGAAAAGAAAGTGCAGGAAAATGGTTGATTTGCTTCTCAACTACTCCGTAAAGGGAAGTAATAATGAATCAAAGAGATACCTTTTCCCTCCAAATTCAGCAGGCCCTTGTGAGGTTACCCCCTTACATCTTGCTGCATCCTCACTGGACTCTGAAGACATGGTTGATGCACTGACCAATGACCCCCAGGAGGTAAAAAACACTATTTGAGAACCTAGAATACTTATAACTCTTACTCATGAACTATAGAGTTTTTAGCAGCATGTCGAATCTGTTGATTACATAGCTGGCTCAGATATTTCTAGTGTCTGAACTAATTTGATTGGCCATATATAGTACTGATACATACAACGTCATTGTATACCATAATGATTCACTGCCTTGGGCTCCCTTGAAGTTATAGATAATCCTCAAACCGACTCCTCTCCATTACCAATTAAATGTTCTTCTAATTTATAACCAATTCATTAGTGATCGAGTAAAAAATCTCATTTATCAGTTGCCTTTGTTTATATGAAACAGATAGGGTTGAACTGTTGGAATTCACTTATTGATGAGAGTGGCCAGTCACCATTTATGTATGCATCAATGAGGAACAACCATACATACAACAAACTGGTGGCCAGAAAGCTCGACGACAAAAACAATCAACAAATTTCGATATCTATTGGAAATCCAGGAGTTTCTACTAGTTTCCATACAGTGGTAGCGAAAACTTGTGCGCGCTGTTCTTTAATGGATGCCCATCACTCCAAACCGATTGTTCGTACTCGGGGATTACTCTATCGACCCTACATCCATTCGCTGCTTGGAATTGCTGCAGTTTGCGTTTGTGTGTGCTTGTTAATGAGAGGTATGCCAAGAGTTAGTACTGCTCATCCCTTCACGTGGGAGAAACTTGAGTATGGCCCGAGGTAAAGACCAAGCATCCTATCTGAAGAATATGAAATCTAAAAGCTTAAATAGGGACGGTATGGATCCTTCAAAAATCAAAAAAATAAGGTGGAGGATAGATTCAAGAGGATACAAATCAAGAGACAGTGGCTTAAGGGTTTGGATTGCACTTTGTAATTTATAGAATGCCTACTACTTATCGTCATTGTTTTGTTGTTTTTCCATCCCTTAATTTTTATGTGTTTGGTTATAAGTTGATGGGCGGTTGGGTTCTACATATCTACAGCTGGGTTATGCTCTTTCCAATTGCATATTATACGCATACTACCTGTACTTCTTATTCAAATCTAATTTTTCATGGATACAAATATATGTATCGATGTTTCTCCTCATGTGCACAATTTCTCCAAATTTTCGTTGCAGGTATTACAAATCTGTTAAATGTTTGTTAAATGTTTATCCTCTTGGCCATTTTGTTTTGGAATTATAAGTTTTTGTTATCTCAATTCCCAAGTAAATCAGAGGAATTAATTAATTATCCTCTTGTGAAACTAATAAAGGGGGTAGGCATAGTGGTAAATGATTTAACCAGAAGGTGTTTTTATTTATTTATTATTATTTATTCTTCTTAATTTTGATTTCCAAGTGCCTTCTTTACAAGATTTACTGTACAAGAGATTTACAGTAAGAACCTCTTTTTGAGGTGTTCTTTTTATATAAAAATAACCTCTTGTATAAACCTCTTATAAGAGATTTCTGTTCTTTTTTCACCTCCTACAAGAGCCTATATTACCCCAAAGTCTATATCACCCCAAAGTATAAAAACTAATTCAAATTTAGACTAGCTTCTAACGAAAGCATTACTAATTGTGAGCTTCTGCACTTTTCATTGAAGATGTGCAAAACGTTCAATTCAATTTCCTGTAATATAGACTGCAGGAACAAAGTTTGAATTTGTGCATTGAAGAACTCCTAAGCAGAACAGCATATTACATGTTTTTTCCAAAAAATAAAGGAACTATTATTAATGTAAAAAATTAAAAGTTACACATAAGCAACAAATGGCCTTCATTTGGCCAGTGTATAGAGACGAAACTATTACATAAATTCATTGGAATTTTTGAATGAATGAGAACCTCCAGAAGTTCCAAAGAATGTCAGTAAATACTTTGACAATGAAAAAGTATAAAAATGAACCCAACAATTTGACTAAAATTTCACTTTCTTAAGTCTACATCGAAGCCGCGCAGCCTCTCCATAACAGTGTGAATCCGATCTGAGATGTTGGTGTAGAGCCATCTTTGTTGTGCATCATTGAGCCCATCAGGAGAAGGTAGGTTGCCACCTAATACTATGAGGGAATGAACCTTGAGGTATAGTCATGGCTTTCTACCTCAAGCTTTGGATATCAAACTGTATCAGTTTTCCTATAACAATTTTGATGTCCTTATTGCAGAGAGGGAATGGAGGCCTTCTGCCAAAAAATGATTTCTCGGGCATCACCTGAGAGTAATCGGGAATAATATTCAGTTATGTGCAGTACAATATGCGCATAAAGAGAAACTTATGTACAAAAGATAATAAAAGTATAGACTTTGGTGTAATATAGACTTTTTAAGTGATAGAAGTCTTATAAGAATTTGAAAGAGGCTACTAGAAGTCTTTTAGGCTTATAAGAGATTTTGGAGAAAATGTCTTATGAGAGGTAAAAAAAGAACGCTAAAAATACTCTTGTAAGAGGTGGAGCACCTCTTACAAGAGGTAAATCGCTTATAAGAGGAGAAAAAGAACACTACCTTAGCCTTCTTCATTATGGACCTTGCTCTCGAATGGCCCAGTTCGGCCCTATCAACTGACAAACGATTGGTGAACACAGCCACTTTCCCTCCCTCTTTCAACTTCAAATTTAACTCAATTCTCTCTCGCTCTCTCTCTCCATCCACAAACTCTCTACAACGGCCATGAACCGCTTCTTCCCTTTTCTCCTCTTTTCCTCGCTTTTCTTCACAACCTCCTCAAACCCAAATTCTAACTGCCCCTTCCCTCAATTCCCTTCCCCTTCGGCCTCGCCCCTGACTGCTCCCTCCCTGGCTTCCATCTCTCTTGCTCCAACCACCAACCATTCCTTTCCAACCTCCGAACAAATCCGTATTGACTCCACCCCCTTCATCACCTCTGATTGTGCCACAGGGAACAGCAGCCTCGCCTGTATCTCCGTTCCGGAAAGCGCTCCTTTGGTGATCTCCTCATCCTCTAATCGTTTCTTGGCTGTCGGATGCGACACTGTCGCTATCGTCTCTTATCTTAATGGCCGGTCAAGTGCCGAATGTCTCTCAGTTTGCACGCGCAGACGCGGGCTGTATTGCAGAATCTACCACAACTCATAGTGCTAATAGCGGAAACACACCACAAGTAATAGAAACTACAAAGACTTTGATAAACCAAGAACAAGCCACCACGATATATGCAAGGTCTCATAAGAATACAATCAATATGCAGAGATAACCAATACTTCTTATTCCCCAAGAATACAAAGATTACAAAAGATATTACAACTCTTAATCTCTCTCCATTACCTTTGAAACACTCGGTACAATCCCCTCTTGAAGTTGAACAATGATAACGGCTCACCAATTCTCTCTCATCGGTTGATACAAATCCTAGAGTCCACAGCCATATTTATAGCCCACAAGTAAACCCTAAAAGATAAACACAAATTCAGATTATTGGGCCTTAAACTCGTCAGCCCAAATAACACACAGTGTCGCTGTCGGTCGATCGCACCCCCAGGTCGGTCGGCCGTAACATGTAAAGTTCACTCCTGAAGCCCTGGTCGGTCAACTACACGGTCGACTGTCCCGCTCTCTATTGAACCTTGTACACTCGAAGATATGTAGCAGCCTAGTTGCGGTCGGGTGGTCGATCAACCACACCCCAGGACAGTCGACCGCAACTCTCCAGCTGCACTTCTTCTAGCTGCTGTTGCATTCTCTTGCTGTCTTTGTCTTCTCCTCTTCTTCTCCAACTTCAAGTACTCCGTGCCTACGTGTATTTGAGGCCACAATTATAACAATCTCCCACTTGGACTAAATACACAACACTTCAAAGTTAATGTAATCTTTACCTCGCACTATCTTTGCCAATCCCCCCTTTCATGGAAGACTCAAGTACTCCTCACTCTCATGAAGAACATTTCTGCCATTCCATCACGTGGAGTGCACCAACCACCACTCATTGCCTCATGAAGAATGTGCTCCACTAATCGCATAGAGCACGAATACTTGAGAAACAATCTTCCGTGTTACAATACTCCCCAACTCGCAGAATCTTCATTAACACTGAACATGGTTCAAAGCCTCTCAATGCATCCTCTGCACTCGAAGACTCCGTGGACGACACTTCTAAAATATTCGCAGACTGTTCAACCCCTACCCATTGCGGTTACCCTCATCAACATCACCCCGCATATCGATACCAGTGCTCTCTACCTTACAAGAGCAACTTGGAGCTTCGATTGCCATATCGCAAAGTACCCTTACCGCAGCAACGTCTTGCCCTCTAGGATCACTTTCATGACCAGCAACTCCCACTAAATTAGTAACTTCCCCTCCATAATTGAAAGAACCCGGTTGCACCCTACACAACCTACTACTCGATTCCGGCTGAGAGTCAACTACAGGAGAAACGTCTCTCACGTTTCTATGCAAATACAACGTTCCTTCACGCTTTCCTTTTACAATCACCCTTGAACCTGCAGCTATATGCCACTCCCCACTACTAACTGTAGTAGACAACCTTTTTTGTCTAGCATTCCAATCGAGATAAGAATTTCCTTCAAGTCTGGAACATGCCTTGTCTCCTGCAAGACTGTGATCATCATTGGTTTTCACACGAACAGTATCAACTCCTTGTACAGGACACCGGTGACTTTTTTCCACGATCACATCTCCAAAGAACCCTTCTTGTAGTCATCAAACACATCTCTCCTTGGAGTGCAATGAAAAAAGCTTCTGAATCAATACACCAATCTTGAGTGCCCAACTCGACCCGAGCTGATAAGCATAACTCTTTAACAAACCCTACTTGAGCTTCCTTAGGATATCTCTCTTCAATTTTTTCTACTTCCTCTTATATAAGCCTTGCAACTGTGCATCATATGACATCTCTTATGACAATACCATCACCTAGGCCCATGTCTCCCATCATTGTCATCAAACTCACTCTCAGATGAACTACTCTGATCCTTTCTTCTTTGACTGCTCTTAGATCTCCCATGTCTCCTCTCAACAAACATTGCGAAATCTCAAGAAGTTGATGATAAATATCCCCCATTTCTCATCCTTCTCATCTCCTCATTTAGAATGCTACTCACCACATCCTGTAGAGTCGTCGAATCTTTCATAGTTCCTGTAATAGTCTGTTCCACCATACCATAACTATCGGGTAAAGTAGATAGAAGTAACAATGACTGTCCCCTTTCTTGAAAACTTCAAACCTGCAGCTTCCATCTAGTTATAAACTATACAGTAATTGTTCACATGTTCCGCTACTGAACCTGTAAGCCCTGTTTTTCCAAATACATATTTTCTGAATATTTTCTGTATTTTAACTAATTATAAATTCACTTTGTTTTGAAATTTTTTTGGATATTTTATTAAAGCGTTTTCTAATCAAAAACTATATTTTGTTCGAATAATGACATAATTTAATTTCTGTTCCTAATTGATCGGTTATTTGTAATTTTACTCACTTTAAAATTTAAATGTATTATTGCTTTTGGGTTATTTTGATAAATGTATATTTTATTATTATTATTATTATTATTATTATTATTATTATTATTATTATTATTATTATTATTATTATTATTATTATTATTATTATTATTATTATTATTATTATCTTATCCTTGTGATTTTACTATTGTTATTATTGTTATTATTAGTATTATATTTTTTTTGTAAAGCCCGAATATACTTATTTAATTATATTTTATTATTCGATTTGATGTATGTTTATACGTATATTTTTAAAACTCATTTTAAGCTCTTATTGGATTTTAAATCCTAAAACTCTATTTTCCCTAATGAATTCTACCCAAACCCTTTTGCTTATTGGATCATACCCTATTCAAACCCATACCCTACCCTATTTATATAAATACCCTAATTAAACCTAACCCTAGCTAAACCCTAATCCCAATACTATTTTACCCTAGCAGCCGTTTCCTCTCCCTTCTCCCCTACCTCCCGCTCTCTCTTTCTCTTTACCCACTCTTCCACCCACTTGTGCCACACCTCGCCTCTCCCTCGCGACGCCCAGCCGCCGTGTCGTCCTCAGCCGCTCACCTCCCTGCTCCCCTTCCTCCCCTCGTCGGCAGCCAGAGCGCCGCCTTTGAGAGAATGCACCTCGGCGCGTCGTGACCCACCTTCAGTCGACACCAGCAACCAGTCGCCTCGCAACCCCCTTATCGCGACTCCACATGCAATAGCAGCCGACGCCCTGACTACACCAGCCTCCTCTCCCTCGGCAGCACCCCTCCACAGTGCCTCTGTCTTTCCCCTGCGCTGCGCCCTATTGACGACATAGCCAGCCAACATCGCAGCACGCTTCCCGCCTGTGTGTGCTTCTCTGCTGAGCCATGACGACCACCGCCTCGCGCCTCCTGCGCCGACCGCAGCAGCCCCTCAACCTGTCCCCCCTTCGGTGCCGCCCCTGTGCGCCATCCATCGGTCACCGCCTTGCTGCCCCTGTGCGCCGTCCACTGGTCACCGCCTTGCCGCCCTGTGCCGATCACAGTGCAGCTCCATTGCTGGGTGACTAGGTTTTGATCAATTTTGATTGTGGGCCGTCGGATCTACTTTGATCATCATCTTGATCGTCACCATCGGGGTGATCTTGGCCGTTCGATCGCGATCATCATCACCTTGATCTGGACCGTCCGATCTTGTTGATCTTGATCTCATCCGTGCCGATCCGCCCGATCGTTATTTGATCATCTTGATCTTGATCGTCATCGTGATCTGTTCGTTGGTTTGTGTTCGTGATTGGTTTTTGTGTTTGTTCGATTCGTTCGTTGTGTCCGTGTCGGGATTTGTTCCCGTTATTCTTCTGTCGGATTCATTGTCTACACCCCAAGGCAAGTATCTTTTTGTACATTTCGTTTTCTAGTACAAGCTTTTCCATGAAAATACTGCAAGTAGATTGTGAATGTAACTCATCTTGTTTATCGTTGATGATCTCAAGTTTCGCCTTATCTATTACATGATCTAAGAGGCACAACCCTTCGTTGATACACTTGTTCACAACTAGTATAATTTTGATACATTTCATGCAAAAAGTGTCTTATTTGGTTTCTGTTCCGTCTTGGCTTGCTGTTTCGACCCCGATAACACTATAATTTGAGCTTGAGTCCTGAATATGAAATGTAGTCCTAAGTATCTAGTTGCCGATAACATTCAGAATTTTTGAATTTCAAGTTACTGTTTAGGCGATATCACAGTTTTACTGCTGCTGTGTTGGTAATCGCAGATTCATAAAAAAATGTTGCACCACTTTGGTTTACATTTATTTTATCTATGCTACCAGTAAGTAAATGACTTGAAATTTTGCATGTTAATCCTAGACACCCTAGAGAAAATTCTCTAATTTTCTTAGAATTAATTAATGAAGTTTCAAACCTGTTTCATATGTATAAACTCAGTTTTATAAATTCTGGCTGAACACAAATGCTGTATGGTTTGCTGTTTTGACATCGATTTCCATAACTTTTATGTGTCTTAATTATATGCATTGGAACCGGACAAGAGTCTAGTTTCTAGGCCTTCTGATGGATCCACATTTTCTATCTTGTAGCAACGGAAATCGCAGTTTTGGTGCAGCAACGTCATGTTGTCCAGAACTGAAATTCTCGTAGTTCTGATAATCTTAATTTGTGTTGACCGTCGAATATGTTTTATAATTATCTTAAACTTCTTCCATATTCTTGGTCATATTTACTTGACCTGTTTCGCACATTTTCATGCTTGTTTGATGATAATAATAAACAATAAACCGGGGTTCAAGGAAAAGACCATAGTAGTGGACAATATAGGTAAGTGTACTCGGAAGGAGGCCCATGTTTCCCACTTGATACATGCTTCATGAACTAGTTATATTATTATTCGATTCATGAACTAGTATATTATTTGATTCATGAACGAGTATATTATTAATCGATTCATGAAATAGTATATTATTTGACTCATGAACAGTATATATTGATTCATGACTTGTCTTGTTATGACTTGACACATGAACTAGTTATATGATTACTCGATTCATGAGCATGGCTTGCTTGATACTTGATACCTGAGTACACCGTCCTATAAAATCCACCACTAGGCCTAAACGTAACTGATTGTATGTAGCAACCATGTAGTAAAAGTATGGATGCATGAAGTGCTACCTAAATAGAATTAAACATTAGACTTAAGATTATTATCACTTATACACACTTGATACCCTACTTGATGCTCATTACTTGAGACTCGTTACTTGAGACTTATTACTTGAGACTTGTTACTTGACACTTGTACGTGATACTTGTTACTTAATGCTTGATACCATTACATATTTACTTGCCACTTGTTCTACTACTAGTACTTGTTACCCAATCTTGTCACTTGAGTTGTCTTTCTTGCTAGCTAGTTTCTTGAATCCCACTACTTGTTGCATCCCTATTATATCATGTTATACATTCTTGATTCCAAATCTTATTTCGTATTTCTTGCACTCGTTTTCATGCCCATGCTTGTACTATTCGCGGTTCTAACTTGCACTAAGGACGTTTGTCTTGTTTTCTCTATTTTTCCTTTTTATATTTATATATATAAAGACTTTGGAGACAAATTGCCTGCTGGAATTGGTGAGCAGACGTTCTAGGTTTCGCTTAGGAAACTAGCTAATTATCTTGTATATGAGTTTATTTCTTTTTGTTGCTACTTGAATCTTGTAACAGGCTTATAGTCCCGAGTTTTTCTTTTGATCCAGATTTGAAAACTATTTGGAATATTATTATTTTGTTTCAATTATTTCTGTTGATTAATAAATTATTCATGCATGCGTGGTTGTGTATATTTTGTTATATTTCTTGTTATGATGCTGAGTAGATCCTATAGCTTGTGAATGATGAAAATCATTTGCTGGGCTTCGTCACGTGCTCGTACTCCGTATTTTTGGGAAGCGGGGCGTGACGAAACCCCCTCCCTTCAACTTCATATTAATCAATTCTTCAGATGAAAATTTTGATTAGATGCCAATGGTTTCTCATACATATCCGTAAAAATCTCCATAGCCTCCTTTGTGGTCTTTGTATTCGAGATATGAAACGCCTTCCTACTCAGCCCCAACAGAATCTACCCAAGCACATTCTGATCCAAATGATCCACTCTGTCAAGACCTTCGCATCCTTGTTTACATCTTCCAGTTTCTCATCGAACAACGGACCATCTAGATCTTTCTAACGAAGATACGCTATCTCCTCTTGAAGTTGAACAATAAAATACAAAGATTATTAAAGAGATTACAATTCTCAATCTCTCACCCTCACCTTTGAAACACTCGGCACAATCTCCTCTTGAAGTTGAATAATGATAACGGCTCACCAATTCTCTCTCATCGGTTGATACAAACCCTAGAGTGTACAACCATATATATAGCCCACAAGTAAACCCTAAAAGATAAACATAAATTTAGATTATTAGGCCTTAAACTCGTCAACCCAAATAACACACAGCGTCGCTGTCGGTCGACCGTGTTGGAATTAATTTTTGCTGATTTTTCGGGCTGGATTCTGGCAGGCTCCGGCCACCAGCGGCACCGGAAAATAATTGGATTGCGATCCTCTCATCGAGTACTATTCCGTGGTGTACTCATTTGCCAAAAACGAATTCCATATGAATAAGAAATGTTGGTCCAAATTTGGGTACTCAAAATGTACTAACTTGGAAACTTGGAGAAAATTGATAGTCTCATATCGAAAATGGGGAAAGATTTTTCGTAATATATATACTAAAAAAATTGGACTAAAGGGCGTGGCCTGGGGGTTACCACTACTGTGTAGTGGAGAGAGGATTTAGCCAAAATGACAAACACACATGTGCGCCGACTTAGCCAAAATGACAAACACACATGCGCGCGCCTGGCCCGGCCTGGGCCCGGCCGCGGCCTCGGCTTCAGCTCGGCTTGGTCTGGCCTGGCTCTGGCTTAAATTTTTTTTTTAACTGATGAGGCTTTTCATATTCAGTAACTGGTACCACTATTCTGTAACAGCAGAGTAATGGCTCATCAGTTATGAATTTGAACCACCACTCTGCTGTTGTAGAGTAGTTGAATCTAAACCACCACTCTACTGTTGCAGAATAGTGAACCATTACTCTGCTGTTACAGGATAATGGGTCTCCTATCAGTTACTCTATTTTCTCCTATAAGACTAGTAAGTCTTGTCTGCTAGTGGAACAGCTTTTCAGTAATCCGAATTCCACTTCTTCTTCTTCCTCTATGTCACTGAGAGTACAACACAGAAACTGTTCGCTGAAATCTCTGTAGCAAGGGTGCTACTTTTTAGGGAAAGGTAATACAGTTGTATCCTGGGAGGCAAATCGCCAGCAACTGTCACACTACGGGGCAAATTTTGCTTTAAGAAGAGAGATCTTAATCTCGACTCTGTATAAAGCTTTTGGTTTGTTCTTTTCTTTCTGTAAATTCTGTTCTTCACAAATATTGTTAGCAAATTTCTAATTTATAAAATTCGAGTTCTAATAATCTTAAAGCAAAATTTTTCCTCGGTTCTAACAGTTTTTTTGTGAAGATCTTTTACAGGTACTATTATCATCTCGAAAAAACAACTAACAGTTCTGTTTTCAACTCTTTCAGAATATGGAAAACACACAGATCAAAGGTGTCAGTGGTCTTATCAGTGCCGAAATACCAGTGACCCAAAATGTGACTGCACAATCGGTTGCGGCACATTCGGTCATTCTGCCCACACATATTACTGTAGGAGAAAAACCTGAGAAGTTTAACAGAACTGGATTCAAGAAGTGGCAGGAAAAGATGCAGTTCTACATGACCACCTTCAAACTGGACAGGTTTCGCACTGAATCTGCCCCAATGCTGGCACCAATGGATGCACACTCCATTGCTGCGGTTGATGCATGGACTCAGGGTGACTACCTCTGCAGGAACTACATCCTGAATGGCTTGGTAGACCCTCTGTACAACGTCTATTGTGTCTTCAAGATGTCCAAACTCCTGTGGGGGTCTTTGGAGAAGAAGTACAAAATAGAAAACGCCGGGTCCAAGAAGTTTGTAGTTGGTAAATTTCTGGACTACAAGATGGTTGACTCCAAAACGATTGAGTCAAATCCAGGAACTGCAGGTCATAATGCATAAAAATGCTGCAGAGAACATGACGCTGTGCGAGCTATTCCAGGTTGCAGCGTTCATCGAGAAGCTTCCGCCTGGATGGAAAGACTTCAAGAACTACCTCAAGCACAAGCGAACGGAGATGTCTCTTGAAGACCTCATTGTCAGGTTGCGGATCGAAGAGGAGAATCGCAAGGCTGACAGGTCCTATGGAAATCAGTCCATAGAAAAGGCCAACGTGGTGGAGCACGAACAGAATGGCAAGAAGAGAAAGTTCTTGCCACATGCCTCAAACAAAAATCCTCCTGCAAAGAGGTTTGCTGGGAAATGCCACAAGTATGGTAAGCTGGGGCACAAAATTTCTGATTGCCGCAGTAAGGACAACAACAACCATGCAGGAACTGGACATGCAAAAGGGAATGAAAAATCCCATGCACACATAGCTGAGAACTTGTCCACTGGTCTCTCTGACTTAGACCTCTGTGCTGTAGTATCAGAGGTAAATCTTGTGGGAAGCAATCCTCGTGAATGGTGGTACGATACTGGGGTCACCAAGCATATCTGCTCGGACAAGGAGATGTTCACTTCATACCAGAAGTGCAACAAGGATGAATAGCTGTTCATGGGTAATTCTTTCACCTCCAAAATTGTAGGAACTGGAAAGATAGTGCTGAAGATGACTTCAGGCAAGGAACTAACACTTACAAATGTGTTGCATGTTCGAGATATTAGAAAGAACTTGGTATCAGGCTCTTTGTTAAGCAAGAATGGATTTAAGATTGTTCTTGCTTCTGATAATTTTGTATTGTCAAAAAATGGGGTGTACTTGGGTAAATGATATGTAAAGGATGAACTGTTCATGTTTAATGTAATGACAGTCATTCCTAAAACTATTGTTCCTGTTGTTCCCAATGTTAATGAAATAACTCCTATTGCCTATGTTGTTGAGTTTTCTTCTCTTTGGCATGAAAGACTAGGCCATGTTAATATCAATTCTATGCGCAGATTAATTAACATGAATTTGCAACCAAAATTTAAGGTAGACAACTCCGAAAAATGTGAAGTTTGCACGGAGGCTAAACTCACTAAAACTCCAACACGTTATGTAGAAAGAAACATAGAAAGTCTAGGTCTAATTCACACAGATCTGTGTGATTTAAAATACGTACAGACCAGAGGTGGCAAAAAATACTTTGTGACATTCATAGACGATTGCACAAATTTCTGTTATGTATACTTGTTACATAGTAAAAATGGGGCTTTGGATAAATTCAAAGAATATAAACTTGAGGTTGAGAATCAACTTGGAAAAATAATTAAAATCGTTAGGAGTGATAGAGGAGGAGAATATGATGCACCATTTAATATGTTCCGCTCTGAACATGGAATAGTTCATCAGACAACTGCTCCTTACTCACTCGAATCAAATGGTATTGTCGAGCTCAAAAACCGAACTCTAAAGGAGATGATGAATGCCTTGTTGTTGAATTCTAGCTTACCCCAAAATATATGGGGGAAAGCATTGCTGACTACCAACTACATTCTCAATAAAATACCTCACAAGAAAACTGGCAAGGCACCATACGAACTATGGAAAGGTAACGTACCTTCGTATAAATACCTCAAAGTATGGGGGTGTGTAGCAAAAATGGCTGTACCTAATCCAAAACAGGTCACCATCGGACCTAAGATAATTGATTACATATTCATAGGCTATGCACACAATAGTATTGCATATCGGTTCTTGGTATACAAATCAGATATACCAGATATCCATGTGAATACAATAATGAAATCAAGGAATGCTTCATTCTTTGAACACATGTTTTCGTGCAAGGATACTACGTATCCCAAACGTACATGTGAACAAGGGAATGCAAGCACTTTGGTTTATGAACCAAAACATGATAATGATGAGCCTAGACGAAGTAAATGGGCTAGAACATCAAAATTATTTGGTCCTGACTTTGTAACGGCCTTTCTGTTAGAGAATGAGCCCAGAACTTTCAAGGAAGCCATGTTTATGCCTGATGCTCCTATGTGGAAGGAAGCAATCAAAAGTGAAATAGAATCCATTATGCAAAATCATACATGGGAGTTAATCGATTTGCCTTCTGAATGTAAAGCTCTAGGATGCAAATGGATTTTCAAACAAAAATTGAAACCAGATGGTTCAATAGAAAAGCATAAGGCGAGACTTGTGGTACAAGAATTTAGGTAAAAGGAGGGCCTAGACTTTTTTGATACATATTCCCCAGTTACAAGAATAACTTTCATAAGAATGTTGATAGCTATTGCAGCTCTACGTAACCTGGAAATACATCAAATGGATGTTAAAACTGCATTTCTAAATGGGGACTTAGAAGAAGAAATATACATGAAATAACCTGAGGGTTACGTAGTTCCTGTACAGAAAAATAAGGTGTGCAGGCTTGTAAAATTCCTATACGGACTGAAACAAGCTCCCAAGCAGTGACATGCAAAATTTGACAATATTATGATGTCAAATGGTTTCAAAATAAATGAATGTGATAAGTATATCTACATCAAAGATACTCCAAATGGATACATTCTGGTGTGTCTGTATGTAGACGACATGCTCATTATTGAAAGCAATAACGACATTATCAAACAGACTAAGAGCATGCTTAGTGGCAAGTTTGATATGAAAGATTTGGGAGTTGCAGACATCATACTAGGAATCAAAGTATCCAGGACGTCTGAGGGAATTACTTTATCTTAAGCTCATTATGCTGAGAAAGTATTTGAAAGGTTTAAGAATTACTCGAATGGAACTATCAAAAGTCCTGTGGATCCCAGTCTTCTCTTGTTCTAGCACATTCGGTAAATGTACTAAGCCGCTACACAAGTAATCCATGACGAAGTCACTGGAAAGGAATAACTAGAGTATTGAACTACCTGCGACATACTCAGAGTTATGCGATGCATTACACCAGATATCCAGCAGTACTAGAAGGCTACAGTGATGCCAACTGGATATCAAACTCCAAGAACTCAAAATCCACAAGTGGATATGTCTTCATACTTGGTGGTGCAGCGGTATAATGGAAATCCTCTAAACAAACGTTATTGGCCAGATCCACCATGGAATCTGAGTTTATTGCTTTATACAAAGCGGCTAAGGAAGCAGAATGGCTTCGAAGCTTTTAAGAGGATATTCCTATGTGAAAAAAAGCAGTGCCTGTTTTATGTGTACACTGTGATAACCAATCGGCTATAGCACGAGCACTAAGTTGTATGTATAATGGTAAGTCTCATCATATTAGAAGGCGGCACAAAACCATTAGACAACTGCTCTCAAATAGAGTAATCTCTATAGAGTATATAAAATCGGCCGACAACCTAGCGGATCCATTTACTAAAGTTTGTCGTGAGAGCAAGTTGTAAGATCATCAAGAGAAATGGGTTTAAAGCCTATAACGAAAGAGGATACTTGATGGAAACCCTTCCTAGGAATTGGAGATCCCAAGATCTAGGTTCAAGGGGAAAACCAAATCTTGTTGAATCGACGTGAACACTAAGAGATTAAAATCTCGTACCAACTCTTAGGATGATAAAACAGTGCTGCCTGCAAGGTGTAAGGATAAGCTTGGCTTTTAATGATTCTCATAGCTTTGAAATACAAGTGGGGTATGGCAGATACGGAGATACCCTTTATGGGCAATCACCTTGTGAGTGTGAAATGGGACCGTTTCTAGGAGAATGAAGAGAGGCTACATTCTCCAAGTTCACTCACGATTAACGAGAGTTGTTCAAGGCCAAAATGAACACAACAAGAGAACATAGTTCTGTAAGGAGATGAAACTGTGTGATAGTTATTGTCTAGGTTCACATCAAAGCCCAGGTAGTTCAAGACATCATGTTCACTACCTGGTCAAGTGAATCCAATAGCTACTTACTAAGGATGGTTCAAAGTTGAAAAATTACTAGCATTCCTGATGCAGTAAATTTTCGATTGTACTTTCAGAGTTTTTCTGTCATGTCTTTTTATGTCGTGTCTGGATTACATAGTCTGGTAATTTTCATTCATGTGGAGGATTGTTGGAATTAATATTTTCTGATTTTCTGGGCCGGATTCCGGCAGGCTCCGGCCACCGGCGGCACCGAAAAATGATTGGATTGTGATCCTCTCGTCGAGTACTATTCCGTGCTGTACTCATTTGCCAAAAACGAATTCTGTATGAATGCGAAATGTTGGTCCAAAGTTGGGTACTCAAAATGTACTAACTTGAAAATTTGGAGAAAATGGATAGTCCCATATCGAAAATGGGGAAAAGTTTTTTCTAGTATATATACTAAAAAAATGGACTAAAGGGCGTGGCCCGGGGGTTACCACTAACGTGTAGTGGAGAGAGAACTTAGCCAAAATGACAAACATACACGCATGCGCTCGCGCGCCCGGCCCGGCCCCGGCCCCGGCTTCGGCTTGGCTTGGTCTGGCTTAATTTTTTTTCCCCAGTCAATTTTTTTTCCCCCAGTACACTGATGAGGCTTTTCACATTCAGTAACTGGTACTACTACTCTGTAACAGCAGATTAATGACTCATCAGTTATGAATCTGAACCACCACTCTGCTGTTGCAGAGTAGTGGACCATTACTCTGCTGTTACAGAGTAATGGGCCTCCCATCAGTTACTCTATTTTCTCCTATAAGACTAGTAAGTCTTGTCTACTAGTGGGACAGCTTTTCAGTAATCTGAATTCCACTTCTTCTTCTTCCTCTGTGTCACTGAGAGTACAACACAGAAACAGTTCGCTGAAATCTCTGAAGCAAGGGTGCTGCTCTTCAGAAAAATGTAATACAGTTGTATCCTGGGAGGCAAATCGCCAGCAACCGTCATACTACAGAGAGAATTTTGCTTTAAGGAGAGAGATCTTAATCTCGACTCTGTATAAAGCTTTTGGTTTGTTCTTTTCTTTCTGTAAATTCTGTTCTTCACAAATATTGTTAGCAAATTTCTAATTTATTACCGCACCCTCAGGTCGGTTGACCGTAATGTGTAAAGTCCACCCTTGAAGCCTTGGTCGGTCGACTGCACGGTCGACTGTCCCGCTCTCTGTTGAACCCTGTACACTCGAAGATACCTAGTAGCCTAGTTGCGGTCGGGTGGTCGGTCGAGTGCAGCCCAGGACAGTCGACCGCAACTCTCAGCTGCACTTCTTCTAGCTGCTGTTGCATTCTCTTGATGTCTTTGTCTTCTCCTCTTCTTCTCCAACTTCAAGTACTCCGTGCCTACGTGCATTTGAGGCCACAATCATAACAGGCTGGGTTTTGGGAGGCTGCTGTTCCGGAAGGGAAGAGGTACTTGGGATTGGGAGTAGGGAACATGTTTGGGTATAAGAATGTTTCCGGGTTAGGCAATTGTAGTTACGGTTTTGTGGTGGAGGGAGGGGCTGAGTTCAGAGAAAGGGAGGGTTGGGGGAGTTTAGGGAGATGGTGAGGATTGCGATTGGGTTGGATTGGGAGATTGATGGTGTCAAGTGTTCACAGTGCGGGGAGAATGGGTATTGTGTGAGGAGAATGAAAATAGGTATCTTTGTTATTGCTTGGAAGGGTTTTATGGCAATCCTTGTACTAATGGCTCCAGTGGTTGTCAAGGTAATATATATTTTCCAATTATTAATGCAGTTTATAAACAATTTGCTTCTAATTTCTTGTGATCAATATGCAGATATTAATGAGTGCTTGAATTCTGATGCAATCCCGTGTGTTTAAAAAGCGAGTTGCCATTATAAAGTTCCTGGTTATAAATGTCAATGTCCATTTGGTTGTACTGGAGATGGAACGAAACAAAGGATCAGGCTGCAAAAGAATCTTCTCAATTTTCAGAATCTGTTCTTGGTACAAAATACACACCCACCCCCTCTTTTCCTTACTCGTGTTCAAAACTGCATCTTTCTAATTGGCTAATTGCTATATTACCTTTAATTCAGGTTTTAGTTTACTTGTTGGATTAAGCATATCATGTGGGCTCTGGTTCTACTCTGCCACGAAGAATCGCGCTCTAATCAAGCTCAAAGAAGAGCACTTCCGAAAGAATGGTGGTCTACTGCTAAAACAACATGTTTCCCACCGTAAAGGTGCTCAAGATTGTGCTAGAATTTTCTCCGCAGAAGATCTCCAAGTGGCTACCAAATGGCTACAACAGCAACAGAATTTTACGAACTGGAGGGTATGGTACAGTCTACAAGGGAATTCTCGAAGATGGTACTGAAGTTGCCATCAAGAAGTCCAAAGTAATCGATCAAACCCAGATCAATTTGTTCATCAATGAGCTTGTCATCCTCTTCCGGATCAACCATCGCAATGTAGTCCAGCTCTTGGGTTGTTGTTTAGAAACTGAGGTGCCAATGTTAGTATATGAATTTATTGTTGGATATATTGGTATATTCTCTCTATATAAATATAGCACGTGCATATGTGTAACACGTGTAATGAACGTACAATTAATTGGATATTGGAACACGGGTTTGTGGGCTTATAACCCGATACCCAAACCAGTATTTAGGAATAAATACTGGCTTGTGATAGCAGTCTAGGTATTCCAATCTTGATACCTAGGGTGAATATCTCAAGCAACTTAGATCTAGAGATAAAATCCTATTTCCCAATTGTTAATTTCTCACAAAACCTAACAATTTTGAGATATTGTCTACAAATTAATTTGTGAGATTTGAGAGAAGAGATTTACCGGTCGTCGCCGTGCGTCGTGCGCCGTCATAGCCATCGAGGCCATCGTCACCGACGATCGCCATCTTGGTCGACGTCGTCGCTCCCATAGACGAACGCCACAACTCCTCGCCTCCTTCGTGCGAGGCCATCGACGATAAGGCGAGGCGTCGATCTGAGTTCGTGATCAGATCCAGCACTTGCTCCTAGTTGACGCCGCCGCCGGGCCTCCAGCGACCCGCCACCGCCCCTGACTCCGGCGTCGCCGCTAGCCATGGCGTCGCCGCTAGCCATTGCGTCACCATCGCCAGGCGCAAGGACGCCCCCGCTAGTCTCCTTCCTCTCCTCCGATCTGTGTGAGTGATCGGGTATGGATCTATCCCAGATCCGATTTGTTCATTGAGGATTTGGGTGTTTTTGTATGGGGGAAAAGATAAGATCCTTGTGTAGTTGAGAAATCAACTTGCTGTGATATTGCTTTGTGCATCAGATTTGGTGTTTCGGGGTCAAGAAAGGGGATCTTTGGTGCTCTTGGGATTGATCAGATCTCGACCTCAGATTGAGTCTATCTATTGGTGTGTAGTATTTTTGGGTGCAATACAGTATAGATCGGATTTGTTCCTAAACAGACTTGACTCTAATCAACTGAAGGGGAAGAGACGGTGAAAGATAAGTTCTTTACTTTCCTCATATTAAATTTTTGTTAAATATTTTGCTATGTGCTGGAAGTTCAAAACATTTGTTTTAAGTTTATGTTTTGAATTATAGAATTACTGTGATGCTAAGTGATTAAGTTAAAGAGTGTATTAATCACTTGATTAATTAAATACAAGTTGAACAGTTGTGTTTGGCTATGTGCTAAAACAAGATATCTATTTTGATAAGTTAAACTGTATGTTGACTATAAAATTCGGATCTCCAATAAAATTGTTGAGAATTAGAATGTGCTAATAATTTGTTTAATTGGCTAATCTTTAACAACTTGATGAATGTAGGAACTCTAATGTTACCTACAAATTGTGTATGTTGGAGATGATGGATATGCTTCACGGTTGAATAAGTCTGCACCACGCAGGCTTCTCCATCGAATTTGGAAAAACACTTCTAACTTGAAGTGTCGGTATGATCTACTTTCATTTTCTCAGTATTTTTCATGTGATGAATGTGTTAACGTTTTGTGCGTTTAATCATATATTGAGAGTTTTAGATCATAGTTATTCTCGCTCTGGAAAACTAGCATGTTTAGGGTTGTTAAGTGTTTTATCATACTATGTGTATAGATATTTTGACAAATCCATTATTTGCAGTTTGTGTGAGATTACATATTTGCTTCTCTAAAATTTAAAATAAAATAAAATTGTATAAGATGTATAACAAATGTCTGTAACTTAGGAGAGAGCATCTCTTAATGTAGAATATGACTCTACTAGTTACGTTGTATCCCCTCTCGTTCATTGTACTGTGTGTGCAAAGTTGAATTATAATATGTTAGTCATTATCTCATTTAGCGTTATGAAGATGATGAAGAACGAGTAAAGGAAAGAACTCTTTGCTCAATGTGTTTGAGCTAGTAGACATTGTAAGAACCATTAGAGAAAGCAAATAATTTTTGGAAAATGTGATAGAGTAATTTTGTATTAACTTTTATAAAGTGCATATATTGTCAATCGTATGTATAAGTTGAGTTTAACAAATGAGACAATTAATAATAATAGTTCTAATTGTGTTCTTGAACATAGCATAATTGGCTAAGATTTGATAACTATATATTCAATTGTTTGTGAGGAAATGTGATCTAATTATCAAAACTGTGGGGAAATGGAGTTAAAAGCTATTAAGTCAAAGCTTTAACATTCAAGTTGTTTTGAAATTTAGAATCACTATAAACTATATATTAAATTGTTTGTTCTTGTTAAAACTCATAACTCTACTCAATGATACTCCATTAAAATATGACAAATATGAAAGTTGTGCTCAGATTATAATCACTAGAAAATCATTTAGTATGGTCTCTAGGAGCACACAACTACTTGAGTCAATACATTCTGATATTTGTGATCTCAGTAGCTTTGTGACTAGATGAGACGATTGTTGGTCAGAAGTATTTAATCTCTTTTGTAGATGATTAATATAAGTCTGTCATATATATGAAGAATGAAGCACTTGTGTTTCTTAATGAATTAAAAATTATAGTTAAATGCTAAAAATCAAGGGTTCAGATTTAATAGAGGTGGTGAATATGTTTTAACAACTTTAGAGAAGTTTGCATTTGGCATAATCTCTAGAGCACTCTACTTACAACAGTCAAATGGTATTGATAAAAGTTAGAATCAAACACTTAGTGAAATGTTGAATTCTATATTATTAACTGTTGTTTGTCTTGTGTAATTATGAGTGATGTTGTATTGTTAATCATATCTCTAATGTGTTACTACACTCTAAATTGAATACACCTTGTAAATCATGGTATGAAAACACAAACAGTTTTGTTAAAGTGAAAATGTGTGTTGTGATACTTTTGTTATAGTACATGACCCTAGAAGGCCTAAAGTAGGACCTATAATAAATATTTGTGTGCTTAGAAAGTGCAGAATGTAGCTCTGTGGACAGATGTTGGATCTATCTAATTTGTGTTAGAAGAATCTAGACTTGCAAAGTTCTTTGAGGATATGTTCATCAAAGATAAATGTATGAAATAATCTAGTCCTACAGACATGTTCAATGATTCATTGTTGGAATCAAGAACTAGCCTTACTGACACTTGAAAACTTGAATGACAAATGAGCTAAGAAGAGTCTTTAGTAGACAATGAGATGATTCTGTGTCATACAATAATACTTTAATTTAGTTGATCTGCCGAAAGGGGCTAAAACTATAGTAAGTAAGTGGGGTTTTGTAGAAGAAACTTAATTTTGATTGTTCAGTAGCAATTTTAATGCTTTTTAGTAGCTAACAGATTGACTGAGAAAAATGGGATAGATTTATTTGATGTCTACTCACATGTTTGTCATATTGCTACAATAAGTATTTTTCTCACCCTTACATCTATTGAAAATTTTGTCATTCATAAAGGATAATTAAAAGGCTTTGTACTTGATATTTTGTACTGAACAGTTTTGTACTGGAAAACTTTGAACTAATATGTTTAGTGAACAAGATTTACAATATAGTAAAATCATTGTATGTTCTTAAAACATGTATAGCCAATAGATAAATAATTTGACAAATTTTTTAAAGAGCCTAGTATATGAATCAAGTAATTCAGATCAGCGCCTTCAACTTTATGGTGTGTCAAATATAGTGGCTATTATTTACTTGTTATGTTGACATGCAAGTTCTTGGAAGTGACCTCTCTATTACAAATAAAGTTAAAATTATGCTATCCAAAGAATTCAACACGAAAACCTAGGTACTGTGGACACCATAGGTATAAGGGTGAGTTTTCAGTTGGCAAGAGATAACTCTTAGCCAAACTCATCAAATCAAAATGTGTTTCAAAGTGGGGATATAGTGATTGAAAGTGTGTTTTGAAACACCTTATGGTTATGATAAAAGGTTGACACCTAATGATGGTGCAACTATGAGACAGGTAGATCATTCTAAAGGAATTGACAGTCTCATGTATACAAAGATCTGCACTAGAATAGACATAGCCTTTGAGGTAGGTATGATCTGCAGATTCACTAATAATCCCATACACATTTGAGTGCCTTTAAGAGGCTAATGAGATACCTGAGTGGTATTCAAGAGTTTGCTTTGTGCTACTCTAGTCATTCTTCGATTGAATGACTGACCTGATGCATTATGATGCTCAGAATTTAGTGAAAGTCGATAACTAGTAGATATGTGTTTACACTAGGAGAAACAGAATTGTTATGGAAACAAAAAGCAAACATGCACTGTGCTATCATCCATGAAATCAGACCTCTATGTGTAATCCTCTGCAGGGAAAAAGGCTGAGTGGATTGAAGAAATTGTTGCTAGTTATCCATTAAGAAGTTTAAGTAACTCTCTAATTCTGTTATGCGACTATCAAGCTACAATGCACTGTAGCTCATAACTCACTCTATAATAGTAAGAGGAGTATATTAAGGCTTAAAGAAGCCTAGTTGAACTTTCTCATAGATAAAGTGCAATTGCGACAAGTATGACTAATGCTCTTACTAAGAGACTTGAAAGTGATCTAATTATCAAAACTGTGGGGGAAAGTGGAGTTGAAAGCTATTGAGTAAAAAGCTTTAACATCCAAGTTGTTTTGAAATTTAGAATCCAATTGGAGCCATAGAGAAGTTCAAACTTAAGCATCAATTTTAGGCAGTTGGCATGTTTTAGATAATTTTGATGATTCGACATAAATTCCACGAATATATAATGTCATTCCAATTTTGATGGTATTATATATCTAGGAAATTTACTTAGAATAATCATATTATTCCAATACGAAACATGAAAACTTGTCGATGTGTTTCCGATGATTAAATTGTCCTAAATATCATTCCAATTTTGATGATATGTCTTTTATGGTTACATGTTTCATTTCAATTTTGATGATTCAATGTTAAACCATGATTGAAACGGTAGTCTTTTCATTCCAATATGAAACATGGTATGGTTCTTGTGTAGAAACTATAAAGTTCATGTACTTTACTTATTAAAGATACTTGATTGTGATGCTTGCGTTACATTTTTGCTAAGCTAATTATGAATTGTACTAAGTTCTTTTGTGGAACTAGATACTTTGTGAAATTGTTGGAATTCTGAAAGATGTGTCTCTTGATATCCTTGTTTTCAATAAACTAGCAAAAATGGAGGAGTTGAATCTGTCAACATAGATTTCAAAAAATAATGATTTGCTCAAAATGGAGGAGTAAACATAAAGCAGTGTGCAAGGATAGAATTTCAATTTATTTTTTTTGAGAATAAATTAGTCACTTGCTTGGTAAAAACTTCTGTTGAGTTTAAGACTCTTGTGTTCATGAGCTTAAAACTCATATTTTGTTCTTGAAGTTTATTTGCTTTGTTTGATTTTGAAACTATGACAGATTATTCCAGTTGGTTTAGTCTTTGTGAACTATTCTGAATTGGATATGGTTTGGAACTAGTTAATTATATTGGTTTAGTCTTGATTGAACTATTCAGTTTTATAATTCTATTGTTTCTTATGAAACTATACCTTTATGATACTTTTCCTTTATGGACTGCTATCAGCCAGTCAGTTGTATACTGATCTGATGAGATAATCCTGTACTTTATATATTGAGAATATAGGAGGAGATTGTTGGATATATTGGTATATTCTCTCTATATAAATATAGCACGTGCATATGTGTAACACGTGTAATGAACGTACAATTGATTGGATATTGGAACGCGGGTTTGTGGGCTTATAACCCGAAACCCAAACCAGTATTTAGGAATAAATACTGGCTTATGATAGCAGTCTAGGTATTCCAATCTTGATACCTAGGGTGAATATTTCAAGCAACTTAGATCTAGAGATAAACCATAATTCCCAATTGTTAATTTCTCCAAAACCTAACAAAAACAACATGTTTCCCACCGCGAAGGTGCTCAAGATTGTGCTAGAATTTTCTCAGCGGAAGATCTCCAAGTGGCTACCAATGGCTACAACACCAACAGAATTTTACGAACTGGAGGGTATGGTACAGTCTACAAGGGAATTCTCGAAGATGGTACTGAAGTTGCCATCAAGAAGTCCAAAGTAATCGATCAAACCCAGATCAATTTGTTCATCAATGAGCTTGTCATCCTCCCCCGGATCAACCATCGCAATGTAGTCCAGCTCTTGGGTTGTTGTTTAGAAACTGAGGTGCCAATGTTAGTATATGAATTTATCTCCAACGGTACATTATATGAACATATCCACCAAAAATAGTCGTGGGTTACTTGCTCGTATCTCATGGAGAGATCGCCTGAGAATTGTGAATGATACAGCAGAGGCACTTTCATACCTTCACTCTGCTGCATCTATCCCAATCTTCCATCGGGATGTGAAGTCATCAAACATACTCCTCAATGAGAATTACACTGCTAAGGTTTCGGATTTTTGCATCTCTAGATTAGTTCCAATGGATCAGACCCAAGTGCCCACATTAGTCAAAGGAACGTTCGGGTATTTGGATCCCGAGTACTTACAGACAAAGTCAATTACTGCAAAGAGTGATGTATACAGCTTCGGGTTGTTCTTGTTGAGCTCTTGACGGGTGAAAGGCCTGTGTCTTTACAGAGGCCGAAGGAGGACAGCAATTTGGCTATGTACTTTTTGTCTTCTTTGAAGTGTAAGGAGCCGAGGGAGTTTATAGATGGGAATATAATCAGGGAAGGGAGCGCAGAGGAGTTGATTTGTGTGGCTGAGTTGGCGAGGAAGTGTTTGCTACTGAGAGGTGATAAGCGGCCGACAATGAAGGAAGTTGTTCGTGAACTTGCTCATGTTGGTGGATTTGGAAGGAATGAAGAGGGAGAGATTGAAGAAGAGAATGAAAATACGGCGTCAATTTTCTTGGATGCTCAAGATAGTCTACCTGCAAACTTGTCTGTCAACACCGGTTTAGCGAGGTAGTACTTCTAATTTGAATTGCAATGTTTCATTTTAAATGATTTTGTCATGCGATAGGCCTCATGGAGACAGTGCGAATTCTTTACTTTTTGCAGTACAAAACCTAATAGATTTCTTGTTACATTAATTAATTACTGCATATGATCTGAATTTGTTTGATCTTATAGCATGGGATTGGAACCATTTATTTTGTAGGTGGAATGTATGAAGATCAATGTTCTATTGCAAATAATTATATTATTTCCATTCACAGTGGCAAAATTTTGGGCTATAGAATTTGCATATTTGGTTAGAACACGATAACATAGAATGCGTGAATAACCCCTTAATTTTATTATTATAGTGAAGTTGCAGAGATGGTTCTTTTACCATTTGAGAAGTTAATATAAATTATCCGAAATTAAGGATTCTTCTCTTCTCTTGATAAAGGGAGAGATACATGGGTAAGTGAATTAAAGCTTCTTTTTCACACCCACACACCCACTTGCTTACCCGAGCAAACACACTCAAACTGTATATTTCACATTGCATCCCTTGAGCCACCTTTCTAACTATTTGCCAGAATCTAACTCTAGTAAGCTATAGACTAAACAGGCAATGTTCTCAAAGTTCTTCCGAAGTTTCAGTAGGAGAAAAATCATAGATTTGTGCTATAAAGAACAACATTCAACTTTAGTACTGTACGTTTAAAGGCAAACAGCTATGTGATAGTATATATATATATATACATATATATATATATATATCTTCCTTTCTTTTGCTTTTTTGCTTTTATTCCTTTTCCTTTATCTTTTAAAAGAAGAAAAAAAAAATGTCTCATTTACTGTAAAAAAGAATTATGGTACTATGAAATTTGTGTAAAGCACAGGAAAACCAAAATGGGAGATTCTTAAAACAGGATTTCTAATACTTTCTGATAGAATCCTGGTTAGGGGATGAGGGAAGAAATCTCTTTTATTGTTGACTTCTCTAAAGAAACATTCTCTAGCTTTAAATCAATCTGTGACTATGAATGCAATAATGCATTATTTGTATTTTAGGAGTTAAATGATATATTCTGTTCCTCACTTACTTGACCCTAGTGGCTTTGGTGAATTATTGAGGATAAAGGAAGTGCTTGTTCTTTGCTTTGATACCTCTTCGGCATTGTGTACGATTTTGATATGTATTCACCAATGACTTAGTGGATCAATTCCAGTTTTTAAAAAATATTTTAAGTACATATAGCAATTACTTCTCCTCCTCCTCTTCTTCCTTCTTCTTCTTTTTCAGATCAACTAGATTTTGCCAGTCTGACACTGGGATATTTGAAAGACTAATAAATTGGATTTTGAGAAACTCATCGCACTTTGATATGGCTAAAAATAGGACTAAATCGGGATCGTTCAAATCGGGCACGAATTTTAAAGCTTTCGAGGGTAAAACGACAATTTCACCTACAAACGAGTCTGAAATGGGAACTGAGTATTTCTTCAAAGCCCAATAACTCATGAACGGATCTGTCCTACTGGGTACGGGTCCCAACCCATTACAAACCAGTTCAGAAGGATAAAGAAGAATTCAAATTCATAATTATCCCTAAGAGGTGGTTTTAACCACTTCTATCCATCCACACCGGAAAGTAGAGATTTGTTCTTATCTCGAAACGGATCCCCAAAGTGACTATAAATACCCCTCTCCCCCCACCGTAACAAGGTAATCAATATTTTTCTACATAAAGCCTTTTCTTAATCTTCCTGATTACGGACAAGAGCGTCGGAGGGTGCGTCGCCGGTATCCATCCCGGTGTATCGCACTTTTTGCAGGTTCGTGGCAACAGCAAGAAATAAGTCAACACATTGGTGAGGGTCAACAGGTTTGCCTTATTCGTTTTCTCAAGAATCCACAAATTTATCTGTTTGCCCCCACACCAAAATCAGCAGCAACAGATTGGCGCCGTCTGTGGAAAACGATAAAACAATCCAACCTAACTTCATCAGCGAGAGTAGTTTCAAGTCATGCATCCAAAAGAGAAGGGGAAGGCAGCGGTCTCCAGCCGAAGAACCACTCCTCCTCCTCCTCCTCTAGTTCAAGATGTTCTTCTTCAATAGCCTCCTCCTCAACAGGCCCCTCAGGGTCTCGGGGGGCTGCCCAAGGGGGCTCCCGTCGGAGTCGTCCAAAGCAACATCCTCCTCATGATCAGGTCGTGGTCCCCAATCCTTCAGTGGACTCTATGGCTTCTCAAAGCCCTCCCGAGCGGGATCTCCGTCAAGTAATTGTCAACCGCCAAAAGGGGGTCGACTTCCGAACTTGCCTGAATGGATGGCGAGCCCTTGGGGGAGTCCATCAACCTGAGCACCCATGGGTCTCAAGAGTCCGGGCCCCCGCAGACCGAGGACCAAAAGATCCCCTCCCCCAAGGAGGCGAAGCGAGTCCCCTCAACGCCATCGGCGGAGAAGTCATACTCCAGTAAACCGAGCCACACATAGGGACCGCCAAGCTGGAGAGGCACCAGTCACAAGGACGGAGTTCCAAGATTTTCAAAAGGCTGTTATGCGGGCCCTCAACATTGCTCCCAGCCATGAGCAACGGGCATCTAGTCCTCAACCTGCCCCAAGCCATCACCACCGCACTCCTAGTCCCCTTTCGCATGGAAAAGAGTCTAGGGGCTCTGCAGGATATGACCGAAGGGAAGACTCGGTCTACTGCTGTCTCCACGAGATGGAGAGGCGCCTTGGCCGACTTGACAGAGAAGAGGAACAACGGGCGAGGAATTTCCGCTCGAGCAGGCCCCTATTCTCCCGAGCCATCATGGAAGGCCCGGTCCTGCAAAACTTCAAGCCCCCTAACTTTGAGTCATACAACGAGGAGTCGGACCCTGCCGACCACATCGAGAGTTTTAAAACTCTCATGATGATCCACCACGCTTCGGATGCGCTCCTTTGCAAGACCTTCCCTACTACGCTGAAAGGTCCTGCGAGAGAACGGTACTCTCAACTCTCTCCAACCTCCATCTTCTCATTCGATCAGTTCGAAGGGCTCTTCCTTACTCATTTCGTGAGTAACCGTTGGGCCGAGAAAACAAGTGTATCTTTGGTGACCCTCAACCAAAGAAAGGGTGAACGCCTAAGAGATTGCGTTCGGCGCTTCACCACTGAAGCCCGGTATATTGTCTCCCTCAACCAATCGGTAGCCTCGGCGGCATTCAGGCACAACGTCACTAACGCCGACCTCAAGGCGTCCCTTGCCAAGAAGCCTCCTCGGGATTTCTCAGAACTTCTGCTTAGGAGTGAGAAGTACATATGAGTGGAAGAGGCTCTCAACCCCCTACTCTCGAGGAATCATCTTCCGGGAACAAATGGAAGAATGCGAGCGAAGAAGGGTCACGAAACTCCAGAGGGACGACAATAGACAATGCCATCCAGCTCCTTGTTTTGAGAAGTTCACCCCCCTCAATGCTAGCATATCAGCAGTTCTTATGGAGGTGGACAAGGAAGGACTACTCCGCGCTCCCCCTAGAATAAATACTCCTGGCAAGATAAGAAATAGGGATAAGTGGTGCCGCTTTCACAAGAACCACGACCACGACACGGATAATTGTCGGGCTCTTAAAGAGGAGACCGAAGAACTCATACAGCGGGGACATCTGGCCAAGTTCGTCTGAAGAGATGGGGCCGATCTTCCACCCCGAGGAGCCTACAAGCGAATAGAGAGGCTCGCCGAGTTCCAAGATTTCGAACATGGGGCCGTCCTCCACCTTATCCATGGAGATCCAATGGGGGGAGAACTAAACTCCTCCCAAGAGGCCTTCACCCTATCGTAGAAGTAGGATTTCAGTTTTCAATAAGGCCGATCTGGTAACACGGCTCGGAAGCATGTAATAATGGCTCACCCCATTGAAGCGGCCACTTAGTTTATCTCAATAAAACTCAGCTTTTTTCTATTATTGCACTTGCTTCATTTCTACCTCTCCGAGTCACATCTACGACTCGTTAAATGGTGAGTTCGGAGTCCAGCTTGTCCTACAGAGCTGCTCCCACAACTTACTAAGCTCAAAAAACGAGTTTGGAGTCCAACACTTGGTTCGATGCTGCTTTAGTCACTTGCAATAAGCAAGTGCGGAGCAGCTCACCATTCGGATTTACTCCTGCAACTTGTTAACCCCCTCAAACGACAAGTTCGAAGTCCAACACTTGGTTCAATGCCGCTTTAGCTACTTGCGAACGAGCGAGTACAAAGTAGCTCACCATTCGGAATTGCTCCTACAACTGTTGAAACTCACTTAAACAACAAGTTCGGAGCTCAAACTCTTCCCTAGAGTTGCTCCTCAAACTTGTCTCTCGAATGGCTCTCTCCTAGAGCCTGGAGGTGATTCTTCGTCCTACTTGCCTCCCGAGTGGTACTCTTCTAAGCGAGTTTCGAGCTCAAAACTCTCCCCTAGAGTTGCTCCTCAAACTCGTCTCCCGAATGGGTCTTGCGAGGATCCTCCTAGCTCATCTTCTTAGCCCACAGGAGTGGAGCTCCTCTTCGAAGATTCCGGAGACCAAAGCTCTTCTCAACTTGATAGATCTTCATTAAGTGGCTCTGATCTTGCCACACACTCTGGATCTACAATTCGAGCTACCGAGGTACCGAGCTGCGTATTGAGGAAAAACAACTAATCCCTCATGATTCGCGCCAGATCTTCATCAGACGGCTCAGATCTTGCCACGTACTTCGGATCTACAATCCGAGCTACCGAGCCGCGTATTGGCGAAAAATCACTAATCCCTCGTGATTCGTGCCAGATCTTCATCAAGTAGCTCAGATCTCACCACGTACTTCGGATCTACAATCCGAGCTACCGAGGTACCGAGCTACGTATTGGCACAAAATTACTAATCCCTCGTGATTCGTGCCAGAGCTTCATTAGAAAGTTCAGATCTCGCCTTGTACTTCGGATCTACAATCCGAGCTATCGAGGTATCGAGCTGCATTTTGGCAAAAACCACTAATTCCTAGTGATTCGTGCCAGATCTTCATCAAGCGGCTCAGATCTTGCCACGTACTTCGGATCTACAATCTGAGCTACCGAGGTACCGAGCTGTGTATTGGCAAAAAATCACTAATCCCTTGTGATTCACGCCAGATCTTCATCAGAAGGCTCAGATCTCGCCACGTACTTCGGATCTACAATCCGAGCTGCAGACAGAAGCAAAGATATTGCGGGCCTATTCTAACCCTCAATACGGGTGATTCTTCAACTAACTTCTAAAGAGAAATTGTTGATCTTCGAGTCAGCTTCGAAACGAGGGGTCACACACCCCGATCGGACCTCCGTTGCACTGGAAAAGTAGGTCACAACACAACTGCGCCGAGCGTGAAAAAGGCATAAACTATCGCCTCGTGATTCGCACCATGATCGTGATCAACCGTCCAGATTGAGCCACGTAGCTCGGATCTACAATCCGAGCTACCGAGCTGCGAATTGGTGCAAAACAACTTATCCCTCGTGATTCGCGCCATGATCGTGATCACCGTCCTGATTGTGCCACGTAGCTCGAATCCGAAATTCGAGCTACCGAGGCACCGAGCTGCAAATTGGAAAAAAATTGTGCCTCAAAATTCGTGTTCGATCACGATCAATGGACCTGATTCGCCAAACAACAACAACAACAACAAAAAAGGGCTAACGTGTCGGGTTCGGACCCGTTAGGGACCCAAACCCGAACCACCTCTCTCCGTTTACCCCTTCTTCTACTTCACACCTTCCCGCCAAAAATGAGAGAACAAAAATCCCGTGCCAGCTCCTTCTCCAACTTCGGAGCTCCACTGCCGCCCTACCGGCACCTCCACTCCTCAACCTCACTGAGCTCATCTCTTCTTCAGCGAGCTCTTGTCAACGAGCTCAAAGCTCCACGCCATCTTCCTTCACCGACGTCATGCACCTCCGCAGTCGAGCTTCGAACCCAAACTTCGAACTCCACTGTCGAGCTCTCCGACTTCCCGAGCACTGACCTCCAAAGCTCGAGCCACCTCCTCACCGAGCTCTCTTGCGAAGTCTAAAGCCTCGTCGAACCCATGCCGAACTCCCCCTCTCACCTGGCCGAGCTCCAAGAGGCCGACCCCATGTCTTGTCGAGCTCCAACCCCTCAGTCGAGCTCCCACTCTGAAGCTCCGAGTGTAGCGTCCCGATTTTTCAATATGATATCTTAGAAATACGTGACACAATTTCCAGCATCAACTTCAATTACAATAGTAAACACAGTCCAAAAATACAGATAATTTTTATTTCAACTTTTATTACATCGCTTATTTACAAAACACAACGGATACAAAACACCTTGAATTACAAAACTTTTCTGTACAACACATCTTTTACAATTTACATAAGCCATAACATCATTCTAGCAAAAGCATCCAAATCCCAAAGCTATAAGCCACAACCTGTAAAACATGAGGCTAGAGATAACCCTAACCCCCAAAACTACAAGGGTCAGCCATAACGGTGTGAGTGACATAAGAGAAAACAACATAAATAAAACATAGAGCATAGAGTCATCAACAACATGTATTAACAGTAAGAATAAATGAAATGAGAAATAACAATAAGTAAAGCATGAAAACATCAAGGAATATAAGATAGTAAATAGTAATACATGAAAACATCAAGTGAATCTAGACTAAGTGTCAAGTGTAGGAAAAACAGGAAAACACAAGCATAAAACCAAGTCAAGAAAACACAATCGCTATATACTGACTCTCTAATGCATACTTGTCAGATTCTATACATTCCATAGTACATAGGTACGGTGCAAGCCCTTAACGATCTCCACTTTATAGGGTTAAATCCCACGTTATGCAACTAATCCTACTACGGTGATGAAAAACAAGATCCAGAATACTCCGCGAATAGGCACCACAGCCCTCAACGCGCAAGCATCATACAAGAATAGCTCTAAAACTAGAGAATCACCTCCCAACCGTATACCCCACGAATAGGCTTGCAAGGTCCTTAACGTGCAGATACACCAGGTACATTCCGTGAATAGGCCTGCAGACTCTCGATACGCGAACATAGAAATGTCCTCTCGAGACAGAACAACACACAGTCCTGGAACGCATCTGTTGGACTAAACAGACCTAGAGCATATACTCACGTTTCTCAAGTTCCATCATATCTCCATTAGTGCCTGTCCTTAAGTTGGTTATTATTAAAACACAAAAAAAATCTCATATCTAGAGTTAGTGTATCCTGCCGAACTTAAATACTCAACAACAACCCTAAGACCAAACTGGTCTAAATCAACAAATCACATCTGCCGGTTCACAGGACTCCCACTCAACTCCTAGAGATATCATCAAGACCAAAACTCACAAATCCATCGTCAAAACGATCATATGAAGAAACTTCTTAAATCAACAAAACTCAAATCTTATACAAAATTCCAGAATCCATAAAAATATTAAATCTATTAAATAACTGAAAATCATATTTTTAAGTTGTAGTATATCACAAAACATCAACTCCTTTGAAAACACGTATAGCTCAATAAGGTCCAAAAGAATACATTTAAAGTTCCAACCTAATTCTCTATAAAAAATTTAAATCTGTAGTAAAACATCTATTGAAATAATATAATATTAAAAGAACGATCTTTCGAAGAAACATCAGAAAAACTCTAGAAAACGTTAGTCAGAGCGGTAACAGTCGACTGTAAACAGCAGTCGGTCGACTATCCAGAGCAAAAACCCAACACTTCACGAAATAAAATTCTAAGCAGTAGTAGTCGACTGTAAAAAGTCATTGGTCGACTGTCCAGAGCGAAAATCCAAAACTTCGGGAAAACATCAAAACAGAGCAGAGACAGTCGACTGTAAAAATGGGTCAGTCGACTGTTCCGCACGAAATTTCAAGAAAACGAGAAAACATAGCAGCTAGGTAGCGACGGTCGACTGTAAAATTCACTTGGTCGATTGTCGACCTGCAGATTGCAGTTTTTAGTTGTACACTTTTCAATCGATACGGAGTTTTACTTTATGAAAACGAATTCTGTAAAAAGCATATTTCTGATATGATCAAATACAACTTATAAGATATACAAAGATCCATAGATACCAATCAAAACCACTTGAATTAATCAAAATAGCAAGTTTGTTGATTCTCTTAAAAAAGAAAACGAATTTGTGCATACATCAAAAGTAGATTTTTTAGGAGTTAATTACTCATCGAAATAACTTCGTATTTTGTTCCAAACCATATCAATACCAAAATAAGTTGAGATATAGTCAAATCCTTTGAAAATACATAAAGACTCAATTTCTTCAAAAGCAATGAAATACGATCTTCATGTAAAATATTTGTGCATGTTTGTGCACCAAAAGAACTTCACAAATCCATCAATTAAAATTAAAAAAGTTTTCAGATTTAAATCTTAGTATTGAAGAGATCCAAATTCAAGTAAAACCTCTCACAAAATCACAATATTCCCAATTTAGTCATATCGCATCAAACCCAATTCGATTTATCACAAATCTAATTCTTAAGACATGATCTCTTAATTCATTAATCCTCCTCAAACTTCCTTAAACTCAATCACCATGATTAACTCATGAACATAAACAAATTTAACATTTCCATAATCAAGTTGCGATCATCCAAACTCAATAATAACAAAAATCTCATCTTTAAATTGAATTATGCATAACATCCACCATACTCAATTAAATCAGCATTAATCCAAAAGGAAAAGCCTACTCATGATTTATAATGGGTCATTCAACAAATCTCAAATCATCCACATGCAATTCTACTCATAAATAATTAGGTTTTCATAAAAGATCCAATTTTAATTCACCAATTCATCCAGCCCATCATATAAATTCATACCCAAACCCTAGCAAACTTTCTAGTAGATGAAACACCACATACAACATTCAAAGAACAAAACAAAACAAATATATCACTCACCTTGTTGAAGAAATCGAACGAAGACAAATAGAAAATAAGAAAAGCCTCTCCTTCGCAAGAAATCCAAGATCTTCTCTTTAGAACTCCAAGAAATAATTAAAAAAAAAAAAAATTGTGTTGTGCAGCAAAAGACGGCTGCACTCCACCTTTTAAATAGGCCGGAATATAGGTTTTTAGGGTTTTGAACATATTTGCAAAAATACTCCTTTTAAAATATACCTTTACATAAATAGATCCCCATACTAGGAAATTAGTTAAAACCAATTTAATCGAGTTCAAAAATCAAAAAGACCCCCACTAACCGGACTAAGTGAGAGAGAAAGTCGGAAGTCTGGCACTGTAGGGAAAACCCAGAAAACAAATTTACACTTTTACCCCCTTAAAATGACAATTTTGCAAAAAAATTCTCTTTTATCGAAATTTGTAAAATAAATCAAATTCATCAAAACAAAAAGTAAAATTTTTAACCCTGAGTTGACTAGGCATTATACCCAGCCCAAAAATTCAAAAACCTGGAGTTTTCACTCCAATTAGCAATTTTGCACAAAAGTCATTCTTTTTGTAATATTTACAAATAGGTACAATAATTATCAGAAAAATCCATAAAATTCACAAATAATATCTAATAATAAATAATGATTTTCCACAAAATATTTTTTGACTTTGAAACTCCCAAGAAAATATTTGTACGTATTTTGCACGTGTAAAAAGATAAATTTTCAGAATAATATTTATTAAATCTCCAAAAGTCATTTTAATTTATTTATTGTTACCGCTGATTTCGGTGTGGGGGTAAACAGATGAGATTTGTGAGTTCGAGAAAAACCTGAACAGCGGATCCGAGCCTTCCGATTCCTGCCGCAACCTGAAAGGAAGTCTCGCACTGGGGTTGATTCCGGCGACGCACCCTCCGACGCTCTTGTCAGTAATCAGTGGTGATTAAGAAAGAGCTTAAGGTGGAAAAAGAGTGATCACCTTGTCACAGTGGTAGGGGGGTGGTATTTATAGTCGCCATGGGAGTGATTAGGGGCCTGATTCCCTGTGTAACTGTCAGGAGTAAAATCCTCACAGTCTGTTTAGGAAACTAATCCCTGATTCCCGGTGAGAGCAAATCAGGCCCGTTGACTTGGTCAAATCAGTGACCCTGATTTGCCTCTTGTTGGTCTGGGTTCGCCTCGGGTCGGGACCCGTACCCAATTGGAGTGGATCCGTTTGTGGGTTATTGGATCTGTGAAAAGGAGATCCAGTACCCGTTTCGGACCCATTTGTATGTTAAATTACCGTTTTACCCCCGAGCTTCAAGGTTCGCGCCCAATCTGGACGGTTCCGATTTAACCCCATTTTTAGCCACATCACGAGCCCCCCACTCCTAAAGACTGAGTGTGATCAGCCTTTGGGGAGTAGTTTAACTGTTTTAGTGGCTGGTGGAGTTGTATCGGAGCCCGAATGGAGGATTTTGAATCTCGAAGGAGGTAGTGAGGTAATTTTTTGATGCCATGTGCTGTTCTGTAGCCATATCGAGTATTTGACGGCTTTTATCTATTTTTTCGAACTATTTATTTAATTTTGCGATGTGTTAACTAATCGTTCGGGGGCCTTAACAGTACATTCTAGGCAATAATTGTTCGTTCAGGGACTCAAAAATATCCCCCCGAATTTTTAATTATTTTCTAGAATTTTTAGTTAATTTTCCCAAAATTTTAGCAATTTTTCGCAATTTTTAAATAAATAAAACGATTTAAATAAATAAAAAATAATTTTTAAATACTAATTTATGGCGTGGCCTGATCTGGAACGTTGATCGGAGGCGAGCGCGAATTTCAGAGAGATCTGATGGTTGTAGTCGCTCGGCAGCCATTTTCTCGCTTTTGACGCTCGGATGGGCACTTGCTCGGTTGGCCGACCGGAGGGGTGAGGGTTCGGTCGGCCGAGCGACGTGGCGCAATCTGAGCTGTCGGATGGTGGCGCGGATCTCAAGACGGGCGCACTTCCCAAGAAAACGCTATCTTGTCGTTTAGTATACGTGGCAAGGTCTGGGCCGTTCATCATCAGGAGCGCGATTTTCTGGAAGATCCAACGGTTGTGGTGGTTCGGGTGCTTTTTTCTCCGTTTGCGAGCTCGGAATGGCACTTGCTCGGTTGGCCGACCGGAGGGGTGAGGGTTCGGTCGACCGAGCTGCTTTCTGGGCCGTCGGATGTGTATTCGCTCGGTTGGCCGACCGGAGCTCTGAGGGTTCGGCTGGTCGAACGACTTTCTGGGCCGTCGGATGTGTATTCACTCGGTTGGCCGACCGGAGCTCTGAGGGTTCGGCTGGTCGAACAACTTTCTGGGCCGTCGGATGTGTATTCACTCGGTTGGCCGACCGGAGCTGTGAGGGTTCGGCTGGTCGAACAACTTGGCGCAATCTGAGCCATTGGATGGTGTCGCGAATCTCGAGACGGGCGCGTTTCCCAAGAAAATGCTATCTTGTCGTTTAGCGCCGTCGGCAAGATCTGGGTCGTCTGATCGAGATCTTACACGAATGTTGAGAAGAAAGTGTGTTTTCTCCGTTTTGACGCTCGGAATGGCACTTGCTCGGTTGGCCAACCGGAGCTCCGACTGTTCGGCGATCCGAGCGTGGTATGGCGGTCCGGGCCGTTGACTGGCGGAACGAGTTTCGAGATGGTTCTGTTCCCATGGGCATTAATGGTGTCCTGGGGTTTGTGCGGCGTTCCATCTTCCCGGGGTCATTAAGAATGGTGCCCTTCAATTAATGCGTGGCGTTTCAACTCCCGAGGGTCATAATGGCTGGTTCTTGGAGGGTAGGTTATAAGTACCCCATTCCCCTTGTCATTTCAGTCACAAAAAATGTTGGGTTTTAGCCCTCGGAGGCGTCTGCCTTGGGTGGTTGCTCTTCAGCTATGGTCTTCTCCTGGTTCTGACGGCCCCGATACGGATGTCAGGGTCGGGGGAGATCATAGCAGAGGAAGTGACGACCGGAGTCAAGGCAGATGCCTGTCTTGTGAAATTTTAACCTCGAGAGGTTCGGAGGGGTGGTCACTCTTTTGCCTTGTTCTTCTCCCGATCCTGACGGCCCCGATGTGGGTGTCAGGGTCGAGGGAGAACAGGGCAGGAGTGGTGACGACCGTAGTCCGGACCCGAGGGACGAGTTGCTTCGGAAGGACGGGTGGTCGTTCTTCTACCATGATCTTCTCCTGACTCTGACGGCTCCGATGTGGGTGTCAGGGTCAGGGGAGATCACGGTGGAAGAGGTGATGACCAAAGTCCGGATCCGGGGGACAATGTGCTTCGGAAGGATGGGTCTCTTCCGATCTCTGTCTTCCTTCCGGGCTGACGGCTCCTGATGGTTGTCATCCTGAAGGAGTTAGAGATGGGAGGTGTGCCGATCTGCTTTTTAACCGGGCCCCGTGAGTCGGCGGTTTCCCTCTAATCCCTGAACAATTCGTGGCTTTGGCTCCGAGGCCGCAGGCTTTGTTTTGCTCACGGGTGAGAGGGATGCCGACCGAGACCTGGGGCCCGGGGGGCTCGCCGAGGGCGGTGTCTTAAAACTTTTAATCCAAAATTTTTCCTGGCTTCTTTAGACGGAGGTGGGGATCTGAGGGCACGGTTGTCCGAGCGACATTCTGGGCTGTCGGATAGGCACTAGCTCGGTTGGTCGACCGGGATCCGAGGGCACGGTTGTCCGAGCGACGTGGCACAATCTGAGCCGTCAGATGGTGGGGCAAATCTCAAGACGGACTCAGTTTCCAAGAAAATGCTATCTTGTCGTTTAGCGTCGTCGGAAAGATCTGGGCCGTCTGATTGAGATCTTGCACGAAACTTGAGGAAAAAGTGAGTTTTCTCCATTTGCGGGCTCGGAATGGCACTTGCTCGGTTGGCCGACCAGGCCCTTTGCTGTTGGGTTCGGATTGCATGTGATTCGGATTTAGATCCTGTTGTGCCGAGCTACTTGACTTGGTGAAAAGACAAAGTGGTTTTGGGCCTTCGCGACGTTTCGAGAGCAGCCTAAAAGTCGTGCCCTTACGTTTGGAAGTCCAAGGGACTTTTCTCTTTTACTATAAATCTTCACCCCCCCTCAATCCAAGTCTCATTATTCACTTTCACTCTCTCTCTCTCCAGTTTTTACTTTCACCATCGAAGTTTTTAGCTCCTGGGTGGCGCTACTAGCTGTCGCGGCAAGGCGTTCCTTGGTTCCGGTGAACTTTTCCGACCGTAGTTGTCACTTCAAGGTCAGTCTCTCTCCTTTCTCTTTAGGAAATGGTTAAGATTACTTCCTCGGATGAGACCCCCGCCTCGGACCAAGTCGTAGGCCGAGCAGGCAAAGGGAAGGAGGTGATAGAGCCGACCGATCAGAGCGTTGTTCGGCAGAGCAAGGAGGGCGAAGTAGCCGTGCCGCCCCAGGAGGTCGTGGCGAAGTCTCAGAAGGGTAAAGGAGTGGTCACGATCATCGAGAAGCCGAAGACGGCAGGGGAGTTCGGTCGGCAGCCTATTGTTCTGTCGAGCGTGGGAGGCGTTCGGGAGTACTCCGAGGAAATGCTAGAGAAGGTGACTCAGGGCACCGCCAAGTCCATGGAGGAGAATGAGCCGAGAGAGTTATCCAAGGTGGACCATACCATCTCGTCTCTTACCGAGGCCGATCTGCACCGGATCCGAGCTGGGTTCCAGATTCCAGTCGAGTACGGGCTGCTTCTCCCCGGACCGGGATTCTGAGCCTCCACGCCGTCTTCGATTGACGCGTGTGTCTTTCCCCTTGACTCCTTGCATGCCGGGCTCCGTTTTCCGCTTCATCCATTTATTGTAGAGGTTCTCGTTTGGTACGGTTTGAGCCCCGCCCAGTGGATGCCGAACACTTGGAGGCATGTCTTGGCGTTTTTTCTCCGGTGTCAAGAGGTCAGAGCTGAACCGAGCTTGTTCCTCCTTCAGAGCCTCTACCGCCCCTGCCAGCCGAACAGGAACGAGCAGAGGTTCTACCTCTCGCCGCGGACGGGCGTGAAGTTGATCGAGAACCCTAACTCGATCAAACATTGGAAGGAGAAGTATTTTATTATCCGAGCTCCTGCGCCTTGGGCAATACCGACGGCTTGGAGGAGGGAGGGCCTGCCCAAGCGAGCTAAGAAGGAGTCGGTACTGAGTGATGAGGAGGCTGAAGTCCTCAAGAAGCTCCTTGCCTTGCCGACGCTAAGTTGGAAAGACATTACCGAGGAAGCTTTGTTCCGGGGGGGTCTCAGTCCGATCGACCCTAGTATGATTCTTGTATTTTATTTCTTTGCGTAAAGTTCTTAAAAAATTCTTCTAAGTTTTTTCATTCGGCTTGCGCAGAATCTTCCAAGATGGACTACAGGGCTTTGATGGCGAAGGCCAAGGCGAAGGAACAAGGGTCGAGGAAGAAGAGACCCTCGGAAGGGCCTCAGGGTGGCCGAGCCCAGAAGATGCCTTCGATCGCGGAGACCGCCGACCCGCAGAAGGTCGTTGTCCCGGCGGCCGGTCCCGAGCAGGAGAAGGCCGCAGTCCCCGATCCTCCAGCTCCCGATGCGCCGACACCGACGGCGGAGGGGGGTGCCCCCGGCTCGTCGAGCAGAGCGTTCGGCGTGAAAGAGGTGCTATCCCTCCAACTTCCGCCCCTTACTGCCGATGCGGAGAAGATCTTGACCGAGAGGCACAAGCAGATCTTCGTCCCCGACTGGCAAGTGATGAATGTCGACGGTTTTTTGGGCGACGGCAACATCTGTATGGAAGCGGTGAAGCACTTGCCGACCCCAAGGATCGAGCGGCCCTTAAGGCCGGGCTGGTTGGGGACGCCACAATGCAGATAGCTCGGAACACAATGTCGGTAAGTGGACCGAACACTTTCTTATTGAAACTTTTTCTGAAATTTTCTAAGTTCCTGGGTTCGGACTCTAATGGTTTGTTCTCTTTTCAGAACCTCTGCCACTTCAACTTCTTGCTCGAGGAGTTTGCGAGCAAGGAACAGGAGTATGACCGGGAGAGGTCGGAGCGTGTCAAAGCTACGAAGCTGCTCGATGCTGAGCAACTCCTCTCGGCAAAACGGGGTGCCAAAGTGGCAGGGTTGGAGAAGCAGCTGGCCGACGCCGTTCAGCTGTCGAAGGACACGGCAGCCAGGCTCGAGGCCTCAGAGAAGGAGAATGCCGAGCTGAAGGAGGAGCTGGCCAATGCTCGGTCGGCGGCGGAGACGGCTCGGAAGAGGGCCGAGAAGATCATGGCTAGGCACCGGTCTAAGGTGGCAAAGGCGAAGAAGGCCATCCAGGACGAGGCCGAGCATCACATGTTCAAGAACATGGAGGACGCGTACGGCCGAGCCCTGCTTCATGTCGCCACTCGGAACCCGGGTTTCGACACGTCCTCCTACCGTTTCTACGACTCCGTGGAGGGGGAGGAGGAGCTTCCCCAGGGGATGCTCGGCCCTGAGGGACAGACTGACGGTGTCGAAGGCCCGGGTGAGACTGAGGCTGAGGATGAGGAGGAGGAAGACTCCGAGGGGGAGAGCGGGAGCGAGGACGAGGGCGAGGTCGGGGGCGAGGACCAGGCCGAGGGGTCGACAGACCCGAACGACAAAAAGATCGACCCCTGACTCGGTTGCCTCTTTTAGTCTTTTGTTGTTTTATTTCCTTTTTTGAGAGACTAACTGCGGACTGGCCACCGCTCTTGTAAAACTTTTTTCTGAGTTTTGAATGAAAAACTTTGTTTGGCCAAAATTTATCCAAGTGTTAGTCTTCGGATTTTGTGTTTGATTAGGCGTAAAATTCTCCAAGTGTTGGGTCTCGGATTTATCTCTGTTTTTCAGGTGAAGTTCGGTCCGATCACGGAGGTTGCACACCTTCGTAAGGAGCTGGCTAAAACGAAGGGAGAGCTCTCCAATAGCCGAGAGAGGCGGTTTTTCATGTTCTTGAAGCTGGAGGAGACAAAGGCAGCTGTGAGGGGGTATTGTCGCGAGTTGAAGCAACTACGAAAGCAACCCCGAGCCCCTTGTCCTGAAGGCGAGGTTGAGCGGCTTCGTAGAGAGCTTGCCATCGCCGAGCGGAAGAACGACGAGCTCTCGGCCAAGATTCGACACTTGGAGATAGCAGAGCAAGGTCGTTCGGCGGAAGAAGAGAAGCTTGCTTCTGAGCTGGAGAAGGCATCGTCTGAGCGCAAAAAGTTGTTGGCCGAGGTTGACAAGCTTAGGAGGATCACGATAGATAGGGGGATCGAGGTCACCCACTACCGACGGCTCGCGACCGATAGCGCCAACGCCTCGGGCTCGTCAAGGCCTCCTCGTTTGAAGAAGTTGGCGAAGGAAGACGCTTTGAGAGACAGAATCATTGAACTAGAGGAAGAGGTCGCATCACTCAAGCCTCTTCCTGAGAGGGCCAACGTCCGCAGTACATCGTGTACTCGAGAAGAGAGCGAGAGAGGGATTACCTTCTACGAACTCGCGACACGTTTGCCTGTGGCTAGGCGGAGCCCTGCTGACGCTCAGAGTAGTGTAGCCGTCTCGTCTAGTGGTGCCTCGGTCGGCGCCACAGTTAGGGTCAGTGGCGAAGGGGGATCACGCTTTCTTGGTTTGGAATCGAGCTTGGAGGTCAGGCCTCGTCGTCCTTGCGTTTCCTTGAACCGAAGCGTACCCCTTCCGAAGAGGCCCGAACATGTCGTTTTATGTTTCTTCTGGCTGTTGTAAAACTCTATTGTAGGGTCGGTCTTGTAGTATGTAGAGCTACTATATCTGAATACGAATCTGAGAGTTTGTTTGGAAAATTCTTCAAGTGTTGGACTTCGGCAATGTCTTGAAATTTTGTTATTCGTTTTTTCTTCTTTTCAGCTCGTGGTGGCAGCCCAAGACGCCGATTCCAACTGCTCGGACAACAACGTTCGGACCGAGGTTGGCTCGGAGGTGACGAGGTCGCGTTCGGCGAGGTGCTGGGGGCGACTCTATGAAGTCGAGCTGGAATTACGCCGAGCAGAAAGCGAGTGGGGCCACCTTCAGCTCGTCCTCGATCAGCGAGACGCCGAGATCCAGCGCTTGGAGAACAAGATTGCCGAGGCGACCCCTATAGGAGAGGACAAGGGTTCGCAGACTGCTTTTAGCAACGCCCTTCGGGTTCAGTGTATTCGGCACAATTTGTCGAAGATAATTGCCGAACGGGACGATTTGCTTTCTGAGATCCGCCACTTGCAGCCCCTGGAGGCGAAGCTTCGGAAGGAGGCGGATGAACTAGCGGCCGAAGTGGCCGGACTGGCGACCGAGCGGGACGATGATGATTTTTTCGTTTAAAAACCAAGTGTAGTGGGTCGGTGCTGTACTTTTTGTTTTCTAATGCCTTGCAACTGTGGAAGGATTGCTTTGTATTATGCCCCAACCATTAATAAAATTTCTTTCATGAACTAGCATGTCTTTCGTTGCTCTGTGTAATTGTCTCGTTTATGATTGTGTTCGTCGCGCCAAGGTCTCCGAGCTGAACCCTCATTTGTTCGTGGTTCGGTGCCTTGGCGCGTTCTGAGGCGTAGATATTAGGTACGGATCTCGAGGTGGACCAGCCCCCCCAACGGCAATGCTATCTTGTCATTTAGCGATGCTGACAAGATCTGGGCCGTTGGATTCTGGCACGAATCTCGAGGCGGCTCAGTTCCCAAGAAAACGCTATCTTGTCGTTTAGCGTCGCAGGCAAGATCTGGGCCGTCTTATCGAGATCCTACACGAATGTTGAGGAGAAAGTGAGTTTTCTCCGTTTGCGAGCTCGGATTGGCACTTGCTCGGTTAGCCGACCGGGGGCAGCATGATCTGACCCTCCTTCTTGTTTGCTTTCGTCTCGGCGACAAGAGTGCTCGGTCGGTGATGCCGAACAGTGCCTCGGTCTCCCTCATCACGCGAAGTCGAGGGGTGAGTCGAGCCCTTCCCCATGGTGGGGTTTGCCGATCATAGCGAGTGTTCGACGGTTGTGGGAGCAATTCCGAATGGTGATCCACTCCTAGCTCGCCGAGAAGTAAGCTTGGGGAGTGGGATTGAACCAAGTGTTGGACTCCGGAACCATCGTGTAGCTCAACGGTTGTGGGTGCAGTTTCGAACGGCGATCTACCTCTGGCTCGTCCGGGGGCGAGCCGAGGAGGTAAAGTCGAGCCGGGTGTTGGACTCCGGAACCATCGTGTAGTTCAACGGTTGTGGGAGCAGTTCCGAATGGCGATCTACCTCTGGCTCGTCCGGGGGCGAGCCGAGGAGGTAAAGTCGAGCCGAGTGTTGGACTCCGAACCATCGGTGTAGTTCAACGGTTGTAGGAGCAGTTCCGAACGGCGATCTACCTCTGGCTCGTCCGGGGGCGAGCCGAGGAGATAAAGTCGAGCCGAGTGTTGGACTCCGGAACCATCGTGTAGTTCAACGGTTGTGGGAGCAGTTCCGAACGGCGATCTACCTCTGGCTCGTCCGGGGGCAAGCCGAGGAGGTAAAGTCGAGCCGAGTGTTGGACTCCGAACCGTCGGTGTAGTTCAACGGTTGTGGGAGCAGTTCCGAACGGCGATCTACCTCTTGCTCGTCCGGAGGCGAGCCAAGGAGGTAAAGACGAGCCGAGTGTTGGACTCCGAACCATCGGTGTAGTTCAACTGTTGTGGGAGCAGTTCCGAACAACGATCTACCTCTGGTTCGTCCGGGGGCGAGCCGAGGAGGTAAAGTCGAGCCGGACATTGGACTCTGAACCATTGGTTGAAATCAATTTATAAAAACAAAAGATAGAGGCGGAGAGACGCAAGCAAATTTATAAGTATGAAAGAGCATTCTTCATTGATAATCGACGGCGAACCGTTTTTACATGTTACAACTCATGAAATAGATTACAAGTTAGAGGAGAGGAATGGCTCGATATCCTGTAATACTTAGAGAGGCACTGGGGCGCTTTCTTGGTATTTCAGGAGGTTGTCGGCATTCCAGGTCCTCGGAAACTCTCTGCCCTCTAGATCTTCCAGACGATATGCTCCGGGCCGAACTACCCTTGTGATCTTGTAAGGCCCTTCCCAATTCGAAGCCAGCTTGCTCTTCTGATTGGGGAAGGATATGGCCAGTTTTCTCAGGACCAAGTCCCCTTGCTTGAGATTGGTGGGTCAGACTTTCTTGTTATATGCCAATTCGACCCTCATTCGGTAGCTCTGCTGCCGAATCGATGCTCTCTCCCTCAGTTCATCCACCAGATCTAAGTTCGTCCTGAGGTCTCTGGCGTTCTGTTCCTCATTGTAGGTTGCGAGGCGAGGGGAAGGTATTCCGACCTCGAGGGGTATCACCGCCTCGGACCCATAGGTGAGGTTGAAAGTGGACTCTCCTGTGGGGGTCTGCTTGTTCGTGTGGTAGTTCCATAGTACGTTGGGGAGTTGGTCGACCCATAAGCCTTTGGAACATTTGTCCAGCCTCTTCTTGATACCTGTGAGGATCTGCCGATTGGCGTTTTCTGCTTGGCCGTTCGACTGCAGGTGGGAGATGGAAGAGAAGCGTTGTTGGATGGCAAGATCCTCGCACAGAGCTCGGAATGCAGCCCCGGTAAACTGAGTTCCGTTATCGGTTACGATGACACGAGGGACGCCGAACCGACAGATAACGCTCTTCCAGAAGAATTGAAGCACTTTGTTCTCGGTGATAGTGGCGAGGGGTTCGGCCTCAATCCACTTCGAGAAGTAGTCGATGGCTACGACCAAGAACTTGAACTGACCCGGAGCTGGAGGAAAAGGCCCTAGTAAATCCATTTCCCTCATTGCAAAGGGGATAGGACTTGATGGGGAGGCGAGGTTGGCTTGAGGGAGGCGACGAACGTTGGAGTGTCTCTGGCAAGAGCCACATTGCCGAACGTGTCGCTCGGCATCTTGGAGGAGGGTCGGCCAGAAGTATCCGTAGTTCAAAGCCTTCCGAGCTAAAGACCTGGACCCTGAATGTGCTCTGCCGATGCCTTCGTGGAGCTCCTGTAAGGCATAGTCGGCCTGCTCTGGGGAGAGGCACCTTAGGTATGGTCGGCCGTCAATCTGCGAGAAGGAGCGCTTGTACAAGATCCCCTCGATCAAGACATACCGCTCGGCCCTGGTTCTGACTTGGCGTGCTTCTTTGCGGTCCTCGAGGAGGAGTCCGTCCCTTAAGAACTCCACCAATGGCTTCATCCAATTATCTTACAGCAGGACCGGCAACGACTCTACCGAGCCGGATTTCTCGTCTTCTATGCTCGGCCTTGAGAGGACCTCAATCAAAACGGTCTGCTCGAGACCTTGGAGGGAGGATGAGGCTAACTTGGAGAGGGCATCGGTCTGTGAATTCTCCTCACGAGGGACTCGTTGGATGAGTGCCTCTTCGAACCGGCTCATGAGGGCTCGGACCTTGGCGAGGTACTTCGCCATCCGCTCGTTTCGCGCCTCGTACTTGCCCAAGACTTGGTTCACAACTAGCTGAGAGTCACTATGGACTCGGAGGCGCTGCAGCCCGGCACTTCGGGCAAGTCCAAGGCCCGCGATTAGTGCTTCATACTCCGCCTCGTTATTTGAGCCCTTAAAGTTCATGCGGAGGGCATACTGGAGGACGAAGTCATCGGGTCCGTTCAGGATGATACCGGCACCGCTACCCTCGTTGCAGGAGGATCCGTCCACGAAAACTGTCCAAATGGGGGGTCCATTCAGGACGTGGCTGACCTTGGAAATGGTGGACTCGACGATGAAGTCGGCGAGGGCCTGAGCTTTGATGGCAGTCCGAGGTTGGTAGGAGATGTCGTGTTGGCTCAGCTCTATGGACCACTTCATTAGCCGGCCCGAGGTTTCAGGCTTGTGGAGGATCTGCTTCAGCGGTTGGTCGGTGAGGACCACAACCGAGTGGGACTGAAAGTACGGACAGAGCTTCCTTGCCGCCATGACCAGTGCGTAGGCCATCTTCTCTATCTTTGGATAACGGAGCTCGGCGTCCCGAAGCACCTTGCTCACGTAGTAGATGGGCCTTTGGGCCCGGTCTTCCTCTCTCACCAAAACAACACTTAGCGTCTGCTCGGAGGCGGCTAAGTAGATGAAGAGGGGTTCCCCCGGAACGGGCTTGCTGAGCAGGGGAGGATTGACCAAGTATTCTTTCAGCTATTCAAAGGACTTCTATTGTAGCTCGCCCCACTGGAAACCCTTGGCTCCCCTGAGAGCCTTGAAGAAAGGGAGGCACTTTTCCCCCGACTTCGAAAGGAACCACCCAATTGCGGCAAGCCATCCCGTAAGCTTCTGCACTTCTTTAACGTTCCGGGGCGGGGCCATGTCCAGTATGGCCTTGATTTTCTCAGGATTCGCTTCGATCCCCCGCTGGCTCACCATGAAACCGAGGAACTTTCCTGAGGAGACCCCGAACGCACATTTGTTTGGATTTAGTCTCATATTGTGTCTTCTCAATACGCCGAACGCCTCCTGGAGGTCGGCCACATGGTCGGTACCTCGGATGCTTTTAACGAGCATGTCATCGATGTACACTTCCATGTTGCGGCCTATTTGGCTCTGGAAGACTTTGTTGACGAGGCGCTGGTAGGTGGCCTCAGCGTTCTTCAACCCGAACGGCATGACTCTATAGCAGTAGAGGCCCTGGTCGGTAATGAAGGAGGTTTTCGGAATGTCCGGGGGGAACATTCAGATCTGATTATAGCCGGAGAAGGCGTCCATGAAACTGAGGAGCTCATGGCCCGAGGTGGCATCAATGAGGGTGTCGATATTTGGGAGAGGGAATGGATCCTTCGGACACGCCTTATTTAGGTCGGTGAAGTCGATGCATATCCTCCAAGAGCCATTGGACTTCTTGACCATTACAACATTGGAGAGCCACTCGGGGTAGTTCACCTCCTGTATGAACTGAGCCTTTAAGAGTTTATCCACCTCCTCCTTGATGGCCTGCTGTCGCTCGGGAGCGAATTTTCGCCTCTTCTACTGAACTGGTTTGCACCCCGGTTCGACACTTAGGCGGTGGACTAGCAGCTCCTCGGAAATCCCAGGCATATCCGCGGCTGACTAAGCAAACAGGTCGCGGTTATCCCGGATGCATTGCACCAAGTCGGAACACAGTGCAGTCGGTAAGGACTTGCTGATGAGGAACTTTCGGCTCGAGTCCTCGTCCGAAAAGAGTACTTCTTCCAATTCGTCCGCCGGCTCGGACGTGGGTCGGACATTTGGCTCGAGAATCTCTAGGGTCTCGAGGGAGAGCACCGGACCCCCCGTGGAAGTCATGTAGCACTTCCGAGCCGTCTCTTGGCTGCCCCTGACTTCTCCCACTCCCGACCGAGTGGGGAACTTCATTTTAAGGTGGTATGCTGAAGAGACAGCTTCCAGGGCAGCTAGGCCGGGTCGGCCTAGGATGACATTATATGCGGCCGGGACGTCGACGACCATAAAGTCCATCGGCTCGGTCCGGGTGGTAGGGATCTTCCCAGCAGTTACGTCTAGGGTTATAACCCCTTCGACCGTTACTGGTACCCCCGTGAACCCGTGGAGCGTGTAACTGGCCGGCTTGAGACGGTCCCGGGACAGCTGCAGCCCTCGGAAAGCTGAGAGGAAGAGGATGTTCACCGAGCTCCCATTATCAACCAGGACCCTCTGCACCTTAAAGTTTGCCATGCGAAGGTCGATGACGAGGGCGTCGCAGTGGGGAGTTCGGACCCCCTCGAGGTCTTCATCGGAGAAAGTCACTGGGACGCCGAGGCCTTTGGTAGGAGTGTAGCGCCCCGAATTTCTAAATACGAAACTTTAGAAAATACGTGGCACTTTCCCAGCGATCCACTTCAATGTAACAACATACATAGCCAAAAACTCAAATCATTTTATTCCAAATCTTTATTACAATAATCTTTTCAAATTGCAGCAGAAATACAAACACCTTACATTACAATAATTCTTTTACAACACTATTCTTTACAAAATTACACATGGCTCTATCATCTCACTCATACTCTCTAAAGCTAACCCAAGCATCCAAGCCTCCAATTCTAAGCAATAACCTGCAACATGTGAGGCTAGAGTTGAACTCTAACCCCCAAAACTACGGGGTCAGCCATAAATGGTGTGAGTGATATAAACAACAACATAAATAAAAATAAACATAAACATGTACTGAACAAAAATGCATAAACTGAACATGTAATATGAAACAAGAACGATAGGCCAGTACATGCATGAAGCCGAGTCGAGAAACAATACCAACGATCAATATCCTTCAATCAAATTACTCTCAAAATAGTACAGTTCACTGTACGGTACAGTCGACTGTCTTAGGAACCAGTCGACTGATCAGAACCAACAATAATCCTCACGTCTCTGAACATGCCCAATTGTCAATAAATCTCAGTATCACGATGTATGTCCAACAATCGATCACCAATAATGTCATAGATCAGATACCCATGTATCCATCCACAAAAACTAAAGATAGTATAGATCGAATACATACCCGGTATGCAATCACTAATAGTGACTCTTACACCGACGAACATATTCATCTACAAACAAACTAAAGATGGTATAGATAGAATACATACCCGGCATGCAATCACCCATAGTGACTCTTACACCGACGAACATATTCATCTACAAACAAACTAAAGAGGGTATAGATAGAATACATACCCGGCATGCAATCACCCATAGTGACTCTTACACCGACGAACATATTCATCTACAAACAAACTAAAGAGGGTATAGATAGAATACATACCCGGCATGCAATCACCCATAGTGACTCTTACACCGACGAACATATTCATCTACAAACAAACTAAAGAGGGTATAGATAGAATACATACCCGGCATGCAATCATCCATAGTGACTCTTACACCGACGAACATATTCATCTACAAACGAACTAAAGATAACAAGAACACTCAAGATCATGAAAAACTAATCAGCTCCAGTCGACTTATACTGTAATAAGTCGACTTCCCCGAGAACCAATATTCAAGATTATAACAAGTGCAGTAAGTTAACTTATAAAAGCATAAGTAGACTTATCAACAATATAAGATGACTTATAAAAGTCATAAGTAGACTTATCAACATTATAAGATGACTTATAACAATCATAAGTAGACTTATCAACAATATAAGATGACTTATAAAAATCATAAGTAGACTTATCAATAATATAAGATGACTTATAAAAGTCATAAGTAGACTTATCAAAACATAAGATGACTTATAACAATCATAAGAAGACTTATCAAAACATAAGTCGACTTAAAAGGGGACATAAGTCGACTTATAAGAACATAAGTCGACTTATAAAAACATAAGTCGACTTACCCGAGAGAAATTCTACGATAACTTTGAAAAATAAATTCTAAGTGTACCAGTCGACTGAGAAGGGTCTAAGTCGACTGTCCAGAACGGATTTTCGAGAAAAACTAAAGATACAGCAGCTGGGGTCGTACCAGTCGACTGAATAGTAGATCAGTCGACTGTCGGCCTACAGTTTGCATAAGTTAGGTTTGAATACAAAGATCAAAACTGGAGTTTTCTAAAGGTTCTTGTTCATGAAAATAATTCTTAATCATGTAAAATGACAATCTCGATTACTTCTTCATTGCCGATCCATTATTCAATCATTCAATAACTCAAAACTCAATTCTCTTGTTCTCAAATTCCTAAATCTTACATTAGGGTTTCCTTAATACTTAATTCTTCCACCAAAAATAACCAAGATCTGATTATATACACCAGATCCAGATGTGCATACATCCGATCAAAACCATACTTAAATCTTAACACGTTTCAAGCAATCAAGAGTTGTCAATCGAGATCTACTAATCTTTCATGGATTTCACATGCATATTTCGAATAACTACCATGGCATCGATTTCATACAAGATACGAAAACATCAAACAAAACAGCATGCAATCATACACATAAACAAAACAAGTCCATATCACTCACCTTTAGATCAAGAAGAATCCACAAAAGCCTTCCTCTTGCTAGATCCAAGAACTTCTTCTTCAATCACCAAGAGAATAAGAAATATAATAAGATCTGAGTTGTGCAGCGAATGACGGCTGCAAACTCCCTTTATATAGGCCGGGATCAAGTATTAGGGTTTAGGAAATACATTTGCAAAACAATCCCTTCAAAATACAATTACTCGTATATATATATATCTACTCTTGGAAATTCATCTAAAATTCATTTAAATTAGGATTTATATGAAAATATACATCTAAATCTTAACCAATACTGTTTAAAACATCCAGGATACCAATTTTGCATTTTAGTCCTTAAAATGTCAATTTTGCAAATAAGTCCTTCTTTTCTTAAAATTTGCAAATAGTACTAATTAAATTCAGAAAAATCCGGAAAAATACTACATAATTCCAAAATAATAAATAATGATTTTTCATAAAGGAATCTTAATTTTTCAAACTTCTCAAGAGTCATTTGCACGTGTTTTGCACGTGTACAAAAGATAAATCTTTTAGAAAATATCAATTAAATCCTCAAAAATCATTTAAATTCAATTTTTCAAATAATTAAAATAATATTTGAAAATACGGGGTTCTACAAGGAGGGGCGCTGTGAACCGAGTTGACCTCTCGGACGAAGGCCTTCCGAGAGGAGTTGGAGGAGCCCCCCATGGGGCCTCCGTGGATGAGGTGGAGAACTCGTTCTTCCTCGAACTCGGGGGTCTCGTCGCGCCTCTCGGAGCGTTTGTTAGCCCCCCGAGGCGGAGGAGTGTTGCGATCCGCCCGATCGTTTGCCTTCACAAATTTGGCCAAATGCCCCCTCTGGATGAGGGCCTCTATCTCATTTTTCAACGCTCGGTAGTCGTTGGTGTCATGGCCGTGGTCCCGGTGGTAGCGGCACTATTTCTCTTTGTTCCTCCTCTTGGCCGGGGTGTTCATTCTCGGAGCCGGAGGTATGACTCCTTCTTTCTCCACTTCCATCAGGATGGTGGAGACATTGGTGGTGAGGGGAGTGAACTTCTCGAACCTGGGCGGAGGACGGCGCTGACCACCGTTTTCCTTCTGCAGTTTCTTGGACCCCTCCTCCTCTGTCGCCTTCCTCTTCGATCCGGAGGCCGATCCCCCGAAGTTCGGGAGGCACTCGGCCTCTTCCGCCCGAATGTACTTCTCGCACCTTAGGAGAAGATCGGCGAAGTTGTGCGGGGGCTTCTTGGCGAGGGACGACCGGAGGTTGGAGTTGAGGACGTTCGACTGGAACGCAACGGTCGCCACTGACTGGTCTAGGGAGGCGATAGACCTGACCTCTGCGGTGAATCTCCTCACATAGTCCCTTAGCTTTTCTCCCCTCTCCTATCGCAGGTTCAGTAGGGAGAGGCTCGTCTTCTCAGCTCGCCTGCTACGCACAAAGTGAGTTATGAAGAGCGTTTCGAACTGCTCGAACGAGAAGATGGAAGAGGGAACGAGCATGGAGTACCATTCCCGAGCCGACCCCCTGAGGGTGGCGGGGAAGGTCATGCAGAGCATGGCGTCGAAAGCTTGATGGATCAGCATTAAGGTCTTGAAGCTTTCGATGTGATCAACTGGGTCGGACTCCCCCGAGTACGTTTCAAACTGCGGAGGTTTGAAACCCCTCGGTATGGGGGGCTCCATGATTGTCCGAGAGAAGGGGGGTCTGCTGGGGCGGACGGTCCTTGCTCTCGACTCCTCCTCTTTGTCCATGCGACCGATGCGCCTCTCCACCTTGTGGAGACGACGGTAGAGGGCATCGTCCCTCCGCTGGTAATCAAACGATCCCCGGGACTCTTCTTCATAGGAAGGGGAGCGGGGACTGCGGCGTCGGTAGTCCTGGGATCGGCGAGGACTGTAGGGGTGCTGCTGGCGACTGGGAGCCGGGAGAGGACTTCTGGATCGGTGGCGAGGACTGGGAACCCGCGGGGGTGTTGGAACCCTCTGGGCATTATGGTTGTTGGGGCGCAGGTTGAGGGCCTGCAACATAGTCTCCTGGAATTGTAGGAACTCGGCACGAGTGATAGGTGCCTCATTGTTCCTCGGATGATGCCGATCCGCAGGGGAATGTGGCCTCCTCCTTCGGCGCTCAGGAGATTCCGCCCGGCCCCTTCGGTCCGGAGACCTCCTACCGTCTCGGCGATGAGGAGATCGCTCACCATGATGCTGGCGGGAGGCTCCCTCTCGGGCCCGCCTCTCATCTAGGTGGTTGTGAAGGTCCTCTTCCTTTTGGCAATTCAGGACGGTGTTGCGGAGATCGGAGGCTCGGGGGTGATGGGAAGCCATAGAGTCCGAGGAGGCGTTGTGAATTAAGACGTGGTCCGGATGGAGTGGTTGCTTCTGCCTCCGCTGGTTCTGACCAGCAGGACCATTTGGGGGTTGTTGGTTCGGAAGAGGAGGCTGGCCCTGTTGGGCCGGGGGAGGAAGTTGTTCAGGCTATGCAGCAGGATGGACAGGGACTTCCTCCGGCTGATCGGCTGGATTGGGTCCGCGGTTGGACCCTCTAGATCTGACCTTCTTGAGAGGCATGGTTGGAGAAGGGCTATACGACAAGGAAGAGGTGGAGGCTATTCGTGTGGTTGTTCCCACAGACGGCGCCAATCTGTTACCGCTGATTTCGGTGTGGGGGTAAACAGATGAGATTTGTGAGTTCGAGAAAAACCTGAACAGCGGATCCGAGCCTTCCGATTCCTGCCGCAACCTGCAAGGAAGTGCCATACACCGGGGTTGATTCCGGCGACGCACCCTCCGACGCTCTTGTCAGTAATCAGTGGTGATTAAGAAAGAGCTTAAGGTGGAAAAAGAGTGATCACCTCGTCACAGTGGTAGGGGGTGGTATTTATAGTCGCCATGGGAGTGATTAGGGGCCTGATTCCCTGTGTAACTGTCAGGAGTAAAATCCTCACAGTCTGTTTAGAAAACTAATCCCTGATTCCCGGTGAGAGCAAATCAGGCCCGTTGACTTGGTCAAATCAGTGACCCTGATTTGCCTCTTGTTGGTCTGGGTTCGCCTCGGGTCGGGACCCGTACCCAATTGGAGTGGATCCGTTTGTGGGTTATTGGATCTGTGAGAAGGAGATCCAGTACCCGTTTTGGACCCATTTGTATGTTAAATTACCGTTTTACCCCCGAGCTTCAAGGTTCGCGCCCAATTTGGACGGTTCCGATTTAACCCCATTTTTAGCCATATCATTTATAAATCTTAAAAATAATATTTAAAAAATACGGGGTACTACACCAAGCTCCGACCTCCTTGCCATGCTTTCGCTATCAAAGCCAGGTCGAGCTCGAGCTCCAACGACGAGTCTCCTCGACGCCATCCTCCTTCCTCGATGAGCTACCGCCTCGCCATTACTGCCGACCTCCAATGCCGAACTCGAGGTCATCTCCAATATCGAGCATCTTCATCACTAAGCTCGTGAGCTCTAAAACCTCGGGCTCCGAACCCACTGTCGAGTTCACGCATCTCTATCGTCGAGCTCCGACCTCCTCTTCTCCTTCCCGAGCTTCAACTCTAGTCAACAAGCACCATAGTCGAGCTCCCCCTCTCATCTCCACACTGAGCATCGTTGTTGAGCTCCGTCTCCTTCACGAGCTCACTCCGAGCTCCGAACCCAAAAGCCTCGGTGTCGACCGAACTCCTTGCCAAACCGCAACCGAACCCACTGTCTCTGAGCTCTCCCCCCGAAGATTCGAGCTCCACGACGCCTTCCTCATCGAGCTCCTCTCCCCTCATCGAGAACCCACGAGCTCCTTCTCGACTCTGGAGCTCACCTCGCCGATGCTGAGCTACACGGCGCACGGAGAAGTGGCCGGAGAAGGAAACGGGGAGGGAGACGAGAGAGAGAAGAGGAAGAAGACCAGAGGAAGAAGAAAAAAAAACAGTGCCACATGGCGGTCAACGTTGACTGGTCACTTGGCAGCTTCTGGTGGGTCGGCAACGTGTGCCAAGCAACCGGGGGACCGATCTGCTCATGAGAGAAAAATGCCCTGCTTTGCGATGCGTGCTCTCTGATTGTGATCAACGCACAGGATTGCGCCACGTGTCTAGGTAATATTTAATTAATTAATTTATTTATTTAATTGAATTAATTATTTAAAAAATCGAAAAAATTAATTAAAAAATTCTTAAAATAATTATTAATTCAGAAAATAAATTTTAAATTTTGAAAATAATAATTATTAAGTTGGAACAATTAATTAAAACTTTCGATAATTAATTATTTAAATTCGGAAATTGAATAAAAAATTTAAAAATTGATTAAAAATTGAAAAAAATTCAGAAAAAATTGGAAAAATCATAAAAAATCCAGAAAATTCTGAGGATCATTTTGGGCATTTTAAAAACTCAAATTGACACCGTTACACCTCGAGCAAGATCCAAACTCCCTTAAGAACTCCGATAGATTCTATTAGCCATTGAAACAGACAAAACTACTTCTTAAAGACTGTAGAACTCAGTCTTAGGAGTGGGGGGCTCGTGATATGGCTAAAAATATGATTAAATCCGGATCGTTCAAGTCGGACATGAATCTTAAAGCTCTCAGGGGTAAAACGGTAATTTCTCCTACAAACGGGTCTGAAATGGGAACTGGGTCTTTCTTCAAAGCCCAATAACCCATGAATGGATCTGTCCTACTGGGTACGGGTTCCAACTCGTTACAAACTAGTTCAGAAGGATAAAAAAGAATTCAGATTCATAATTATTCCTAAGAGGTGGTTTTAACCACTTCTATCTATCCACACCGGGAAGTAGAGATTTGTTTTTATCTTGAAACAGATCCCTAAGGCGACTATAAATACCCCTCTCCCCCCCACCGTAACAAGGTAATCAATATTTTTCTTCATAATGCTCTTTCTTAATCTTCCTGATTACTGACAAAAGCGTCGGAGGGTGCGTTGCCGGGATCTATCTCGGTGTATCGCACTTTTTGCAGGTTCGCGGCAACGGCAAGAAACAAGTCAACACGTTGGTGAAGGTCAACAGGTTTGCCTTATTCGTTTTCTCAAGAATCCACAAATTCATCTGTTTGCTCCCACACCAAAACCAGCAGCAACACACTTTTATCAAAATATACTCAACTTTGATTCTTCACTGACTTTTAATTTTCTTAATTTTTCTCTCTGGTGAGACAATGAGAAACATACCTTCATATTTTGAAAGGAGGCAAATTTTTTAGAATTATTTCTTGAATAAGTTAGTTAATACCTAATCATTTATATTCCAACAAGTGATTGACTAACCAAGTAGTACAAATGTTTCCTTCTCATTGTTACTGCATTTTTTTATTTTTCTTTTGAAATTTTGGATAAGGATGAATTTTAGTGCAAGATGTTGGATTGCTACTTCTTAATTGGTATTACTTTTCCTACATTTAGGAGGAAATTCGAATATGTTCTTCTAGATTGTTAGCCAAAGTTTATTTTTTGAAAGGATTTGTTAGCCTAAGAAGATAGCATGTATTTCCCTAAAAAAGACAACATGTATATCTTTTGTTCTACAAACACTAGTGTTATTACAAAATAAGAGTGGAAGATCCGCATGTAATAACATGACACATCCATACAACCTCTTTCTCATACTCTATGCCAAATATGCATACCTTTGAACAGTCATGCTTTTGGGTTGATTCAAAGTGACAGAGAATATATACTCTTCTAAAGATTTACTACCAACCAAGCATCTTTGTAGCATTTGATTCCTGCAACTCACTTCACTTTCATGATTCTTCACATAATTAAGCTATCTTACCCATATATATATATCTCTCTAACTTATTCCATTCTTTACTTCATTAAGAACATCATACCCTTGCACATTATAAGTAGAATAACTTTGTTTCATTCCTTAATATAAGCATTAAGAACATATCTCTCATTCACGAAAAAAGTCCTAATGAAGCTAGGCAAAGAGATCAACCACCCTCTCCACCCTCACCACAAGCTCACGGCAGAGTACACAGAGACCCCCTTCCGCTGTGATGGCTGCAAGGAACCTGGCATTGGGCTCGAATACCGATGCGAAACCTGCGATTTCGACCTACACAAGGTTTGTGCCCTTGCCCCATCCACCATTTACCACCCATTCTACACCAAATGCGAATTCAGACTCTATAGTCGACCCCCGGGCACACTCGCAAGAGTTTGCGACGCATGTAGGAGAATTGTTCTAGGGTTTGTGTATCACTGCAATAGGTGTGATTTCGACCTCCACCCGTGTTGTGCTAATCTTCCAAAGTTTCTGGATGATGGGGGGAGGCATTTCATACTTTGCTCGAAGATTTCTACTGCATGCCATTGTTGTGGAGGTAAAGGGCTAGGATGGTCGTATCAATCCGAGTGTAAGAGTTATAGCCTTCACGTTTCATGTGTGAAGGAGTTGCTTGCAGAGAGCTGGCAGGTTATGTATCTCAACTTGGACAAGAAGAGGATGAAGCAATTTCAGATGAAGATTCCGAAGATTCAGACTGTAAAGACAGGGAAGAGCCATCGCAAAGGGAAGATGGGAAGGGTGGAGAAGTGTTGTCAGATAGCTGGAAGTGCAGTTCGTATTGTCATTTCTGCAATTCTTGGAGACCCGACGGCTATAATTGCAGCAGTTATAGGAGGGTTCATGTCTAAGTAGGGGGCTTCATCTTCATGTCTAAGTAGGAGATCGAACAATAAGCCTACATGAATGCCTAAGTTATTCTCTGTTCGTATTTTAGGTTAAACTTTGTATCTGTTGTGTGACTTTAGGAGCACATAATTTGCTGAATGCATCATGTTGAATTATGTATCAAATCTCTGAATTTCAAACTTACTTTGAATTGATTTACACTGCATTCTTGGTGGTAACTGAACTTGCAGGTGCATACAAAAACAGATAAAATCTCAACCCACATTCCTTAGATTAGTATATCTTTATTTTTCCTGTTCTGAAAAAACTTGCATTGCAGTCTTTCCTAGTTAGTAGAAGTTCATGTATTAGAGGATTAGTACAAAATAGTAACCTGAAACCATCCTTTAAAACTGTCTAGTCTTCTCAGTTTGTCTCATGAACTTGCTAATCCATCATTAATTCCTGCACTAGTTCCAAATTCATTTCTTTAGGATTTTGTTTCAAAAAGGGGTTTAAGTTGGGCTTTCATCTCAAACATGTAATATTGTCCATATTATGTGTTAGTATGCTCTCCGTCGTCCAATCAAAACCTTACTCTTTCAAGCAGGCCTCCTCGACATGGTCCATATTGTTGGGTTTATGTCTTGCATACTAAGTTCGATAAGAAAACGATGAAGCGAAGGAGGTCGAAGCGACAATTGGATGGAAGATGAGAAGCAACAGGAGTAGCATCTACATCGATGACTCAAGTATTGTATACGTCATTAGTCCAATCCCTTCTAGAAACTACCCGTAATAACAAACTTGCAAAATGGATTTTATCATGAAGAGATTCGTTATTATTGACCCTGCTTCACCTTAACTGTTAATTGAACAAAAATATCACAAAAACTTTTGGTAAAAGTTATATCTTAGTTCGAGTGGGGAAACAGAGCAAGGGACGGTTGATTACACGCAGTCGACCGCCCAAAGCTACTAGATTGACGAGGGGTCAATTGCGGTCGACCGCCACTTTAGGCAGCCGGCCACCCCGATGTTGGTTGTAGTTATGTTAGTGTTCGGGTGCATGTCTTGAGGATTTGTTTGACACCCGACTTCTTTCCTAACTTAGATCGTACGACTCTCATCACATGATTATCTTTTCAGAAATATCTAACGACTATTGTATGAAAATATATATTTTTTGATGTTATAGGATAGAGCATAAAGCTCCAGCATGTTAAATAAATATATATAAGATAAAATCACATTTTACATAAGCAACACACTGAATACAACTTTACGGCTGAACATGAGTCTCAGATACAACAGAAGTAAAGGGGATATGGAGAAACAAGAAACAACAATAATAAACATAGCCGGTTATAGATTGAACTCCATTTAGGAGAAACTAAAAGAAGACGCAAAACATGAGAGCAGCCCAAGGCGCCAAAACAAGGAATGAACCAAACATCCAGTACAATATTGTATCAAGGTATCAAACTAGGGTTTCTCTAGATCTCTATGTATTATTGTAATTGGCCTCTATTGAGAGCCAAGAGAGAGTACTTCATTAAAGAGAGTTTTAACTCTAGTATTTTCTGGTGAGGCTAGAGAGAGGGCCGTCGTGAGAGTTGTAACTCTTGTATCTTCTCTAGTTGAATATCATATCGGTTTTTCTCCTCAGTATTAGGACTTGCCCAAACCAGGACAAAATTATATGCTTTGTGTGTTTGGTGTGATCTTCTATTTACTTAGTGGTTTGTATTAATCGTGTCGCATAACTCAACAAGATCCCAAGGGCATAGATCCCTAACACATAGTGTCTTAGTATGCTCTATGTGGTCCAATTGAATTGAACCTTCCATTTTTCAAGCCCCTTGTGCTTTTTGATGGGGATATGGTGTCTACGAACACCTCGGTGGCGCAGCAGACTAATTAGAGCAATGGGGATGTCGAAGTAGATGAGATGAGTCAATCGAATAACCAGAAAAATTGATCCACCAATCCCACACAAATACAACAAGGATTTATTCCGGTTAACTTTTGCTTAATCCGGATGGGAAATATAAGGGATATAATATTTGTTGGATTTTATATAGATGAGAGAGATTAGTTTAGTCTCATATTGTATTGGTTTAGTCTTTCATTCTCTCATATATATAGGAGACATATTGTACTCAGTTTATTCAATCAATAAAAGAATATTTTCATATCCTTAATTCTATCATGGTATCAGAGCCTATAGTCCTATAAGTGTTAGGATTGTGGCCTCAAATACACTTAGGCACGAAGTACTTGAAGTTGGAGAAGAAGAAGAGGAGACAAATACGGCAAGAGAAGACAATAGCAAGTAGAAGATGTGCAGTCTGGAGAGTTGCGGTCGACTGTCCTGTGGTGCGGTCGACGGACCACCCGACCGACCACCCGACCGCAACTAGGCTGCTAGGTATCTTCGAGTGTACAGGGTTCAATAGAGAGGGGGACAGCTGACCGTGCACTCGACTGGTCATGTCTCGGGTATGGGCTTTACACGTTGCGATCGACCGACCTGGGGGTGCGGTCGACCGACAACGGCGCTGTGTGTTTTGGGCTGACGAGTTTAAGATCCAATAAGCTAGATTTATGTTTATCTTTTAGGGTTTACTTGGGGGCTATATATATGGATGTAGACTCTATGGATTATATAACTGATTAGAGAGAATTGGTGAGGCATTATCATTGTTCAACTTCAAGAATGGATTGTACCAAGTGTTTCAAAGGTGAGGGAGAGAGATTGAGTGTTGTAATCTCTTTTGTAATCTTTGTATTTCTTGGGGAATAAGAAGTATTGGTTATCTCTGCATAATGATTGTGTTTTTGTGAGATCTTGCATATATCGTGGTGGATTGTTCTTGGTTCATCTAAGTCTTGATAGTTTCTATTGCTTGTGGTGTACTTCCGCTATTAGCACTACGAGTTGTGGTAGATTCTTCAATAAGTGGTATCAGAGATCTAGGTTCGAGATGGCCGATAGCAAGTCGAAGATCGGGAGGTTCCATGGGATTGACTTTGCGATGTGGAAGATTCAGATGATAGCATATCTTCGTCAGAAAGATCTTGATGGCCCGTTGTTTGATGAGAAGCCGAAAGGTGGAGACTAGGATGCGAAGGTCTTGGCGGATTAGAATCGTTTGGATCAGAAGGCGAGTGGGTAAATTAAGTTGGAGCTGATGATATGGCTAAAAATAGGATTAAATCGGGATCGTTCAAATTGGGCACGAATCTTAAATCTCTCAAGGGTAAAACGATAATTTCACCTACAAACGGGTCTAAAATGGGAACTGGGTCTTTCTTCAAAGCCCAATAACCCATAAACAGATCTGTTCTACTGGGTATAGGTAGCGACCCATTGCAAACTAACCCAGATGGATAAAGAGTAATTCAAATTCATAGTTATCTCTATGAAACGATTTAAACTCTAGATCTTATCCAAAAACACCGGAAAGTAAAGATAAATTCTTATCTCGAAACAGGTCCCTAAGGCGACTATAAATACCCCTCTCCCCCACCATAATGAGGTAATCAATCTTTTTCTACCTAAAGCTCGTTCTTAATCTTTCTGATTACTGACAAGAGCGTCGGAGGGTTCGTCGCCAGGATCCATCCTGGTGTATCGAACTTTGTGCAGGTTCGCGACAGCAGTGAGAAACAAGTCAACACGTTGGTGAAGGTCAACAGATTTGCTTTTATTGTTTCCAAAAGAATCCACAAATTCATCTGTTTGCTCCTACACCAAAATCAGCAGCAACAGATTGGCGCCGTCTGTGGGAAACGAAAAAGCAATCCAACTTTACTTCATCAGCGGAAGTAGTTTCAAGCTATGCATCCGAAAGCGAAGGGGAAGGCAGCGGTCTCTAGCCGAAGAGCCACTTCTCTTCCTCCTCCTCCTCCTCCAGTTTAAGATGTTCTTTCTCAACAGCCTCCTCCTCAACAGGCCCCTCCAGGTGTAACATCCTGAATTTTCATTTATAATTAAATATAATTTTTGTTTGATTTCACGTGTTTTGCACGTGAAAATTTATGTACATTTACCCTTAAAAAATTATTTATTTTTATGTCATGAACAAGTATTTTATTTCTTCTCTTTTAAAAAGCCTATTAGTATCTATTATTAATTCTTAAAGGCCTAATTATTAAATTCTAGCCCACACTAATTAAACTAATTAAATAAATTAAGAGCCCATGAATTTTTAGCCCACTAAAATGCGCCCATTAGTTTATTCTCATTTAAATGAGACAACTTGTAGGGTAGACTTGTTTTTGTAACAAATTAATTAATAACACATGAACTTTTAGTAACTAGGTGTGCATGGAGAGGCACGTGCATTGCACATGCACGTGCAATGGAGCATGAGGGGTAGGCCAAATTGTGCTTGGAGGAGATGGGGTGTGTGGAGTAGTGGAGAGTTGGTTGTGTGATCATGGGTAGTTCTTCTAACTCCCTAGTACATTCTAGCCCTTCATCTAAATGCATCTCCACCCTTCATTTTGCCTTGAGTAGTGTATAAATAGCCCCCTAGCCATTCATCTCTTTGCACCATTAGAAATTTGTAAAGAGTGAGAAGAAAAGAAAGAGTTGTAGAAATTTGTGTGTGAGAAAAGATTGAGAGTTGTGCATTTTGTGTGTTCTTGCACTATTGGAGGCCGGTCTATATCAAGAGGAGAAGGAAGGAGCTCGAGTTTGCCTAGTTCAAGGAGGAGAAGGCTCTTGGTGTGCACAAGCAAGGAGGAAAAGGCTCACAACTAGGATAGGATCGTGTGTTCAAGGAGTTTCTTTAGAAGTTTTCTTTGTTTCTTCAATTAAGGTGGGTGATTTCTCTACTTCTAATGTAAATACCATGCTAGGAATTGAATTGATGAATATGCTAAGAGAAACTAGTTAAAATTGGCCATATGGTTGTTAAAAAGAGACTAATTAGAAATGAGAAAAATTCTTTATGAATTAGATGATAAATTGGTAGAATTGTGATTATTAAATTAGAAATTGTCATGTTGCCATAGAATGTGTATTTTTGAACCATGTTAGATCAAGGAAATTTGCTTGTGGATGACTAGTTTGTTAATTAAACTATTGATTTGTGTTTTTCTAAATAGTGCAACATTAATGTGAAAATAAAAGGAAATATACTCTAGAATTTTTGTAGAAATAAAAGAAAGTAAAAAACATCTTTTTGTGATAATTGTATTGCCTAATTGTGAAGAAATTATTGTTGCATTTCAAATGTCGAAAATGTAGACTTAAAATATAAATTGGGAAGAGAATTCACTTTAAAGGTCAAAATAATGGTTTTTAAATTACTGTTATGCTGCAAATTTCTAAGATTGAGAATTTGGAAAATTTTTATAAGAAAATTTTAAAAAAATTTAGAATTGTGAAAAGGTATTAATAAACAGCGAGTTGAGTTATAAATAACTCAACCCATATCAGATCGGTTAGTCACTCAGGCCTTAGTGGTCAATGGGTGTGCTTTGGTCACGTTACTGTAGCAGCGATTTGTAACGCCCCGAATCCCAAATTACTGAATTCGAGATGTTCTACAGGATCTTTTCGCTTCCTTCACATACAATTTTACAAGGAATTTAAAAACTTTTCTTTTACATCAGAGTTTACAACATATTACACTTGAATTTACACAGCGAAAGCAAAATATACAATATTTACATAAATGAACAACAACATGATAAACTTTTTATGCATCCATTCCTCTTTACATGTGATTGATCCTGCATACAACACTGTGGGTACGTCAGTTTATTCAACCGACGATAATTATACATGGCCATCCTCTCTACGCCAGAAACAGTATAATGAATCTCATTTCTTGCAAATCACAACTTGTTCAACATAAGCATGCAAATAAGAGGGAACTTTTAATGATTCGTGTCGTGATTGTGCACTTAAATCCTTAATGCAATTTATTTAATTAACATGACACTAATGCGCACTTGTTCGAATTCTATGCATCCCATTCTACATAGATTCGAGGGCAAGCCTCTTAATCGATCTTCATTTTTGTAGGGTTCAATCCCCCGCCATGACTTATTCTACTTCTGTAATTCCAATGAGTATCTTAGATGAATCTATGAGTACAAGCATGTATCCTGGCCCCTGGAGTAGAATTTCGCGCCATGTCTTGACTCGTCAAGCATGCATTCTGCGACAATTCAGCCTCCTCCCTGAACACACTCCTCTTGCAGTCACCAAAACATCCCACAAGAGTGACTAGAGTCCGATCATTACTGAGTTGTGCCCGCGCCATGTCTTGACGCATCAAGCATGCATTCTGCGGCTCACACACCCGCACCGTACCCTAGCTCTCATACTCATGTTTTTCTCTCACCTTCATCACCTCCACACTATGTATTTAAGTTACATTAGAATCATGAATAAAAATCAAGCTCTAGAGTTAGCCTCTCCATCAACCGGACTTATCATTTTATTTCACTTGACCAACCTGGTCTAATTCTCAATATCATTTCATTCACTGCCGGGGAGACTTAGCTACTCTTTGTTCAATTTCAAATTCACAATACCCAATGGAGCATCATCAGCTCATAATTCATTTTAGAGTCTCACAGACTTTCTCATCATGATTTAGCCTTTCATAATTATTCATTTAATTCTCAATTCTCATCTATGATTCATTTCACATAATTCATACAGCCACAATCAGAATCCATCGATAAAAGCATAAAGTTCATCGTTACCAACAGTAAATAACATGAATCAAATTATCGAAAGTCCGCTCTGTACAGTCGACTTGGAAAAGTACCAGTCGACTTATACAGTCACATACAAATTCCTCATAAAAGCTCAGAATAGTCGACTGTTGCACTCAACCAGTCGCCTGTCCCGCAACCGTTCATATTCACTATATTATCCACATAACAGTCGACTGTTCAGTAATCAGTCGTCTGTCCTGGAGATTTCGAACAGCATAATTTCTAAGTCCGGATCAGTCGACTTGCTACACACATTGGTCGACTGGACAGATCCATTTCAATTAGGGAATTTATTTACAGTTCTTACGTGTACTTGCATCATGATATCAATTAACAGTATATATCAATTCATGTTTCATAAACAGAGTTCCTCTTGTTCAGTAACATTCATAGCACAATTTTCCCAGTTATTAACATGCTCTTTTAGAGAAAACTACTCTAAACATGCATTCACATTGCTCATACTTACTTACGACAATGGAGATATAAATCTCAAGTCATCATCATGGGTCTACATAAATAGAATATCTTTATTCAGGGAACTATCAAACAGTCACATTCAGAACGAAGCACCAGTCGACTTAACACCAAGTCAGTCGACTGTGCCGACAACTTCAGATATTTATCACCTTTAGTTCTTTTTATTTGTTTACCTTCCCTCCATCATATGTGTCATAGGAAAAAACATACATTTTATAATCACACCATCATGGCTATTCACACACATTTTTTTCAGCACATTATGAAAAAGTAATGTCTCGTACCAGTCGGCTGGCTCATATGGCAGTCGACTGTACCGACAGTCTCGCCTCAAATTTAATAGCATGTTCAAGCAATTTCTACCGCATTCAATTCACTTTTGTAACATGGTATCAATCATGACAATTACAGTATTATTCCTACGTTAGAAGTCCTGAGAAACACCCACCTTTTATGAAGAAAAATAACGAAATCCCGCAAGTCCTTCAATATAGCGCAGCACTTCTTGTTCCATTGTTCCACTCCGACTCCTCAGCAATGCTGCTTGCCTCCACAGGGAACTCCCACACAACTCACAGATACTCTCTATAATCTCAGGAAATTTTTTTGTGTAAAAGAGATAGGGAATAGGAGGGGGTATTTATATTAGAAGATAAATAGGATGAAGGGTTGAGATCTATTAGGGAGTTGGAGGATTAAGGGCTGAGATTGATTTGGGGGTTGTAAAAACTACCCACAACTCAGGATAACTACCCATGATTTCATCCACTTCTCTCCCCAAAACCGGCCAAGAATTTGTGCCTAATACACGTGTACATTGAGTGCACGTGTAAGCACAAGTCACACAACAAATATACCCGGAATTTAATGGAGAAAGAAGAATGTTACATTACAAGTTATAGAAGATAATAAGAGGGTTTAAAATTCATGGGCTTAAAATCAATTTGGGCCAAAATAAATTTATTAAAAGAAAATAAACAAATTAACATTGGGCTTTAAAGCAAGTATTTTATAGGGAAAAATATAATTTATTCATCATGGAGTAATAGCCACATGCTACACAAGCATACTATAAAAGGGAAATAATCTTTAAGTATTTAGGAAAAATCGGGGTATTACACGATTGGAGAATTAGGTCTGGGTTTGAGTCTCTTCAGAGACTTTGTTTTCTGAAATTCGATTTTTACTCAAACCTGAACCCAAAACCTAAATATATATTAAGTTCCCCATTAGACAGTTAGTCACCTTGGACTTACTGGTTCTCGGGTGCGACTGTGGACGGTTACTGTTCACAGGCGGGGGGGGGGGGGGGGGGGGGGGGGGGGGGGGGGTTGGGCGGGGTTGGAATCCGACCTTGGCCACTTTTTTGGAAAATTCAATTTTTTTCGTATTTTATTATTTCTAAATAGTTTTAAGTGTATAAAAAATTGAGAAAAAATTATTAAAATTTTTAGAAAATATCTAGACTTCATGAAAATTTATTTCTGCAATATTGACTTATTATAATGAGAATTAGAGGCTATTTTGAGGAAAAGAACTCGATACAAATTTCTTAGAATATAATCTTGATTAATTAAGGAAAACAAATATTTCTTTTTGAAAGAAATTTTGAGTAGAGATTTAAAATGAGATTTGTGACATGGAAAATTTGAGTAAGATTAATGTGATTTCTTTCGCTTAATAAATGAAAAAATGACTTTGTGAATGCAAATAAATTATGTGGAGTTAAATTATGAATGTGGTAAATTAAAAAAATGAATTGTCGTATTATACTTGAAATAGTGCATGGAAATGAAATGAAAGATCATGATGAATTATGAGAAAAATTTGTGAGTATGAATACTCAAATTTTTTTTATGAATATGAAATGAGATTAAAGACTAAAGTGTAGCTAAGTTCTCATACCGGCATTGGATAAATTCTTTTGAGATGAAATGTTGAAATGAAAGACCAAGTTTGGGTCGTTATTATTGATTGATGGTTAAGGCCGGTATAGAGGAAGTGCTAATTCTAGAGTATTAATTTTATTCATGATTTTATTATCTAAGGATTAGACACATAGTGGAGATGTAATGAAAGTAAGAGAAAAACACAAGTATGAGGGTTTCGGATCTACGGTGTGAGAGTATTCATAGGTTTCCTACTTGATGCGTCATGTCATGGCGTGGATACATCTCTGGAATTATCGGGATCATGGTGAGGCTTGTAGGGTGTTTGGTGACTACGTAGTGCCATCATTCCATGACGGAGGTGAATTTTCCATAGGCTCTGTATGATGCGTCATGTCACGGCATGGGATTCCCCTCCAGGTTGTCTGGGCATGGGCTCGTAACTCATAGAACATCTAGGATACTTGCCGTAGTTACCGTAGTAGTTTAAGTCATAGCGAGGGATCCAACCCTACAAGATGAAGAACGATTAAGGGTTTGCCCTCGGACCTATATAGTATGGGATGCATAGAATCTGAACAGTGCGCATTAGTGTCATCTAATATAAATAACTGCATTAAGGACTAAGTGCACATTCACATACGACAACAATAGGATAGTCCCCCGTAGCTTTGTTTGTGACAAGTGTGTGCATTCTAAGTAAGAGAAATTGATGTATTATATCATAGTGTTAGTTGTATGCAACTGACGTGCCCACAGTTTCTATGCAGGATAAAATGATTGACAAGACTAAAGAGTGAATGCTGCTTAAAGAAATGTTCAAGTTGTTTAATTCATGTACTATGTTGTAATTTATAATTCCGCTGCGTTAATGTAATTATTGTTGTAAATAAAGTTTTAATTTTCATGTAAAATTAAACGAAGTGAAGTGTAAAGATCTTGTAGAACTTCGAATTCAGTCTTATTTGGAATTCGAGGTCTTACACCAGGGTCTTGGGGGGCTGCCCAGGGGGGCTCTCGTCGGAGTCGCCCAAAGCAACATCCTTTTCATGACCATGTCACAGTCCACAATCCTTCAGTTGACTCTATGGCTTCTCAAAGCCCGTCCGAGCAGGATCTCCGTCAAGTGATTGTCAACCGCCAAAAGGGGGTCGACCTCCGAACTCGCCTGGATGAATGGCGAGCCCTTGAGGGAGTCCATTAACTTGAGCAACCAGGGGTCTCGAGAGTCCGGACCCCCTGCAGATCGAGGACCAGAAGATCCCCTCCCCCAAGGTGGCGAAGAGAGTCCCCTCTACGTCGTCGGTGGAGAAGTCATACTCCAGTAAGCCGAACCACACATAGGGACCACCAAGCTGGAGGGGCACCAGTCACAAGGGCGGAGTTCCAGGATTTTCAAGAAGCCGTTCTGCGGGCCCTCAATGTCGCTCCCAACCACGAGCAACGGGCGCCCAGTCCTCAACCTGCCCCAAGCCATCACCACCACACTCCTAGTCCCCTTCTACATGGAAGGAGTCTCGGGGATAGACAAGAATGACGGAAGGGAAGACTCGGTTTACCGTCGTCTCCACGAGATGGAGAGGCGCCTTGGCCGATTTGACAGAGAAGAGGAACAACGGGCAAGGAATTTCCGCCCAAGCAGGTCTCCATTCTCCCGGACCATCATGGAAGCCCCGGTCCCGAAAAACTTCAAGCACCCTAACTTTGAGTCATACAATGGAGAGTCGGACCCCGCCGACCACATCGAGAGTTTTAAAACTCTCATGATGATCCACCAGGCTTTGGATGTGCTCCTTTGCAAAACCTTCTCTGCCACGCTGAAGGGGCCTGCAAGAGAATGGTACTCTCGACTCGCCCCGGCCTCCATCTTCTCCTTCGATCAGCTCGAAGGGCTCTTACTCATTTCATGAGTAGCCGCCGGCCCGAGGAGACAGGTGCATCTTTGGTGAGCCTCAGCCAATGAAAGGATGAAAGCCTAAGAGATTACGTTTGGCGCTTCACCGCCGAAGCCCGGACTATTTCCTCCCTTAACCAATCAGTAGCCTCGGCGGTATTCGGGCACAACGTCATTAACGCCGACCTGAAGGTGTCCCTGCCAAGAAGCCACCTCAGGACTTCTCAGAACTCCTGCTTAGGAGTAAGAAGTACATCCGAGTGGAAGAGGCTCTCAACCCCCCCCCCCCCCTGCTCTCGAGGAATCATCTTCCGAGAACAAACGAAAGAATACGAGCAAAGAAGGGTCTCAGAAATTCCAAAGGGACGACAATGGCCAACGCCGCCCAACTTCTTGTTTTGAGAAGTTCACCCCCCTTAATGCTAGTATATCAGCAGTTCTTATGGAGGTGGACAAGGAAGGGCTACTCTACACTCCCCTAGAATGAATACTCCTAGCAAGAAAAAAAACAGGGATAAGTGGTGCCGCTTTTATAGGGACCACAGCCACGACATGGATGATTGTCGGGCTCTCAAAGAGGAGATCAAAGAGCTCATACAACGAGGACACCTGGCCAAGTTTTTCCAAAAAGACGTGGCCGATCTTTCACCCCGAGGAGCCTACAAGCGAACAGAGAGACCCGCCGAGTTCCAAGTTCAAAGAGTTCATACCTTATCCATGGAGGTCCAATGGGGGGGAGAAACAAACCCCTCCCAAGAGGCCTTCACCTTATCGTAGAAGTAGGTTCAGTTTTTAATAAGGCCGATGCTTGTAACACGACCAAAAGCATGTAATAATGGCTCACCCTATTGAAGCGGACACTTAGTTAGTTTCAATAAAACTTAATGTTTTTCTATTAAAAATTATTGCATTTGCCTTATTTCTATCTCTCTGGGTCACATCTACGACCCGTTAAATGGTAAGTTCGGAGTCCAGCTTGTCCTATAGGGTTGCTCTCACAACTTACTAAGCTCAAAATACGAGTTTGGAGTCCAACACTTGGTTTGACGTCGCTTTAGCCGCTTGCAAACAAGCAAGTGTGGGACAGCTCACCATTCGGAATTGCTCCTAAAATTCGTTAACTTTCTAAACAACAAGTTCGGAGTCCAACACTTGGTTCGACGTTGCTTTAGCCGCTTGCAAACAAGAAAGTACGAAGTAGCTTACCATTCGGGATTGCTCCTACAACTCGTTAACTCCCTAAACAATTTGTTCGGAGTCCAACACTTGGTTAGACGTTGCTTTAGCCGCTTGCAAACAAGCAAGTGCGAAGTAGCTCACCATTCGGAATTGCTCCTACAACCCGTTAACTCTCTAAACAACAAGTTCAGAGTCCAACACTTGGTTCGATGCCGCTTTAGCTACTTGCGAATGAGCGAGTGCGAAGAAGCTCACCATTCGAAATTACTGCCACAATTGTTGAAGTTCTTTTAAACAACAAATTCGGAGATCAACTCTCCCCTAAAGTTCCTCCTCAAACTTGTCTCCTAAACGGCTCTCTCCCAGAGCCTAGTGATGCTCTTCGCTCCGTTCACCTCCAGAGCGGACCTCTTCACAACGAGTTCGGAGCACAACTCTCCCCAAGAGTTGTTCCTCAAACTTGTCTCCTCAATGGCTCTCTCCTAGAGCCAAGTTCTTCGCTCCGCTCGCCTCCCAAGCGGCCTTCTTCTCAATGAGTTCGGAGCTCAACTACTCCCCTAGATTTTCTTCTTAAACTCGTCTCCCAAATGACTCTCTCCTAGAGCCTGGTGAAGCTCTTCGCTCCGCTCACCTCCCGAGTGGCCTTCTTCCAAACGAGTTCGGAGCATAACTCTCCCCTAGAGTTTCTCCTCAAACTTGTCTCCCAAATGGCTCTCTCCTAGAGCCTGACTATGCTCCTCCCGCTCACCTCCTGAGCGGCCTTCTTCTCATTGAGTTTGGAGCTCAACTCTTTCCTAAAGTTGCTCCTCAAACTTGCCTCACGAGCGGCCTTCTCCTGAAAGAGTTTGGAGCCTAACTCGTCTAGAGATGCTCCCTAAACTCGCTTCCATGAACGGACCTCCCCTAGAGTCATGTAAAGCTCTTCTAAACTTCGTGAAGGCGAAGATGTTGTAGGACTATCTTGAACTTGAAGAAGGATGATTCACCAACTCATTTCTGAAGAGAACTTGTACATCTTCGAGATAGCTTCGAAACAAGGGGTCACACACCCAAATCCGACCTCCGTAGCACTGAGAACGTCGGTTACAATACAGCTGCACCGAAGCTAATCTAGCCCTCGGCACCTCTTGTCGAGCGCTCTTGTCACCGACGTCCAAATGCGAGAAAAAGCTCTCCTGGACTTCGGCAATGTGTGCCGAACACTCTTGCCACCGACGTCCAAATGCTAGAAAAAGCTTTACTGGACTTTGGCAACGTGTGTCGAGCACTCTTGCCACCGACGTCCAAATGCGAGAAAAAGCTGTAACGCCCCGCCCCAATACTCAGACGATTTTTTTTTTTAATATTTTTATGAAATACAAATTAGATACTATGTACTACAACTGCCCACCATAGGCTGCCTCTCAAAAGGTGGTTAACCGGATTGGTGACTCTTGATCATAGGCAATTATATTTATACTCAAATTAGTTTTTGTATACTTCCCATGTGGGACTATATTTCTCAAATCCTTCTAAAATTCTCAAATCTCTCAAATTCCGCGCAGACCAGTCGACTGCTAACACTACCAGTCGACTGTTCGCTCTTTAGAAATCTGGGGTATTACATACACCCCACCTTTAGAAATCAGCGTCCTCGCTGAGTACGGGACACACATCTAGTGTAGGACCGCCCTTTCTAGCACCCTGCCTACTTCCGTGAATACCCCACGAAGCAAATTCCGGAGACTCATCTCCCTACCATGTATCAAATACACCCGGTGTGTCGAAAGTCGGCTCTGATACCATATGTAATACCCCAGATTTCTAAAGAGCGAACAGTCGACTGGTAGTGTTAGCAGTCGACTGGTCTGCGCGGAATTTGAGAGATTTGAGAATTTTAGAAGGATTTGAGAAATATAGTCCCACATGGGAAGTATACAAAAACTAATTTGAGTATAAATATAATTGCCTATGATCAAGAGTCACCAACCCGGTTAACCACCTTTTGAGAGGCAGCCTGTGGTGGGTAGTTGTACTACATAGTATCTAATTTGTATTTCATAAAAATATTATAAAAAAAAATCGTCTGAGTATTGGGGCGGGGCATTACAAAAGCTCTCATAGACTTCGGCAACGTGTGTCGAGCACTCTTGCCACCGACGTCCAAATGCGAGAAAAAATACTTTCCTGGAATTCGGCAACAAGTGCCGAGCGTTCTTGCCACCGATCCTGAAACGAGAGAAAAATTTATCAAAAAGTCAACGGTCAACGTTGACTGAGTCAACTGTTAACCGTTGACTGCCACGTGTCAAGCCGCTGAAGTCTCTCATGAGTTTGGAAACTCGATCCGAGCATTCTTGCCACCGATGTTGAAATAAGGAAAAAATTTATTAAAAAGTCAACGGTCAACGTTGACCGAGTCAATAGTCAACCGTTGACCGCCACGTGTCAAGCCGCCGAAGCCTCTCCTGGGTTCGGAAATGCAACCTGAGCACTCTTGCCACCGGAGCTCAAATTGGAGAAAAAGTTCTGTCTCAAAATTCTCGCTTGATCACGATCAACGGCTCAGATCTGCACAATAAACAAAAAGAAAAAAAAAGATGAAGGGGTTAACTGGTCGGTTTGACCTGTTATAGGACCCAAACCCTCTTCAGCCTTCTCCTTCTTCTTCGAGTTTGAGCGCCAAAAAAACCGAAGAGAAACCCAACACATCGTCGAGCTCCCTCCCTCACCTTCGCTGAGCTCCTTCAACCTCAGGCCTCACCGAGCTCGACCTCACTTGTCGACCTCCTTCATGAGCTCTCGACGACGAGCTCCCCTCTCTGAACTTCGAACCCATTATCGAGCTCTCGTGCCTTCGTTGAGCTCCGGAGCTGAGCTTCGACCCCGACTCGCCGAGCTCAATGGCTCCACCTCCGTTCTCACCAAGCTCCTCCACCGTCGCAAACCGCTTCGAGCTCCACCTCTGTCAAAGCTCCACCCAAATGTCGAGCCCCGCCTCTCGTCTCCACATCGACGAGCTCCTCGCCAACTCCCCGCTCCGAACTCCTCGTCGAGCTCCGAGCAATACCCAATGCTTCGAGCTCCACCTCTGCCAAAGCTCCACCCAAACATCGAGCTCCCCCCTCTCGTCTCCACATCGACGAGCTCCTCGCCAACTCCCCGCTCCGAACTCCTCATCGAGCTCCAAGCAACACCCAATGCTTCGAGCTCCACCTCTGTCAAAGCTCCACCCAAACGTCGAGCTCTCCTTCCCGAAGCGTCGTGCTCCACGATGCCAACCCTAAATGAGCTCTGTCAAGCTCTCCTCTCCACTATTGGTGAGCCACCTTCATCAACTCCACCGAAGCTTTCCTTTGCTGGCGTCGAGCTCCCATGACGAGCTCCAGCGACGCCTTCGACGAAGGAAAAGGGTGAAGTCGAAGAAGAGCGGAGAAAGAAGAAAAGAGAAAGGCGGGAAGAAGGAAAAAAAACAAGAGAAAAATTTTTTTTGGTCAACGTTGACCGTGCCACGTGGCGTCGTCTGGAACTTCGGCAGCCCGATCCAAGCACTCGCGCCACCGACCCCCAAATTAGCGAAAAAATGGCTTCTCCCGATGCGCGCTCTCCTGATCATGATCAACGCACAAGATCGCGCCACGTGTATAGGTAATTATCTATTTATTTATTTATTTAATTGAATTAATATTTTTAAAAATCCGAGAAAATATATTAAAAATTGAAAAAAATTTAATTCAAAATTCTAAAAATAATTATTAATTCAGAAAATAATTTTAAAATTCTAAAAAATATAATTATTAAATTAGA